>JAABKJ010075445.1:40138713-40744944 GCA_011634705.1 Andricus grossulariae
TAGTTGATTTTTAAAAACAAAAAAATTAATTTTCAACCAAGAAGATTAATTTTGACGAAAAATTCACTGAACAGATAAATTTTCAACCAACTAGTCAAATTTTCAACTAAAAAAATATCAATTTTGAATTAAAAACCAAATAATTGAATTTAAAGAAATAAAAAATTGTTTTTAAACAAAAAGCAATGAATTTTCAAGAAAAAATTAAATTTTCAATTAACAAGATAAATTTTTAACCAACAAGATTTATTTATGACGAATTTTCCCAAAAACAGATACATTTTTAACCAACTAATCGAATTTTTAACTAAAAAAAAAAATTTCTACCAAAAACAAATTAATTAAATTCACAGTTTAAAAAATGTACTATAATAAAAAAAACTTACATTTTCGGTTAAAAAAATTAATTTCCAATTGAAAAAAAATCAATTTTTTAAAAAGAATTAAATTTTCTACCAAAGAAGTGAATTTTCAACCAAAGAAATTAATTTTCAACTAAAATTATGAATATTTAACCAAAAAAAAAATAATAATAAGTTTTCAACCAGATACTTGACTTTTCGAACAAACAGATAATTTTTCATGCAAGAAGATCAATTTTTTACAAAAAAAAGTCAAAATTTCATCCAAATACATGAATTTTCATCTGAAAAGGATAAATTTTTAGCTAAAAATAATTTGTTAGCATAAAAGACGAATGTTTAACACACTACATGAATCGGCATCCAAATATTTGAATTTTCAACTAAAAATTATACATTTTAAACAAAACATGGAATAGTTAAATTTTCAGTACAAAAAAAATAATTTTTAACAATAAGGATTCATTTTTTACCGAAAGAGACGAATTTTGTAAATGGAATAGTTCAATTTTCAGTTCAAAAATTAATGTTTAACAAAAAAAAAGATGTTTTGAAACAATAGTTAAAGATGCAACGAAAGAATCGAATCATCATCAAAGAAATAAATTTTCAACCAACATGATTAATTTTTAACAATAAAATTTTTTATCTAACCAAGTAGTTGAATTTTTAACTAAAAATATGAATTTTCAACCAAGAAGATGTATTTTTAACCAAGAAAATTAATTTTCTGCCAAAAAGATGGATTTTCAATCCAGGAGATTAATTTTCAAACAAAAAAGACGAATTTTCAACAAAATATATGATTTTTTAACCAAATAGTTGATTTTTTAAAACAAAACAAAAATAAATTTTCAACCAAAAAGATTAATTTTGACGAAAAGTTCAAAAATTAGATGAAATTTCAAAAATATAATAAATTTCAACTCAGAAGATGAATTTTCTAATAATAAAGAAGAATTTTCAACAAAATAGATGAATTTTTAACCGAATAGTTAATTTTTCAACCAAAAAGATTTATTTATGACGAATTTTCCAAAAACAGATAAATTTTGAACCAACTAGTTTAATTTTCAACTTAAAAAAAAATCAATTTTCAACAAAAAATAAATTAGGCTAATTTACAGTTAAAAAAAATAGTTTTTCAAACAAATAAATAAAAAATAATTTCTAATTAAAAATCAACTAACTTTCAACAAAATAGTTGAATTTTCAATTAAAAAGATGAATTTACAACCCAGAAGATTAATTTTTCAACGAAAGAGAGGAATTTCCAACCAAGTAGATTAATCCTGACAAATTTTCCAGTAAAAATATAAATGTTCGACCAACTAGTAAAATTTTTAACTAAAAAAGATTAATTTTGAACCAAAAATAATATAGTAAAATTTACAGAAACAAAAAATAGTTTTTAAACAAAAAACAACGAATTTTTAACAAAATAGTATTATTTACAATTATGAAAATGGATTTTTAACCCAGCGGATTAATTTTCTAACAAAAATGACGAATTTTCAACAAAATACATTAATTTTTACCTGAAAAAAATGAATTTTCAGAAAAAATGACACAGTTTAATTTTCAGTTAAGAAATCAACTTCAAACCAAAAAAAAGATGAATTTTTGACAAAAAAGTAAAACCTGTACCAAAAAAAAATGATTTTTTAACGAAAAAGATCAATTTTGAAGATAATGCATAAATTTTCGACCAAAAAGTTGACTTTTCAACTAAAAAATTTACTATAATAAAAAAACTTACATTTTCGGTTAAAAGAATAATAAGTTTTCAAGCAGATACTTGATTTTTCAAACAGATAATTTTTCAAGCAAGAGGATTAATTTTTTACGAAAAAAGTCAAAATTTCATCCAAATACATGAATTTTCATCTGAAAAAGATCAATATTTAACCAAAAATAATTTTTTATCATAAAAGACGAATGTTTAACAAACCACATGAATTGTCATTCAAATCATTCAATTTTCAGTTCAATAAATTAACTTTAAAACAAAACAAAAAAAAAACGAATTTTGAACAAGTTAGTTACATTTTCAAGAAAAAAAAAGAATTTTCAACGAAATAGTTGAATTTTAACCAAAGAAATAAATTTTCAACTAACACAATTAGTCTTTGACGATAAAATTAATTATTTAACCATGTTGTTGAATTTTTAACCAAAAAGATTAATTCCCAATCAAGAGGATGTATTTTTAACCAAGAACAATAATTTTCCATTAAAAAAGACGAATTTTTAACACAATAGTTAAAAAGAAATTAATTTTTAACTAATATGATGAATCTTCAAAGAAAAAAAAAATTTTAACTCAAAAAATTTAAATTAAAATTTAACTTAAAAAAAATTAATTTACTCCCAAAGAAACCCCATAAGTGAAAGAGTGGGTTCTGCGAGTTTTTGGCGCTAATTATAATTTTTTCGCGGTTTCTTTAATGCGAATTGTTTCTAATACATAAAATATTACTTTATACTAAAAATTAGATATTTTCATGAATTATTTAAACAATTTATTATTGTTTTTAGCAATTTTCTCATAGAATGGAGTTAGAAAGACGCGGTCTATATTCTCAGCGCCAGTACTACGATTCCCGAACTTTAAGGACACTTTTGTGCTCGCCACAGATACATCCAACGTTATATTAGGTGCAATACTATCACTGAACGGACACCCATGCTTGTTTATTTCAAGAACATTGAACAAGGCGGAAGAAAATTATACCTACTAGGAACAAATTTACAATTCAGACAGATCATAAGGCCTTGATTTGGCTCCATAACGTGGAAGACCCAAGCTCACTCCTACAGACATGGAGACTCAGATCAGAACAATACAAGTATAAAGTCGAATACGTTAAAGGTAAAGAGAATAAAGCTGCGGACTGCTTATCTAGACTATTTTTGATTACCAGTCCATACGTACTCAGTAGATCTCTGAAAGACACGTGCATAGTGGGAAAAGAATTGACACCAGAGAACAAATTACCCAACATAAAAATACACGACACACCTATTAGGGAGGAGTTGTGTACCTTCAAATTCAATAAACTTAAGCCGAAAATCGCTGGTAACGAAATAGTCTACAGCACGATCAAAATACAATTATATGAAAGAAGAATGCACGAGTCCCCTGAGGAATCAACTGAAGAATCAACTGAGATTGAATCAGTAAGTCACACAATGAGCAGGATTCCAATCTATTTGATAATTATTAGGTCTACAAATTAATTCTCGGCCCTCAACTTCTACTGATCATAAATGCAATTTGAATCTATTTAACTCTTCTGCGATACGCGTATTTTTCAGTGCCATCTTTCAGCTTTAAATTACGTACGCAACCCAAAATATCAGTGTAGACGCGATGTTGTTCGAAAAGGAACATTTGAGGCACTGCCTTCTTTTTGCATTCCAATTTAAAAAAAACGCTGCTGAAGTAAAAAAAATGGTTTGTCTCGCTCTTGGTGGAACGCCGTACCATACAGTACATGCAGAAAGTGGTTCCAGTGGTTTCGAGAAGAAAATTTCAACCTTCAAGATGATGAGCGCCCTAGACAACTAAAAAAAATTTGATCTGTCAGGATAACAAACCAGGCACGTTTCCAGGAAAAAGTAGTGGAAATAAGTATATTTTGACTCTCCAGGACAGGTTAATGCAATACACTTTATTACCAGCAATGAAAAATTAAACTTCTGAAAGCATCCTGCAAAATTTAATGGAACATTACATCTACGTGTTTAGGGCAACACAGGTCATTCTGACTGATCAAGGACAGAACTTCTTGTCAGAAATAGTTCAGCAGTTTGAAGAAATGTTCCAAATTAAGCACATTAAAGCTGCTGCATTGCATCCTCAGTGATAACGAGTGGGATGAAAACATTAAGTTAATAAATTTCGCAATAAAGACTACCAGGGGCGAGACAAGGGGACTCTCACCCTTCGAGATGACCTTTGGAAGAGACCCAAATCTTCCCTCGACACTAGCCCGATCACCCACACTCACCTGCAGCCACCTGATGCGGAAATGGAAAGCCAAACATGAGAAATACGCACAAAAGGCTAAGAAGAGGATCCAGCTACAACAAGAGAAGTCTAAAAGAAGATTGGATAAAAATATAACGCGAAACCATCCGATCTATCGAATTGAAGACCTGGTTAATTCTAAAAATAATAACAAGTTTAACAAATTGGAAGCTAGTTGGAAAGGCTCAGACACAAAACCACTCGATAACCACAACTTGATCACAAATTACAAGAGTAAAATTACGAGAATACACATAGATCAAGTTATGCCGTTTTATGTTTCACACAAAATAGAATAGATATTAATTCAAACATTTTATTTGGGGATACGTTCAAAATATCATTGTAAAAATGAGCACTCTGATTATTGGATACGAATCTAGGAAATTGTAATCTATTTAATATCATAATTTTGTCAAAATAATATCCAATTAATATCTTTTGTAGATTCCTATAAAAACTTTTTGTAACGATTTAAATCAATTTCTTTTATACTGTGTATTACCCTAAAATATTTTCTGCAAGTATGAATGATATCCGTTATCTACAGTATTTGTATTGTAAAATATGGAGACACGAAGCATTTGAGGTGTCCAAAATTAATTCCACCTCTAAAACAGACTAATATTTACGTGAAACGAATGATATATGCTTGAATAAGGCGACTTCTCCAAACATTGAATTGTGATAAGGAAAAGTGTTTTCAATTATGCAAACTCTGTTTATATAATTTTTTCACTCTTCCTGATTAGGCTTTTTTGACCACATTTGCGGCCTAATTTCGAAAAATTATAAAACGTCGCGAACGTCGCAGCAATTGTTTCCGCAAATTTGGTCGCATATGCGGCATGACCAAAAATGGGACCGAAAATGTAGTTTCTTATACGTGCCCGAAAATGCGGCCGCAGATTTTCAGTAGGGTGGAGCATGCGCGTTTGTTACTTCGACCCACACTAATTTTCACAGGTATTATTAAACTATTATATTCACCAATAGAAATTAGGATGATTGCCCAGGTGAATAAAAGAGTATAAATGTCCCTCCTCATTTCCAAGTATTAATGCATCATTTGGTTAGCAGTGGAACAATAGAATATTCTGGTGCTTTATCGTAGACTGTATGATGTAGCTTATGGTCGTTGTCTTGTAGATTGAAGGTGTCTAGCTTGTTTTTCTGAGTACAGAACGAATATTTTAACGGAATAATATGAGCAATATTAAAAGGGTGAAATTTTTCACAAAACAGACTTCGGAAAGAAAAAAGGGCGAATGTCCTTCAGTGATAGTAAATTAAGATTAACGGTATAAAAATTCTATGTGTCAAGGTCCTGAGATCAAAAGTCTTCGTCGAATAATATATTGTGTCAGCGGCTGTGGCTCCGGGGAATCCCGAAAATGTGCATTTTCAACAAAAAACATAATTTTCAACCGAAACAGATTGTTAATTAATTGTATCCAAACAATCGCATTTTTAACCAAAAAAGATTACATTTCTACAGAAAGAGATTCATTTTCGAATTAATCCTCCTCGTCGTTTGAGCCGGAAAAATCAAACAACTTCATGACTTTGGAAAATCTTTCCGCTAATTTTTGACTTCTTTCGGTACCTAACGTTTCCTGTTTATGTAGGTCTTCAACTTGATATCTGAGTTTGAATTCTTGAAGTTTTACAGGTACAATAATCGCATTTTGCTCTACTCTGTCTATCCTCAAAGTGCTTAGTGTTACCCTACAAAGTAGAATATTTTTACAGAAAAGAGATGAATTTATGCTCGACGAAACAGTTGACTTGTCAACCAAAAAGGATCACGGGCACATTCTCATCGCGCGCAAGTTTGAGCGCGCCTAGGGCGCACACCTGTTGGATCTCGCGCTTCGCGCTCGATAATGTATTCACCTCGCGCTACGCGCTTGGACACATTTTCCTGACGCTTTAAGTTCGGTTCCTCTACATTTTTGCACTTCGTGTGCTCGCTGTTGTTATAACCTGCTTTTGGTTTAAGTATATCAGACACTCGCGCTTCGCGCTCCCTTTTTCTTTTAAAAATCATGTAAAACTCGCGCTCCACGCTCATTTCTGGTCATCGTATAATAAAAACCCAAAAGTTTGAGCGCGCTTATGGCACGCGATTTGGTCATCACGCTTCGCAACGACCATATGCACGTCCTAACAAAAAGTACTCAATAACAAATTTGTAGATATTTTTTGACTGCATAATTTTTGTGGAATCATCTTTTGTTGTATTTTACACAGTTTGACCGCAAAACGGGATTTTTAATTTTTCATTATTTATTGTGCGGTCAAAATTTTAATTTTCGATTTTTCAAGAAAATTCAAAAAGTTTTGTTATAATCGTGTAGAGCTTTCGAAAAACGACATTTTTCTTCTGTTGATTTTTTTCCATATCGTGCGGTATTTAGTTTAAAATTTTCGATTTTGTTTGTTTTTTTGAATTTTGTAAGTGCCATAAGTCTGGAATTTTTTTTTTCAAAAAAAGTCATTAGAGAAATTGTTCATCTTTTTGAGTACTACGAATAACCGTAAAGAGAATGTATGAATCTTGAAAAAAGTGGTCTTAAAAGTTTTGAAACTGGTGTAACTTTTTGAATTTTTATCCATAATGGCTGGCTAACGAACTTGGCCTTTAGTTTTGGACACTAAAAATGTATACCAAAGGCCAATCTAATCTGTCGATTCTTTCGAAAGTTACAGTGCTGACAGACTAAAAATCTACATATATACATACATACACACATACACACAAACATACACGCAGAGATAGACCCACTAAACCCACTAAACAAAGAGTCGGAGCAAAAGCGGGTTGATTATTTCTCCACGCAAGAACGAGTTAGCCCACGCGCTACGAGCAAAAACGAGTTAAAGATTTAACTCGTTTTTGCACGTAGCGCGCTGACTAATTCATTTTTGCCCGCACTCATATTTCGATTCGGTTCGACTCCAACCGAACTCTTGATTCGTTTTTGGCTACGCTGATATTTTCGTTTCATTCGCGCCTGGACGATCGAGAATAAATAAACTTGATGTGTTTATCTCCATAATAGCTCAAGCGCAATATCAACGATTTTTCAGAAGAGTCAAAAAACGTTCTCAAAATTCGAATTTTTATTCCTGAAGAAACAAATGTATACTCCTGAAGTACATCAATGCTGAATTGATGCCTGACCAGTTATATTGGAGAATTATACTATATTTTTTTCAAATTAGTGATAATCATAAAAAAAATGCATTTTATTTTTAATATGCATAATATTTTGCAAATGAATTATCAATAAAATGGGGCCCTAGAAAGAATGGGGTTCCCATTGCGTGGAATTGGAAAGCTAAAATAGGAATAATTACACGAAAATTGTTTCAAGGGCATTTACTGCGATTCGTCACATGATTCGCACTAAATCTCAACAATTTGTAGATAAAATAGTTTTTATATTGAACTCATGAAAGTTATTGCATTTTTTTTTCATTTTATAAGCAACTTTTGTGAGCCATTATCGACATCAGCTATTTATGATGTAATAAATAATGCAATGACACCTAGTTATCGTATATTTAGTCAGTTAATAACAATTGATGCTTATTTAAATAAATGTATTCAACAAATGCACTGTTGGGCTATTTTCCGACGCACTAGCTTGGTTCTTTCCACGTAATCAAATGTTATCAACTAATTTATAAACCTTTAGGGATATTTCAATGACAATCGACATTTATTATTTTTAATAACAATTTTTTTAACAAATTCGTATTATCTCATGTATTTATGAACTAAATAATTCTACTTTTACCCAGGAATTAACAGCCAATTATTTATCAACAATTTCTTGCTATTAATCAATAACAATTAATGATTTAGGGAGTCATCGTGGCTCAGATGGTATAGTGATTGTCCAATGTTTCAATACTGCAGCCTTGGCAGCCACGCTGGCGCGGGTTCGATTCCCAAAGCAGGAAGCGAGAGGCTGGACGTGCTTTCTGAAAGCTTCGCTTCTGTCCCTTGGTATAATAATACCCTACAGATACCCTAAAGTTCATAATTAACCCTACAGTACAGTCGCCAATGACCCTGGCAGTTGATGCGACTATAAACATTCAACTAATAAAAAAAAAAATGATTGTTTAATCAAAACCAATTAACAAATGCATTTTTTGGCTATTTTCAACAATAGTTAATCGTTATCAAAATTTCTAGAAAAGTTACAAAATTAATTATGAACAGTTGATCAAGTTAAAAAATAAAGTTAAAGTGATGAAAAATAGCCAGATAATAAATTCTTTCATTGAGTTTGTTTAAAGAAACATAAATTTTAATTATTGCTTATGTGGAATCGTTGATAAATAATTGGCTATTAATTATTCCTCAAAGAGAAGCGGACTTTTTTGTTTATAAATAGGGCATTATTTCGCAACAGCAGTACCCACTCAACAAAAAAAGTTGTCTGTCCGAAGTCAAACTGGGTAAAAGTCCAATAATTATAAATTATTATAATAATATAATAACAATATCAAGATTAAAATAATTATATTTTATAAAAATTATAAATAATTTCTGCGAGTTTTAATTCTTCTATTTGGTAATAGGAAATTTTTTTTTTTACAGTTTTTATAGGTTTTTGTATGCCCTTTTCATTGATCAGAAACATTTTTTGAAATAAATGGTATTTAGCCTTCAAAAATAAAATCCAAAAACAATTTTTTTTTTCTTGGTAAAACGCATATTTTGTCATCTTTTCCCAGGCGGAAAAATTCTATATAGCTTATACATAATATATTATGTATAGGCACTATATAAAAAATTATATATATTTTATACATAATTAACGACTCACAATTTATATGATAGGAACATAATATTTCTTCATATAATCACCTTCTTGGACACGATTTAAGTAGGTAATAATTAGAAGTGGTCGATCTTTGTGGCACAAAGCCATGTTGAGTTGTAGATAAGACAGGAGTCACGTAAGACCAAATTTATTCACTAATTGACTTTTCGAGGACCTTTGAAGAATTACTTAACAATGCAATTGGTCGATAGTTATCAACGAGAGATTTATCTCCATTTTGGAACACAGGGCACACTTTAGATAATTTTCAGGTATCCGGAAATATCCCGGATGAAAGAAACATATTATAGATAGCAGTTAGTGGTTTGGAAAGTTCTTTATCACATTCTTTTAGCAGGAGACTCGGAATTCCATCAGGCCCGAAAGAAAATTTTGTTTGTCATGGACTTTAATATGAGTGTTACTTGTTCACGTGAAACGCAAAGAAAATCACCTAGTCACTAATGTGAGTTCCTAGATATTCCGTCAGGTATAGCTGAGAAAAGTTTATATACATTGGAGAACAAAGTAGCAAAGGAGTCGACAATATCCTGCGGATTCTTCATTTCATTACCTTCAAAGATCATGATACCAGATATCCTTGAAACTTTATTTAAATTGTTAACATGGGACCATAGAGTCGAGGGAGACTTGTTAATATAGTTTTCAACATCTGTCTAGTAAGTTTTATATACCTCCTTAGTATTCCTTTTCAATTCCTTCTTAGGTGTAAAAATATTTATAAATAAATTGTGCTACCTGTTGACTTGAACTGAACTCTGGCTTTGTTCTTGCAAGTAAGGGTGTTGATAATTTTCTTAGTATACCATTTAGGCTATGATGTCATACTGGGCTTAATCGAATTTTCACCTACTACATCGTCTAAATTCTCATAAATTTTTTTATAGAGTTCTTCAACGACCGTGTTCCCGTTATCAGAGATATATAAGAATGACCAATCACTAGAATTAAGTCTAACATTGAGGTTCCCATAATCACAAGTTTTAAATTTACATCTTATCGTTGACGGGTTGATACGGAATCTATTTTTAGCTGACGAAGAAGGGAACGGAGCTTCAAATTTAATAGTAAGGGATGGGTGGTGTTTGTCGACAGGCGAAATAGGTAAAACATTAGCAGTGACCTCGCATGAAAACGATGAGATGACTAGATCCAGATATCGCTCATTTATATTATTGATATCATTGTACTGTTTCAATTGATGAATTTCCATAAAGGTTTGTAAGGTGAATGATTCAGTATGAGTCATCCCATCGTTAATAAAGTAGATTTATTTTGGTATATTAAAATCGCCAAGTATCAAGATTTTATTAACCCATATTGCAGATAAAGTTATAAGATTCTCGAAAAAGGCCTCAAATTCAATGGCAGAAATCTCTGGGGGGATATAAGTAGCGATAAGAATAAATGCGTTTACATCAGAAATGATCTTAACGGCAGTCGTATTTATTGTAGGTAACGCATTAATAACAGAGGACACTTTAATATTTCCAGAGGTAAAGGTAGCTTTCACGGCGATGAGCACGCCGCCCCCTCTCCTGTCTAACCTGTTATCACGATAAACATTGAACAGATCCAAATCAAAAAGTTCAGAGCTATTTGCATTGCTTTTCAACCAGCTTTCGGTTTTTTGCCGGCCGGCCGACGTAAAAGTATACTTTTACGGAGTGCGCGCATGCGCTTTTGGTCCAAGCGGCGATACTGTCCTACCTCTCTCTTCTGACGCATGCGACTCGCTGAAGCAGGGATCTGGCAACAACGCTGCCTACTCTTCCTTCAGAGCCTTCATGTAGAATATCGCCCAGAGGTGGTCGTGTACCCGTCGCTGATCGTGGCGAGACTCCAGAGCGGCCCAAGCTGTCGCGTGATTCGGTCCAGTGATGGGGATGCTGTTCAGCATTTCCTGCGCTTCCCCCTGGACGCACGACTTGAGGAAGAATAGCTTCTCAACGACTTTCAAGGTCAGCTCATCGTGCACAAGTGCTTACATATGTGAAAGTAGATTGGACTAGATTCTCAAGGCGGGGCTGGTCAGTTGCGCTTTCGAGCTCTGCGGTACTGCTTTCAGGTTACCCTCATATAGTATGTGGCTCTAATTTTTAAGGCTTGTTGGATTGTGGAATCCTTCTTCAGAACCACCATGTAGACAGGTGAGTCGTATGCTTCAGTCGCTGGAGCTTCTGTGTCGTGCTGCAGTTTTATAACTTTTGCTACTTTGAGCCCTTGTTTCTCAAGGTCGTTGATGATGTCTCCGTGGCAAGATGTTCAAGTCCGTAGATAAAGAGTTTATCCAGTTTAGTTTGTTCGGTGGAGTAGGTATAAAAAGGGATGGACTCCTCTTCAAACAGTTTCATGGTGTTTACATAATCGTTTTGACAGGTGTTGTAGATTGTGATTTTTGTCGCTGCTCTGTTCTTCGTGATCTCTGGGTCCCCACTGGTGACCGTATGTATCAAGTTGATAAGGGATCGAATATCTTCAATATATTTTTCTATGATAATAGGGGGTATCTTTGGTTTCTTCTTCGCCTTATGTCCTCCTTCAGTTGCGTTTGCCTGTTGTTTATCTTTTTCTTTCTTTTCAGTATCTCGGGTTTCACTTGTATTGGTTTCACCTGTGCAGAAGCGTTTCCGTTCACCTGAGTCCAAATCTTTTTCCATCGGCGTGGTTGGTTCTTCTAATGGTTTAAATCGGTTAAATAGCTTAACCTCTGTTCCTTTCACATACTCATATAGTTTGTACTTTTCATTACCAGCTTCGTCCCACGATCTCACTTTCAGATTGTTCTTAATACCAACCATTTTGGAATGGCCGGGAGATAGAGCCTACAATGTAGTCACTTTCACTCGGGACAGTGCCGGATATGCGAGATAGATTATGTCACTAATGTTATGATGAGGATGTTGAGATTTTTAATTATAATGTTATGTTAATGAAATTGTCGAAAATGAGTAGATATTGTTTTTACTGTGAAAAAAGTGAAAACTGCAGCGGATTGAGGTATTTTCACAAGTAAGTAAAAGACCTACAAGATTATAAAGTTTGAGGTTAGATTTTTGTTTTGTTTACACTTCAATATTTCCATATATTAATATTAAATATTTCCAGCTCTTCTTTTAATGAATCAAATATTGTGAACTCGTCTATTTTTTAACCAATTTTTTGCAGGTTTCCAGCAGATCCGAAAGCATGTGAAGCGTGGTTGCATCAAATGGGCCTAGAAGCAAATTTTTGAAGTGTTTTTAGGGGTATTGCCGAGTATTCTCATCTTGTCTTAAATTGGTAGGATAGAATAAGAAGATTTTTGCAGTTTTTTTTTTCACATATATACAATAAAACTTGTCATTTTTAACATATATACATTCAAACTTGTGATTTTTACCATTTTTGGTCTGCATACCATAAGGGTGGCTTTTAGGAAATTGCCAAACATTCTCACACAGTCTATAATTTGTAGGATAAAAAAAGAAGGTTTTTAGGCTTTTTGTTTTTTCAAATATCGTCAATCAAACTCGTCATTTTCAACATTTTAGGTATGCATACCATTAAGGTGATTTTCAGGGGTATTGCCGACCATTCTCATCTGGTCTATAATTGGAAGGATGAAAAAAAAAAGATTTTTGGCTTTTTTCTTTTTTCAAATATCGACTATCCAACTTGTCATTTTCCACATTTTAGGTCTGCATACCATAAGGGGGGTTTTTAGGGGTGATGCTGACCATTCTCATCTGGTCTATTATTGGTAGGAAGAAAACAGAAGATTTTAGGCGTTTTTTTTTTCAAATATCGACAATCGAACTTGTCATTTTAACATTTAGGTCTTCATACCATAAGGGTGGTTTTTACGGATATTGGTGACCATTCTCATCTAGTCTATGATTGGTAGGATAAAAAAGAAGATTTTTGGCGTTTTTCTTTTTTTACATATATACAATCAAACTTGTAATTTTCAATATTTTAGGTCTACATACCATGAGAGTAGTTTGTAGGGGTATTGCCGACGATTCTCTTCTGGTCTATAATTGGTAGGATGAAAAAAGTAGATTTTTGATGTTTTTCTTTCTTCACATATATACAATCAAACTTGTCATTTTTAACATTTTAGGTCTGCATACCATAAGGGTGGGTTTTAGGGGTATTGCCGACCATTCTCGTCTCGTCTATAATTGGTAGGATGAAAAAAGAAGGTTTTTCGCGTTTTTCTTTTTTCACATATATGCAATCAAACTTGTCATTTTTAACTTTTTAGATCTGCATACCATAAGGATGGTTTTTGGGGAAATTGCCGAACATTCTCACCTGGTCTATAATTGATAGGACAAAAAAGAAGAGTTTGGCGTTTTTCTTTTTTCACATATATACAATCAAACCTGTCATTTTTAACGTTTTGTGTCTGCATACTATAAGGGTGGTTTATAGGGGAATTGCCGAACATTCTCACCTGGTCTATAATTGGTAGGATAAAAAAGAAGATTTTTGGCGTTTTTCTTTTTTCACATATATACAATCAAACTTGTCATTTTTAACGTTTTAGGTCTGCATAGTATAAGGGTGCTTTATAGAGGAATTGCCGAACATTCTCAACTCGTCTATAATTGGTAGGATGAAAAAAGAAGATTTTTGGCGTTTTTCTTTTTTCACATATATACAATCAAACTTGTCATTTTTAACATTTTAGATCTGCATACCATAAGGATGGCTTTTAGGGAAATTGCCGAACATTCTCACCTGGTGTATAATTGGTAGGATAAAAAAGAAGATTTTTGGCGTTTTTCTTTTTTCACATATATACAATAAAACTTGTCCTTTTTAACGTTTTTGGTCTGCATACTATAAGGCTGGTTTATAGGGGAATCGCCGAACATTGTCACCTGGTCTATAATTGGCAGGATAGAAAAGAAGATTTTTAACGTTTTTCTTTTTTCACATTTATACAATCAAACTTGTCATTTTTAAGAATTTAGGTCCGCATACCATAAGGTTGGTTTTTAGGGGTATTGCTGACCATTCTCATCTCGTCTATAATTGGTAGGATGAAAAAAGAAGGTTTTTGGCATTTTTTTTCACATATATACAATAAAGCTTGACATTTTTAACATTTTAGATCTGCATATCATACGGGTTGCTTTTAGTGGAAATGCCGAACATTCCTACCTGGCCTGTAATTGGTAGGATAAAAAAGAAGATTTTTGTCGTTTTTCTTTTTTCACATATATACAAACAAACTTGACATTTTCAACATTTTTGATCTGCATACCATAAGGGTGGTTTTTAGGGGTATTGCCGACCATTCTCATCCAGTCTTCAATTGGTTGGATAAAAAAAGAAGATTATTAGCGTTTTTCTTTTTTCACATATATACAATCAAGCTTGTCATTTTTAACGTTTTAGGTTTGCGTACTATAAGGGTGGTTTCTAGGGGTATTGCCGAGTATTCTCATCTTGTCTTAAATTGGTAGTATAGAGTAAGAAGATTTTTGCAGTTTTTCTTTTTTCACATATATACAATCACACTTGTTATTTTTAACATACATGCAATCAAACTTGTCATTTTTAACATTTTAGGTCTGCATACAATAAGGGTGGTTTTAGGGGTATTGGCGAACATTCTTATCTTGTCGATAATTGGTAGGATGAAAAAAAAAAAGATTTTTGGCGTTTTTCTTTTTTCAAATATCGACCATCAAACTTGTCTTTTTCAACATTTTAGGTCTGCATACCATAAGGGTGGTTTTCAGGTGTATTGCCGACCATTCTCATCTGGTCTATAATAGGTAGGATGAAAAAAGAAGATTTTTGATGTTTTTCTTTCGTCACATATATACAATCAAACTTCACATTTTTAACATTTTAGGTCTGCATACCATAAGGGTGGTTTTTAGGAGAATCGCTGAACATTCTCATCTGGTCTATAATTGGTAGGCTTAAAAAAGAAGATTTTTGGCGTTTTTCTTTTTTCACATATATACAAACGAACTTGTCATTTTTTAACGTTTTATGTCTGCATACTATAAGGGTGGTTTTTAAGGGTATTGCCGAGCATTCTCATCTCGTCTTTAATTGGTATAATAGAATAATAAGATTTTTAGACTTTTTCTTTTTTCACATATATACAATGAAACTTGTCATTTTTAACGTTTTAGGTATGCATACTATAAGGGTAGTTTTTAGGGGTATTGCGGAGCATTCTCATCTGATCTATAATTGGTAGGATAAAAAAGAAGATTTTTGGCGTTTTTCTTTTTTCACATGTATACAATCAAACTTGTCAATTTTAACATTTTAGGTCTGCATACAATAAGGGTGGTTTTTAGGGGTATTGCCGAACATTCTCATCGTGTCTTTAATTGGTAGGATAGAAAAAGAAGATTTCTGGAGTTTTTCTTTTTTCACATATATACAATAAAACTTGTCATTTTTAACGCCTGCGTAGAATCCGAATCCAAGGTCAGAATTTTCCCAGCACGTCAGGTTTTTGAGATATCCTAACCTAAATGTGCGAAAACTGCGGTTTGTTGGTATACTTGAGCTTATGTTTCTTCGCGAAAAAATTTTATTTTTAAAATCGGGCCATGCCATCTAAAAGTGCAACTCTCGAACTTTAAAAAGCCTTTTCAAAATTGAAGATATCATTTTTCTTCGCAGAGCAATGATGTTAACGGATCGCTACTTTTTCAATTGCGCACGCGTTGCGTATGGAAGGGGAAAACCTCCTTATTGGATAAACTTCATTAAAGGATATCTCTGCGAAGAAAAATGATATCTTCAATTTTAAAAAAGCTTTTTAAAGTTCGACCGTTGTACTTTCAGATGGCATGACCCGATTTTAGAAATACAATTTTTCGCGAAGTAACATAAGCTCAAATATACCAAAAAACCGCAGTTTTCGCACTTATAGGTTAGGATATCTCCAAAACCTGACGCGCTGGAAAAATTCTGACCTCGGATTCGGATCCGGATCCTACGCAGAAAATTACATCGGAAATAACCCTCAGTTGGCCAACAACAATCGCAATCCATTTTTTGCAGATCTGTGCAATTAATAACAGTAAATAAAGAGTTAATAAATGGATCCCTAGAATTGAAAAGGCTTAAAATTGAGAAAGTTTATAAAATATTTAATTAATTTAAATTGAAAAATTTCAAACATGTTCAAAATTGAGGCACCGGATGCAAAAAGGAGATAAAATTATTGTGCTGGAGTGGGGAGGCCCCTGGGCACTTGAGAATAAAGTTTTGATTTTCAATTTATCAAATACGTATTTGTATTGAAAATTCAATTGCGCATCTTTTTCCTCGAGTAGAAAAAGTTGTAGCTTTTTTTGTTTTTTAATTATTTTCAAAAAACTGTTTTTTTATCTGATTAAAATATTTCGCCTTTTTCAATTCAACTCGTGACGAATTCGGAACTTTTTAATATTTTTCAGTGAAATTTAGAAGCAGTATGCATTGACATCTTCTGCGACCGGTGACGTTAGCTGAAGTTGAAAACGTTTATTTAAAAAAAAAGTAATGGTTTTTTGCCGAGGGACTGCAAAATTCGTGCACAAACAATTTTGATCGTTTCGGGAGTCGAGCGAATTTTGAGCAAGCAAAAACTGTCAGTGAGCAAGTTTTTCAGGAAGGTTCAAATCAGTTTTCTGGAAATCGTTAGCTCAATTGAAATAATAGTTAACAAACTTTTTATGTTTTAATTTTCTGGCGCGATCGATTATCTCCTGTGTAGGCTGCGGTCCGGCCGGTAAGCCGTTGTTGCTCCAGAGTTAAGTGAACTCTGTCTTAGAGTGTACCTAAGATATTTTTTAATTCAAATGCAATAAAACATGAAAAATCATGGTTTATCATAATTTTTTTGTTTTCTTTTTGATTGAAATATTTAAAAGTTGCCACTTCTAGAGAAGCTTCATAAAATTCTTCAAAATAAAGAATCTGTACACGTTTCCTTTCTTGTATCCCGCGTGTCCTCTGACTCACCTCTATATTTGTAAACATACCTGCGCACTCTTTCTCATTTTTTAAACCAGAAATAATCGTTGAAATATTACCTGATATTTTCTTTTTTTCAAGTTATATCCGAATATGTATTATGAAAGCTGTCAAAAATTTCACAATATAAATGCAATGACAATTTTTACTTCGAAAAAATCAGAGATCATTTCAAGTATAAATCTAATATTGTTTTAAAGTGATAATCATAAGCTTGATCTAAAGAAAGTCTGGTTAAATTGACCAGTAAATTTACCTAAAATTATTTTTTGAGCCAAAGTTAAAACAATAATAAATAATTTTTTACTTTTATTTATCTTCTTGAGTTTATTTATTATATATTTTTATTTTAATACTACCAAAAATTGAACACTAATGATTCTGAATTATCACTACCCATTTTATGTAACGCAGAATAAGTCCTGATTTTTCGTATTTTCAATAACAATTATCTGTATCTGACCGGCCTCTGCGACGGACTTCCACCTAACGTGTAGTAACGGCTTACCATACCGGCCGGACCGCAGCCTACACAGGAGATAATCTATCGCGCCGGAAAATTAAAACATCAGCAGTTTGTTAACTACTATTTCAGTTAAAATAAAAATTTCCAGAAAACTTATTTGAACCTTCCTGACCAACTTTCTCACTGACAGTTTTTGCTTGCTCGAAATTCGCTTGACTCCGGAAACGATCAAAGTTGTTTGTGCACGAATTGTGCAATGCCTCGGCAAAAAACTATCAACTTTTTTTTAAATAAACATTTTCAACTTTAGCTAACGTTACCGGTCGCAGAAGATGTCAATGCATACTTCTTATAAATTTCACTAAAAAACATTAAAAAGCTCCGAATTCGTCACGAGCTGAAGTGAAAAAGCCGAAATATTTTATTCAGATGAAAACACTTTTTTTTTGCAAATAATTCAAAAACTAAAAAACCAACAACTTTTTCTATTTGAAGAAAAAGTTGCGTAATTGAATTTTTAATACAAATGCGTATTTAATAATTGAAAATCAAAACTTTATTCTCAAGTGCCCAGGGGCTTTCCCGCTCCAGCAAAATAATTTTATATCTCCTTTTTGCATCCGGCGCCTCAATTTATGAATAATAATATTGTTTATTATTCAAACATTAGTAATATTGGAATATTATTATCAAGTGATCATACAAAGTTTGAAGTAAGAGTTATTCCAAACTTTATTCTATAAAAGTAGTGCACTCATTGCATACCGAATCACGGTGATCTTCACACATACGCTTTAGGCTGTTTGGACATCTCATTCGCGTACTTGACACTTAGGCGCATTGTTCGAATTTGTAAGCGACGTTGCAATTGCTCTTCGATGAGCGCAATACCCAGACTTTTCAAAAATTTTGAGCGGATAAGGTTTGGTTTTTCAGAAATCAAATTGTAAAGGATGCATGCATTAATGCCAGATTGATTGAGCATGTTGTAAAGATATGCTAAAGGCCATCAGCGTGTCTGTCTCGTAGTAAAGAATACGTGTGACATTTTTGATCAAATGCATCAGTGGCGCCTTTGAACGCATTCTAAGACATTATTATTAACCTCTCGAAAAAATGAAGTCGAAAAAAAGATTATCTGGCGAAATTTGATTTTTTTTAAAAAATTAAAACACAAAATTTTCTCCCTTCCAACTCAATACAAATGTTAAAAATAAAAAGTTTTCCTTTTCCAATTAAAAAAAAAAACATAAATTTTATACTTTCCAACTTTATAAAATTCTTAAAAATAAAAAAATTTCTCTTTGAATTCAGAAAAAAATAAAATCCAAAATTTCGTCCTTTTCACATCAATAAAAATGTTGAAAGTAAGAAATTTCCTTATTACAATTCTGAAAAAAATTTAAGTAAAAAATTCTTCGTTAAACTCAATAAAAATGTTAAAACGAAAAAAATGGCTTTTTCCAATTCAGAAAAAAAAATTAAATTTCCTCCTCTTCAAATCAATAAAAATGTTAAAAATAAAAAATGAGCCTTTTTCTCTTTCTTAAAATATTAAAAACTAAACTTTTCCAATTCGATAAAAATCATAAAAATAAAAAAAGTCCTCTTCAAATTTAGAAAAAATTAAAACACAAAATTTTCTCCCTTCCAACTCAATACAAATGTTAAAAATAAAAAGTTTTCCTTTTCCAATTGAGGAAAAAATTCTTAAATTAAAAGTTTCCCCCTCCAACTCAATAAAAGTACTAAAAAGTAATAATAGCCTTTTCCAATTTAAAAAAAATCTACTTTCCAACTTTATAAAAATCTTAAAAATAAAAAATTTCTTTCTTTGAATTCAGAAAAAAACAAAACCCAAAATTTCGTCCTTTCCACATCAATAAAAATGTTAAAAATAAGAAGTTTTTTTATTATAATTCTGAAAAAAATGTAAAGTATAAAATTCTTCCTTAAACTCAATAAAAATTATAAAAAGGGACTTTTCCAATTCAAAAAAATTAAAAACCATAATTTCCTCTCTTCCAACACAATAAAATAAAAAAAAAATAGAAAATTAGCCTTCCTCAATTTCAGAAAATACTGAAAACCAAACTTTCCAACCCGAGGAAAATCTTAAAAATAAAAAAATTTCTCTCTTCAAATTCAGAAAAAATTAAAACCCAACATTTTCTTCCTTCCAACTCAATGCAAATGTTAAAAATTAAAATTTCTTTTTTTTCCAATTCAGAAAAAATTTAGAACCAAAATTTCCTCTCTTTCAACTGAATGAAAATGTAAAAAAAAAGTTCATCTTTCAATTCTCAAAAAACGACAAAAGTTTTTTATACATAAATCCTTTCAAGTTAAATTACATTAATTTATCGTAGATTAAAAAACAATTTAAACAATTGAATATTAAATTGTTTAGTTTTGAATATTTGATTTATAATTGTTCATTTTAAAGGAACAGTTCAATATTGCTGAATATTACCAAAAAAAAATTTTTTTCAATACAAAACTGACTGAAAAAATATTTAAATATTTAAATAGTTATATTTATAGTTATTCAACTTCAAACCTTTTTCATTAAAGACCTTTAAATTCAAAGACTTTTAATTTTTAATTGTTAAAGTCCAGTAAAAAAATAAATTCACTTCCAGTTCCCGATTTTTCCCGGTCTTAAAAAATTCCGGGCCATCTACGGGTTTTTTAGGTACAGTGGCCACCCAGTGGAAACTATTTTTAATTGTTCAATTATTATTAATATTTATTGTTGATAATAACAAAATTCGAGTCAGTTCTCTATCGAGAATGAAAAGGTTAAATAATTTTCTTTAATTAATTTTTTAATTAATTAATTTAATTTATTTTTTTAACAAAAATTAATTTTTCAGGTTCCTCTGGATCTCTTCAATCATGGGCATCAAGCTTATCAGCCGATAGTCAATCAGAGGAGGCAGCAGCAGAATTTATGAAATTTTTCGTACCACTTTTATTTGATGCTTCTGGATCGATCGAACAAGAACAAAAGGCTACTTTTGGTCAATTAGTTCAAGTGAGCTTACATAATAATTTAACATTTTCATTAATTTTTTTTTCTTGTTTTCCATATGAATTTTTTTTAAAGATCAAATTTATCTTAAATAAAAATATGTTATAAATAGGGAAATTGTATAAATAAGGGAATAAATGTGGGAATAAGTGAAACACTTTTACAACAAACCGAAAATTTCATTAACCAATAAAATTACATTTTACTGATAAATTAAATCTTGTAAGAACAAAAGTATCTAAATTAAGTTGGAGATTTCTTTTTTTATATCGCGAAACTGTTGATTCAATCATGTCAGATTTTAATTATTCTATTTTTTGATTAGAAGAACGAACGCAGAAAATTTGTAAAAAATAAATCAATTTTCTGCCAAATTGTTAAAATTTCAAACCAAAAGAGATGAATTTTCAATTTAAAAAAAAGCGAATTTTCTACGCAACAATTATATTTTCAACCCTATATTTAAGTGTTCAATAACAAAGTTAATTTTCAAATAAAATGTTGAATTTTCAACTTAATTTTTTTTATTTCAAAGCCAAAAAACGAATTTTCTACAAAAAAAATGGAATTTTTATCAAAAAAGGTTATTTTCAACCCACTAGTGGAATTTTTGAACAAAAAAAACACTAATTTTCCATAAAAAAATTAATTTTCTGACAAATAGTTGAATTTTTATCAAAATTGTTAAATTAAAGAAAAAACAAAAAAAAAGACAATTTTCTACAAAACCATTGAATTTTTAAAATAAAAATATGAATTTTTAATAGAAAAGCTTATTTTCAACCCACTAGTGGAATTTTTGAACGAAAAGAAAACGAATTTTGTACGAAAAAATAATTTTCTACCAAATTTGTAAATTTCCCAGCTAAAAAAAGGATTTTTCTGCAAAAAAATTGAATTTTTAAAATGAAAATAAGAATTTTTAACAGGAAAGTATGAATTTTTAACGAGTTGTTTATTTTCAACCCACTAGTGGAATTTTTGAACAACAAAAAAACGCGTTTTCTACACAAAAAAATCATTTTTAACAATTAGTTGAATTTTCTACAAAATTGTTCAATTTTAAAGCAGAGAAGAAAACAATTTTTTACAAAACAGTTGAATTTTAAAAATGAAAATATAAATCTTCAACAAAAAAGTTCATTTTCAAACTACTAGTTGACTTTTTGAACAAAAAAAAACTAATTTTCTACAAAAAATTAACTTTCAATCAAATGCTTGAATTTTCTTTAAAATTGTTAAATTTTAAAGAAAAAAAAAAAAAATTCCACAAAATAATTGAATTTAAAAAAATTTAACTACTTGGTTAAAGGAAATTCGGAATAATTGGAAAAGTTTCAGGATTTGGGTGTGATTGCATCCACTTAATTATATAATTAAAATAATCTGTTAATTTCACTGTTTGTTAATCGGGCTGCCCAATTGGGGCCCGACTGGTTTGCTCCGATAATGCCCACTTTGGGCGTTCTATAGGTAAGCCCAATGTAAGCCCAAGCACAAAATCAAACACTGATCAACTTTATTGACATAAGTTTTAATAATTAAAAATTCGAAATAATTGAAAAAGTTTCAGGATTTGGGTGGGATTGCATCCACGTAATCATTTAATTGAAATAATTTGTGAATTAATTTCACTTTTTGTTCATTGGGATGCATTGACTACAAGCACACGTTTCCTTTCGTACGACATGAATATTCGCTTAAAGTCTTAACAATTTACAAAATCTGCCCACGCATCATCGACTTTCTAAGTCGAGCGATGATGCTTAGGGATAGAAGAATCACGTATTTTGATCATAAGCAACCAAGGATAACTAGATCAAAACGCTTTACGACGGATATCTTTCAAGGAGACTCCTTCAGTGCATTATGGTTCTGTTTAGCGTTGAACCCATTGAGCAAAACACTAAATAGCATGTCGCATGGGTTCAAAATACATGACACTGTGAATGGTTTTCGACTGACCCATCTTCTATACATGGATGATCTGAAGCTATATGCTAGTTCGAACCACAAAATGCAGCCAGTGATCAATGTCACGAAGCAGTTTTCCAATAATATCTACATGAAGTTGGGACCAGATAAATGCAAAACAGTGCATTTAATCAGAGGAGAATTAGGTACCGCAGAGCTAGAGATCTAGAATGAAAATGACATTGAGGCAATGGCACTATAAGACTAAGATTGGTTATGAAGAGTTCTCTCAACTTGGTAAACAAGATCAGGGCAAAAAACACCTATGCCATCACTGTCCTCACGTACATTTTTAGGCTCATCAAATGGTCAAACACCGACTTTGAAAGGTGAAACAGAATCATCCGCGTCAAAAAATGACGAAAAAACTTTTTTCTATTAATATTTGTTTGTACCTTGCGTCATTTGTCCAAAAATTTAATTAAAAAAATTTTTGAATAATATTTGTTACGAGTAAAACAAAAACTACGCGCACTATCAAAAAGTACTTAATAATAAATTTATAGATCTTTTTTGAGTACACAATTCTTGTCTATTCATCGTTTTTCGTATCATGCATAGCAGTACAGCAAAATGGAATTTTTGATTTTTGATTATTTTTTGTGTGGCTTAAACCAGAACCGTTGGTAAAAAAATGCTGGTTAACAAACACGATCTTTGTGTTTGGTTCCTAAAAATGTTTTCCAAAGCGAAACCTGATCCGATTAGTCTTTCAAAAGTTAAAGTAAATGCACTAGTAATCGTCACCTTAAGCCAAATTGGAAATTAAAAATGCTTTTAATTGTATTTAAAACACAATTCTTATTTTTTCAAAGGGCTTAACCGATTGAAGTAGATATAGAAAAACTCAATTTTGAGCACTTCACATGATATTTGATTGAAGTCCATTTTTATTCAGGATTAAAATTCAAATTATGCAAATGTGTTAGTTATCGTCAGGCATGTAACCAAGTATGAACGCGAGAAAAGTATAATAATTTGATAAAAGGATATTTAAACTTATCTAAAATCACATTTTATATTACACGCGGCAAGTGCGAGTCTTGTTATACGAAAAATATTGGGCCATCTGATGAAACTAATGCAGTGACGATTACCAGTGCATCTACCTTATCAGATATACAGGCGAAGACAAGAACGATGATCAAAGGTAGACAGACACAATCGTAAAACCGTTTTTTTTTCTATTTAGTGTTTCTCGCAACATGGAGACTTTTTTAGTTGCGCAGTGTTGAATTTTAATTCTAAAAGTTCAGCACTTGAGTCTTGGTACCGAAGGAAAATGTTTATTTTGTATTTTTCTCGGAATTCGTTTCACTCAACTGCATTTGAAAGTTTCTTTAAAAAATAGTGTTTTGAGAAATAGGCGCGCCAACGGTAACCAGTTTGGTTTGCGACGCATGTATTTCCCAAGGATCATCACCTAGTTTTATTCCGATTGACTTGAAAGTTTGAGAGAATATTCTCGACATGTTATACTATCAGATAAAAAAAAATCGATTTTTGGAAATTTCAAAACCCATGTAACCACATAAATAAACAATTTAAGCCTAAATAATTTGTTCCTAAAGAACGCTTAGATTTCTCCTTTAAAATTCGTAGCAATTAACATTGGGTATATTTTCTTCGATTTTATCAATCATTAAAAAAAATTAAGTGAACTCCCGAACTAAAACTTTGCAAAGTGTAATAACAAGTGTCGCGTTGATATAATGTGCATTTGTTTAATTGATATACTTATTATTGATTGGAGCCTATATATATCATATGAGTTCATGAATCTGTGTATTTGAAGAAACAAATTCATTGTAAAATGAATTCTAAACCCTTGGGACGGATTGGACCATTTGCACCCGAGCACCGCGTCACTTATAACGATGTCTAACTAACCGTGTTCTCTATAACGAGCACCAAGTTAGTCATAAATGTTTAGCACCGACAACGCTCGCGATCATTAGAGTTCCATAGCGAATGTACAGTTGATCGCCTTCTCTGATATATAAAAGAAAAAAAAGAAAAGTGAACCTAATGTCATTAATAAAATTGAGCCGAGCTGGCGGTTTCTAATGAGGCTGCAAAATTCGGCATACTGAGAATTTCTTCCGCTTTCATCTATGTATCTTAGATGAAAACAAATTTTTTCGAAATATTCTGTTCATATAAACAAATTTATTAATTTATTGTTTTTTTTCAAACTTGTTCTCGGGTTAAAAAGAACCCGGTTTTCCATCATAGCCACGGACTAAGTCAAATGACTGATGAGATAAGGATATAATTAGTTAAATTAATACGATGTATGAACTCATTTGGATGTTTTAGGTACAAAATTAGGAGCATGGTGTAGTTTGCAGGTCGTCTTTTACCGCTGTGATGCTTATACAGCGGCTTTCTTAGAGCTACCATGTATCACTCTATAGGTTTTTAGTCGATTGCTTCCTGATGGTTCAGAAAGATTCTTACAATGCGACAGGTGTTTAATAAAACCGCCTTCTGAGCTGCTGCCAGTACCCTACTGACTCCTAAATGTAACTTTCCTCTTTTTGTGTCTGTAATCATTTTCAAGTCTATTTCTCTCCTCATCGCTAAGACCTGTCATGTTTAGCTTTCTGTCGTATGCTTCTTTCTTTTCTTTTTGGGCTGCCTTAATTTCATCATTCCACCATGCATCACCAGATTATCTTCCTACAGCCGCCGTACCACATACTTTAATCGCAGTTTTGATAATGATATCCCGTAACATAGTCCGTGTAGTTGACTCTACGTTCTCGCCTCTTCTATTTCCCGTGAATATATTTAAAATTTATATGCATATATACGTTAAGGGGTGCCTTCTGATCAGGTTTCTCAAAAGAGGGGTAACAATTTTTCATTTTCAAATTTATATATATTTGTGGTACTGGAGGTACGAAGTGACCTCCTCCATATATCAGAAAGCGCGTCAGACACTATACGTAGTCACGTGAAGCGGTGTTGCCATGTCTGGGAGGTAGGATTCTTACCTGCATCCATGTCTCTCAGGTATCTATGTGATCTGTCAATCAAGTCACAATGATAAATAAATACATCTGATAAATAAAATACTACTTTACACTAGTAATTATATGTTTAAATAAATTGTTCAAACAATTTATTATTGTGTTTAGCAATTTTCTCTTAGAATAGAGTTAGAAAGTCGCGGTTTTTCCTTTAAATTGCACTTTTTGTCGAATTTCCAATTAGAGCGAGGTAATACCTAATCAGTGTTGGCAAAAATAATTGTTCAACAAATTTGTTATTATTGCTAAAAATATTCTCTTTGAATAATGCTAGAAATTGCAGTTTTTTCTCATATTTGCACCTTTTTGTGCACTTTTCACTTAAAGTCAGTTATTATTTATTCTAATTTAACAAAGATAAATATTTAAACAAATTATTATTGTTATTAACTATCATCTCTTAGATAAGTGCTAGAAAGTAGCCATTTTTTATGAAATTTTTTACTTTTTGTCCAATTTGTAATTAAAGTGAAGTGATAATCAATTCAAGTTAACAGAAATGATTGTTCAAACAATTTATTATTATTGCTAATAATATTATCTTTTCTTAGTGGTAGAAAGTTGCGATTTTTTCTAAAGATTTCAACTATTTGTATATTTTTCACCTAGAGTGATCTAATAATTATATAAGTTGAGAAAAAATAATTTTTCAAGCAAATTATTGTTGCTTATAACTGTCTTCATCTATATTGATGCCAGATAGTTGCGATCTTCTTCTGAATATTTAACTTTTTTCCGCTCTACACGTTAGTGAGGTAATAATTGATGCAAGTTAAAAAACATACTCCTTAAAAAGCAAGACTTTATTATGCTAGAAAGTTGCCTTTTTCGGAAATATTGAGTTTTGCTTTAGCTTTTTAATTGTGAACAAACAATAAGTGAACCTCAACAAGAATAATTTTTCAAATAGTATTGTGTTGTTTTGAGTGAATTATTTTCTTTTAATATAAGCCCCGGTAGGGGGACTCCTTCCTTGGAGAAAACACGCCTCCTCGGTGACAATATACAATTGTGGGTGGTCAAAAATTTTATTTTCTCAATCGGTTCTGAAAAAAAAAATTATATTTAGAGGTGGCGCAAGCCCATGAAGTTTAACACGTATTTCCCATAAGGAAAAAAGACGTTTTTGTAAATTTTATTCAAAAACGTCAATATTAGCTGAATCGAGTTGAAACTCAACACTTCTCTTCACAAATAGCCATAGAATACGAATCAAATATTTTTTATCATGGAGCAACCCCCTAAGTCTGTTTATAGGGTCCCAAAAAACCCCATAGGTGAAAAAATAAGTTTTGCGAGTTTTTTGCGCTAATTATGATTTATTGGGGTTTTTTTTAAATGCAAATTGTATCTAATGCATAACTGTGACTTTAATGCATAATGAACATAACTGTTCTATCAATTAATTATTATTGTTAATAATATTCTCTTAGAACAATGCTAGAAAATTGCTGTTTGTTTGTAATGTTTCACTTTAAGTTCAATTTAAAAAAAAAGTGAGTCGAATAAATAATAAAAGTTAATAAGATTATTTGTTTAAAGAAGTTAATATCATCAATAATATTCAATTTCAATAATGCTAGAAATTTGCCTTTTTTTCTGAAATTTACAACTATTTGCCTACCTTTCATATAGGGTGAGTTATTAATTGATTTAATTTAGCACAAATAATTACTTAAACATATTATTATTGTTTATAACCATCGTCTTCTTTATTCATGCAATATATTTACGGTTGCACTCCGTGAAGTAATGAATATTGCAAGTTAACAAACATAATTGCTCAAACAATTTTTAAATGTTTATAACTATCTTCTCTCAGATAAGTGATAAAAAGTTGCTGTTTTTTCTGGACTCTGAAACTTTTTGCCCACTTTTCACTTAGTGAGGAAAAAATTAATGCAAGTTAACAAACATACTTATTCAAACAATTTATTATTGTTTATAACTATCTTCTCTTAGAGTAATGCTAGAAAGTTTCTTTTTTTTTTAGTCTTTATTTTTGCTTGGGTTTTTCAGTTATGAAAAAATTATAAGTGAATTTTAAGAAGAAGAATTTTCTAAATAACATTTTACTTTTTTAAGACAATTATTTTTGCTCTTTTCGCAATTAAAAAAAAATTAATTTAAACAAAATTGAAAATTTGACAAAAAGTCAAAAATTGTAGAACAAAACCGCTACTTTCTAGCACTTATCTCAGAGAAGATAGCTATAAACAATAATAATCTGTCTGAACAATTATTTTTGCTAAATTAAACTGAATAATAACTCACGCTATGTGAAAAGTGGACAAAATGTTGCAAATTTTGGGAAAAGCAGAAATTTCTAGCATTATTCAAAAAGAATATTATTATATAATATTAAATTTATAATAATCAATTTGTTCAAAAATTATTTTGTTAACATTAATTCGGTATTACCTCGCTCTAATTGAAAATTGGACAAAAGTGCAATATTTTTGAAAAGACAGCGACATTCTAACTCTATTCTATATATTTCACTTTTTATTTCGTTTGTCTTAGAATATATAAACATTTTCTTTCGAACAAAAATTTGAAAATATTTTTGGGCATCAATTATAGGATGAGGCTTACTGTAAAAATAGTTTAAAAATGATTGATTATCTGGATCAAAAGTTATCGAACTTTGAATACTTCATGTATAATAAAGTTAGCTTACGTTAGATTCAAGTTTGGAAGACTAAGCAGCCGCGAAAGCGGAGTCTGAGAGGACGGACTTCAAAAACTCTTATCACAGAATATGTAGTATATTCAAAAAGTATATTATGGATCATCGAATGCTGTGTTTACTATCGACAGTTGTATGATGAAGATTCACGAAACATGAACCCATGCCTTTGCCTTTTCGACCTTCGTTCGATAGGAAAGGAAAGGTATAGGTTATCAAGACCATTTTCCTTGCTCTCTCACCGTTGAACGAAAGGAATGGGGAGAGCAGGTGAAGGGGCGGTCAAACAATTTTCACTAAACTTGTAACTTGAACATTAAACAATGTAGACGAATTCAGTAGGTAATAAAGAAAGATATTGATAATGTACGACTTGAATCATTATGAACGAGGAATAAGTACCCAATAAGGAAATTAATTATGAGTGCTACGATACCAAGGAATATATTAGGAATCCTTGTTTAATTTCGAAAGAAACAATGTCGTTGGTAACTGGTTTGAATGTAGAAAATTCAGCGATTGAAAATATCGCAGCTCCTTTATTGACTCTGGTGTATCATCCAAGTTCCCATATACAGTCGGGAGACTCAATTCTTACTCGACATTCAACGTCCAGCGTTAATTTACCCCCTCATACTCCTAATGAGGCTGGCGGTGCTCAAGGAATTTCTTTAATTAGAGATAAAAGTCAGAATCAAGCGTGGTTAGATATCGACCAACTTGGATTTGGCGCACGGTTTCAGCTTCAAAAGCTTCAGACTCCTACCTTTCATGGTAGCCTTGACTCGTGGATAACTTTTCACGATTCCTTGAAATCAATGCGTCATGATAAACAAGAAATTCAAGACATTCAAAAATTTCACTATTTAAAGTCATGTGTCAAAGATGAAGCGGCCAAAGTATTTGCTTCGCTCAAGGCAACTGGCATCAACTATCAGGCTGCATGGGATCTATTGAAGGCGCGATACAGCTATAGAAAATATATTGTGTAAAGTCACGTCAAGGCTCTTTTTGAAATTCCGTACATGTCCAAAGAAATTACTGTCCGTTCATTATTAGACTACTTTGTTCGAAAAAGAATCAGAGCACTCAGGGCTCTCGAACAACACGTCGATCTATGGGACACGCTACTTTTTTTTATTATAAGAGAGAAATGAAACCATTACACACGCGAAAGATGGAAATAGACCGTGGGAAGCACAAACCTCCCTTCTTCCAAAGACATGACTTCGTTTTCAGAGCGGCGGGCGTTGATTGAAATTACGCAACGGGCTCGTGAAAATAATTCGTTAAATTTGAATAGAACTCAGCCTCAGAAGAGCAGCTCAAATTCGCGTTTTCAGCCGCGATCTTCTCAAGCCTGCATAGCCACGACTCTCGATTCAAAGACAGGAAATTCTCAACTCACATGTCATTTATGCTTGGTGTAACATCCACTCTATTTGTGTGAACAGTTCTCGCATATGTCGCTTTCAGAACGATATAGGGTCGTAAAAAACACACCCCGCTGTATCACAATTGTCTTTTAGGGAATCACATAACTGTTCAGTGTCGAGATAGCTGTTGTTGTAAGTGTCAACAAAGACATAATACTTTATTACATTTTCCTCAAGGAAAGCCATTCGTTACAGAAGCTCTTCGTACAACGATCACAACTTCTTCAATCAATTTTCAAAGTCAAGCTTTAACGCAAGTTGTTTCCGAAACAGCTATTATCGACATTTTAGATGGCCAGGACAACTATCGCCCTTGTCGCGCATTTTGAGATTCGTGCTCGCTGTGCTGTTCGATAACTGAGAAGTGAGCAGCTTTGCTAGGTTTACGTGAAAAGCCAATTAAGATTTAATTAAAGGGAGCTCAGAATCTGCGATCCTGAAAAATGTATTCCACATCAGATAAAGCTGAATCGCGATACGATACTGATTTTGAACTAACTTTAGATTTCTTCCTTGTTGAAGAAATTTCCGATGCAATGCCTGTCATGCCTATAAACCGGCACTCCGTGAATGTTTCAAACGACAACTTTTAGGCCAAACCCGACTTTCATATGTCGTTTAATGTGAATATATTATTAGGAGCTGAATATTTTTTCGATTTGCTCATCGTAGGTAAGGTCAGGGTTCCCAATCAAACCGCAAAACTGCGGTCAGCTGAGAAACAGGCAGCTAAATCTCATTTTTTAGAGTTGACGAAACGATTAGATCCTCGGAGATATGAAGTGAAAATACCTTTTAGTGATGATATCCATTCACTTGGAGATTCGCGAAACAACGCGTTTGAGCGCTTTTATACCCTTGAACAAAATTCGCAAAGAATTCTGATCTCCGAACTTAATATACTGATTGTTTTAAAGGTTACTTGGATAAAGGTCACATGTCGCTTTTCAGTAACCAAAAGGCTTTTAGGCACGGGTACTATCTTTCTCATCACGAGGTAATTAAGAAAGATAGCCTGACGACAAGAACGCGAGTCGTCTTTGATGGCTATGCCAAGACATCGACTGGGGTGTTGCTTAATGATACTTTCACGATCGATGCAACTATTTGACGCGATCTACTTTTGATAGGTACTTGGTTTTGTTTGCGTTTGCGACTTTCATGTCGACAATCTGCAAATTGGTGCGAAAACAATCAAGAAAGCCTTGCAACTTCAAGATCATCTGATTAATCTCTTACAAAAAGGTGGATTTAATCTTCGCAAATGAGCTTTGAATAAGCCAGTATCATCTGAAGATTCTCCAATTAATACATACGATAATTATATGTTGCTCGAACCTATCGATACAATCGAAGCGTTAGGAATTCATTGGTATCCTAAATCCGATTTTATTTTATACTCTGTCAATTTGTCAAACTTAAATCATTTTTCTACAAAGCGATTCATTCCATCCCAGTGCTTAAAACTTTTTGACCCCTTAGGATTGTTGGGCTCAGTCATTGATGTAGGCAAGATTCAAATTCAACAGCTCTGGAATCATAAATTGGGATGAGATGATCAAGTTTCACCTGACATTCATAAAATGTGGTTAGAGTATAAGAAGCAACTACCTTTACTCAATACCGTGAGATACAAGCGATGCATAACTCTCAAGTCCTCGAATGAAAACCAATTGCACGGGTTTTGTAACGCGAGCGAGAAGGCGTATGGGCGTGTCTGTATCTTCTCTCGACAGATAATTCGAGATCAAGAATTACATCTTATACCTATAGTTTCTACGTGGACGGAAACAATGTGGAGCTAAATGTCCTCTCTCGTAACATTTTTCGCATGCGTTTAACCATTTATATAACATAATTTTATTTGAATTTATTGGTACTTCGGAAATTACATTAACATTAACATTAGTAATTTCGACTCTTAATTGAGTGAAAGTCTCTTCTGAAAACAGGTATTTTTTTTCAAAAGCTTCTAGCATATGGCGAGCAGCATTTTGCTTTGCAGCTTTTTTCGTAGATGCAGGCTCGTCTTCGTATGAGTTCTTTACATTAAATTTATATATGATACACTGAGCCTCAAATGGTGGCAGGTTAATATTATGGCCTAACGATTTGACAATATATATTGGTTTAGAAAAGTCGTACTCAATGCTTAATTCGTTAAGGGTTTGTACTGCGGAAGATTGTGAGAGATTTCTTTCCATTGCCATGTTATCTGTAAAAGAGAAAGAGCAATATTTTGATTTTTAGATAACATGGCATTGGGAATTAAATTAAACTGTATGGTATTATAATATATGGTTTTTATTTGATCAGTAGTTGGCCAGAAACTTTTTTCTTTATATGACGTAGCAGATTTTAAAGTAATATTTAATTACTTTTGCCACGTTCGGCCATAACTGACAAAAGTTTGGCGTCAATTTTGATCAAAAAGAAAGAAAGAAAAACTGGTTTTTTGTTTTGTTTTCGCAGCTTTTTACAAAATATGAGACATATTTTGCTAATTAAGTATCTAATTTGTTATTGTTTATCGTTAAAACAAAATTAAAACGCGTACAAAGATTTTCGCTACCAACAAAAAAATTAAAGATACATATTAACGTAATCTTTAAATTTACAAAAATATGACAAGGCGTGCAATTGTACTGAAATGTACTTGAAAAAAGAGAAAATAAGGAAAAAGCCAATTTTATTGTGATTATAATCATGGTACTTACGTACTGAAATTTCACGGAGTGTACTTATTAAATACAATTCCAGTTTAAATGGTAACAGTAATGGTAACAGTAGTGGTAATATATATATATATATATATTTTTTTTAAATTATTGTCCTCGAGAATGTCAGTCTCAGCATCCGAATTCTCTTTCGGAATTATTATTCTACAAAATTTAAAAGGATTATCCAATCTCACGTGAACATCATAAAACAGATACATATGTATTTACAAGATTAAATATAAAAATTGTAAAATTGGATTTACATATACTAGTATAAGTAACTACTTATAAATGAGCACAAAAAAATGTACATAGCTTTCTATTAGAAAAATAATTTTTACATCGACAAAAGTGATATTTTGCAAGAACCATTCTTCTAATAGTATATAGAGAGATGAGAAAAAAAAACATAATTAGCATTTCGTATAAGTAGGTAAACAAAATTGCCTATCGAGGGCTATAAGAAAATAAAAACCGAATAGGTGGTGTGGTCCAGGATGGATTCTCTGCAGGAAGGGTTATAAAACTGAGTCATGTCAAGTTATCAAAGATAAGGTAGACCAGGTAAAGAAATAGTTAAAATAAAAGTTGAATTGTTTTCAACCGTAAAAAGTTTAATTTTCAAAAACGGAAGAATGTTAAAGAAAAAAGAAGTAGAGAAGTTCACTTTTAAATTAAAGAAAGAGTCTGAAAAAGAGCATAGGGTGTCACAAGTTTGTAATTGTGTGTTAAGGGCTGCCAAAAGGTGTCGTGAAATAGAAATATAGGAGTCAGTAGCATTTTTGGAAAAATTTAATCAGGGATATGAAATGAAATATCTTCGGGTAAATAAAGAGAATTTTCTTAATTTTTCTCTAATTTTTCAAATGTTTCTAATAATAGATTCTTTTTTTTTATGAAGAACTTGAAATTTGACCTTGAACTTGAACTTTGAAATTTGACCAAATTTATTGAAGAAATTAAGTTATTGTACCAATATCAATTTTATGACTACTCGCATTGCACACGTCAGATCTCTCGTACATCCTATAATGAGTTTAGTATATTTCTCAATTATCTCATGCTTGGAATTATATAATTCGAACATGTTTAAAGAAGAAAAAAAATTATATTCTTCGGAAAGGATTTGAATAATAATAATAGGCTCAAGAAACACGTCAAATGAATGCGAGAAAAGAGAATCGATGTACGAAGTTGTCGCAACAGATGCGTTTACTAGGAATTATATCAAGAAGATACCAGGTGAAAGTTGGAATCTTTAAATTATTGTGCTTCTCGAATTCCTGTAAAAAGAAAACAGAATTTAGTGTAGAAGATGGTTTTAATTTGAAGGATTATATCCCTAGTTGTTTATATGCCTCTAAGGTTTTTTGTGCATTTAGGAATATTACCATAATTTCTTTCGAAAATTTCTGTGTGAAATAAATATGGCCATAACATAAGCAGATCAATTTGTTGCATAAAAACGACGATAAGAGAGTATATGCTGACAGTGGATGGAATCCATCTGAAATTAAAATGATAAAGGCTTGTCGTTTAATTATTAACGGTTTGAGATTTTATGTGTGAACGTTTAAGCCCATTGACATGTACTACTGCAGGTTTGCCTTTTATGTCAATTTTCACGTTTCCTTTTCCTAATATTTCTAGGGCTTCATAAGGCCCTTTGTATTGATCATCAAACTTTTTCTTAGGTTCTTTTCCAATTAATGAAAAGACGTTATCTCCTGTTTTGATTTTTAATGGATTAACTTTTCTATCATGATAGATTTTTTACAATCTTTAGCCGCAATTAAATTTTGTCTTGCTTGAGTTCTCATTTCATATAATTTTGTTATAAAATTCGTTAGGTAATCGTCATAAGTTTGCAATTTTTCTTGTTTTGATAGAGATTCATTTGATGGTTGACGAGCCAATTTACCTAAAACTAATTCATAGGGCGTACACTTTGTACCTTCGTGGACACTTGTATTGTAAGAAAACATGGCTAATTCAAACCAATCGTCCCATTCGGAATTTTTTGAAACAAATTGTTTAAAGTATTCCGCTAACGCGTGATGTGATCTTTCAAGGGACCCATTTGATTGCGGATGGAATGCTGTTGTTTTAACTTGTCTAATTCGAAAACGTTTTGCCATTCTTCTCATTAAATTGCTTAAAAAATTTGAACCTTGGTCAGTTAAAACTGCTTTTGGGGAACCGTAAATCGAATCCTAACCTCCAAATAGTGCACATAGAGAAAAATTTTATTTAGCAGAATAAATTTTTTTTGCTATTATCCCTAAAAAAAGAGTTCGGGGACGTCTGTTGTTCTATTTTATAGCATCTCCAAATACAGTTAAAAAATTTTTTTATTTTGGTAGACAAAAACCCGGGGGAACTGAACCCGATTTACCAACGACAAAGTATCACATGCCCTTAAAAATACAATATTAAGAACTACTGAAAAAGTAGGAATGATTACTGGAGGTGCCCGATCTACACCTGAAAGAAATTGGGATAATGGACAGTACAGAGTGATGAGAAGGAAAATGTTCAAAGTACTGCATGGCTTCAGAAAGGTCAGAGAATGGTCGAAGGCGACGAGCTGGTTCAGGCGGAGGAAGAAAATAGCGAGCATCGACATTAGCAAGGAAGAATGGCAAGAACACTTCAGTCAGCTGCTAAAAGGACCTGAAATAGAAGCAGAAACGGTAGAAGAGAAAAATAGGAGTATGACAGCAGATAAAATCCAGGAAGAGGAGAGTAATGATGGGCTAAACGATCCGTTGAAAGTAGAAGATATAGAGTTGGCAATAAGGAATATGAAATTAGGGAAGGCTGCAGGAGAGGACAGTATTGCCGCAGAATTTTTGAAAAACTTACCCAAATGTGGTCAGAAGCAACTAATTGAGCTGATGAAGGAAATATGGAAAGAAGGAAAAATGTAAGAGGAATGGACGACTGCCACAATATTTCCCATATACAAGAGTGGAAACGAGAACGATATAGGCAACTACAGAGGCATATCACTGTTGGATATTGGATACAAAGTTTCAGCTTCAGTGATGGCGAAGAGATTAGGAGAATGACTAGAAAAAAAAGAAACTGGCGGAGGCGCAGGCCAGATTCAGAAGCAAGAAGGGTACTATGAAGCGAATATTCATTTCAAACACGATAATAGGAACCAGGCTCAATCAGAAAGGATGCAGAATGTACACGGCTTTCATCGATTTTAAGAAAGCATTTGACACAGTGAATGGGGAAAGACTATGGACAAAAATGGAACAGATGGGCATCAGAGGCAAGTATTTAGAAATGGTGACGGCGGAAGTACGGGTCTCAGAATTTTCGCACTGCTCTACGCCGGTAGCTGGAGAGAACTTATCGAAAAAGTACAAAACAGGTGCGTTAAAGCAAGTATGGGCCTCTCGTGGAACACTCCAGACTATTTGTGGAAATTAGAAGCAGGAAAAAGTAGCATGTAGCAAAGATGTCTGTTGAAGGAAGTAAGAGGAATGACGAATAGACTGCCTACGAAATGGGGAGATATTGTAATTAATATAAACTAATTAAGGACAACATCATCATGGGAAGCTACTGGCAAAGATAAGATCTCAAAGGATGGCAGAAAGAGAGGTTGGCTAGATGGAGATTCGGAAATGCAATGAAAGAAGGAAAGAAAGGATATATCAAGCGAAAATGCAGTACTTGATTGTGATCAGTGGAGAAACAGTCTGATTGAAAATCTGAATGGCAATGCAGAAAAAAGTATATGCGGTAAGCTACGAGAAATATAAAAGACACTATTTGAAGCAAATAAGGACGCAAAAGTGTGATAGTGGGCGAACAAAAATTGCAAAACGTAGAACTTCAATAAAATGACATAAGATTGTTTTTGTATCTAAAGTGAAATTCTGAATGTACCATCAGTGGACAAATTCTATTCCATTCTGATAAGAGTCCTAGGTTTAGGGCAAGTTGTTGATGTACAAGGGCTGTTTGATAAGTCAGTGACTTTTTCAAGAAATTTTTTTTTTCGGCAAATAAGCGTTTTATTTCTCAACATAATCTCCTTTTAGCTCGATACATTTATTCCAGCGTTTTTTCATGTTTTTTATTCTTTCCAAATAATAGGTTTTCTCCAGGCCCTCAAAATAGGCGTTTGTTTCAGGGATGACTTATTCTTTCGACCCAAATCTCTTACCGCCCGGCCATTTCTTCAGGTTTGGAAACAGGAAACAGTCGCAGGGGGCTAAGCCTGGAGAATATGCTGGATGAGGTAGCATTTCGTAGCCAAATTCATGGAATTTTGCCATCATGACTACACACGTCTGCACTCGTGCATTTTCCTGATGGAACAGCACTTTTTTCTTCGACAAATGCGGTCGTTGTTGCTTCAAATCAATATAGAATCTGTCAAAGAGCTCTAAATAATATTGCCCGGTGACCGTTTTACCCTTCTAAGGGTAATCGAAGTGAATGATACCGCGTGCATCCCAAAAAACTGTGTCCATGACCTTGTTGGCCGACAGACCCACCTTGGCCTTCTTTGGTGCACGTTCATTCGGAGAAATCCACTTTTTTTTATTGTTCCTTGGTCTCTGGTGTGTTGTGGTGGATCCATGTTTCGTCCACAGTTAGAAAAAGACGCAAAAACTCGTTCGAATTGCGGCTGAACATCGCCAAACACTCCTTCGAAGTGGGCACACGGTTCCGCTTATAGTCGAATGTGAGCAATCGTGGCACCCATCTCGCGGATAGCTTTTTCATGTCAAAATATTCATGTAAATTGTGATGTATCCGCGCAGTTGAGATGCTTACAGCCTCAGCCAACTCACGAACTTTCATTCTCCTATCGTCCAATATCATTCCATGGATTTTACCGACGATTTCTGGCGTGATGACCTCCTTTGGGCGACCTGAACGTTTGGCGTCACTTGTGCTGGTACGACCACAACGGAACTTAGTAAACCATTTCTTAACCATTCAAACTGATGGTGCAGAGTTCCCATAGTATTTATCAGGCCTTTCCTTGGTTTCAGTGATGGTTTTTTACGCAAAAAATAATGCTTAATCAGCACACGATATTCACTTTCTTCCATTTTCGTTAACATTCACGATGTTCTCTCCTTCAAATGGCTATCAAACACAAAATAAATGACCAGGTTTGCTTAAAATATAACAGTTGTCTATTCATAGATAGAGTTGACGGGATTAGTGGTGCATTTAAAGTTACTGCGCAAAAAAATTCAAAAAGTCATTGACTTATCAAACAGCCCTCGTATATATATATATATATAGTTGAAAGTTTGTCATAAGGACAACCGCAGGATTACGCCGGGAGCAGGTGCTAATCTTAAAAATTGCACTTGCTCCCAGCGAAATCGCGGTAAAATTTCAGCTGTAACCACGTTCGGCCCCCACCACTTTCCCATCTGGGAGAAAACATGCAAGCGTAGCGTCGGTGAGTCGGCCAGCCTCGTGTAAAGTCGAAAATGCACGAGGCTCGAGCGCGAAGCCGAGATCGCCCGAGGGACCAGCACGGAGCCGAGCTCGCCCAAGGCCCGACACCGACTTCACGATTCCCTTTCGGCGGCTATTGGAAGGTTTGAGTTGATTTCGGCTTGCAAAAATTGACACCTTGAAGAAAGACTTCAATAACTGTAATGAAGTCTTGAGATATTTAATGATTATGTTTTTCAGGAATTATTGTGGAATGTTTTAGATTAGGCTATCCGATTCTGCAGTTTCTTTTTTTCATTAATTATGTTGTAGTTTTAAGTTGATTTTAATTATTGTAAAGTCAAAATAATAATAAATAATTATTATTTTTAAATAAGTCTTTTCATGCTATTTTAGGTTCTGATCAATATTTTCGGGATTTTAAGAGAAAAGCAAAAAAGTTATTAACTTAACCTCATATGCTTTCCTAATATATAAAAACTTTACAAAATCTTTAATGTCTGAAAATAATTATCTCATCATTACAAAATTTAGTTTTTGCCATTTTATTTTAATTGTAAAATAATTGTAATTGGAAATTAATTGTAATAATTGTAAAATAAATGTAACAAAATATATTTTATGAAGACATATATCATGATTTTAAAAGGATAATACAATGTCTGAAGGTAATTCTTTGTATTATTTTAATAACTAATAAACATATTTTCAGAATATTTATCCTTGATTCTGCCCTAGGGTCAAACATGATACAAAAGAAGTGTCGTCAAATTTCAAATAAAATCTGTACTCTGTATACATTATTTTAAAAATGAAAAATATTTATACTTTTCATAGATATTCCTAAATGTTATTTGAATATGACACACATATATTTTTATTTAAAAAATTCTTGTAAAGAGTTGGTCATTTTATAAATTGTACGACATTTTTGTTCCATTTTTGACCTTATGGAATAGATTTCAAGAATAAAATTATAAACATATCTCCATTAATTAGTGTTTAATTGAAAATTATATTTTTTGTTGACAATTTTATTTGACATATCTGAAATATTGAAAAAATTGGTGAAATTTTGTCAAGAATCATGTGAAAATTATATTTTTATAACCTCAAAATAAGCAAAGAAAATACGTAGAAAATAAATAGTTATTCCAAATTTTTATTTCGTATACAAAAATATTTTCGCCTTAAAATATAATTTTGAAACAATTTTCCTGTTTTCTTCAAGAACAAATTTTTTTATTCAAAATTTTTTCTATTTTGCCGAAAATACATTCTTTTCAAATTGATTTTAACCGTTTTCACTTAAAACTTAGAATATTTTCATTAAAATAGCAATTATTACATTTTTCGTTGAAAATTCAGCTTTTTTCGTTGGAATATCATCTTTTTTTTGTTGAAAATTCGACTGTTTAGTTACAACTTTTCTCGCTATTGAAATTTTCATTGACATACAGAAATATTTAAAAAATCTTTGAAAATTTTCTTAAGAATCTTAGGAAAAATATATTTATGCAAACTTAAAAAGTAAATGCACTTAAAAATAAATAGTTATTGGAAATTTTTATTTTTCATACAAAAATATTTTTCACCTTAAATTATAATTTTGTTGCAATTTTCCTTTTTTCATAACTAAAAAATTGTTTGATTAAAAATTTTATTTGTTTTTTTATATAAAATAAATTTTATTTATTGAAATAGCAATTCTCATATATTTTGTTAAGAATTAACCTTTTTTTTTGACAATTAACCTTTTTTGCCTGAAAATTAAACTATCAGGTTGAAAATGTTTTTTTTCTTCTTTGTTTTAAATTTTGATTTGAAGTATCTGAAATCTTAGAAAATATTTCGAAATTTTCTCAAGAATCTCAGGAAACTTATATTTATTTTTATTTTTAGAATTTTATTTAAAGTGTGAAATAATTCTAATTGGAAATTAATTGTGAATAATTGCAAAATAAATTTAATTTTTAGAATATTTTTCCTTGATTCTACTTTACGCTCAAACCTGGTACAAGAAACTGTCGTGAAATTTCAAATGAAGACTGTACTCTGTATACATTAATTTTAAAAACGGAAAATATTAATACCTTTTATAAATATTCCTAAATGTTATTGGAATATGATACACATTGATTTTAATTTAAAAAATTCTTGTAAATGGTTGGTCATTTTATAAATTTTACGACATTTTTGTACCATGTTTGGCCTTAGGGTAAAATTTCATGCAGTTGTTTGTCAGAAACTCCCACACACTTTTTAATAAAAATCATTTCCACACCACCGTGGAAGTACAATTTCAGAAATTTCATATCAAAATTTAAACAACAAAAAAACATTTTCAACCTAATAGTTTAATTTTCAGGCAAAAAAGGTTAATTCTCAACAAAAAGGTTAATTCTCAGCGAAAAATATGATAATTGCTATTTCAATAAAAAAAAATTATTGAAAATGAAAAAAATTTCAAATAAAAAAATTTGTTAGTGAAGAAAAAAGGAAAATTTCAACAAAATTATAATTGAAGGTGAAAAATATTTTTGTATGAAAAATAAAAATTTGGAATAACCATTTATTTTTTAAGATTTTTTTTGCTTATTTTAAGGTTATATAAATATAATTTTCACATGATACTTGACAAAATTTCACAAATTTTGTCAGTATTTCAGATATGTAAATGAAAATTTCAACAGCAAAAAAAGTTTTAAATAAATAGTCGAATTTCCAACCAACAAAAGATGATATTTCAACGAAAAATGTTGATTTTTCCTAAGTTTCTTAAGAAAATGTTCAAAGATTTTTGAGTATTTCTGTATGTCAATGAAAATTCCAACAGTAAGAAAAGTTGTTACTAAACAGTCGAATTTTCACCAAAAAAAAAGATGATATTTCAACGAAAAAAGCTAAATTTTCAACGAAAAATGTAATAATTGCTATTTTGATGAAAATATTCTAATTTTTAATGAAAAAAAGTTAAAATAAATTTTAAAAGAATGTATTTTCGACAAAATAAAAAAAAATTTGAATAAAAAAACTTGTTAGTGAAGAAAACAGGAAAATTGTATCAAAATTATAATTTGAGGCGAAAAATATTTTTGTATACGAAATAAAAATTTGGAATAACTATTTATTTTTTTTTTTGTTTTGCTAACTATTGTTTTTGTGGGATCTTTTTTAAGTTTTTCATATGTATCGTCAGTTAGAAGGTCCATGGTTTTGTTGTTATAGTCCTTTTTATCCATTATGCATTATCCATTATTATCCATTATGCAATACTTTGCAATCTTATGCAATCTTGAAATCTAGTGTACACAAAAAATTCGAATAATTAATTCCTCAAATAATTCAAAAAAATATTATTTTCTGTTTTATTTGTTTCCAGGAGCATATAAAGTTCTACCAATCACAAAATTGTTGGCCACAGGAATTTGAACAAAAGCGACACGAAAGCAACGGGGATGCAGACAACGAAGAAGAAGAAGATTCGAAAGATAACGAAGAGAAGGAAGAAGATGACCTTTTTGTGAACACGAATAGACCACCTGTGAATCATGATACGACCGAAACAGAAAGCGATCCTAGTTCCGAAGCCTCAGATTCTGACTAAATGTACCTTCCTAGTATGTACAATTACTCCTAATTAATTTAATTCTTACTGATACAAGAATTCACGAAATTCTTCCTGGTTTTGAAAGTATTTCTATATAGTTTTCGGAGGAGTTTCGAAGAGTTTGTTGTAAATTTATCTTCGTTGTGTCCATTCCGATGAAAATTCGCATGGCAAAGACTTAAGTGCATTCACTTAGAGATAGAAAGTGTTGTGCTAATGAACCAATCTGTACCGCATTGGTAGTCGTACAATATAGATGTAAGTATTATAAATATAATATAGTGTATAATGTGTATACTGTATAGCGATCACTCGAAATAACTGGTATATTTTTCTACCTTGCGGTACTTCCCAATTGTGACAAAAATTTATCGCTTTGTATGTTAAAAAAAGATTGTTATCTTTTCTTCGTGTGAATCATAGAATCTTAATGAGCTCTGTGATAAGAAACAAAGCTTAATAAAATAAATCACGTTATAACTGTTGAAATTCAGACCTTGTTAATTGTTAATTAAACATAAGATACAACTGGTAGAGCAAAAGTGCTTGAATTCATTTCAAAAGAATGAGTTTGTTTGAGTTTATTGAATGTTCCACTAGCTTAATTCTTCATATCTGAATATCTATTTTTATTACCTTGGCACAGATCCATTTTTTCAAGAGTCGAACTTTAATGTAAGGTTTTTATTATTTTATAATTTTGTACTTATTCTGTATTTGAACGCTGTAGATATATAATATTAGATAAGATTTTATTTTTAATTCTGAAGGATGAAGAATTAAAGTACTCGATGACTTTGACGTCTGTTTAAACAATTGTTTCCTTGAAATTTCCTCGCAATCACACGCTCTTTTCTCAAGCTGCAACCAGCGTCATTGAATTTTTGCTTTGATAAACAGTAGTAGCACTGATTGGGTTGATGTGAAGAGAAGATTATAAACAACTCCAATGAAACTTTCATTAGCCTTGAAGCAATATTTTTTGAGTAATACGATTATTATATTTCACTTCCTTATGTAATTTCAATTAGTTAGTACGATAGCTGCCATTTTTAAAAGGATATATTATTTAAAGACTTCATCTTTAAGATGTAAAGTAGCTTTATTCTTGCATTTATTAATCTCTCTATGTAGTGAAAAGGCACAGAAGAGAGAATGTTTAAATTCGCGTTTTATGAGAGAAAATTCAAATGTAAAAAACATTGTTAAAATAATTTTTTTGTTAGTTAAACAATTTTTTAAATAAAAATAATGTTTTTCGTTTGAACTGACACCATTAGCAATATTATTTTGATTCTCAAAGTCATTGAAAAACTATTTTGTCAGAGATTATATAAAACGCTACAATTTGAAATTTTTTCAAATACATCTGCTTAAAAAGTATTTAAAAATTCTATTTAATATTTTTTTAGGTTTATTTAAAATAAGTTGCGCCAGAAGTGACTGCATTAAATAATTTAAAGTTTTTTGTATGCAAATTTCAATAATTCAATTTCATTAAAACAATATTTTACATGCCTTTATTTATAATTTCGAAGGACTACAATTTGAATTGCACAACTTAAACAGCTAGGTGCTTTAAATTTTCCCATTTTCAACGCTCTCAATTTTAAATGGTTTAATTTTGGAATTTTCAATTTGAAAACTTGTGACTATTCATGGTTTCCAAATGGTTCAATTGATATTTGTTTATTTCTGAATAGTTCCAATTGAAATTTATACTTTATTAAACCTTTTTTTTTAATTGTTCAATTTTATGCATCTTTAAAATTAAAAGTGCTTTCTGAACGCGTTCAATTGGAAAAACGTCCTATCGAAAAATTGAAATTATCGAAATTGTCACGCTTGCAATTTTATAATTTTTTTGACTGAAATATGCATTTTTTTTAATGATATGTAACAAAATTTCGCAAGTTTCAAAGCCTAATAAATTAAACATTTGTTAATTTTCACGACATTGAGCACGTAATTGGCATTTTTTTCAATTCTGTGAGGTTCGAAATTCGAATAATTGAATTTTGAATGCCTAAATTTGAAATAGTTCAATATTGCCAGGTTTTCAGTGTAAAGTTATTTATCTTCGTCAAATTTCTCTATTTTAAATACTTCAATTTTATATGTTTTCTAATTCTAAATTTTAAGGTGTTTATGTTAGAAATTTGCAAACTTAAACGTATTAAATTTGAAATTGTGCAATTTGAATTGGTTTATTGTGTACGTATAGTATTAAGTTTCAAAAAGTCTATTTTATTTTTAATATTTCAATATTAATATTGACTTAATGTTAATATTGAAGATTCACTTAGAAATCGTGCAATTTAGACATTGGTTTTTGGAAAATTTAAATTCAAAATTCTTAAAAAATTAAAAATGTGCTAACATGGAACATTTAATTTTCTATTGTTATGTCGATTTAAAGAATAAAAATTATGCATTCCCAATGGCTTTGATATAAACTTTTTCCATTTTGAATAGTTAACATTTTACATTGCGCAACCGGTGCTAGTCTGCAGTGTTATGTTACCGTTACAATTAATTTTTTATCAAAAGAATTCGTTATAATGACAGTCAACCAAAAATTGTAATTCTGATAGCATCGTTGAATTTTTTAAAAGCATTAATAATAAAAATAGAGTAGAAGGAATCTGTATTATCATCGGAGTTGGTAACGATCGATCATATGTAGATACCTTTCACGAACTGTGAAACTGGATGTCTAAATCCCCAATTTGGGGCCAAGTTTTTCCTATTTTGGGCCCAGCCAGCGCCATGACAAAATTTCCACACGGGCAGTTATAGATTAAATGAAATGAAAACTTCTTGGTGACATCTTAATTTATGTCTGAACCTTTTATATAAACATATTCATATATATTGAATATTTTGTTTTAATTTTGGATTATTTTCAATTTGAAAAGAGTCTGCTTTTCGGATAAAAAAAGTAAGGATCATAAAAAGTAAACTTTGCCCGAATCCATTTCAAATCAGGCAGTTTCTACACTTGAAGTCGCAGAATCTCTCGGAGATGAAATCTATTGTTTTTAGAGAAAATTTGGCCATACGTATTTGTCTGATTTTAGAAAAAAATGTCTAGCAAGTAATGCATATTTGAATGTTGTGCTTTGTTTTTCAAATCAAAAAAATTTCATTTACCTCCATAACTTTTAACTTAATTAAGATATTGATAGTTTTTTTTCTGATTCTTATAGAGTTCATCATTTAATTCCGAAATCCGCCGGTAAATTGAAAAACGGTTCAAAATTAAAAACATGGCGACTTTTTGCCCATTTTTTGTTGTAAGTATGCTTTTATAATTAAGTAAAAATGTTTTTTCTGTAATCGGGAAAATACGTGTCATCTAATTGCCCCTAAAAGAAAATATTTCGTCCACAAGGGATTATGCGATTTCCAGTGTAGAACCTGGCTGAATTGAAATTGATTCGAACCTTTAAATGTCTTCAATCTTTAGTGATAACTTATCCGAATAGCATACACAAATACTGTTTTTGCTGTGTTACGGAATGTCTGTCATGTACAACCACAAAGTGTATACTATATCATTGTGTACAGGTTTTAATAACATTTTATCTCCAATCTCCATGCTCGAACTGGACTGTAGTAAATAAAAAGAAAATAAGGAACAAATCAATATTTTCTACTTGAATTCTTAAAATGCTTGGAAGAAGCGATATAAGCATTATCAGATTTTCATGGCTGATGTGAATGCGCGGTAGAAGAAAGAATGCAGGAGATCCACAGATCACGCGCTGAAAGTCGCTTAGATCGGCGGCGGCCGCCCAGCAGTCTACCTCTGGTAGAGTATGGGCACGGGGCCGTACGTGTTTGGAGTACCACACGGCGATCCTCCTTCCTTAAACTCCTTTCCCCCACCTCCATGACCTGCAACCGTATCTGCTCCCCTCCCTAACCCCGCGGAACCCCCAGCCGTCGCTACTGAATGTTCGCGGAGGCTCCTTACCTTCTACCAGTCTTATACTATATAAGCTCTCACCTGCTCTCCTCCCACTTTGAAACTTCAATTTTGGCTCGATATCGGAATGATCATATACTCACCGTTTAGGTGCTTTTAATCATCCATACGACCAGAAATACTATAAATAAGTATGATTGAATGTTTTTTTTTTTTAATAACTGTCGGTATAAAAGGAGAATTTCACGCACATCAGCTGTCACTTGAGACAATCACAGGAATAATGTTGGGCAAATCCCTACCCCTTTCCAACGTCTCATGGGGGCGGGAAGGCACCCCTTTGACTAGTTACAAAAATGATTCTGATATGTTTCGATATATATATATATATGTCTCAAGTAACAGCTGATGTGCGTGAAACTCTCCTTTTTTGTCGACATAATAGCTTATGTCGACATAATAGCTTACGTCGACATAAAAAAGTATCTAAATACATTTTGATTTATTTAAAAACCATTCAATTTTAATTATTTGCAGTTTTTCTGGTCGTACGGATGTTTAAAATCACCTAAACGGTGAATTAAATATGATCATTCCGATATCGTGACAGACCCATATTTGAGACATCGCAGTAACAAAGGTAAGAATAATTTATACTTTTGCCTCGTAAAATCGCTTCATTTATCGTTCAATTAAAGATTTTAATAGATTGTTGCCGACAATTTCTGTTTCCAGCCAAAATATGGGTGACGTCCCTATTCTGCAATCTAACCGAAAATAAAAGAAACAGGATACCTTTTACGAAAATAAACGAGGCTAAATAAAACTCTGCCAAAAAATATAAATTTAATAAAAGAAACATAAAATATTCACTATATTTCAAAGACTCTGATATATAGTTAAATATTATGAAGTTTTAGATATTATTAAGTGTTCTTTGAAACGTGAGCAAGCTTGAATAGATTAATTTAAGGGAGTGTCTGCACGTACTGTAAAAGTACGGATATTCGTACCAAAATTTCAGTACAAATAGCCTCTTTCCAGCTCCCCCTATTCGTACAGAAAAAATCGGGCTATTGGTACCAAAATTTCGTTATACGTACCCACGGCCTTAATTTAACACTTAAAATCATGTATTATAAACTCTGTCAATTTAAATTGTAAACGCAATGATGTTCTAAACTTAAGGTCAGCTTTGAAAATTTTTGGAATTGACCATTTTGGACTTTTTTTAATGGTGTACAACTCTTTTGTTAACTGACCCAAATTTAATTAGAGAAATTTCGTTAATCTAATCACGTTTTAATTAAAATAGTCACAAGGTCAACAAGTATAATTAGATAGAGGATACAGTTTAAGCGGTTGATCTATAGGATAAAACGTATTAATCGATCGAGAAAATTTCGGTCGTAAGTTCCCAATGCTCGCAATTGCATTGCGTTACATTGATGTCCGATGGTGTATCGTGAAAAATTTGTGGCTGCTGACCCGGTCTTTGCATCAGTTTGTCGCTCTTAATTTCTCGCCGTCGATCTTTTACAATCCACCTTGCTTTAAACCATTTCACCTCCACCCAAATCCGATATCGTTCCGTACCAAGTCTAGCCACAACGTTCCATCACTGAAAGTATCGCAGACAAAAAAGGAGCCTATTGGTCACTGAGTTCAGCCAATCTCTTCATTTCAGGGATTGGGGATATTAGTGTGATACAAGCTGGCAATATATAAAGTATAAACTCATACTTCCTATAGAAAATATAATATTACATTGAATATACCAATGTATGTTAAATTGAATATCTCAAGCGTATTAAATTGCTGTTAACAGCGTGTATGGGTGAAAATCAAAAAGTTGAAAATATATCCCGGGATTAAGAAAGGGATTAATTTAGTGGTTTTCACTGAATTTTATAATAATGTTCGAATATTTTTCTAATTGATTTATAGTGATTTGAATTTGAAATTGTTATAAATGTTAAATAAGTATCATCAGACAGTCAATTTTAAATCGAACCCAAATTTTTGATAAGAAATGTATTGCAGGCTATTCCCAAAAGCAATAAGATTCATTTTGGTTATATTTTTCCTGCTTCTTGAAAGTAGTGTAAAATAAAATGCTTTATGAAGTTAGTGTAATTATTTAGTTCGAAGTTAATTTGTGGCTCATTTAACTGAGTGATCAGTGATATTACTCGAAGTTTTAGTGACTTTGCACTGACTTCCATTGGATTTTCACTTAATTAAATAAAATTAATAAAATTAATACACAGAAATTATAAAAATCGCAATCGATAATTAATTAATTAAGCTTATTGATAATAATTCAGAAAATTAAAATTAATTTTAGAAAGAAGCTCACCAGGCATTGTTATAAAGCTTTCTTTTGTAACTTATGTCAAATCATGTTTTTTCTCAGAATAATCTCTACATTTCAATAACTGAGCTCTGATTCATTCAAAATGTGTCAACTGTTTTTTTTAATAATTAGCATTGATTTTACTCTCGTGATTTCTCGTGATTTCTTGACGACATCGTTACGACATCTGGACGACGACTTTGCGACATCCTATGTCGATTTTGTTAATTTGTCTCAACGATATCGTAAATACGTCGTACGATCTGACGAAGTCTTTTCAATATTATAATCACATCTTAATGACATGGGCATAGGATGTTTATAAGTCGTCGTAAAGATCCTGTAACGATATCGTAAAGGCGTCGTCAAATTTTGAGCCCACTGGGTAAGTTGCCATGATTAACTGAGATGATATAATTTTGCCGAAAAACAAAAATCTAGAATACGGAAATATACTTGAAAAATAAGTCCCTCAATTGAAAATAAGAGCAAATGTTTATAACCGAGCTTGAAAACTTCCGAAAGCAGCAGTTAACGAAAGTAGAGTATTGCCGAAATTTCAAAGGTCCGAAGTATCAAATTTTCGAAATTTTAAATTCCCGAAATTTCAAATTACAAAACAAATTTAACAAAAATTAATATTTGATTTTTTTATGTTCGAATATACTGTAATAAACACATATTATTAATTATTATTTTAGAATTATATTGATATATTTTTAGGGGGGGATTTGAGATTTCTATAATTTCCAATTTTGGGTATTTGAAATTTTGCGAATTTGACAAGTCGAGTTTTAAAATGTCGATAATTATATCCTTTCGAAAATATATATTATTTCGGGAATTAAAAGTTTCGGACTGGTTCGGGTGTCGCGTCCTTTTACTTGCCACACTCTGCGGCGTGAGACACAATAGATTGTCACGCGATAAAAACTTTACGCCGAAAACTCATTTTTCCCCGGAACGTGTCTTCTAGGTGTGGAATCACCTTAACTAAATATGCTACGTTCTCCAGAACTGCGATAACTAACACGTAAGAATTGCAACCCTTGAGAGCATCTCTGAGGGTAGTATGAGAGGTGTTGTGGGCGTAGCCAAGATGACGGAGGCTTAACTGGCTGCCTTTCATTGGGCGATCTACAGAATCTTCCCTTTTCGGGCCTCAAAAGTTGTCCGGGAGTGGGGCAGTTAAGTCTTCAGTCGTTGGCTTTCTATAGTATCATTTATTGCGTGTCTGGAGAATGGTGATTTTCGAGAAAATTGGTTTTTCTCGTAAAGCAAATATTCGCGATGTGCGACCTCCAAATATTTACGGATTCATGTCTCCTTCAGTCAATTTATGATCTTTTTTTTATTTAGAAGTACAAGGTTGTAGAAAGGGTGAAGAGAATTGCAAAAAACTGTATCGTATGGTCAGTGATGTTTCATTTTTATGGCATATTTTTAATGTTATATCTTGTTTTGCGGCCACCATCATATAATATTCATATCAGTAAATTATTTGCCTATTGTATTTCAATTTTTATGCAATTTCTGCCTGTTGAAAATTATATTATTTAAAAACTCAAGTGTTTTGATGAAAATTCATTTTTTTTTACTTGAAATGTAATTTTTCCATTCATGGTTGAAAATTTATCTCTTTGAGCTGAAAATTTAACTATTTGTCTAAAAATTCATGTATTTGGATGAAATTCTTCTTTTTTACCTAATATTTAACTTTTTCACTTTTTGCTGAAAATTTATTTTCTCGAGTTGAAGTTTCATGTATTTTGATAAAAAATCGGCTTTTACTGAAAATTCGTGTCTTTTTTTCTGAAAATTAAATTTTTCCATTTTTGGCTGAAAATTTATCTTTTCGAGTTGAAAATTTAACTATTTGTTCGAAAATTCATGTAATTTTATAAAAATTCATGTTTTTTTACTGAAATTTTAATTTTTCCATTTTCATTTGAAAATTTATTCTTTTGAGTTGAAATTTCATGTATTTTGATAAAAATTCGTGGCCTGTGACTATCACCATCAGGTCTCTCGAGCTTAGCTCTACAGCGGGACAACGTTGATTCTCTCCGCCAGTATGCAGGCCCTTGGGTTGGCCTTCGGACAGGGAAGATCATAAGGCACCCAGCAGACGGCAAGATATATTTGGAATATTTGGAATATTTCTTCATCAATGATTAAGTTTTAACAAATGCTGTAGCCAGAATTTCAAACGCGGACGCTGGAAAAATCATAATTTTTTCGTAATGCTAAAGGAAAAAAGTTTCCAAAACCCCCATAGAAATGATCAATTGGATAACTTTAGTAGAAGTTATGGTTAATTAAGAATCGGCGTGCGTGGTAAAATCACAAAAATTCGAGCCCCTGTATAAAAACAACCAGTCATACTAGAGGCCTCCCCTTTGGGGAATTAAAAGAGGTCAACTATGAATACAAATCAATGGACTTTCAAGAAGATCGGGGACAAGTTTTTAGGAGGGTAGAGTTTAAAATTGTTGCCCCTTATACATTTGTACATACATTTAGACATGAAAATAGGTTTATAATAAAATAGAACTATGGACTTGTTGTTGCACGTGCTTACCTGTCAGCCTACTCGAACGTTTCGCCCGGAGGCTTGAAGTATTTAACCGAAAACTAAAATAAATATTTTATTTTATGTATTCTTATCGTTTCAGTTATTAGTTTATAATCACTTGAAGTTACATTTCGAGATTTATTTCAATTATATATAATTAAAAACTAAAGGTTAACAACCACCGCAGGGTTCCACTGGGAGCAACTGTCATCTAAAAAATGACATAAAAAAAGTTCTTAGATTCAGAAAAAAATTCAGAAAATTGAAAAAGTGAGGCCGGTAAGGTAGGTATTTATGCGTGTAACATGCCCTTAAGTGGATTTTCATTTAGCTCGAAAGGAATCTTTTTGCAGCAAGCATTATACTTTTGCGACAAACTTCAAGTAATCTTGCATCCAAAAAATTCCGTGTAAAAAAGATTTTTACATGGCTCGAAAAAAACATTCAAGAGGACGATGCATTTGTTTCAAGACAACTTTTTCTCTGAGTGAATAATTGAATGTTTCTACACATCATTATTTGCTAGATCAATTGAAGAGTCTTTTTATTTGTTTTTGGTCTCAACAAATTTGAATAATTTGAACAAAATAGAAGGCTTGAATATAATGCCGTACTAAGCAAACCCTAACGTATGTAACATTGTCGTGTAGGTCGACTTTACCATTGCAGGTATAAGAAAATAAATTGTAGTTGAAAAGTCACTTACGTAAGTTTTTCCTAAGTACGGGAGTGTTCAGAAATTTTTTTTCAGCATTGCTAAGTGAAAGGGAATCAAAAAATGTTTAAAAAATTTGTCTGTCGCTTATCATCCTGAAATTTTTCAAACAAAATTTGTGTCATGAATTTCGAGAATTACAAGTCGGTCAAAGAATATGAGTACTAAAGTTATGGCAGTTCAGGAATAATCGTCTATAGTCTATAGGCCTAAATATTGAATAAATATTAAATGGAGCTGGCTCGAATCGTGCAGAATGTGTGTAGTATTCAACACCCTGGATGTCGACCCTCGTGGAACTTCATACCCCGAATTTCAATTGCACTTTTAGATTTTTTGGATATTTTTGTCACGTTCAAATGACTTTTTCTGTTGAAGACCGGATTGGAAATATTAAAAAGTAACAATGCAAAATTGTTGATAAAAGATTTCGTGAACATAATATGAATACACTAGAAATCCCATTCAAGTGCGGTTTCGGGCATGGTCCTTCACTTAAATCGAACACAACATTCGCTTGCTCTAAACGTAAACATTTAAGGCCATGCGAACCATTTCTGTTAGATTAGGACGCATGCTAGCAGCTTACGCAACTTGACGCACCACCATTCTTTGGGTTCCGCGATCCCCGCAACCCCAAAGAGCTGAGGACTGAAATTCTAGGAACAACGTAAATAGCAGTTAGTTAAATGGGATACCCAGTGTAATATACAAACGAAAATGGACGGGAGAAGCTGCGTTGTAATACTCGAGTCTCGTGATTCTCGCTCAGTTGCGTTTTTCACTGTGTTTAACAACTGCTTATCGATCAGTTTGACGCAGAGGGTAGGTGTGGACACACTCCATGATGCCGAATGAACTCGACTATTGTTAACAAGCTGCGCTCGGGAAATGTTTTCTGCAGTTTTTCCTCTCTTCCGGCTAAAAATTTCAAACAAATATATATATGACATAAGAGCTATTATCAAAATATAGAATACCAGCCCTATGCATCGCCCCTACTACTCTCATTTTCTTAGCGTCCGGCCGGTAAACTAATTCAACAGATTGCACTCCGAGTAGGACGGCTGACTTTTAGATTGAATTGCATGTGGGCGAAAAAGATAAAATTAATAAACACTTAATGTTGCTTTCAAAAATTAGTCCAAAATATTTTTTCCAGTAATAATTATGCATTTTTCTGTTTTCATTAAATAATTATTAGTATTTTGAAGTTTATAATTATTCTAAATTATATACCTTGTTATTATTGTATAGTTTTTATCAAAATTATAAATGATTTATATGTTCTATAATATTTTTATATTGAATAATTTTCAACAATAAAAACAAAAGAGAAGTATAGATAATTTGATATAGGTGAAATTATAAAAAAGTCATTGTAGAGATGAATAATTTAAAAATAGTGTAATATTTATAGGAAAAAGTATAAGATAATAGATTTTGAGTTTCATTATGCCCACATTTTTAAATGCAATTGCATCAGATATAAATATGTTTAGGGTCAGATACACCAGCCCCTCCCCCTCACACACGCTCTTAATTTTCGTGTTATCTATAGCCCGCTGAATTGCGCAACAAATTTTCTCAAATGCGCCACCAATACAAAATTTGGCGCTACGAAACTGTAGGAGTTATAGCAAGTATTACGTGGGGGGCACGCAAGCTGATAACCGAGTTATCAGCGATCAAACTGGGGGCGGGGCTGGCGCGATTTTTCTCAAACAATAACATTTTTTCAAGTTCATCATAGCTATCCATCATAACTTCAAATGCTCTCCAATGCGCCACCACTCCACAGTGATGAAGGGACTTCCATATGGGGTTTCAAATGCGCTCATATGCGCCAGTAGAAATTTTCTTAATATCTGGAAAATTGCATAAAATATAGAGGTCATATCATTGTGCAAAGTGATGGCCAACAAAATGAAAAGTTTGTTGGTGATCACTTTGCAAAATGTTATGACCTCCATATCTTGGGCAATTTTCAAGAAATTCCGAAAATTGCTATGGCGCATATGAGCGCATTTCAAACCCCATATAGAGGTCCCTTCATCACTGTGGATTAAATTTTTTTTATTTTGTTGGTCATCACTTCGCAAAATGTTATGGCCTCCATATCTTGGGCAATTTTCAAAAATTTCAGAAAATTTTTATGGCGCATATGAGCGGATTCAAAACCCTGTAGGAAAGTCTCTCCATCATTCGGATTAGAAACTTTTCATTTTGTTGGCCATCACGTTGCAATATGTGATGACCTGCATATCTCGGGCAATTGTCAAGATATGCAAAACGTTTTTATGGCGCATATGAACGCATTTGAAACCCCACACGCAGAAAAAAGAACGTTATATTGAACTGAAACAAAAGTTAAATCTACTGATCTTCGAATTACGTATATGGATAACACAGCACTTCAGTAAATTTTACAATTATAGGCAACTGAATATGACTACAATGGATGGTTACCATTGCCAATTCTAAAGTGGTGCTGACCTGCGGATCAGTAGATTTTAGCGACTCAGTCGAATTACATCACTTTAAAGGATAATATAAACAGATTCAACTTGTGTTAACGGTATACACTGTTAGAAATTTCCTGAAATTTCAGCCACTTTTGAATGACTTATGTCACTGAAATTTCATAAATTTGGCTTTGAAAATTAATTTGAGACCATATTCATTAATTTTTAGTCATTTCACATTCCTTCCCGTGTCTTCTGCATCTATTCCTGAAATTCGGTAATCATTAAACAATTTGTGTACTGAATATCAAACTCTTCAATCTTATTTTTCTCAGTGTAATGGGACCTTACACCCTGTCTAATTGTTTCCCCTTACATTAACAATGAAAGAATTGTAAGAGCCCTTACTGTTGGAGAAAATTCTTATCTCTACGTGTAGGTTAATTAATATAAATTTTGTCGAATAAATACATCCAACTTATACAAATAATATCAAAATGAATTAGTTCGTTGTTAATATTATAAGATTTTGTTATTGTTGTACTTTTAATATTTTTTAAAATTGTGTTAGAATTGAAACTTTGATTTTTTTAAAGTGCTTCAATGAAATTATTTATGTACTTGAGCTCTCGAATTCAATAACTCGCCCGACGCTCGAAAACGGTAAAAGCGTTGGCCCCCGGATTTCAAGAAATGTGCATGTTCGAATTCACAAAATTAATTTTTTAAATATAGGCTTCTGTATAATGAAAAGGCAGATTCTATTTAAAAATCTTGTGTCCTAAAATGAGTTCTGAGAATAAAACTTTAATACTGAAAAAACATTTTTTCCCCTATAATATTCAATAAGTGATTAAAACATAATTCACCATAACTCGTACAAATATTATTGAAACTGTTCGAAATACAGTACACATACAAAATATACTCGGCGAATACCTACAAAATGATAAAAAGTTCAAAATTACCATTTATGTGATAATATCCAATTGAAAATTAAGGCCGATCTGTAACCACATTTTTCTACTTTCGGGGACAAAAAGTATCGAGGCAACTTCATATTTAAAACAACCTTCAGGGAGAAAGTTGTTCTATATAGTTCAAAAAAAATTTCTGAAATACTTTAGATAAATTCACTAAAACTTGACTGAAATATGCACTTTTTAAAATAGTACGAGAGTCGGGTGGGTTATTGGATCCGAGAGCTCAACTGCGTATCTGCGATAAAGATCAAATGTTTTTTATTTATAATTTTTGTCTGAAGCTGTAACTGTATTAATCAGATTTTTGCACGAGTGCAGAAAGATAAGTATGCGAGTAGAAAATGTATAAGTACAAAAGCTAAAAATGTAAAAAATGTCCATACATTTTATTATAATTCTAAGAAAATAATTATTACTCAAAGTAAGAATTCTAAGAACATATTGTATGCGAAGGACATGATTTGTACACTTTTATTTGGGTACATATTGATAAGTTCACGTGTTTGTTATGGTTACAATTTGAAAGCAAATAATATTCAATAAATGCTCACATATTGTAATAATAATGACTACTGTAATTAATCATTCTCAGAAAAGAATTATTCGTCTGGGAGAATCAAAAAATTTCTAATAGGGTCCTACGAAAAAAATCCTTTTGTTTTTCAACTTCAACTTAAAATATTAAAATACAAAGTTTCAAATCAAAAACGTATCGGTGGATATTTTCATTCACGAAAATATTGGAAGAAAGTGTATAGCCAGAATATAGTTCGGAAACCGTCCGAACTAAGCCTAACTAAGACTTCCCCTGCCGTCCCGCTCGCCTTAGCGTGCATCAAGCTGCCCGCTGCATTATCGCCTCTATACCTATCTTCCCTCTACGGCTAGTCCATGTATTTATTGGATCTAGAGATCCTCTAGGGAGAGTCGAGTCACGTTTCACCCTCCATTGGTCGCCGCTGTACCGGAACTTTGCCATTTTCATGGGGCGCGAAAATTTTGAACAGTGTTATTTTTTATTCTTTTGTTTATGAAAATTTTGAAGTATATGTGTTTCAAAGTGGCAGTAGCAGGTACCCTGCCTGTAGAAAGGGCTGCAGAACGAGTGAAAGAGAAATACCATTCTGATAGTTCTCCATCTCTTTCACTCTTGTGCACTTTCTGCAGGCAGTCTGCCTCACTGATCTCTCTACAGGGTGTCCCAGGCTCAAGTGTCCGGACTTATATGGCTGTATAAAAATTAAAAAAATAAATTTAAAATTTCTTTTCCAAAAATCAGTTGAAGTTTTATTTTTTGAGTTATTAAATATTTCAGCTGGACCAATCAAGAGCGCGGTATAAACAGTCCTGCGTACGTGAGCGGGCGTCCAACGTAGCTGCTTACTTATTCAATATGGCGGTGCAGCTGGTATCGTTGCTGATTGGCTGCCAATTTTTTTACTTGCGCGTGACTAGACCTTGCATGGGTTGGATCATTGTAATGACTGCTGTTCTCCCCTCGCTAACCCCACCTCGACACTCTCTTCAATACACTGCGTTAGACTCACGCTAAAGTATGCACGACTATTTATACCGCGCTCCTGACTTTATTACGGATATTTTTTCATAGGATGCGTATTTTTGGGGATATTTTGATGTCTCAAGTTTAAAAAAACATCCAGTATAAGTCCGCACACTTAACTCTGGGACACCCTGTATAATAACCTGTATACGGTATAGACCTTTTCATTTAAGAAAATGATGCTGGGCAAGCGCGAAAAATATATAGCACTTCCATGAGTTCCGTAAAATTTTTCCCTGAAGCGTATGTGACAATAGTAAATATTAATGAAAAAAAAAATATATTTCGAGCAATCAGAAGTTAAAACACTTCCCACAAAAAAAAAGTCTGATTTACCAGGATAAAATCCATTAAAAAGAAAAAAGTTTGGTGCGACCAAGCAGTGCTGTTTTGAAAATTGTAAAAGTTACAGTCGCGGCGCAAGTCGTACTTGGAATATAACTATTATTTTATTTCATTTACACAACCCTGTTTAATATTTCGAAAAATATTTCCCGATGATGCACTTAAAATGCATATTCAAAATTGCGCGAAATGCAGTAAAAGTAATATGTGGGTAAGGTTATGTGCGACCAGAGAACAGCCCTATTCGACCGACCCGAATTTTGCATAGGAGCTCTGGCTAAAGTTTGATGCCAGCCGTGAACTAATCTGCTGGCGGCGCTGCTGCGCTTCTTGCGGGGAAATGCATTAGTTATAAGGCTAAAATAATTAATAAAAGAACATTTTCTGTACAAGAATGGGCATACAAATTTGTATAATTTATTCGCAGATATTTAAACATTATTTTAAATGTGCAAAATCTGTTCAAACTTTACAAGATATGGAAAAATAATGCATAAACAAGTATACGTGTTCTAAAAGAAATTTGGAATGTGCAATGCATTTTATTTATTTAAAAACGATAATTTAATAGTATGTTCCTTTACTCGATCGGTGTAAGATTAACAAGAAATTTTTGTGGTTATTCTGTATCTTTTTAAAAATAAAAAAATGACTTCTAACTGTTTAAACTTTTTTTCTATTATCTTGGGTTCTTTTTTTGAACATTCAGTTTAACCACAAACAAATATTTTAAAAACTTCTTACATCAAGTAACATTCTTACAGCATAGTAATTACACAAAAAATTCAAAACCATAAAAAAAACTATAAAAGAATAAAGTGTAAACGACAATAGTTACAAAGCATTTCTAAGAATGTTTACATCGAGTGAAGAATTTTTTGAAATATTTTTTTATGGTTATCCCAAAAGTTGAAAGAAACAAAAAAAAACGGTTGTAATAATTACAACTTTATATATTTTTTTATTTTGATAACTTCAGTATATAGTTGCAATTTCATGTGTAATATTGAATAAAGTTTATCATCAAATTTTAAATCAATTTTCAGAAAATTGGATAATAAATTTAAAAAATGCGTCTTTAATTTTTAAGGGCGCATGAGCCTTCGTCGATCCGACGGAAATGCCCGACGCGCCACGAGTGTCTTCGCGACATCTATGGCGACTTCTCGTCCCGCGGTCTCGTCTCGTTTGCATCATTTTCCATGTTTTCCCGAGTTTTTTCTACAATTTTCATGTTTTCTTTGCACGAAGATATAGGAAAATTATTTTTAACTAAATGGAATAATGTGTCCTTTTCTTTGATTTTAATAGTAACAGCTCGACGCGTTTTTAGCATACCGTTACCAATTCCCGTTAAAAAATAAATTTGAGATTTATTTCTACGCAATTTTCCTTTTATATACGTTTCTTTTAAAAGATTTAACTCACAACCTGTATCAATGAAGAAATTCGCGTTACTGGCGTGAAAACATTGAGAGTCAATTTTTGATCGTCAGGGATCTTGTTGCGCCCCCTTCGTTAATTGTGAGGACGGCCCTGAAGCTTGGCGCGCTGTTGAATTGTTCCAACTCGTCGTAGCCCCCTGACGACGAGCTTGTTCCGAGTATAAAGACATGTTTGGGTTTTCCGCTTTTTCCTCCCTTTGTAAGTGTTCTAATTTCTTTTCAGCCTCCTCTGCCCGGCGCCTATAACAATGACGAGTTTCGTGCCCCCTATATTTGCAATATTCGCATTTAATTTCCTCATAAGATGGTTCACCCCGTTTTCTACTTCGACTCCTATTTCTCTTTCGCTTAGGCCCAGCCTTCTGAGGACAATTTCGAGAATGATGACCGCGTTCCCCGCACGTATAACAATCGATGTTTTAGCCATGCGAATCATAATTCGTCATATCTAGATTCGCGAGCAGAAATAAGTGTCTCAGGGTTCCCTGCGTCCTTACTTGCATAAATCCCGAAAAGCTTATTTCGTTGATTTAAATCACGTTCCGCTTCCATCGCAATATTTATCGCGTCTTGACGAGAAGATGGATTTCCCAATTTAACTCTACTCTCTAATTCTCCCTGTAGACCTAATCTAAAGCAAGAAGCAACTCCCAAATCAAATTCTTGAATTTTTATATTAGCAAGATCTGGAGAGGATTATTGTTCAGTAATTTCTTTGACTTTTATAGAATAAATCCATTGCTCAGGCAGCGTAGGCAAGGATTGATTCCCCCGAATTTTGTTTCAACTGTGATAATTCGGATTGAATTTGAAATAAAGTCTTAGGATTTCCGAAAGCTTTTTCTAAAATACTCACGAGTTCTTCTAGAGAATCAAACTGTCTATTTTGTAAATATATATTAGCTTCTCCTTTAATTTTAGGTTTGAACAATTTCACGAATATCGACCTACATTCTGAGATCGCCAGGAAGAACTTTGCCCACCATTATTCACAGGTTCCGCACTTGAAACTGATTGTGAACCATTTGTTTGTACTGATGTACTGATCGTGAGCTATTTGATAGGGACAAATCAAGAGCATTTACTTCGGCATTGTTATCTTTCCCGTCCTGATATTGAAGATCCGGCTGCTGCTCATTATTGGTAGCACTCATTTTAATTTAATTAATTGGATTTAACCAATCTTAATTTTCCAAAATGGTTTTCTGTTTCCTTTAAACACTAATTTTTTCTTCTCTACAAATTTTAAGACTGGATATCGAAGAAATTTAAAAATAATTATATAAAATAAACTTTAAGTCATTCCAAAAAGCTCCAAAATGAGCAACAACCAGCTTATAATGTAGTTTAAAAATTATTCTCTTATAATTATTCAAACCTTACAGAGATCCATACTTGTCAATGATGACATTAACGTTTTGCACTTCACAAGTCACCACAAGCACTTCGGAAATTACCATTTAAATTTTCACTCTGCGCACTGAATTTACACAAATCTTCTCTTATTCCTTTGATGATCCAACGAGGCTACATAGTGCACAGGGAAACATTTTCAGTGTGCAAAACTGAACGATGACTCTCAAAGAATGTACCGCTGCTCCCACGATGATCCAGGAAGGCGAATCGCTGCTCCCACGATGACCCAGCTGCCAGCTCAGAGAATGATAAAACAAGTAGAATAATATATTGGAAATTTCTTCAATAATTTCGGGAAAATATTAACAATGATTTCTTCCAGCTTTCACGACTTCAAATACTTCAATGATGGATGAACTATTTATATTAGAAATCTCTCACTATTCATTGAGATACTCGACACATCCAGTTTCAGGTGATAACAGTTAATAACAGTTTATAGTTCACACTTTCACGGGATTGATTCACGAAGTTTTTACACGGTGTCATCGCGAAATTTTGCATTTATGAAATTTTAAATTTTATCTGGTCAATCCGATCCCGGACGAGCCCTCAATTGAAACAGGCTGAAATCCTTCTTCTCTTAGCTCGTCGTCTCATTAGTGAGTTCAATGGATTGTAAACCACTAAAGTGGAACCGGGAAATTTAAAATGGTTATAACGAAGGTACCAGGAAATGTCATAATAAATGAAGAAACATTGAATTGATGTAAAGCAATTTCTATATACATACATATATAATTAAAAACTAAAGGTTAACAACCACCGCAGGGCCCCCATGGGAGCAACTGTCATCTAAAAAATGACATCAGCTCCCAGTAGGACCGCGGTAAATCCCATTCATGGCCACGTCTCAGCTTCCTACCTTACCGACACTTTTTTTATTTGTAAACTTATTTTCACACGAATAGCCACATCAAGTTGAAAATTTGGTATAATTAATAAGAAGCACTAAGAAACGCTGCTTCGTTCCTAAATTTTTATAATTATGAAAAAAGCACAAAAAACAATTATTTACAAAAAAAAAACTTTTTTCATAATTATAAAAATGTAGGACAAGAGCCGCGTTTCTTAGTGCTTCTTATTTATTATCCCAAATTTTCAACTCGATGTGGCTATCCGTGTGAAAATATTTTTACGAATAAAAAAAGTGCTGGTAAGGTAGGAACCCGGTCACGTGACCCACTCGTCACATGGCCTTAACGTACAAATTGATTAGACAAAATTAACTAAAATCAAAGCAATAATTCACCTCTATTTTCACCGTTAAAAATGGAGAACTTTTCAATTGTAAACCTTTAAAATTGTAATATTCTAATCTAAAGAAACGTTTAAAATACAAAGTAATTTTAAATGGGCAATTTTGTATCAGAAAATGTCTCCAAAAAGGTCGACATTTCAAGGTCAGTATAAAAAACATTTCTATTGAACAGTTCAATAATTTATTCAATTATTAATGTTTTTAATTATAGAATTCTGAATTTTTATGGCAAATTTTAAATTGTCAATGAAATTGAAATGGTTGAATTTGTGACTACATCTTTTTAGTTTTAGAAGAAGCTCGAGTTTGTTTAAGTTTCAAGTTTCTGAAGTATTTATATTATAATTTTTTAATTTAATACAAGTGTAGATTTCCAGAATTTGAGAAGCTTTCACTTTAAAATATTTAATTCAATTTGCAATTTCAAATGGTCCAATTTCAATCGTTTCGAATTTAAATTTAATCAAATTCAAAAATGTTCACTACAAATCAATTAAATTTTTCAAATCTTTTAATCAAAAGGAATGCCATCTTCACTCCCTCAAATTTTAAAACATCTTTTTTTTTGAAAATTCTAATCGGACAATATTCAATTTTGAAGGTTTGGAAATTGTCCGCTTTTGAAATTTTATTCTGAAATCGTTCAATCTTGAAACTCTAGAATTGAAAAAAGATTGTTCAATTCTCAATGCTTTAAAGTTCAACTTCTTCCTAAAGAAATTCTCAAAATTCGGAAATTTTATTTTAAAGGTTTGTAATTTTGAACGCTTCTGTTTTAACATTTTTTCAATTTAAATTCATCCAATTTCAAACGCGTCTATTCAGAAATAATACAAGTTCAATTCCTTTACTTTTCATTCGAAATATTGCCCTTTTTTTCAAAATTTCGACTATCTTTCAATTTGAAATTATCAAGAATAAATTATGGTCTAGCAGAAGTTCTCCGCCTGAAAGGGTTCCCTCCTGGAAAATATAACAAGAATATATCAAAACAGCCCTAAAAAGGGCCTTTTTGTTATGACGTGATTGATGAACCAGAATTTTCCCTCGTAAAAAATATTTGGTGGCCCTAAATAGAGCCGTTTTGGTTTTCATTATGTGATTGTGGTGATAAAGGAATGAATTTAGTGCATCAGGGTATACGAACGCACTTTTTGTGCAAGTGCGTCAATGACATGAGTGTAATTTGTCACTGCAAAATGCATTACATGATTTAAATTTTCGTCGTTTATGCTCGATCTCGTCTTGGATTTTATATGGTTCATGAGAGAAAACATGGATTCGCAACGACTAGTAGTTCCACATATGGACATTATTCTGTGAAAGACGGTTATTAAATTTGGATATTCCGAAAATTGTAGGTGCTTCCAGAAATCTTCATACCTCGTTCCACCCCACGAAGCAGTGCATAAACGAATCATCTCACCGACATCTTTATTCTCATCTCAATTCTTGCATACTCGGTACTTCCAAGCCCATTAGCGGGTTCGTTAAATAGTTACAAATGGGTTTGATGACATCAAAATCTTGAAATCTATCTTCAAAATCTTTTTGTAATTCTTTAAGAATTTTGAGATACCGATATGCAACTTCAGGAGATAGCACAATGTTTTCATGTTTCACAGAATGTTGGAAATTTTGGAATTCCTCTTTGGTGAATGCCCTGTGTTGGACAATGCTAATCCACCTGACAATCTTCTCCTTAAACTGGTTAATCCATTGAAGAGAAGTTCACACTGCAACCTGCTGTAATTGTAACGATTTATTGAAAACGTTAATTTCTTTCAAAATGTCCGCAAGAAACGTCAAGTCCAAAATCCATGCTAAATCGTACAACTGCTCGAAGTGTTCGTCACGAGATTCGAGGAAGGCTATTATTTCTGGAATAAGTTTGAAACATCTGAAGACAACTTCGCCAGCGCACAGCCACCTTACTTTGTCAACTAATAATAAATCCGCGAATTCGGCTAAAGCATTTTCAAGCAAAAGTTTAAACAGTCACACAGTGGGCTGAATCGGGAATTTACTATTCAAAATCACCTACAGCCTACAATTCTCAACCGATTTTCAATTTCGTTGCTTAGAAGTGATCAGCGATAGTTGTACAAGGGCGTATATGGATTCGATTTTTTTAATTCTTGCCATTTTCTATTTTTTATATAAATAAAAAACGAGCGAAAACGAGACATTTTTTAATTATTATTTTTTATCATAAAATAAATAACTTAAATTATCCCATTCTTGACGAAAATGAATTACGAAGTATCTAAAGAATATAAATAATTTACAGTATATCGAATCTAATTGTTATAAACAAATTATTTTAACAAAATATCAACATATTAGAAATTTTGCTTGTAAAGTGTATTTGTGAGTTAAAATTGCTTGATTTTATCAACAAGATCACGCTTCATCATGAAAATTCGTTGTATGGTATAATTTGTTTATTTTATAAACAAATATGTAAAAAAATTCATAGTTTAGGTGTTTATTGGCAGAAAGTAATCGCTTTTCTTTCTTAGTACCTTTAAACTATATGAGTGGTAATATTTAGTGATCGAGATTGGTCATTCGATATTATTTATTTATTTTATAAACAAATTTTATGAACAAATGCATAGTTTGGACATTTATAAACAGAAAGTAATAGTTTTTCTTTCTAATCGTCTTCAAATTACATATGTGGTGATATTCAGTCACGAAGGATTGTCAATTGATATTATTTGTTCATGTTATAAATAAATTTTATAAACAAATGCATAGTTTGACCATTTATAGGTAGTAAAGGGTGGTCACGTGTCAAGGGTCAGTTTACAATAACGTCTTTTTTTAAGTTAACTGTTGGAAATATTGAGTGCTCTAAGTGGACCTCTCTGAGATATTCTCGAGAATGTAAAACGAGAAGAAATTCCTGAAATAATGTGGACGCCTTGATTTGTTTTACGCATATAAGATTTAACTGGGCGAAATAAACTTAACAGCTTTCATAGTCGAAGACTAATTTATCTTCAAATCGTTTAAAAATAAATTCCAATTTTAAATCGACAATGAAATTTAGAGCGCCCATTCGTCCATATTTGTTAAATATATAGAAATAAACTTTTTGTATTGACGTGTCCCATTTTCTGTTGGAATTTTTTCTTATATGAAAAAATTCGTGCTTTGAGCTTTCGAATTTGAAAAGTATATGATTCTTGGTATGGTGATATGCACAAAATCTTCAAATTTCACGTTTTACAAATTTGAGTGATTTTTGTTTTCAAACTTGCAAAATTTAAAGTTAGTTTAAATACATTTTTCGTGGGTTTTTTATTTTAAGTTTAAATTTATAACTTTTTAGTTTCGCTTTTTACTGGATCGCATACGCGTTGCAGAATAAACAATAAATATAAATAATTAATCTAGGTAATCCAAGTGAACACGTGTAGTGATACAATGTATTAGTTTGATGCTAAAATACTAACTTAAGTTTCAAATTTACTTTTTTATTAGGCACTAAGTATAGGTAGATATATATTGCAATAATTGTTAGAAGGCTTTTATTATAATGTAGAAAAGGGGGCGGGATACAAAAATAGAAGCCTACGTGCAAAAAAATAGATATAGGGTAAAACGTGTACTTATGTGTCCCAAAAATTATACCAGATACGTTTGTAACTTTACAAGAGTAATTCACTGATATATGGAGCCGAAACGCTGATAGAAATTTAAATATTCTTCAGCATTTACGAGCCCTAAAAACCGCAAAACCAAAAACTAGTATTATTTTAAATAAATTGGAATGAAAACATACCGAAATTGCTCAACTTAAAAACTGCAATTTGAAATTGCATATATTTTTCCACGTTTATAATACGAATTTTTTAATTTTGCACGGTTTCTAAATTATTTTTCAGTTTGATGAGCAATTATATTTAAAAAAATAATAATTTACGCAGAATGATGACAATTATAATTATGCTAAATATTCCACATTTAACTTTAAGGTTTACTATCGCTATAATGCATATTGCATATCCTTTCAATTCATTTCCACAGGCAAGCTTATTTTCTTTTAAATATTATAATATCGCTTTTACTGCAGCTCTGTGAATAAAAATCTCTAAAAACCATCTTTTTTACAAACCTACAAGGTTTGTTTTCCTCTTTCATATATTTTGCAATTAATATTTGCTGATGCTCCAAAATGCTTGCGGTGAAATTCGACCAGCAAATAAAAAAAAAAACATTTCTCTTTGCGTAGCTCCTTTTTCCTCTTTCACAACTTCCACGTAAATTTCAGTTTCATACGGATCCCGAAAAATTGAGCGCGCCAAATGTTTTTATTATTTTTTTTTTTTATTTTTTTTTCGCCAGCGGGTATATCGGTATATCCCTGCGAATTTTCTACAGTGTAAAAAGTTAATAAATTAGAATTGGAAATATCTGGCGTAGATAATATGTAGCTACTTGTGTATTGTGTACTCGCAAGTTAACAGAATTGTATTATTATCTTGGTTTTTTCTTTGGATCACGTTTTCCTGAGATAGTTTATCGAGTTTTTCACATGCTCGCTTCATTGCAACCCCTCCTCCAATGGAGGCCGTGTTACAGCGTAGAACGTAAGGTTTCTTAAAATCTTTTTTTCTCTAGGAAATAAAAAAGCAAATTATGGAATAAGTGCAGGACAGATATCCGATGTTCTGCTTTTGAACTGTACATCAATCCTATCTGAGCGGGAATTCACTCGCGTATTAATCCGTACACTTCACGCGTAATAATGCGTATTAATTGATAATAACGCGTAATAGATGCGCAATAGTGCGTAATAGAATCATAATAGCGAGTAGAATTTCAGTTTATGCTGTATTTTGGTTACATTTTTTGCATACTCAATTTTTCAATTTAATTTTGTGTGCAACAATATATATATAAAATATATCTAGTGAAAAAATTAGCAGTTCAAAAATACCATTTTTTATCTAACATAAAATTGCTTAAATAAACTCGCTATTGATCAGAATTAATAGCATTTATACTTAAGAAAAGTAAATAATTAATTGAATGTACAAATATGAAAAATTACGTTATAAAACTTTACGCATCCTGAATCAAAATATTCCCTATGATAATTTGTCTTCGAATTTGTCTAAAAAATTTGATTTTAGCAATTTTGATATTATCTAGTATTTTTTATAAAGTTCAATCTTCATCACAAATTGTAATAACACTAGATTTTGAAAAATAAAACAATTTGAAAGTTTACTTAATTTATGACTAGGTATTTGAGTTTAGCTGTGGTTTAAATTTTACTTTAACTGATGCTAAAATTATAATTTGTTATATTATTTATTATAATTATTTTATTATTATATTACTAATAAATTCATATATTATAATCTATTATTTATTATAAATAATAAATTTTCAATAGTTTCTTCTCCTGATACTGACCTATTCCACTGTCTTATTGAATTATATTGCAGCCGATACTCTTCAATAGCGCCGTAATACATCCGCGTAATAATTGTGTAATAATGCGTAATAGGCATAATAGTGATTTCTCCATACTGGAGCGTTCATATCTGATATCACGCACCCAGGGGGGAGGGTGCTTGTCAAATGTGACTAATCGTGACATCTATGCGTGATATCACGAAGGTTTTCTTGTTTTCATTCGAATGGGACGATTAAAAGTAGAAAGTCCAAAGATAATGTTGGCAAAATTTGAAAGAAGAATCTTCTCAAATATTCGAAATATTATTAATCAAATTACTATATAATTTTTAAGGTAAAATATACCATGTACGCTTATTTCACTCGCTAACTTCAAATAAGTCTTTCTCTAGACTCTAGACTCACTCTTCAGGGTTAACTCCGAGCCTAATCTGGCTAAATGCCAGCGCTGATCATCTGTACCGTGCCGAGCGTTGGCGCGGTACTGGTTCAGTACTGCCCCAGTACTGAATCCAAGTGCTGGCTGGAAGCCGCCATTGAGACAATTTATAGCCAATTAGCAAATAAGTTGAAAAATATTTTTTAAGAAAAAGTAAAGAAATAGTGGAATAGCAGTGTAAAATAATGTTAATAGTGTGTAGAGTCCGAGGCCTGAACCATATTTCAAAGTACGCATGCGTCAATATTATTCTCGCAACGTCCACTGCAATGAAGTACTTTGCAAATGATTTTTACGCGTGTAAAGTCCAACTTTCGTGGTAGGTGTTGCAAAAATGAAATTTGAAACAAAAAAATCCTGACTGGTGACTAGAAATTAAAAACAAAACAATAAAACACACCCTTTCCAAGAATTCCGCCCCTTTTGCTTGGAGTTTCCGGAGAGACATTGTCCGGAACTCGATTAGAATTAATTATATTTGCAGGCAACTGTGCCAACATCTCGCTCAACTGTTTCTGATTCTCAAGATTTGACGGCCCCGCATCATCCTTTGTCATTTCAGTATTAATCGCCTGCATAAATGAGATTAAGGCATTCAACTCGTTCTCCGTAAAGAGCGCCGCAGACCTTGACAGTCCTTGTAATTTATTAGTTTCAATCATTGTGGGCTCATCCTCTAATTCCTCCGTAGCGCCATCGAGCATCGTATCTATGATCGATGAGACCGAATCCTTCTCAAATCTTTTGTACAAGTCAATCACTTTGCCATCAATCGACTGGTACTTAATAAGCGCAAGCATTTGCAGAATCTGTCCGACTTGGATCAGATTAAACCTCGCGACATAACTGATTGGCGCATCGGTGATTCCATACGGTTCCGGATTAACAATTGCAGGACAGATAAAGTAAGTGAAAACCAAATCAGTGCACATTGCGTGAACCTCCTTCTGATCCACGTTTCCACTTTTGCTTAAGAGGCCAGCCATTTGTCTCACTAACCAGAAAATACTCGTCGGAAAGCAGTGCATGTTCTCCCGAATACTCACAATAAATCTCTGAGTAATTCGAACCAGGGAATTTACAGTCCAGACTCGATAGCGTTGTAACTTGGCCTGGTACTCTGGAGTGCCTTCTTTTCCAAATTTCTTGAGGCGTTCGGCGGGTAGAAATCGAATTGGAGCTTTGTCAGGATCAATATCCAGGAAAGTCTCGTCTTCCATCAATAATTGCATTATTGGTCCATGCAGGGCTGCTGTTAAAAATAATTTCGAAGAGAAGAGGCTTTCGTGAAAAACAGAGTAGAAACTGGAAAAGGCGCAGGTCCCATGTCTGAGTAATCTTCTAGGATTGTCTGACGGGACTATTTGCAGAAGCAAGAGATGCCGAAGAAGTTTTAGGACCAGTATTTTGTCTTCGGGGAGCAGACAGCTTCCGTAAAGTCCTGCTGCCAAGGATTGGATTAATCCTTGCATTACTTCCGCGAGGATTTTGTCTCCTTCGACCAGGCAGGAAGCAAGCAGTTTTGGCGATTTTCGCAGAGCACCGAGAAATTCTCCATATGATAAGCATGTTTGGTATTGGAAATGCTTGTAAGCATCAATAAAGTGAGAATTCTCGAGAGCGTTCGCTCGCTGACAACAGGATGCTGGAGTAGAGTCTGGGCGCGCTACTATCAGACGATTCAAGTTGACTCTCTGTTGAGCTGTTACCCAGGCTTGTTGAGCCAAGTCTGATGACATATACAAAACCTGCAATTTTTAATTAGAATTAAGATTACAATTTTAAAATTTCAAAAATACAAGGAAATTAGGGGTTTTTTGAAATATCGTGTGAGTGAAAAATGAAGGTACTTTTTCATTAAGCGCTTGCAGATTCTGTTGCTCTGAATTGACGAAAAGACGTTCTTGTCGTAGATGACCGGCTAATTCGATCATGTCCCACTGCAACGTCCCTAGGGACTCCACACTGTTTACTGAAGACATTACTGAAATATAAAAGTATGTAAGTATGTTTTTGGAAAAAATAAATAAAGTAAGGGTTTCTTTCATACTAGTTTCGTCAGAATTAAACGCAATAAACCTCATATATTTTCGAATAAAGAAAACTAAGTGACAACCGACCTTTAAATTATTGCATATTAAAATTATTACGTATGTGTATAATTAAACCAAAGTTGACAAATAATATTTATCTGTCTTATATTAGCTTTAAATCACAGATGCCTTGCAATATAATTAAATTATCTTCTTATTACAGTTTTACATCACAAATAATCTAACTCTTCTGAAAAAATTGATAAAAATGCAGAAAAGGTCGATCCACTTCGATTTCTTTTCAACTCACTCATATTTTTATGTAAATTATTGTTATATACTATGTGAATTCCCTGTTTATTGATTATAATATATTTTTTTCTAAAATTTCCTGTTCCATGTCAAAAATTACCACTTCCAAGAAAAAATTATAATTCTTTAAGGAAATTCCCTGTTTTAAAGTGCAAATTATAATTATTTATAGACATAATCTGTTCCAAAGTGAAAATTATCATTCTTTACGGGAATTTGCTGTTCCAAGTCACAATTACCTTTTTCCAAGTCAGAATTATATATATTTACAAAATAATTTGCAAAAAACAAGAATGTTTAAATGCAAACAAATTCTGATTTGGAACAGGGAATTTTCAAAATCTGGCGAATTCTGACTTGAACCAGGGATTTTTGTTGTTACAAATTTCCTTTTATGGAACAAAAAATTTAAAAGTAAGTTATTACTCAACAAAATCCAAATGAAAGAGGTGAATTTCGAATATTACAAATTCCACACAGGTATCTGGTGAATACAAAACAGAAATGTTCAGAATTTTATTTTGTGATTTTGCACTAAAATACCAGGGTATTTACTCAAATACTGAAAAAAATTCCCTGATAATTCCAGGTTTTTTTCCAGGTATACTTTTTCATAGTACGGAGCCATTTAAATATTTCGCAGTTTTTAAAACAATAGACTGGAAATATGTAACAGTTTCGCGAGTGTGTTATAAATAATGCTTCTATTCAGTTTCTAGGGATTCAATTAATATGTTTAACTTAGAAGGATCTGACAAATTATATTACAAGTTATTCTTGAATATCCACCATACATTAATTAAACAATTAAATAATACTAAAAACGTAATTAATCATCTACTGAATTTGTTCCTAAACTCCATGAAATTAAATAATAAATCTAACTCATTTTTATTTTATATTCTTATACTTAAAATTCAGTGCATAGGGTACGAGGTCGCTACTGTGCGCAGGCAACGACTTCCCCCCCCCCCTGACCAATGCTTTAACATATAACGCCGGTTAGTGAAAAACAATTAGTGAATAATAATTCATAAGTGAATAATAATTTATTAGTGAACTATAACTTATTTAACTTTATATCACTTATATAAACTTATTCTATATAGCTACCCGCCAAAACAATAATTCCAAATGGTGAGTCGATGCTCCGGGTGCACCGGGTCGCACACGAGGTCGTTTAGCACGTATTCTACTAGAACTTTTTTGAAATTTAAATTGTGCCAACATCCATAATAACTAACAACAGTGAGTCGACGATCTGGGTGCACCGGGTCGTGCACCAGGTAGTCTAGCACGTACTCTACCAGAACTTTTTAAAAGTTTAAATTGTGCCAACATCTAAAATAACTAGTAGTGGTAGTTCGACGATTCGGGTGCACTGGGTCGCGCACCAATTCGCTTAGCACGCATTCTACGAGAAATTAAAAAAAATTTAAATTGTGCCATCATCTAAAACAACTAACATCAGTGAGACGACGATCCAATTGCACCGGTTCGTGCACCAGGTAGTCTAGCACGTACCCTGCGAGAACTTTTTAAGAGTTTAAATTGTGCCAACATCTAAAATAACTAGTAGTGGTAAGTCGTCGATCCGGTTGCACTGGGTCGAGCACCAGGTCGTTTAGCACGTATTCTACGAGAACTTTTTAAAAATTTAAATTGTGCCAACATCCAAAATAACTAACAACAGTGAGTCCACGATCCGGGTGCACCGAGTCGTGCACCAGGTAGTCTAGCACGTACTCTACGAGAACTTTTTAAAACTTTAAATTGTGCCAACATCCAAAATAACTACTAGTGGCAAGTCGACGATTCGGGTGCACTGGGTCGCGCACCAGGTCGTTTAGCACGTATTGTGTCAGAACTGTCTAAAATTTAAATTGTGCCAACATCCAAAATAACTACCAGTGGTGAGTGGACAATCCAGATGCACCTTATCGCGCACCAGGTAGTTTTGCATAAGTATTCTACGCAAACTTTTTCAAAATCTAAATTTTGTCAACAGCCAGAATATCTACCAATGGTAAGTATTGTACGAGAACTTTTTATTTCAGCCGTTTTCAAGTCAATTCTTAATTTCAAAAAATCGATTAAAAAAACCGTTTTCTCGAAAAATAGCGAGATATGTAAAAAGTTAAAAATACGAAATTGTTCTTTGGACGAATTTCTATAAAAAAACTTCTTTTATAATTTTTAAACTCACTTCGATATCTTGAAAAATATTATGTTTTTTATTTAAATAGGAAAAAATCGCTTTCCCGTGTAATCATTCAAATTGTCTCAAGATATTTTTTTATTTGAGGAATGTTATCAGCTTAGGATGAAAAGTGTTAAGTGTCAGCAAAAGTGTGGATAAGAGTACATTCCCAGCTTTTCTACTTCAAATAATTATATCGAGTAAAATAAATAAGAAAAAAAATGTATAGTGACATCGATAAACTAAGTTTTTTCAAGGAAACAAAGTGGGATTAAAAATTATAAACGGTTTGTTTTTGTAGAAATTTATCCAAGGAATAGTTATTCTATTTTTTTGCATAAAAAATGTTTGCATTTTTTCAGAAACGGCTGCGGCGAAGATTTTGGTTTTTATCAAAAAATAGTTTTAAGAGGGAAACTCAGGTACGCGATAATATGTCAATTTTGGGAAATACTAATTTTTCAAGAAATTTGATAAAATATCTGGAGCACCCGTTCGTCGACTCAACATTTAGAATTGTTTTGGTTATTGGCAAAATTTAAATTTCAAAAAAGTTCTCATAGCTTACGTCTTGAACGGCCTGTTCAACGGCCTGGGATTGTCCCACTTGTCCCACCCGGATTGTCGACTCACTATTGGTAATTATTTTGACTGTTGACACAATTTAAATTTTGAAAAAGTTCTCGTAGAATACGTGATAAACTACCTGGTGTGGGATTCGGTGCACCCGGATTGTCGACTCACCACTGGTAATTATTTTGGATGTTGGCACAATTTAAATTTTACAAAATTTCTGGTACAATACGTGCTAAGCAACCTAGTGCGCGATCGGGTGCACCCGGATTGCCGACTCACCATTGTTAGTTATTTTGGGTGTTGGCACAATTTAAATTTTAAAACAGTTCTCGTAGAATACGTGCTAAACGACCAGGTGCGCGTCCCAGTGGACCCGGATCGTCGACTTACCACTATTAGTTATTTTGGATGTTGGCACAATTTAAATTTCTTCTAAGTTCTGGTAGAATACGTGCTAAGCGACCTGGTGCGCGACACGGATCACCGGGATCGTTGACTCACCATTCGTAGTTATTTTAGCTGTTGGCGCAATAGAAAATTTTAACAAGTTCTCGCAGATCACGTCTGGAAAGACCTGGTGCACGTTCCGGTGCACTCGGGTAGTGGTCTTACCATTTAGAGATGTGTCGGTTATTGGCAAACTTAAGATTTTGATTTTTAACACGGGCTATTGTTCTCTAACACTTGGATGTTCTTAAGAATAATCATTTATGTTTAGCGTGTCCTAAGCATGGGAGACGGACAGGAGCAAGGCTTTAGCCATGCTAGCATTTAGCCGTGACCCATGGTTTAGCCAGATATTTCCAAGTTTATTGCCATACGTGAGACATGCTAACTTTTTTCACGCGGGTATCTAACTCTTTATTAATCTTGAACCTACTAGAACTTGTAACCAAGAAAGAATTTGGGATTGAGAAATTTTTTTCCATATAAAATTTCCAAAATTATAAAATTTTAAAAGTGATAAAGATCCCGAAATTTGTTTTTCTCTAAATTTGAAACTAAATTTTCAAAATTTGATAATCTAGAAATTCCCGACATTATACATCTAAAACTCCGGAAATTTAAAATTCCCGAAATTATGAAACTAGAATTTTAAAATTATCGATATTCTAGAAAAAAAGGGAATTTATTTTGAAAAGCATTCATTCATTAGAAAAGAAGAAATTCTGAACCCGTAATTTATTAAAATTTTTAAGGCCAACACATTTTTATGAAACGGGTCACAAAAATATGTTACGTGACCCTGCATAGCTGTAGCTTATATTTTAGATTTTTACATTCTCATTCATGAGAGTGTAATGTAATCGTCCAAATTTGCGATCTCTGGTTTTTAACGGATCTTTAATATACAAGAAAAATCGCTGTTTTCGTCGATTTTACGTCTATTTTTGCGTTTTTTGGAAAAATACTAGCTAACTTGGATATTTGGACCCCGGACTCGGATTCAGCGACCCGAAAAACATATAGACATGCTGGGTAAGTCCACCGGGCATGAAAATACTTTGTTTTTTGTAAAAAATATACAAGAAAAATCGCTGTATTCGTCGATTTTACGTCTATTTTTGCGTTTTTTGAAAAAATACGAGCTAACTTGGATATTTGGACCCCGGACTCGGATTCAGCGACTCCAAAAACATATAGATATGCCGGTGTAGTCCGCCGGGCAGACCACTTTTTTTTGTGTGCCAGTGTAATAATTGTTCAATAGATAGATAATTATTTATTGATAATAATAATAAATCATGAACATTATAATAATAAATCAGAAAAAATTGACGCATAATTAGGTCTACGTCGTGATTGTCGATGATTTTTGTATGGTCGTCTCACCTTTCCCAACGTCTGACCAATATTTGGGCCATATATACATTTTTCCCCTTTTCACCGTTAATAATTCATAATAATAGTATATTTTAAGGGCATTATTTTCCATACTTATATAATGAAAATTGTCATATAATTTGTGATTAAAATTTAAATTTCAGTTTTATAAAATTTATAAAAGATCCTTACAAATTACGCTATAGTGTCTAGAGTTTATTTATAAAATTAAATTTGTAGCCTTTGTGTTGTTCACACGATAGTTTTACATCACCTCTGTGAAACTTTAAAGATTATTTTTAAATTAAATAATGTATTGAATTTTTAAAGCTTAGGGATACTTTAAGAGTCATGTCCTACCTCTTAATATTTGTTATTAAATCTCACAAATTCGGAATTTTTTTTCACCAAATGACTCTTAAGGTTTGTGGAACAGCACAAAAATGTAGCTCTAGACTAATTTTTTACATTCATCATTAGTTTAAGCAATAGTCACACATTTTTTTAAATAAATTTATAACAGTAACATTAAAAACAATAGTGAGAATACCAAACTCAAAACCATTGAATACACTTTTTTTAAATAACTCCAAATACCTATTTCTCATTTTTATTATTTAATTTGGATGAAAAGTACACATTGTGTCCTGATGAGGCTATGGTTCCGCAGCGAAATGCATTGACTGTACTTCAGTTCTTAAATATGTTATATGAATTTTTGAAGAACAAAAGCCATCAATCACTACCACCTTTATTAAATAAGAAAATAAATATTATAAATCTGTAAAGCCTGCAGAAACCATTTTACAAATCTTGGGATAAATAACATCTAAGGAATTATTATTACTTATTACTATGTAATCGTATACAAAATTTTAATTATTAAAGTAAAAATTATCGACACGCTTTTGTTTGTTGTTGAACTATATATAGGTCGCGTAATATTAACTAGCGCACTGACACAGTATTTTCTTCATGTCTCTCTGAATCTGCATTCTATAAGCATCGATTTAGATTTTTAGAATTATAATTATAAATTTAAAGCTTAAAATTCCTTTTGTTAGTCGCATATTGGATTTTCGACAATCTAAGGCCGACCGATTAAATCGAAAAAATCGACTTATTTGCACACGTCTACAATATACACATGACCAAACAAAGAGCTAGTCCCATTTGCAAATGTAATATGCTTATAATTTAAATTTATATTAATTTTTCCTGGATTTAAACCATTTAAAAACATGGAGCCCTCCTAACTCATTTATCAATTTGTGGCTATTGGTTAATATTTAGGAAAAAATGACTTTCCTCTGACATAAACTGGAATATGAATTACTATAAAGTTCAAAATGCGGCGATGAAGACATAATTCAACATGTCAATCTTTATAAAGGGCGGCATTAAGTGACTGTCCATCATAATCTCAGGAAGAACCGATTTAAATGATATCGAAACGTTTGTCTTTCTCCTCACATCAGTCAACATCCCCATTGTGCAGCACCATTGAGCACTTTGAAATTAGTTGTAAACAACAGTTGATAACATGAGCATGAAGAGAAAGGAAGTTTAATTAGTCTGAATCGTTCGAGAAATGGACATATATTGTGAAAAAGTGTAGCCGTTTAATCGATTTAGAATTCCGCGCTAGTGCAAAGTGATCCGAGTATCGAAGTTTGCCGTAAACTTATTAAAGGAACGTTCTTTAAGACCCGGAGGAAATAAACTATGATCAACTTTCATAAAATCGTGTCCCCAAGTCATTTCAACGCTAATTGATCCCTTTCAATGGCAGGTACCAATAACTGTCCTATTTTAAAGTTTGTATTTAATTACCAATATAATATAATTATTCTTTTGTTATTTTCAGAGTTATTCCATTGAGGAAAAGAGAAAGCGGAAATAAATAACCATTCCATATTTGTCTCTTAGGTGAATGAGGAAACTAAGATAACAATAATATTTTATGACTTCTGGTTGTGAAGAAATCTAATAAGGAAAAAAGGAAAATAGCATGAAGATGCGTTTAGGAAAATTAATTATTTCAATCCTATGGATACTCTTGTCTTTGTCATCAGCAGAAAATGTAAGCGATCAATGCGAAGTTTATAATGAAACACGGATTAGATGCAGGTGCCTCAAAAATGAGGTGTGTTATATAAATATCAATTTTGTAAAAGGGGGAGTGTTGATAAAACCCAACTAAAATAGAACACCGTTTATTATTTAAAATAATCATTTTCGGTTGTTTTAAAAGCCACATGGTACACAAAAATGGATAGTATCGGACCACTAAGGGACCATTCATAAAGTATGTAAGTTCTTTTTTTTTTTTGGGGGGGGGGATGTTACGATCTGCTAAATTCAGGGGGGGGTACATCTATACTGTTACGTAATATTTTTAGCAAATCAAATTTTTTCCATCATTCCGTAAAAAAATATCCATAAAAACAAAGCTTTTCCCCAAATTTTGAAATTACTACTATCCGCTGAATTATTAAACATTTTTTAAGTTTATCCGGTTAAGCTAAAACATTCGAAAATATTTCAAAAAAATATTCAAATATAGTTAAAAGTTTGTCATAAGGACAACCGCAGGATTTCGCCGGGAACAGGTGCTAATCTTAAAAATTGCGCTTGCTCCCAGCGAAATCGCGGTAAAATTTCAGCTGTAACCACGTCTCACAACCGTGAGATGGGTGGCCAGTCTGCGCTTGCAAAGAATGTTGAATAAACTTGATACAAGCATGAAGAACATGGGCCTCAAAATTAACGTAAATAAAACAAAGGCAATTGTGTTCGAAGGGAAAAGTGAGAAAACAATGTGCAAAATTGTCCTGAGTGATGAGAGATTAGAACATGTCGACAAATATATATATCTAGGTAGCCTATTCACTAGTGACGGTAAAATAGATGAGGAGCTAGATAGGCGCATTAATGAAGGTGAGAAGGTTATCGGTAGAGCAGGGTCCATTCTCTGAAATAAAAACAAATCAAAAAAAGCTAAAATGACCTTATCTAATACTTTATTTGTGCCGGCTGTACTATGCGGTAGCGAGATATGGATATGTCAAGAAAAGTACAAGTGTAAAATTAACGCGATTGGCATGAAACCTCTGCGCATAATATGCGGGATTTTGCAATATCTGAATAAGCAATCCCAGGCCGAGTTACAGAAATACATGTAATACTTTGATAAAATAGCATAGTGTTGAACATAATGCAAACAAGTTTGCATTGTGGAAAAAATCGAGTACGAAGCACGAGATACGTGATGGGAATGTGTTCGTTAAAGCCGAAGGAGCTTTCAGAAAAGAGGATTCACAATCACTGTATTACAGTTATCGATACTTTAACCTATAGTGTTACAAATTCTGTGCACAAATGTGGGCTCAGTACGAAGGCCAAACGCGTAGCGCCAGGTAAATATATTATCGAGCGCGAAGCGTGAAAACCAACAGACGTGCGCCCTAGGCGTACTCAAACTTGCACTAAAATCATCAAAAATTGTTAAAAGATTGTAAATCCTATTCAACTTATAATAATTTTTATTTGAAAATTTCAGTTTTGGATGTAAAATTTCAAACAAACGAAAGTTATTCCAAAATTATGAATCTGCCTTGAAGTCTCATGATTTTTTGATAAAAATGACAATTTACGAAAAAAAATATATATTCCGAAATTGTTCACGCTTGTAAATTTTGTTATTTTCAATAAAAATCATTGGACTTGAATGAAATGATTCTTTCTTTAAGAATACAAATTTGAGGTGAAAAAGACCAACATAACCTAAAGTTATTGAATGTTTTTAAACGTTCTTCAAAATCTAATTTTGTTTAAATTAAAAATATTAATAATTTCCAACAAAAACACTTACATAACAAAATATTGGTCAGAATTCTAAATCTTCTTCGGAATCTATCGATTCTTCTTTAGAAAACGAATTTCCTGTGAAAAATGTTAATATAACCTTGAAACTTTCCAAAAATTTGAAATCTGCGAACTATAATGATTTTGGATTTAGATAACCTTACATAATCCAAATTGTTAAAAGATTTTGAAGCTTGTTCTAATTATAACGATTTGTGTTTTACAATGTCAATTTTTGGGAGTGGAACTTTAAGTAATCTAAAACTTATTGAATTCGAAGAAGGTTTTAATATTTTTGAAATGTTTTCAATTCAATAAAACTTTCTTGACTCACCTTAAATATTCATAAATTCCATCAGATTATTCTCATTTCCTATAAATTCCTCTAAATTCGCTCCAGTTTTACTCAAATCGATGAATTTTCACATTTTTTCCTATCCATTTGCATTCCTTTGAATTGCTTTGAAGTCTTATGAATCTAATTCTTGTAAATTATTTTAAATTCAAATGAACATTAGTCACATTATTAATGCACATTAGTCACTCCCAGTCACTCTTTGGGTGTAAATAGGTCACTTTTTCAAGTAAATTAGGCTGTGGCAGCCCTCAGGATTAATAAATTTAAAAATTATAAATTAAAATTCAAAATATTCTTGTGTTCCATTTAAAAAATATGCTATATGAAAAATTAGGAAAGGTTAAATTGTTATTTTTTGCAATATTAATGGTCAGGCAAAATGAGAAACTAGTGCAGGCATGTGTAACGAGCCGGGTTAACTGCAGCATTGTTCTTTATAATTATCTCTTTCCCTGAATAACAACTGTTAAGATTTATCTATTGTTTTATTTTTCAGAAAATCTTATACATTACTTCAAAGCTTGTTTGGTGCAGTTTCGCTTGTTGTGGTGAATAAAAAGTGCATTCGTATAACATTCTCAGTTCTGAAAATCAGGTTATATTGTGTGAAAAAACTCGTAAAAAACTTGCCTTGCACAAGTTTGGCCGAATTTATGCAATGAATCATATTTTCTAGCACCCGAACAAGATTTGCGCAAATTCGTGTATGGATACGACGTACTTTTTATACTGTAGAATGATTTTTGTAAGAATTTTCAGTTTTGTGGGGGGAAAGCAGCTCATAGTATTCGATTATAAACCAAATTTATTATTGTTTCTCTTGATAATTATAGATAGCATAGATTTTTATATACCTAGTTTTTGAAAAATTTCATCACATAAGAGAAATATTTTAACATGAGAATATATCCTGTTATTCCAAACCATACTTCTGGTTCTACCCTGCAAGTAGCAGATTCTGTAAGCGACGAAATGTGTTGTTTTTTCAAGCAAACGTGACGCGTATATTTCTGATTTAAGAAAAAAAAATTTCCCATTAGATTATGAATATTTGAATCTTGAAGTCCATTTTTCAAAAAATTACAAACTTTTTTTTAAATTCTATCATTTTTGGCCTAGATCAAATTAATTTCGATTGCCAAACTCTATTTTCTTCTATAATCCGTACTAATTTATTATCTTATATTAACATCTGAAGAGGATCTCTGGCGGTCGGAACGTCCCACAGTGGGGCAGAAGAGCAGGGTCATGAAAAAATCAGGTAAAATTAGGGACTCGAAATTTCATAACTTGAAAGTCTTGAATTTCTGTTCATTAGCAATATTGATATTAGGTGGATGCCCAAGTTTGCCATTAATCTTGACTTCCGATTAGGAAAAGACAATAGCGACATATCTCCGCTATGGCTACATAATCCTAACTCAGCCACCATTTAATCCTCGATCTATGAACCACCATATAGACGAATATTGGTCTCTAGTGAATTTTTGTCACCCTTATTGTAAGGTAGATTGCTGCGAGCAATTACAACTTTATGAATAAAAATTCTCCTAAGAACACAATGATCGATAACAGATATCCGTGAACGGCAATGGAGATAAGACGTCGTCGAAGATTCCTGACACTTCCAATGCTTTCAAACTCTAAGTCCTGACGATTCTCTAAGGTACCAATTTTTTATATGAAAATGTGACTTACTTTTTTTGTTGAAAATCCTTTAAAATTTGAACATTCAATTATTTGCTAGAATATTCATGTATTTTGTTGAAAATTTATCTTTCTGTATGACTCAACTGTTGGGTACATATTCCTGTTTTTTGGTTGAAATAAGCTGGTTGAAAATTCTTTTTTTTGTTTGTTTGTTGAAAAGTAATTTTTTAAACTGAAAAATAAACTAATCCATTTTTGCGAGTTTTCAATTAGAGAAATAATTGTTTAAGAAATTTATGATTATTTTCAATAATATTTTCTTTAAATAATGCTAGAAATTGCGGTTTTTCTGAAATTTGCAACTTTTGCCCAATTTTCAATTACAGTGAGGTGAATAATTAATTAGAGTTGACAAAATTATTTATTTTAAACAATTTATTATTGTTGTTAATATTCAAGTGGAAGCAAAAATCACAACGAACAATTATTTTTTCTAAATTAAAATATGTATTGACTTGCTCCAAATGAAAAGTGATATTACGATTTAAACCAAAAATACGGATCTTAGCTTAATGTGATTCCAAGAAAATTTGTAGATATAACTTTGGCGAAAAATGTTGTTAAATAAAATGTTATTGCAGCTTGTGTCGTTTTTCCAAAAAAGTTAATTTTTTTATTTCGAATGCATTTTTATAACAAAAGTTCATAACAAATTTGCAGATCTTTTTTGGTTCAACAACTTTTGCCTTTTCATTTTTATCGTTTCTTGCGTGGTTTTTTCCAAAAATATAATTTTTTATTTTCAATGCTATTTTTTACGAATAAAACAAAAAATACGAGTCCTATCAAAAATGGATTTTATTAAAGAGTAGGGAAGTTATGGTAATTGATATATTTTCAAAATCTGGTTTTTATGGTAAAACTTTTTTCAAGAACATAATTCCAAGTTGATACAATAAGATAAAAGATTCCTTGGTTCGAGACGAATCGATTGACCTACAATATCAATACATTTCATTAAAGAGTAGAAAAGTTATGGTAATTTATATATTTTAAAAATCGGGTTTTTATGGTAAAACTTTTCCATTGACATAATTCAAAGTTGATACAATGAGATAAAAAATTCCTCGGTTCGAGACGAATCGATTGACCCACAATATCAATACATTTGATTAAAGAGTAGGGAAGTTATGGTAATTTATATATTTTACAAATCGGGTTTTTATAGTAAAAATGTTTTCATTAACATAATTCAAAGTTGATACAATAAGATAAAAGATTCCTTGGTTCGAGAAGAATCGATTGACCTACAATATCAATACATTTCATTGAAGAGTAGGGAAGTTATGGTAATTTATATATTTTAAAAATCGGGTTTTTATGGTAAAACTTTTTTCATTAACATAATTCAAAATTGATACAAAAACATAAAAGATTCCTGGGTTAGAGACAATTCGATTGACCTATAATATTGATATATTTGATTAAAGAGTAGGGAAGCTATGGTAATGCATAATATTTTAAAATACGGTTTTTTACAGTAAAACTTTTTTCACTTACATAATTCAAAGTTGATACGAGTAGATAAAGGATTCCTTGGATCAAGACGAATCGATTGACCTACAATATCAATACATTTCATTGAAGAGTAGGGAAGTTATGGTAATTTATATATTTTGAAAATCGGATTTTTATGGTAAAACTTTTTTCTATAACATCATTCAAAGTTGATGCAATAACGGAAAAGATTCCTTGGTTCGAGACGAATCGATTGACCTATAATATTAATACATTTTATTAAAAAGTAGGGAAGTTATAGTCATAATATTCGAAAAAAAGGTTTTTATAGTGAAATTTTTTCGATCAACATAATTCAAAATTGATTTTGAATTTTTGTTAAAAATTCGTCTTTTTTCGTTGAATTCCACTATTTTTTATTAAAAAATTGAAATAATTTTTGTTTAAAAATTCAACCTTTGGGTTAAAAGTTAATTTTTCAAATTGAAAACTTAACTTCTAACTTAAATTAACTTAACATAAAGCTGGTAAAGGGATAGGGTGCGATTGAATTTCTCTCTTCCGTTTTCCAGCTCGGAAAATTACAATTGTAAATACAAAATTTGATTTGTCTGATTTGCCATAGTATTTTTAAAAAAATTGGTATTATTCACTTAGAATAGTGACAGATAATTGCAGTTTGTTTCTTAAACGTTCAACTTTTTATTTACTTTTCACTTGGAGTGAGTTGAATAATTAATGAAAGGTAACAAAATTGTCTGTTTAAACAATTTATTATTATTATTAATAATATTTAATTTTAATGATGCTAGAAAGTTGCAGTTTTTTTCTGAAATTTACAAAGCAAAGTTGAAAATTTCAGAAAAATTCACAACTTTCTAGCATATATCTAAGAGAAGATAGTTATTAACAATAGCAAGTTGTTTAAACAACTATTTTTATTAACTTGCATTAATTGTTACCTCACTAAGTGAAAAGTGGGCAAAAATTTAAAAATGTCAGAAAAAACCGCAATTATCTGACATTAATATAGATGATGATAGTTATTAACAATAATAATTTGTTTAAACAATTATTTTTGCTCAACTTAAATAATCATAAGGTTATTCCAAGTGAAATGTAGACTAATATTAAAAAAATTCTGAAAAGAACGGCAACTTTCTACCATTAGGCAAAAAGAATATTATCAACAATAATAATAAATTGTTTAAACAATTACTTTGTATATATTATTACTAGATAGTTGCTGTTTCTTCTGCATTTTTTAACTTTCGTCCATTTTTCAATTAGAGTGAAGTAATAATTAATTCACGTTAACAAAAGTAATTGTTTAAACAATTTATTGTTACTATTAATAATATTCTTTTTGCTTAATGGTAGAAAGTTGCGGTTCGTTTCAGAATTTTTTAACTATAAGTCTATTTTTCACTTGCAATAACCTTATAATTATTTGAGTGAGCAAAAATAATTGTTTAAATAAATTGTTATTTTTAATAACTATCTTTATCTATATTAATGCCACATAATTGCGGTTTTTTCTGACATTTTTAACTTTTTGCGAACTTTTCACTTAGTGAGGTAATAATTAATGCAAGTTAATAAAAATAGTTGTTTAAACAATTTATTATTGTTAATAACTATCTTCTCTTAGATAAGTGCTAGAAAGTTGTGGATTTTTCTGAAATTTTTAAATGTAGGTTACGGATTCAATTATTTCATTGATCATTATTCTTTTCCGAATAATTTTCAAACAAAGAAATAAATTTTCAACCTACAAGTTAAATTCTTAACCAAGAAGATTAATTAGTCATCAAGGAAATTAATATTTTACCACAAAAGACGAATTTTCAACAAAGTACAGTAATATTTAACCAAATATTTAAATTTTCGGTAGAAGAAGATAAGTCCTCAATCAAACATGGATTAGTTAATTTTTTTTCAACAAAAACAATTTGTTTGTAAAAAAAGGATTTACAACCGCACATTTACTTTTTTAAAAGAATTATCAACCAAAAAGAATAATTAGTCACCAAGAAGATTAATATTTTACCAAGAAAGACACATTTTTACCAAAATACAGGAATTTTCAACTATAGAATATAAGTTTTTACTTCTACTTTCAACAAAAGAGTTGAATTTTTAACAAAAATAAATGAATTCTCAACGAAAAATGTTATATTTGATATTTAAATCTAAAAAGATTATAATTTTAAATCAAAAACAGTTATTTTTAACCAAACAAGATGCAATTTCTACTGAAATAGATCAATTTTCAACCCAAGAAAGACGAATGTTTGATTTAAAAAATGACTTTTTAACAAAATTGTTGAATATTCAACAAAAGAATAAAATTTCATTCAACTTTAGTTTATCGAAAATTCTTTGACTCCATCACTTTTCCCAAAAAATGGTTATTTTCATGAAATTCGTAAACAGCCTCTCAAAAAGGAACAAACTGTAAAAGCTTGGGGAAATTCAAAAACACCCTTAAAAATAAAATAAAACAACCATTTAACGGGTGAAAATTTTTTCGAACTCTTTACAATTTGTATTCTGAAAATTGCATGAATTTTCTTGATTTTTTTCTTAAAAAGGGTTTCTTTTCATCTTCAAGGGTCGTTTTTAAACTTGTTTCAGCTTTTGCAATCTATTACTTTTTTAATGGTTGTTCACAGTTTTTGAAAAAGTAGAAAAATTTTTCAATATATATGACTTGGAATTCTTCGAAAAATTTCCTGTTCCAATCAAAATTTTTAACTATTTTGGAAAATACCCCTTTTAACTCAGCATACGATTCTTTTGAATAATTCCATGTTCCAATCCAGAATTTAAATTCTTATCGAAAATATCCAGTTCTAGTTCCGAATTTGTTCAAATTTGACAAACCTCTCTCCAATACAGAATTTTAATTCTTTTCGAAAATTCCCTGAAATATTTAAAATCAGTTCAAATTTTAAATATAATAAATTTAATAAAGAGTTCAATAAAGAAAGTTTGAGTATCAATTCGTAATATTAAGATCCCTTCAATTTGGGACTTTTGATTTTGGGCCCCACAACTTGAGACTTGGTTTTGGGAATTTTTTTTTGTTCAGGGAAAAGTCAGGGAATTTTTATTAAAATAAGGGAATTTTTTTCAGCGTGCTGAAATTCGTTTTGATAATTGAGATATTAAATGAAATATCAATGTTTTTTATTTTTAAAGGTAAATTGTTACTGATATGAATCAAACTTCTTTTTATCATTTTCACTAATCTAAGGAAAATATATTTCATTCATAATATTTATGTGTTAAGTAAAGGGTGGCAGTACAAAAATCTAGATAACTAACAAAATGGAAATTTTTCAAAAGAGCAAAAAAATTGTTTAAAAAGCTAAATCAACATTAAAAAATCTCGAGTCGAGAATCTCGATACTTTTCATTTGAGATTCTCGATCTCCATGAAGTTTTGAGTTCACCTGAACATGTTTCAAGAAAGTCTCGAATTTTCTCGAAATCTTCTAGAATGCATCACTACATATGCGTCAAAAATCACTGAAAAGAGCGTCACGTAATATCTGAACGCTCCCTTACAATTGCTCTTGTAGAACAAAATAAAAAAATTTAAACACTCATAATTGTTAATTAATGGCGCGAAGTTATCCTAGGCATGTGTGTGTATGAATTGCTTTTATCTTCGACCCAGCTGAGTTATAATCTATATATCTATGGCGAGCATCGGAATATCGGGAATCGGGTTACTTGGTACTTATTGCGCAGGATTTATTGGCAGGCCGGAACACTTCTCGTAAACTCCGTGTACATTTATTTTCTGCAACCGACGTTCAGAGTTTTGCATTCCGCCGGTATAAAAAAAGCTGTTCGGCATAAAACATGATTCCTCAAGGTTTCGCAAAAATAAAGAAACGTCTTTGACCGACACGAATCCGATGACTTTCATCGACCTGCTGCAATTTACCTGAGCAGTAGAGTAAATATTTGTCTGCAGATGGTCGGATAAAATTAACATTCCTTTACGAAAAATTCCTCTTCGCTGTATTTTTTCCTTCTATTCATTATTTACTTCTCCTGAAGGCTTATAACGTCGCAGAATACACACCTAATGCAGAAATTTCGATCAGGATTTGGAGGGGCGCTGGCTAGTTTTCCCTAGTTCTGATCGGGCGCTGGTCAGGAGAAATAGATAGAGCCTGACTAGTATTGTAACGCTGTTTAGCCGGGCTTTATCTAGCACTTGTAACCGGGTCCTAATGAGTTGTGATTTGGCTACTTAGAAAAATGTTTGAATCAAGGAGAGATTTATTTGACCCTGTTGGCATTTTTTGATTTGAATGAAATTTGTTTGAATTAAGCAATGGTGCTTGAATCAAATAAGTTTTGTTTGACTCTGTATTGAAGAAAAAATTTGTTGAAAAAAAAACAATCTTTTTTTGTGAGTGTATCTTTAGAAAGTTCATCTGAGGTATGCTGATTGAGTCCTGACTAGGTCCTGACTAGGATTTTTTGGTCCTTTTGTCCTAATCAGGACCCAACTAAAGCCTGGTTAAAATACAAGATTGAAGCTTGACATAGTTTTTCTAGTCAGAAAGAATGGAAAATTAAAACAGTGCCTTGAAGGATCCTGACTAGATCTTACTAGTTTAGTTATTCTAGGGAGATTCTGACCGTTGTCCTAGTTAAAATGGTGACACATTTACGATTTTAACATGGGATTTTTTCCCCTATTCCCCTTTATCCCCCTTTTGAAAAAATTACATTTTCCTCTAAAGTGGTTCATAAGAATTCATTTCGATCTTAAGGCCATGCGACGAGTGGGTCACGTGACCGGCTTCCTACCTTACCGACACTTTTTTGATTTGTAAACTTATTTTCACACGAATTTTCAACCAAACAGTTGCATTGTTAACCAAAAAAATTGATTTTCTACACACGAAAAAAATATTTTTCGAAATTTTAGGAAATCATTTGAAAATTTCTCATGAATCTTAAGAAAAAATTGTTATCTGCATGAAACTTTTTAAAATTTTGTTTCGAAATCTTCGAAAATAGATATTTAGTTTAAATTTTTTTGAAATATTTACAAGTTTTAAAGTATTTTTTAATCTTAAAAAACTTCTAAATATCTCTTAAACTAACTCGATTTTTTTTCCCTAAAATTTTGCAATCATGCAAAATTGAATAATTTTGCTTTAAAATCTTTTAGATTCTGTTTGATGATCTTTTCTTCAAAATAGTTAAATTTTTTAACCCGAAAATATGCATTTTCAACAAAAAAGTTTAATTTTAAACCAAGAAGATTAATTGTTATCAAAAAAATTGATTTTCTACCAAAAAAAAAATGATTTTCTACTAAAAAGGACGAATTTTTAACAAAAGCCTAGAATTCTCAACTAAAGAAGATACATTTTCAACCAAACAGTTGCATTGTTAACCAAAAAAATTGATTTTCTACACACGAAAAAAATATTTTTCGAAATTTTCGAAAATCATTTTAAAATTTCTCATGAATCTTAAGAAAAAATTGTTATCTGCATGAAACTTTTTAATATTTTGTTTCGAAATCTTCAAAAATAGATATTTAGTTTAAAATTTTTTGAAATATTTACAAGTTTTAAATTATTTTTTTAATCTTAAGAAACTTTTAAATATCTCTTAAACTAACTCGATTTTTGTTCTAAAATTTTGTAATCATGCAAAATTGAATAAATTTGCTTTAAATTCTTTTTTATTCTGTCTGATAAATTTTTCTTCAAAATAGTTAAATTTTTTAACCCGAAAATGTGTTTTTTCAACAACAAAGTTAATTTAAACCAAATTGTTTAATTTTCAACGAAATAGATCAATTTTCTACCAACAATGACGAATTTTCGATATTGCAACTAAAAAAAGGTTTAAATTTTAAATAAAAAAATAGATATTAAATAAATTAATTCAATTCACAAAATAGGTTGATTGAAGAAAATAGTTAAATTTTTAACTAAAGAGTTGAATCCTCAATCCGAAAATATGGATTTTCAACAACAAAAATATTTTTCAGCCAAGTGATTGAATTTCCTACCAAAAAGATGAATTTTCAACCCAGATAATTAATTTTCTACCGAAAAAGGCGAATTTTTATCCAAATACACGAATTTTCAACTAAAAAGGATCCATTTTCAGATTAATTTTCAACCAAACAATTGAATTTTTAACCAAGAAGGTAAAATTTCTATAAAAATAAAAAATGTCCTAAAATTATTCAAATTTCTTTCGAATTTTTAAGAAATATTTTTAATTTTCTGGAAATTTTAGAAAAAAACAAAATCTTCAAAATTCCAAACCATTAATAATTTCCCCAGGAATCTTGAGAAAAGTTTTTTGTTTTCTTAATACCTTTCAAAATTCTTAAAAAGCTTCGAAATTTGTTTTCGAAATCTTCAAAAACTTACATTTTGTGTCAAAGTTTTTGAAATATTTTCAAATGTTTAATTATTTTTAATTACCTTTTAAAATTATTTAAATTTTTCCTAAAAGTTTAAACAAATAATGCATTCCAATTCTAAACCTTCTAAATATTTTTTTTTCGTATTTTTCTTAATTTTTTTTCAACATTCTGCATAATTAAAAAATTGCCTTAAAATATTTCGGATTCTTTTTTGACAATTTTGGAAATCCTTTGAAATGTTTTAAAATACTTTTAAATATTATCTGAAAATTAATTTAAAACAATTAAAAATCATAAAAAGTTTTGCCAGAAATCTTAAGAAAATTGTTTTATCCTTTTGAAAACTTTCAGAATTCTTAAGAAGCTTCAAAACTTTTTGTTCGAAATCTTCAAAAATTTACTTTTTGTTTTAGATTTTTAAAACCTTTTAAAGTTTCAAATTATTTTCGAATCTTTTTTAAAACTTCTAAATATCACTACAAACTTACACAGATTTTTTCTTAACTTCTGTAATCTTGCTTGAAATAATTTGAAATCTTCCCAAGATTTTAATTTTATTCGAATCTCTTCAAAACACAGTTTTCCAAAAAAAATTTGATTCCTATAAAATTAAAAAATTGTTTTTAAATCTTCTTTAAAAGTTTGAAAAAGTTGGCAAATGATAGTGTGGTAGCAAAATGTTCAGAACATAATTATTTCCCATGATTAAGAATTCGTTTACAAATAAAATTTTGTCTTTTATCAATAATGATTAGAAAAATTGGGAAATTTTTATTTACAAAATCGTCGCAACCAATTCAAATTTATTTGTCTTCTTATCACGATAATAAAAAAATATCACATTTTCCAAAATATTAATTGTGATTTTCGGCTCGAATTTGTATTCTCGGTTAAGGCCATGTGACGAGTGGGTCACGTGACCGGCTTTCTACCTTACCGACACTTTTTTTATATGTAAACTTATTTTCACAGGAATAGCCACATCGAGTTGAAAATTTGGGATAATAAATAAGAAGCACTAAGAAGCGCGGCCCTGGTCCTAAATTTGTATAATTATGAAAAAAATTTTTTTTGTCAATAATTTTTTTTGCTTTTTTCATAATTATAAAAATTTAGGACCAGGACCGCGTTTCTTAGTGCTTCTTCTTTATTATCCCAAATTTTCAACTCGATGTGGCTATTCGTGTGAAAATAAGTTTACAAATAAAAAATGTGTCGGTACGGTAGGAAGCCGGTCACTTGACCCACTCGTCACATGGCGAGTCAGTTCTCTAGCCGCGGATGAGCTTACGCGACAGACGGGACTGATCCGTTTCGCGATGGAATGAGCCTGACGCTGGCAAGCCGGAATCTTGTTGAGTTGGCTAAGAAATGAAATTTTCATACTTCCAAGACAGCCAATTATGAGAACTACAAGATTGACTTTGTAGCTTTGGTACAGTCTGCTCAGCTCGAAAAGAAGTGCTTGATATTTCGCCCGTTTTTCTTCCTCCTTTGCCGTGATATCACCATCGGCTGGTGCCAAGACTTCAATCACGCAAATGATCTTGATCTTTAGATCTTTGAGGACAATATCAGGCTTCGTAGCACTGATACGTTGAGTGGTGGAAAATGAGAAATTCCAGTAGATCTTACACTGATCTCCCGGGTTTTTTAAAAAAGACTTGATTGGCCAATCAAGTTCGAGCAGTCCCCACTATGGGGCGCTCTGGCCAATCCTAGGCATCGTAGAGAATCTATATAAGAACAGCATAACCTGAAACTTCAGTTTCATGTCAGCCCTGAAGAAGTGAACAGCAATGTTCACGAAACGTTGGCACGATTCGTAGTTTTGCAAACGATTGAAACCCAAAAGAGCTTTAAATTTTATATATAAGTTTATCATAATGAATCATCGTAAGAGCATTCAATCTATTTTTTATGAATTCCGAAATATTCAAATTAGGTCCTCTGCAAATTTATTTATAAATTCCAAGTTTATCAAGTCACCCAAATGTTATTTTTGATATTACAAAACTTTCCACATTAATATTTTAACATTACAACACTGGCAAGTGTCCACATTTCTTTATGAATTACAAAATTTATCCAGTCACTCAGCAATAAATTCCAAACGCATCAATTTCGAATTCTGAATTTCCAAATTAGGCCCCCTGCAAAATTATTTGTGAATTCCAAAATTATCAAGCCGTCCTAGTATAAATTGCGACATTGCAAAGTTTTTCACATTGATAATTCCAATATTGAAAAACTGGTAAGTCTCCACGTTTCTTTATATATTATCAATTTCGCAGTTCGCCAAGCAATACATTTTAAAACTACCGCAAATTTCCAATTCTGATATTTCAAACCTGGGCCTTGCTGCGAATCTATTTATGAATTCTAATTTTATCAAGTCGCCAAAACTATAATGTTCGATATTACCATATGTGACCGTCCACGAAGAAAGAGACCTAAGGCAAGAAAGGAACCTGACGCGGTAATGGTCTAGGTTCTAGGTTACATATTTTATTAAATATATTTTTTCAAATTTATAGATTTTTTTTAGTCAATCATTTCTTGAATTGATGCATTATTTCAGGGATTCCCAAAATTATAAAAAACAGTTATTTGTGAAATTTTTACAATTTTTTGCTGACAAATATGAAATAGAATCGAATAAATCAATAAAAACAATAAATTGAATAAAATAACTTAAATAGATACAATCAAATTACTGTCAATAAAATAAAATAAATGAACAAAATCAATTAAATCAGTAAACTGAATAAAATCAATAACATTTATTGCTGATTGACTTGATAAATTTATGATTTATAAAGAAAAGTGAAGTCTTGCAAGTTTTGTAATGTTGGAATCAACTCAAAGAAGTGAAGTTAGATGGTGATTGAAGTGAAAATAGTCGAAGGAAGCAACAGACAAGTCAAGTTCAGACGCTTGGTAGGAATTTCAACTTATTCGCCCTACAGGGCAGGTGTTTTAGTTCCACTGTGACGAATTCCAATCCAGGAATTATTATTTATCCTAGATGTGACTTTGTCCAGTCTCGCTGGGTGCTTGCAGGTACGTACTATCTGTAAGTCTGTGCTCTGCCAGCCGGCCCACGTGGTCGTGCTGCAATACGTGAAAATGGAAAACGTGGACTTGGAGAATGCACAGATCAACGGTGATACTGAGGATCCAGACGCTAATGTGCAACATAATCAGGAGACACTAAATTCCGAAATCTTAAACTCTTCCCTTACTAACCTCTCTCAGGAAATCGCTTTTAATCCAAATCCATCAAATATTTTTAACACGAATGCGCAACCCCAGCATTACCTCAAAACTAACAACGATCCTAAACTCTTGAAGAAACGTAATTTTGATCAAATTCGTCAAAAAGACGCTGAAGAAGAAGGAATAGTAAACTAATTCGCAATAATGAAAGCAGAACGAACGATTCTAACAAGGCAAATCTTCCGAATAACAAGTACAACGCTCATAACCAGGGGCCATTTTTTGTCCCTCTAGAATCTTTACAGGAGAAATCCTTTCATATTGTATCTATTGGTAATGTTTTACATAAGAATTTCCCAGGTATTACTAGGAACATCACCAGAGATGATAAATCTCGGGTCTCGGTTGAATGTAATAACCGCAAGGGTGCAAACAAGATTGCATCGAATAATAACTGATTGCAAAATTAAGGGGGCTAGACGCTTCGTTAGAAGATTGGAAAAAGGTACAGAAACACTAAAAACAATCTTTATAACATTTGAAGGTGCGGAGGTTCCTGATTTCGTTCGGCTTTACAATGTTCAAATAAGGGTAGACCCTTATCTTACCTCTGTAAAAATTTGCAATTTGTGCTTTAGATTCGGACACGTCGCGAACCAATGCAAAAGTCCCAGGTGTCTTTTTTGCGGTGAAAGTCCGCATGATGAGAAGGTAACTTGTCTCCAAAAGGAGGACCCATATAAGTGTATTAATTGTCAAAGCGACCGCCTATCCAAAGACAAATCCTGCCCTCCTTTTTAAGAACAACAGGATATTCGAAAACTAGCTGGAATTCACTACAAAGAAGCTAAAGTTACAAAAGCTGGCAATAGGAAGATTGATGTGAATCATCTCACTAGATCTTCTCAACCTTCTACTTCGACGATAATGGCAAGCATGCCTCATCTGAATTAATCCAACTTTCCTCTACTCGGAGATGTTGATTTGGAATCTCCTCTTGCACCTGGCCCAAATGAAAGATACAGTACAGCTGATCTTTCTTATAACCAATTTGCCTTTCAACCAAAAGCTCCCGCCGGCTGAACTACAATCTAGCTATACGTTTCCTCAATTCATTCCAACCCAGCCCCCTAACTTGCCACCAAATTTTGTTCACACCTTAATCCAAATCTTTTCTTTCTTGACCCACCTTGTCACACAGTTCGAACCAATGCTTTCTGCAATTGGCAGTTTTCAACAATTCTCCGCAATTACAACACCCTCCTCAGTATCTTAATCGCAAAGACGCGATTGATTAAATTTACCCACCCTTCTCCAAGTACTCTTTTTCTTATATCATTATGGCTAAACTATCTAGACTAAAAATCCTTCAATGGAACCGCCCTAGTATTTTTAATAAGAAAGTTTGTTGAGAAAGAATTATGCATAAATACGATCAGCCATTGATCTTACAATAGTTCCTACTGATTTAAGCGGAAGTTGTAGTTGTTTAAGTGGAGTACTTTTCTAGAGGAACTAAATTCTACACATAAAAATAACCCCTTGAATTTAACGGATTCTGAAAGTATTCTTAATGCTTATTATAGTCTTTTTAACGATATTGATGCAGTTTTTGGTTGAAGATTCATCACTTTAGTTAAAAATTCTTCTCTTTGTTTGAAAACTTTACTATTTTGTTGAAAATTCTCCTTTTTTTTGTTTTAAAAGTAAAGGTTTAAACTAAAAATATCTGACTATTCCACTTTTTGTTGAAAATTTATTTGTTTTAGTAGAAAATTCATGTATTTTCTCGAAAATTCGTGTTTTTAGTACACAATCTTCTTGATTTAAAATTGAATTATATGTATTTTGTTACCAATTATTATTTTTTGGTAGAAAATTAATTTTTTTGATTGAAAATGTAACTGTACGATTGAAAATTAATCTGTTTCAGATAAGGATTCAAATATTTTTTGGAAAATTCGTCTTTTTTGGTTGTATTCAACTGTTTTTAATTTTAAATTAAAATCTTTTTCTGTTTAAATATCAACTATTACATTTTTTGGTGAAAATTCAACTATTTTGTAGAGAATTTAACACTTTTGCAGAAAATTCGTCTGTTTGACTTGAAAATTCAACGAAATTTAACAAAAAAATATAGTTAAATACAAATGGCTAATTTTATCTGGTATTTTCCAGTGTAAAAGTAAAACAATTAACAATAAAGTATGTATAAGTATCTACAATTCAAAAATTTGTATAACTTTTTACTGATATTTTTTGTACTTTGTTGTAAAAATCTACAAAGTATTACAGAAAACTACAGGATTTTACTTTTTTTTAAATTTGGGTGTTTGACGTCATAAAAACAAGTTTAATTTTACGTGAATTATTGCAGAAAATTACAAATATTTACAAAAAAATACAAGATTTCACAAAGGTTGAAATATTTGGAAACTATACTTAAAATTATGTTGTCAATACTGGTAGTTTATTGTAGAAATATAAAAATTTAAGCAAAAAAATATAACTTTTTATAAACAATACTTTTAGTATCTGCATCAACGTTTCGACTTGTACTTTACTGTCAATTTTTGTACCATATGTAATATTGTATAAGTTTCTGCAAAAAACTACAATTTAAAAAATATTACACTTTTACCAAGAACTTTTGCTTTTATAATAAATCACATTTAACTGTAGTTCGATGATTGAAAATTGAACAAGTTACAGATTTTACCGTTACAAATAGAAATTTTTCAATTTGAAAGCCTCAGTATTTAAACAAATTAATTAATTCAAAACATTGATTGCAACTTTATGAATTATTCTTAATTAAAAAAAAATTCAAATGAATAGGTTTATAATTAAACGGTCTTATTCAATTCCAAATCCTATTCAAATATTGTTTCAATCTGATTTGAAACTTTTAAATTAAGAATGACATTGTTTTTAAATATTTAGCAATATTTTACTTTTCATTTAAAATGAGCAATTATAAATCAAATATTAAAAACCAAACAATTTTAAACTGCATTTTTTGAAATAGAAACCCTTGAATTGTTAATATTTCACAGTGTTGCATTTAAACTTTGAGCGTTACAATTTTAATTGTTCTATTTAACAAATTTTTAATATGTAAGTCAAATTATTGAATTTTGATGCATGAATAACAATGGAACACTTACAAGTTTTAAGGAGATCCAAACTTAAATTAAAACTGGAAAAGATTTCAAAAAAATAAAAAAATAAATTTAGATTTTGGAAGATTTCGAAATAAAATGTTGAAGCTTTCAAAGGATCTTTAAAGTTTTTAAGAAGATAAAAACAAATTCTTAAGTTTGCTGGGAAATTTTTAAATGATTTTAATTATTTTTTGTAAAATAATCGAGTAAGTTTAAAATAGATTTAGAAGTTTTTAAAAGGTTCCAAAATAATTTAAAACGTGAAAAGATTTCAAACCATTTAAAAGAAAATGTAGATTTTGAAGATTTCAAACACGAAATTTATAAACTTTTTAACATGTTTGAAAGGTTGAATGAATAACATTTTTAAAATAAAAATTCATAGAAAAACTAACAATATTTCTTATAGTTGAAAAATTAACTTAAAAAGAATATTTAATAAGATTTCCACAATTCTGTAGGATTTTCAAAAAATATTAGGAAAAATTCAAGTTCCAAGATTATTACAAGTTATCATTAGATTTCTAGAAAGTTTTTTAATGATTTTTTAAAAGCAAATTTCAATGTATAAATTAATGTTTCTAGCTTAAAATTTCTTCAAATGACATAATTTTGAAAATTTATAATTCGTTCTATTCATTCTTTAATTCATATAGTATTGAAAATGATAGTATGGATTTATATATTTTTTCTAATCTTTCAACTATACAATATATAAACGTTAAAATTTAAAATTTTGCAGTTTAACGGCTTTTAATTTAAAAAATTTCAATTGATATTCAAAAGAGGTAGATTGAACGACGAAGCTTTCGAAAAATTATTTCTGTTAAAAATAAACAAAGAATTAAATAAAATTCAAGTGAATTGAAATTGAGCGAAAGTGAGAAATATTCCACCGAAAACCAATGAATTGAATAAAATTCGAGTGAATTTAGAAAAACTCAAGGTGAATTGAAAAAAATTCAAGTGAAATGAAAAGAATTTAAAAAAAAAGTAATTGAATCCATTATATTTGGAATAAATTAAGAAACATTCAAGGTAATTCAAAGAATTTGATGAAATACCTAAGAATTCAGAGGTGAGTTTAGAAGAATTCAGCGTAAATTAAAGAAAAGCCACAAAAAAAGTTCAATGAATTAAATAGAATTTAGTGAACCTAGAAGAATTCAAGCGAATTAAAAAAAAATCAAGAGAAATAAAAAGAATTCAGGTTCAATTATAAAAATCCAAAATAATCTTCTGATTAGAGTGAAGTTGGAGTGAATTTAGAAGAATTCAACGCAATTATAGAGACTTTGAAGAAATTCATAAGAATTTGAAAGAATATAATTCAACAGAATTTTAAAACTCAAAACATTTCCATCGAAAATTCATCTTTTCCGATGGAAAATCCAACAATCTGATTGCATTTTTTTTTTAAAGTCAAACTATTTTGTTGAACATTCATCTTTTTTGGTTTGAAAATTCATATCTTTCCTGTAGAAATTTCACCTATTATGGTTGAAAATGCAACTGTCTCGTTAAAAATTACTGTGTTTCGGTTAAAAAGTACCTTTTTTATAGAAAATTCAACTGTTTTTTAGAAAATTCTTGTTTTCGGCTCGAAAATTCAACAATTTGGTAGAAAATTGATGGAATACCTTCGAGTTATTGCAATCTATTAAAAATTCTTAGAAAATTTGGAGAATACCCAAAAACATTTCGAATCCTTTGAAATACTTCAAACCTCTTGAAAATTCCTTGGAATTTTCAAAAATACCTTAAATCTTTTTAATTAATTGGATGACTTGAATCATGTTGCAAATACTTTGAAATTTGTTGAAAATTTTTAAATCCGTCGAAAATTACGAGAAAATTTGGTAAAATACCCTAAAATATTTTAAATCTTTCAAAATACCTTCAAATTATTGAAATATATCAAAAAAATTTGAAATCTTTAAGAATACCCAGGATTATTTCAAATACTTTGAAATATTTTAAATCTTTTGAAAATTCCTTGGAATTTTTGAAAATACCCTAAATCTTTCAAATCCTTTGTAATCACTTCGAATGGTTGAATTCTATTAAAAATTCCATGAAAACTCTTAAAATACCCCAAACAAATTCGAATTCTTTGAAACATTTTAAGGCTGTTGAAAATTCCTGGGAATTTTCAAAAATACCCTCAAATCTTTCAAATTATTTGGAATCTTTTAAAATACCTTAAAACATTGCTAATCCTTTGAAATTTTTTTGAATTCCTTAAAATTTTTTAAACTATTGAAAATAACATAAAATTCTCAAAAATACCCTGAAATCCTTTGGAATACGTTCAAATTATTGAAATTTATTAAAAGTTCCTTGCAAACTTTGAGAATACCCAAAAACATTTCGAATCCTTTGAAACACTTTGCACCTCTTGAAAATTTCTTGGAATTTTAAAAAATAACCTAAATCTTTCAAATCCTTCGAATTTTTTTTTTAATTACTTGAAAATTTTTGTAACTATTTAAAACAACTTGAGATTCATAAAAATACCCTAAAATCTTTAAAATACCTTAAAATACCTTCCAATTATTGAAATCTATTAAATTTTTTTTTGAAATCTTTTAGAATACCCAGAATTATTTTAAATGCTTTGAAATATTTTAAATCTCTGGAAAATTCGTCGGAATTTTTAAACATACCCTCAAATCTTTCAAATTATTTGGAATCTTTTAAAACACCATAAAATATATAAGAAATTCCTTGGAATTTTTTTAGATATCCTGAATCTTCAAAAACCCTTGGAATCCAATTAAATTATTGAATTCTATTAAAAATTCCATGAATGAAAACGAAAATTCTATATTTTTGAAAGCTCTTAAAAATTACTTGGAATTTTCAAAACTAACCTAAAACCTTCAAAATATTTATAATTCTTTGAAACATTTTAAGGCTCTTGAAAATTCCTGGGAATTTTCAAAATACCCTCAAATTTTTTAAAATTATCTAGAATCTTCTAAAATACCGTAAAATATTGCTAATCCTTTGCAATTTTTTTAAGTTCCTTAAAATTTTTTCAACTTTTGAAAATAACATGAAATTCTTAAAAATACCCTTTTTCTTCAAAATTTTTTTTTCTTAAAAAATTCTTGAAAATAAACTTGAAATTCTTATAAACATTTTAAGCCTCTTGAAAATTCCTGGGAATTTTAAAAAATATCCTCAAATCTTTCAAATAATTTAGAATCTTTAAAAATACCCTAAAATATTGCAAATCCTTCGATTTTTTTAAATTACTTGAAAATTTGTGTAACTATTGAAAACAACTTGAGATTCTTAAAAATACCATAAAATCTTCAAAATCCCTTAAAATACCTTCAAATTATTGAAATCTATTTAAATTTTTTTTGAAATCTTTTAGAATACCCAGAATTATTTGAAATGCTTTGAAATATTTTAAATCTCTGGACAATTCGTCGGAATTTTTAAACATACCCTCAAATCTTTCAAATTATTTGGAATCTTTTAAAACACCATGAAATATATAAAAAATTCATTGGAATTTTTTTAGATATCCTGAATTTACAAAAACCCTTGGAATCCAATTAAATTATTGAATTCTATTAAAAATTCCACGAATGAAAATCAAAATTCCATATTTTTGAAAACTCTTGAGAATTACTTGGAATTTTTTTAAATACCCTTAAATGTTTAAAATCTTTTGAATCCCTTCAAATTATTAAAATGTAATAAAAACTCAATACATTCTTTAAAATAATCCCAAAAAATTTCAAATACTTTAAAATCTTTTAAAAATCCTCAAAACTTTTTAAAGCTTTTGAAAATTACTTGCACTATTTTAAATACCCCAAAATCTCTAAATCCCTTTGAAATCCCTCCAAATTATTGAACGGCGATCGGAAGACGCAGGGTTCGATTCCCAACGGAGCGAAGGAGAAATATCTTTTTTAGGAAATAAAAATGTTGTTATCAATTTTTTTACTTTTCTACGAGAAAATACAATAATAAAATAGCTATTCATATTTACCTGTATTGTTTGTTAAATTCTGTCTACTAATTACTTATTCTAACAGTGATATTAATAGTATTGATTACTGGTCAGTTTCCTTTGTGGTAGAATTTACCAATAGCTTCTCTGTTTTGTGATTCAATACACCAGCTTGAACGTTTATAGGTCATGGGACATGACATCAAAGAGCGACCAGGTCACGTCCTATCGCAATGTTAGCTGAGAAAGACAACGCAGAATTGCTCCTAAGGGGACTGATAACCCGGAGCAACGAGTGCAAGGTAGAGGTAGATAGAACATTCAACCTTCATCAAAACACCTCACATCCATGTCACTTGGAATCTCCTTCTCATCCCTTACCTTCACTTCTCACCCACCCATATCAAGTGTGGGACATCATAGGGTAACAGTATCCGCTCAGTGTCACACAAATGTCAAATGCAGCCAGAGAGACCTTCAGCTAAGCCCTGCTGAGACCAGAGGACACTTGTCAAATTAATCCAACTGTCATGCAAAGTGCACAGGCCAACTTCTCCAAATTTAAAATTTTCCATTTCTGAAAAAAGATCTTTCTCCTTCGCTCCGGCGGGAATCGAACCTGACATCTTCCGATTGCCGCTCTTGAAGTATCTTGAAGTACGTGAAATATCCTGAAGTATGTGAAGTATCTTGAGGTATGTGACTTATGCTGAAGTACCTTCAAATATCACGAAGTATCTGAAACTTTCCTGAAGTATCTTGAAATGACATGAAGTATCTTGAAATATTTTGAAGTTTGTGAAGTATCTTGAAATATGTGAAATATCCTAAAGTACCTTGAAATATATTTTTATTCCTTCATTTTGAAATAATGAGGATTCGTTATATTCTGATCTTCACCTTAATCGTTCTTGTCAATTCTACTCGTAAGTATGGTTATATTGTATTTTAACACCAACTAACAAGTGACCATTTCCTTCAAACATTTATCGGATTACTAAAATCAGTGTACTTAGTTTTATAAATTAAAACCTGATCTTCACTCATTAGTACATTTAATTTAATCTAGTTTTAGAGAATTGAAAAAGTTAAAATAATACAATGTTTTAGAGGAATCCAGCGAATTGAAAAATATTGACTGCTAGAAAGCTTACGAAATTCCACGCCCGATGACCCCTAGTGGAGATATTTTATGACATTTTATATATATTATTATAATATATAATATATAATAATATTATTATTATTTTTATTCATATATTATAGATATTTTAAGGATAAATCAAGTGAGATGTTTTTTTCAATTCAAGAATTTATCGAATTTTGTACCTCGATTTCAACTCGTTCATGGTCCAGGAAAGCTTTACAAAGAATCTTAAATTTACGAGACTCCTTTCAAAAATATTTTCTTTAATTAAGGATAATAAAACTTATAAAACCATGCCGGTTCCCGAGATATGAATAAAAATGTCCAAGCATATCTGCATACTGCTTAAGCGGACCTAAATTCAACACAGAGATGCTTGGACATTTTAATTATTATCTTGGGAACCCGTCAATATTTTTAAGTTGTGTTGGCTTAAATTGAACATAAGACTTTAAATATAGTGTCCTATCCACTTTTGGCCACAACTTTCCTAGGACATGGCACAAGTTTAAGTCGAGGTATAAAATTAAAGAAAATCTTGTTTATTTAAAAAAAACTTCTCACGTCATATATCCTCTTTAATAATTTCCGACAGTGATCCATTTATGAAGTTTCTGTATGATATTTGTGAAGTCTTAACTTTCACAATGTAGAACTGCTTAATCATGTTTCTCGTTTAAAATTCTTGCGTGATCGTGACCCGTTTAGAAGAAAAAATAAAACTAGTGATGCTATAAATTCTATAATCCATACATTTGAGTCAATAAAATGTCTGCATTTGAACGAGGTTTATTTTTCGAATCATATATTTACTGAGAATATAGCCATTGTTTCAGAGATATCGAGGCTTAAGTATTTATGCTTGAGTGCTATGTTAACCAATTCTAAGTTTAGCGCTCAAGCAAGGACAAAAACCTCTATATCTCAGAATGTGAGACTCATTGGATTAAAAAAAAATACGTATCTGATGGATCTTGATATACTTTCACTCTGAGAATTGTCCATCAAATCGACCTCCCACATCTCGCGACCACTCCTTTTCAGTGTGAGTTTCAAAATATATAAATTCTTATTTTTTAGTTTCAGCATCAAGTTCGCGAGGCCACATATCTCTTAACAAAAAAAAACCCGAGCATGATCATTCAGCGTGGGGTAAGTTACTATTTCTTTATGTAACTCAATGCAGTTACGATACTCGGCAGGAAAAGTGACTTGTTATAGTTACATACGTTACTGAAAGAAGTAACTTCTTCAAAATTTATAAAATTAAAATCTACAATTATTCTAGCATGTGGTAATTTATTAGCGAATTTAATATATATCTTATGTATCTATATATCATATCCGAAAATGTGTAAGTGTTTGGTATTAATTTATTTACCAGTTCCAGAGCGGCCTCATCAAGCCCATGGTTTGATGCCGAAGGCATAAGATTGAAAAAGTCTCTGGAAGCCCTTCTAAAAAATATGCCCGCTGCGTGGGTACATTCATGGGCGAACTTCCGAACTCTTTCCGTGAACGATCTACCAGATGTAATGTTGTCAATCACACACTGAACACGGGATGTATTCTGTTTTGCCCATCCAATCTTCTTGCTCAGTTGATGCAAGCGCCTTTTATCCTTTTGATCCATCGTCGGTTTTAGCCTTCGATTAGAATCAGCCAAAGCTCTCGCCACACCATAAGCTGAACAATTGATGGTCCAGAGGTCGGACTCCTCCGAGATATCCTCACAAAGGAAGGCATCTATTTCAGCCAGATCTTGGGTCTTAGGAGGAACCGGGATCTTAATAATGTTCCTCCTTATCCTGAAATCGCGATCATCTCTCAGAAGGTGCCTGCTTTCTGCGGTTGGTCTTAATGTTGCTTCGTCATCTTTGTCTGCAGCCTGTTCATGCAGTGGTTGGGAGGGCGATCCGCGTACATATACATTTTTTGAGAGGTAGGTAGCTTGATTTCGAAATGACTGATGCGAAACGTGCTGAAGCTCTGTGTGTTTCTGGAACCACAAAGCTTGCATACTCGCTATAAAGCCTTCGCGAACCGGGATAATGCTGGCATTAGTATACAAGGTCTTTCATTTCAGGAGTCAGTCACTCTACTGACACCCTTTTTCATGCATTGCTTATAAACCATTTGTCGCCACACTTTTCTGTGCTGGCATACTTCTCTAGCTTCCTTCCCGTCTATGCATTTTCTCATGCAAGCTCTTGTATTTCTATGACTCCTTGTGTCTCTTCGAATTAGAGCCTCATTACTCACTTTATTCATCAGTATTTTGCCGCATATCATGCGTAGGGATTTAATGGTAATCGTGTTAATTTTACTCCTATCCTTTTCTTGATAGGTCCAGGTCTCGCTACCATACAGCACAGTCTGTATAAATATAGAACAATGTATTCCTATTTTTGGTTTACTTGATATATTTTGACTTTTGATAATAGGACCTGCTCTACCGATAACCTTTTAACCCTCGTTCATACGCCTATCCAACTATTCTTTCATCACTTAGGACAATGTTAAACACGTACCGTCACTGTCCCAAGATCCACACCTTCCTCATCGAAGAGGGCTATTCTTAAACTCTTGTCCATAACTATAATAAATCACCATGAGGACATAACGCATCCTTGTCCAGAGCTGGACATTCATTGGCTAGACATGTAATTCAAATATTTTCAGAAAAAATAACATGTATTTCAATTTGTATTAGAATTAAATTGTAAGGTTTTATGAATTATCCAATGTAATTTACCCAAATTACAAATTACTCTTAGGGGTCATCCATAAATCACGTAACACTTTTATGCGGGGGTGGGGTCTAGCAAAGTGTTACATAATGGCAGAAACCTACAGGTAAAAGTCGGAATAAGCGTGACATAGGGGTGGTAGTTGATATTTCAACCAGAAAATATTTTAAATTTTAATGAAAAAACAGTTGAGAAAAAAATTGCAGAAAACCAAAAAGATTAATTTTCTACCAAAAGGAACGAATTTTTAATCAAAATACATGAATTTTCAACCAGATACTTGAATTTTAAACTAAAAACGATGCATTTTCAACGAAAAATAGAATTGGTTGAAAATGCCTCCTTTTTTGTTGAAAATTAATATTTTTGGTAGAAAATTTGACTACTTGGTTCAAAGTTGAACTACTTTCTTGGAAAATTAATCTTTTTTAGTTTAAAATTTATTTCTTCTTGAAAATTTAACTATTTTATTGAAAAATAATCCTTTTGTTGAAAATTTAACAAACTGTGATAAATTTTCAATCAAAAATGGAATAGTTTGTTAAATTTTCAACAAAAAGATTATTTTGCAATAAAATAGTTAAATTTTCAACTAGAGACAAATTTTAAACACAAAAAAATGAATTTTCCAAGAAAGTAGTTCAACTTTGAACCAAGTTGTCAAATTTTCTACCAAAAATATTAATTTTCAACAAAAAAAGGAGGAATTTTCCACAAATCTATTGAATTTTCAACGGAAGAAATAAATTGTTGTTAAATTTTTAGCAAAAAGATAATCTTCAATGAAATAGTCAAATTTTCATTTAAAGCGATAAATTTTCAACTAAAAATGATAAATTTCCAATAAAAAATAATAGTTTGTTAAATTTTCATCAAAAATATTAGTTTTCAGCAAAAGAGAAAATTTTTTAATCAACCAAATTAATTTTTAAACAGAGTAGTTCGATTTTAAACCAAGTAGTCAAATTTTCAACAAAATGAATTTTCAATCAAAAATGGAATAGTTTGTTAAATTTTCAACAAAAAGATAATCTTCAATAAAATAGTCAAATTTTTAATTAAAGTGATAAATTTTCAATTGAAAAAAAAATTAATTTTGAAGAAAGTATTTCAACTTTAAGCCAAGTAGTTAAATTTTCAACGAAAAATATTAATTTTGAACAAAAAAAGGAGGAATTTTCAACAAATCTGTTAAATTTTCAACTGAAATGGTGAATGTACAACCAAAAAAATGAATTTTCAACTAAAAAGATCAATTTTCAAACAAAAAATTAATTTGTTACAAATTATTTAAACTTTAAAATAAATAGTTCAATTTTCAACTAAAAGTGATAAACAACAAAAAAAATAAAGGAATTTTCAACAAAGTAGATCAATTTTCAAGTGAAGATATCAATTTTCAACTAAAATGATGAATCCTCAACCAAAAAAAGGAATTTTTAAGAAAGTATTTGAGTTTTCAACCAAGTAGTTGCATTTACAAATAAAAATGATAAATTTTGACAAAAAAAAAAGAAGGAATTTTCAACATATTAGGTAAATTTTAATCTAAAATGATGAATCTTCAACCAAAAAAATGAATTTTCAACTAAAAATGATAAATTTTCAATACAAAATTTAAAGGTTAAATTTTGAACCCAAAAAATTTATTTTAAACCAAAAAAAGAATAAATTTTCAACAAAATAGTTCAGTTTTCAACTAAAACGATGAATCTTCAACAACAACAAAAATTAATTTTTAACTCAAAATAATAAATTTTCAATCAAAAATGGAATAGTTTGTTAAATTTTCAACAAAAAGCTTATTTACAATAAAATAGTTGAATTTTCAACAAAAAGATTATTTTCAATAAAATAGTTAAATTTTCAGTTAATATATTTATATATTTAATATATTATATTTAAATTTAAAAAAAAATGAATTTTCAAAGAAAGTAGTTTAACTTTAAACCAAATAGTTAAATTTTCAACCAAAAATATTAATTTTCAACAAAAACGGAGGAATTTTCAACAAATCTGTTAAATTTTCAACTGAAGATATAAATTTTTATCCGAAATGATGAATTTTCAACAAAAAAAAAATGAATTTTCAACTAAAAATGATGAATTTTCAATAAAAAATGGAATAGTTTGTTAAATTTGCCACAAAAAGGTTATTTTCAATAAAAAAGTCAAATTTTCAATTAAAGAGATAAATTTTCAACTAAAAATGATAAATTCTCAATAAAAAATAACAGTTTGTTAAATTTTCTTCAAAAATATTAGTTTTCAGCAAAAGAGAAAAATTTCGAACTAAACAAATTAGTTTTTAAACAACAAGTCTGTTAAATTTTCAAATGAAGAAATAAATTTTCAACTGAAATGATGTATTTCCAACCAAAGAAATGAATGTTTGACTAAAAATGATAAATTTTCAATGAAAAATGTAATAGCTTGTTAAATTTTCAACAAAAACATTATTTTTTAATAAAATAGTTAAATTTTCAACTAGAGATACTACTCTTTTCTTCGAAAATTCATTCTTTTTTAGTTTAAACAAAGTTTAACTAGTCTATTGAAAATAATATTTTTGTTGAAAATTTAACAAACTATTCTATTTTTGATTGAAAATTTATCATTTTTAGTTGAAAATTCATTTTTTTGGTTGAAAATTCATCATTTCAGTTGAAAATGTATTTCTTCAATTGAAAATTTAATTATTTTCTTGAAAATTCCTCCCTTTTTGGATGAAAATTTACCTACTAGCTTTAAAGTTGAACTAATTTTTTCAAAAATTCATTTTTTTTTTACTTTAAAACTGATCTATAGCTGAAAAATTAAATATGTTATTGAAAAATAATCTTTTTGTTGAAATTTTAACAAACTATTCCATTTTTGATTGAAAATTTATTATTTTTAGTAGAAAATTCAACAACTTCATTTGAAGTTTCAACACTTTGTTAAAAATTCATTTTTTTGGTTGAAGATTCATCATTTTAGTTGAAAATTTAATTACTTTATTGAAAATAATCTTTTTGATGAAAATTTAATAAAATATTATTTTTTATTTAAAATGTATCATTTTTAGTTGAAAATTCAACTATTTAGTTGAATGTTTAAATACTTAGTTAAAAATTCATTGGTTTGTTCGAAGATTCATCATATAAGTTAACAATTTATCTCTTTAGTTAAAAAATTAACTATTTGGTTAAAATCCTTTTTTTTTATTGAAAATTAATCTTTTTGGTTAAAAATTTAATTGCTTAGTTTAAGCTTAAACTACTTTCTTGAAAAAATAATTTTTTTTTGTTGAACAATCATCATTTTAGTTAAAAATGTATCTCAATTCAGAGAATTCCTTGAATTCAGAGAATTCCTTGAATTCAGAGAATTCCTTGAATTCAGAGAATTCCTTGAATTCCTTGAATTCAGAGAATTCCTCGAATTCAGGGAATTCCTTCAATTCAGAGAATTCCTTCAATTCAGAAAATGCCGTGAACTCAAGGAAATCCTTGGATTTAAAGAATTTATCGAATTTACAGGATTCCTTGAATTCAGAGCATTTCTTGAATTCAGTGAATTCCTTGAATACCAAGAATTCAGAGAATTCCTTGAATTCAGAGAATGCACAGAATTACCTGAATTCAGAGAATTACTTAAATTCTTTGAATTCAGAGAATTCCTGGAATTCAGAAAATTCCTTGAATTCAGAAAATTCCTTGAATTCAGAGAATTCCTTGAAATAATCGAATTCCTTGAACTCAGAGAATTCCACGAATTCAGAGAACCCCTTGGCTTCAGAGAATTCTTTGAATGCAGAGAATTTCTTGAATTTAGAGAATTCCTTGAATTTCTGCAATTCGAAGAATTCCTTGAATTCCTGAGATTCAGAGAATTCCTCGAATTCACAGAATTTCTTCAATTCAGAGAATTTCTTGAATTCGTAAAATTTCTTGAATTTAGAGACTTCCCTGAATTTAGGGAATACCTTGAATTTAGAGAATTCCTTGAATTCAGAAAATTCCTTGAATTCAGCGAATTCCTTGAATTCAGAGTATGCAGAGAATTCCTTGAATTCAGACAATTCCTTGAATTCAGAGAATGCAGAGAATTTCTTGAATTCATAGAATTCCTTGAATTCATCGAATTCTTCGTATTTAGAGAACTCCTCGAATTCAGAGAATTCCTTCAATTCAGAGAATTTCTTGAATTCAGGCAATTCCTTGAAATCATAGAATTCCTCGAATTCAGAGAATTCCTTGAATGCAGAGAATTCCTTGCATTCAGATTATTCCTTGAATTCAGAGAAGTCCTTGAATTTACAGAATTCCTTCAATTTAGAGAATTTCTCGAATTCAGACAATTCCTTGAAATCATAGAATTCCTTGAATTCATCGAATTCATCGTATTCTGAGAATTCCTCGAATTCAGAGAATTCCTTCAAATCAGAGAATTTCTTGAATTCAGACAATTCCTTGAATTCAGAGAATTCCTTGAATTCAGAAAATTCCTCGAATCCAGAGAATTTCTTGAAATCAGACAATACCTTGAAATCATAGAATTCCTCAAATTCAGAGAATTCCTTGACTTCTGAGAATTCTTCGAATGCAGAGAATTCATTGACTTCACAGTATTCCTTGGATTCAGAGGATTCCTTGATTTTCTGGAATTCAAAGAATTCCCTGAATTCCTTGAATTTAGAGAATTCCTCGAATATAGAGAATTCCTTCAATTCAGAGAATTCCTTCAATTCAGAGAATTTCTTGAATTCAGACAATTCCTTGAAATCATAGAATTCCTTGAATTCAGAGAATTTCTTGAATGCAGAGAATTCCTTGAATTCAGATTATTCCTTCAACTCAGAGAAGTCCTTGAATTTAGAGAATTCCTTGCATTGAGAAAATTCCCTGAATCCAGGAAATGAATCCAATTCTCCGAATTATTTGAATTCTTTGAATTGTTTGAATTCAGGGAATTACTTAGAACTTCGAATTAATCGAATTTTTCAAATTCTGTGAATTCGTATTCTTTCAATAACTTGCGTTTAGAGAATCCCTTGAATTCAGAGAATTCCTTCAATTTAGAGAATTCCTTGAATTCAGAGAATTCCTTGAATTCAGAGAATTCCTTGAAATCATAGAATTCCTTGAATTCAGAGAATTTCTTGAATTCAGAGAATTCTTCGAATTCATAAAATACCTCGAATCCGGGGAATTCCTTGAATTCAAAAAATTCAGAGAATTCCTTGAATTCAGTGATTGCAGGGAATTTCTTAAATTCAGAGATTTCCTTGAATTCACAGAATTCCTTGCATTCAGAGAATACCTTGAATTTAGAGAATTCCTCGCATTCAGAGCATTTCTTGAAATCAGACAATTCCTTGAAATAATAGAATTCCTTGGATTCAGAGAATTCCTTGAATTCAGAGAATCCCTTGAATTCAGAGAATTCCTTGAATTCAGAGAATTCCTTGACTTCTGAGAATTCTTTGAATGCAGAGAATTCCTCGAATTCACAGGATTCCTTGTATTCAGAGAATTTCTTGAATTCGGTGAATTCCTTGAATACCGAGAATTCTTGGAATTCCTTGAATTCAGAGAATGCAGAGAATTCCTTGATTCCAGAGAATTTCTCAAATGCTTTGAATTCAGACAATTCCTGGAATTCAGAAAATTCCTTGAATTCAGAAAATTCCTTGAATTCCTTGAATTCCTTGAAATCATAGAATTCCTTGAATTCAGAGAATTCCTTGACTTCCGAGAATTCTTTTAATGCAGAGAATTCCTTAAATTCACAGTATTCCTTGAATTCAGAGAATTCCTGGAATTAAGAGAATTCCTTGAATTCAGAGGATTCCTTGAATTTCTGGAATTCAAAGAATTCCCTGAATTCCTTGAATTTAGAGAATTCCTTGAATATAGAGAATTCCTTCAATTCAGAGAATTTCATGAATTCAGACAATTCCTTGAAATCATAGAATTTCTTGAATTCGGAGAATTCCTTGAATTCAGAGAATTCCTTGAATTCAGTGAGTTCCTTGAATTCAGAGAATTCCTTAATTTCTGGAATTCAAAGAATTTCCTGAATTCATAGAATTCAGAGAATTCCTTGAATTCAGAGAATTCAGAGAATTCAGAGAATTCCTTGAATTCAGGGAATTCCTTGGATTCATAGAATTCCTTGAATTCAGATAATTCAGAGAATTCCTTGAATTCAGAGAATTCAGAGAATTCGCAGAATTCAGAGAATTTCTGGGATACAGAAAATGCAGAGAATTCCTTGAATTCAGAGAATTCAGAGAATTCCTTGAATTAAGAGAATTCCTCGAATGCAGAGAATTCCTTAAATTCAGATTATTCCTTGAATTCCGAGAAGTCCTTGAATTTACAGAATTCCTTCAATTAAGAGAATTTCTTGAATTCAGACAATTCCTTGAAATCATAAAATTTTTGGATTCAGAGAATTCCTTGAATTCAGAGAATTCCTTGAATTCAGAGAATTCCTTGAATTCAGAGAATTCCTTGAATTCATCGATACTTTATAATGTTCAGACGATATTATTATAAATTATGGCCAATTAGGGCCAGTCATTTTCGGCTGTCGTTTTACCTGTCGTTTTTTTTTGCTTGTCATATATTTTCATAAGGGTGTAGAAATAAAATATCAATTAACACACGACATTCCAGAAAAAAAAAACCCTGCCACTACAGGATACCCCTAACACTTGCTCGATAATCAAATTTGGCTTTTACGACAATAATTTTCTCGTCTTTTTTGCCTACATTCACGCGAAATTATATTACTCCGAAAATACAAAACCGGGTGTCGAAAATTCTTGGGACTCGAGACACTGACAATACGATATAACAGACAATGAATTTGCCAAAATAAAGAAGAAAATAAATTTGAATCAACGCTGACACGAAAATTTCACATAATTTTTGCGAAAAACTGACAAAAATTTTGATTTTTATACATACGAGACCAGTGATCCGACGCGGAATTCGGATTGTAAACAAAGCTGGAACATGAACTGACGTAACGGTCGACGTGATCAAGCAGATTGACAATTTAAATTCTCAAGTTGATTGTATTCAAATTTTTCAAATTGTATCGTTGGTTTAATAGAATTTTAAGCAAGGAATATATTATGATTTGTTTAATCAGTCTATATTTTATGTTTATAATGTATTTTAAAGAATTATATAAATTAAAATAGACAAAAACTGTCAGTTTCTTGAACAAGGTGGTGGAAACGTAACTGCGCATGCGCGCGACAACGCGTGAAAATTTAGATCTGTTCAATCGGTTGAAAAGAATAGAAACAATGAAAACATAGAAAACTGTTATTGATTTCAAATTTAGATAGGCTGATAAGGGAGCTTCCATAAAGGATGTCACAGTTTTAGGGGGGGGGGTAGCCGAATTGTGACAGTCTATGACAGAGGACATTGAACCCCATTGACAAAATGTAACAATTGGGGGGGAGGGGGTCGAAAATTCGCCAAAAAACTGTGACATCCTTTATGGAAGCTCCCTTACCCTCATTCATGCGCCTATCTAACTCACCATCTATTTTTCCGTCGCTAGTGAATAGGAAACCCAGATATACCTACTTGTCAACTTGTTCTAATCTCTCATCATTTAGGGCAATGTTGCACATTGGTTTCTCACTTTTTCCTTCAAACACCATGATTTTCGTTTTATTTACGTTAATTTTGAGGCCCATGTTCTTCATGCTTGTATTTATTTTACTCAACATTCTTTGCAAGTCCTCGATTGATTCTGCCATCTCGAGGTCCACACCTTCTTCGTCGAACAGGGCCATTCTTAGAAACTTATCCATAAATATGATGAATAGTCATGAGGACATAACGCATCCTTGTTTGACGCCTTGCATAATATCGAGCCAGTCACTCAGTTTTCCATTAACCCTTACACTCGCTTTACTGCCTGTATATATTGTTTGTATTGCTTGTAGAAGCCATCCATGGACTCCGTACTCTTTAAGGACTTCCCAAAGTTTACTTCTATGTACCTTGTCAAATGCTTTTTCTAGGTCAAAAAATGCACAGAAAACTTTCTTTCCTACTCTCAAGTTTTTTTCTGTTTGATCCGTACATGATCTTCCTGGCATAATAGAGGAGTCACGTTAGACGTTAAAAATCAAAAAGCTATCAACCATAAAATGGGCAATCAAAGAAATCAGGAAAACATTTTTAACAACAAAAATCGTCTCACAACCGTGAGATGGGTGGTCACAGGACACGACAAAATCACGACAGGCCGGCGAAACCCTCGTGTGTTTTGAGGACACGAAGCGACCCAAGGATGACAGCATTCTGCATCCATCTCGCGAGTGCCGTGGCATATTTTTGGCACGCGGGTATGGCTATAAGATTAGGAACCAGTGATAATTTCGCATCTCCGAGAGCATCTATCACAAGGACAATTACATGTACCGAATATTTTGGGTACATTCGTTGCAGCTCTCTTTCAAGTTTTTGATACCTTTTCTCCTTTTCTTTCTCCTTGGCAGTGATGTTGTATTCGGAAGGAGCCGAGAATTCGTTCACGAATGTGGTCCGTTTCTCGAAGTCTTGGAGAACAATGTCAGGCCTCGAGTGTGCAACGGAGACTGCTGTCCAAAAATCTTAGTTCAAGAAAATTGGGCACTTCTCGTTTCGGACAATTGACTCTAACTCCCTTGGAGCGTTCGGCAGGGCATGGTCGCGGCATAAGCACACCGTAAGAGCGACAAAGATGGTAATAAAGCACTCTTAGAGCCGCATTGTGTATGTATATATACGTCGTTCCTGCGTGGGTGGGACACCCCGATAGTATGTGTTCTAGGTACTCAACGTGTGTATGACACGCTCTGCACAAATCGCTTAGAACTTCTGGACATGAAATGCGGTCGCGGTATGCTAAGGTGGAAAAGACACCATCCTGGCATGTGAAAATAAAACCCTCTGTACCTGAATTAAGCCCTGATGATCTGAGAAAAGCAAAAGTTGCGTATTTTCTATCCATCCCCACGAGTTGCGTAGATTCTATTTGTCAGCGCGAGTTACGCAGATTCTATCCATCACCGTGAGTTGAGTACTTTCTTTTAGGACCCATCGGTTTGATTTTTATTGTGAAGGTGCAGTCCCAATGTGGGCAGAAAACGTCGGCGTAAAGCAGAAACTCATGAGAGTGAAAGAGACCGACAGATGTATTTATCTCTTTCACTCTCATGAGTTTCTGCTTTACGCCGACGTTTTCTGCCCACATGGGACTGCACCTTCACAATAAAAATCGAACCGATTTCCTAAAAGAAAGTACGCAACTCACGGTGATGGATAGAATCTAAGTAACTCACGCCGACAAATAGAATCTACGCAACTTGATTGGCCAATCAACTCTTTTTTAAAAAAACCGGGAGGACGGAAAACCAAATCGGATTGGTATTATATCCATTGTCCCTATTGATGTTATTAGGGTATTTTAAGATTTCAATTGCTTCTCTATATTTTCTTAGAAAAATATTGTTAGTTTTTACGATGACGGTTGTTTTGTCAAATAAAATACTATGTTCGGTTTCAATATGATGCTCAGCTACTGCTGATTGCGTGGAATGTTTTAGTCTGACTTTAGTCTCATGTTCTTTTACACGTTGGCTCACCGCCCTCCCGGTTTCTCCAATATAGACTTTGCCACAAGAACAAGGAATTCTATCCGCAACCCGAGGACGCGTTCGGTGGCTTTGTCATAGGCCCTTCAGTTCTATTCGAAAGGAATAGAAACTATAGAAATATTATAGAATAGAATAGAAAATATTATATATATATATATATATACAAATAATAATGTCTGACCTATGATACAATTTACGGTCTAACCCTACTTTTATTACGAAGCTTACTTGAGTCGTGTCATTTAGTACGCTATAAGGTCCTTTTCACAATTCGTCAGATGATTTGGGATTGAAGTTTCGGATAAGGACTAGGCCATTTCTAGTAATCCTGGATAAAGCTTTAGGAAGTGGCTCAATGTTTTGATTTTGATGTAACTCAATTCTCTCTAGAGTATTTCCCAGTTTGTTTTCTGTTATGACACGTTGAGTTTCGATATATTTTCGAAATCCCTTGCGTCCATGTTCTCGTCGAAAATAGTATTAATTTCCCTTCCCATTTGTAACTCATACGGTGTGTTACCCGTTTGTCGGTTGGCGTTGCAATTATACGTCGACATTGCATATATGATAAAGTGTCATCCCATTCTTTTTCAATTGCGTAAGGTCTAACGATTTCTTTCAGGATCGCATGTGACCTTTCAGTTTTTCCGTTTCTTTGAGGGTGACAATTAGATGTGAAAATATGTTTAATTTTTAATTTTGTCATCAACTATCCAAATTTCCGTGATGCGAATTCTGTTCCTTTGTCGGTTAAAATAATTCTTAGTTTGCCATGAATGCTTAAAAACATAGTCCACAGTGCTTGTACCACTGCTGCTGAAGATTTGTCTCGTGACGTTTCAATAGTCAGATATCTCGTCAAGTAATCTTGAACTACTAAAATATATCTATTTCCCTTCTCCGCAATGTCATAGGGTCCCATAAGATCGATTGACATTTTTTCGTTTAGTTCATTAGGAATATCTGTTATAGTGTATTGGTCAGTTCGCTTATGTATATATTCTTATTCCGTCGACAAGCGTCACACTGTTTTATGTATTCCTCCACCTCTTTCGTCATGTTCGGCCATTCGTGTCGTTTTTCAATTTTTTGAAGAGTTTTTTTAAGAGTGTAATGTCCTCCTAGAGTTCTTTCGTGAGCTTCTCTCATTACTTCGAGTAAATTCTACGCATCTGTAATTAAAGAAAAATCATTCAAAATTGTATTTCGTCGAAGTAGCTTGCTCTACATTATTTGATTGGCATAATTTATTTTCGACCGAACTTAATATTTCTCTTTAAAATTAGCCATAGAATACGAATAAAATATTACTTTTTGAATGTCAGTCCCATAAGTCTGTTTTTTAGGGGCCCAAAGGACTCAATAAGTGAAAAAATGGGGTTTGCAGGTTTTTGGCTCTAATTATGATTTTTTTCGGTTTTTTAAATACAAATTATTTCTATTAGCTCAAATACTACTTTATACTGATAATTAGATATTTACATAAATTGCTAAAATAATTTGTTATTGTTTTTATCAATTTTCTCCTAAAGTAGAGTTAGAAAGTCGCGGTTTTTTCGGAAAAATGTACTCTTTTTATCAAATTTTCAATTTGAGTGAGGCAATATTTAAACAATTTATTATTATTACTAATAATATTTCCTTAAAAAGTGCAAGAAAATTAATTAATTTTTAACTATTTCTCTACTTTTCACTTGAAGTGAGTTACTAATTAATTAAATTTAGCAAAAATAATTATTTAAACAAATAATATTATTTGTAACTACCTTCTTCTTTATTAACGCTAGATGGTTGCGGGTTTTTTCTAAAAATTTTAACTTGTTACCCACTTTTTACTTAGTAAAGTAATAATTTATGATGGTTCAGAAAAATAATTTTTGTTCAAATTTATTATGTTTTATAACTACCTTCTCTTGGAGTAATGCTAAGTAATTACAGATTTTTCTAAAATTTTCTGAAATTCCAATTCTCTTGGATCAACCAATTTCATTAAAATTTTCTTTGCTTTTCGCACTTTGTATACTCATTAGTACCAATAATGTGAGCATCACTTTCCCAGTGCGCCACAATTAAGATAACTTTCAGAACTTCTGTCGCACTCTCCATATCTCGACACTGGATCGACTGCCCCATGGAAGCTTGATCGAAAATGTGGACTTTTCTGGAGTTCGGTTTTTTGCTCAAAAAATCAACATACAATTTAATGAAATAAGCAACATCTATTCTGATGTAGCATCGGAGATGATTGCCTTCTCCGCAGGCAATAAAATACTCGTCTATTGTGAATTAAGATACAGTTAGGTGATCTTTCTCTCATGAATTGTGCACAAGAAATCGTTTGCTGAAACATTATTTGAAGAGAGTTTCATTTCACGTAGAAATGTTCCGCAGACATGTTTGACAATTCATCGATAAAACGGAATCTCTCATCGATTTCCTTATACGTAGCACACCTCTCTGCCAATGTTACGCATATCGTGTCTTTTATAGGAAAAAAAAAGTGTTAACCTTCATGTCTTCCCGAGGACTAAAAATCACCTAATTGATTTTATCATTTTGTTTTTCGTCACATCGATTATTTTGAATTCGAATCCTACTCTTTTCCTTTCGATACTCTGTATAAATGCTGCATTTTTCCCCCTTCTGCTTCATAATAATCATATGGTTAGCACAACCCTTCAACATAGATTTGTAAAGTTTTATGTTGCAGCACGACGTCGCATATTTTTGTGGAGGTGCTTTGTATGAATTTGCTCGTTGCGAAAAAGTGTTCTAAAATGTCAGTAGTATAACAGGGGGACTTCTGGGTACAAATCCCTGCACCGACATGCTACCGACATCTAGAACTTTCGCAAGGTGGTTAACCTGGAAGCTTCTATAAGTTTCTAGAAATTTCTCGGAATTGATCAACATATGGTGTGAAATGAGTCTTGTATGGTGACATTTAATACCTTGAACCTCACTGGTTATGTATATGAAAAACGTTGCTTCGAATTGAAGCACGTACGAAATATTCTAATTTATTCTTTCCCCAATACTCTGTCCGTTTCTCTTATCGATCGGGACCAATTAAAAAATTAAGGAGCCTAGCCTACGCAGCATTCATAGGGTCTAATCACTCGTTATGTTTTATGAAAGCATTCACTGTAATACAAGAATCTGAATTTCAGTAAAAAAAGTAGATTGAATTTCAGATGTAACCAAAAGGATCATTCGCCGGTTGTTTTTGACAGAAACAGGGTGTTTACTAAAGAGGCGAGATGGATCAGCCAGAAACTTTTGATTCTCCCTGATCCACCTTTCCCTCTTCTGTATTCTCCTCCTTGCGTCAGATAACAGCCGTATTTATATATATATATATATATATATATGTTATATTTTATATATGTTCTCTATGTTTTTGATATATTCGAATCTCGCGCAAATTTTTCCAAATACTCAATCTACATTTTGAAAAAATAAAAAAAAAATTTTAAACTCCAGCAACACGTACAAACTATAGAAGTTTACCGGAAACTGTTATTCCCCCACAGGTTCCGTCATCTTAGAATTGTATGACTTAATGATAATGCTCTGTTACATCTAGGCATGATAGAGAATACCTAATTATCGAGAAATACAATTTATCATGAGCATACTTTCACGTCAAATCAGTTTATTGATTAGAAATAGTTAAAACTATTATATTATTAATGCCTATCTAACCTAACCTATGATGGCAGACAAACGCTGAATTTCGCCAAAAAGGACAAATCCGTACTCCTCATACTTAATGTTGCCGTCGAGTGAAGCCTCGACATTTTTAAGTCAATCCAAGGCGAACCTTACTTGCCGGCTTAAAAATTGATCGTGCCTTGAAAATGTCGAGGCCTCGAAATTCAAGGCCTTGGCTTGGAGGCTTGAGTTTTCACTGCCAGATGCGCGAAGACCTACGATTTAATGAAAATACCGCACTCTGAGGCCCCAGCCTTCCTGTCCCTCCTCAGCAGGGTACTTTTGTCTGTAAGCTGGCCGAAAGTACGCAGATTTTTTTTTTCAATTTCCAAATTAACTATATGAAAATAAAATATTCGTATCTACAACCTTTCGCAATTCCCGGCGTATGTAATTTGTTTAGGAAAGTTAAAAAAATTCCCCTACATCATCCAACGAGAGTTTTAATTTATTCATTTATTTAAATTTATTTATTTTTATTTATTCATTTCATTTATTCGTTTCCAAGCTGTCGATTCAGCGTAGGAAAGATGCACATCGGCCGGAGCCCCCATAACAAGCCCAAGGCGAGGGCTCGCTTTTCTAAGCCTCGAATTGGCTTGAAATGCGAGGCCTCGAGTCATCCTGCCTTGCTTTTCTCGACCTCCGCTTTGCCATTCCTCGTCTTGAACGACATCACTAGTCATACTGTTAAAGGCCTTCATTATGACCGTGACATAGTTGATTACAGTATGCGATGATCCAGCAAAAGTCCTGTGCACCCTGAGGATATTCGATAACGAACATGGTTCTTTTATCGAAGTCAAGGAGAACTATGTCAGGCCTCGAGTGCGCGACAGAAACAATTGTCGAAAATATGAAGTTCCAGTAAATGCGGCACTTAACATTTTTGACAATTTACTCTATTTCCCTAGGAGCGTTTGGCGGAGTGGTGTCAGGGCTAATGCCGTAAGAGTGGCAGAGATGGCAATAAAGCACTCTCAGTGCCGCATTGTGCCTTTAGATGTACGTCGTTCCTGCATGAGTTAGACAACTAGATAGTGCGTGTCCTAGATGTTCGGGGTGTGCACGACTCGCTCTGCAGCTATCATCGGGAATGTCTTGGCTCAAAATGTGGCGACGGTATGCTAGAGTGAAAATGACACCGTCTTGACATCCCAAATGAAACCCTCCGTGCCCGACTTCAATCCGGGTGATTTAAGGAAAGCAAACGTTGCTCATACGACGTCGACTGATACTTCACATTTCTGTGGAAGATGCCGTGCATACTCTTGTCGAGGAGCTGTTCTCGGAAGTTTTTCTCCTTTGATTTCTTGATCAGGGCCTTCAGGAGTGAGTACTCGAGATGGATAACGTTCGATGCATTTTGCCCACCCCTGATATTGAAGTCAAGGCCAAGTGTTTTGGCAGTCTACTCCTCTGCTTTGTACAGAAACGCTCCTTTGGCCACTTCTTCGTGTTTCCTGACCATTTTAAGAAGAGGTTTTCATCCATTTGCGACTATATGTGCTGTACCCAGAATAAGCCTGTGTGAAGACATTCAAGTTAAAGTATTCCATGACCGCCTTGACGGCGTGAGATGTAAAGTCGCGGAATAGACGAATTAAGGTGCATGCTTTTGTTCATGTGCATAACTTTTCGGTTTCGGTTCCTTTGGAATCGAACCGAAGGGCCTATGACAAAGCCACCGGACACGTTCTCGGGTTGCGGTTAGAGGGTCCCTATACTAACGGTTTCTGTTGAATATGGATACAATAATTAATGAGCCGTCGGTGATAGTTGTCCAGGGATGGTAACAAAGAAAGTAACCCCCAAACGGAGGCGCAACAACCGTGCCGAAAGCTGAATGGCACGTGGATGAGGTGTCTCAAACGGTGACTTTCAGATACCGAGCGACCTCTCAGAGTATGCAGCGGTTCAAAACAATTGAACGCGCAGGGCTCCCGACAATGGGTCGGACAACAATGCCGTCTACCCTAGAGTTGGGGGCGCCAATCGAGACAGAGTAAGTGCGATGGACCGGCAAAAGCTCAATACTTTTGAGTAGACGGATCGACTTAGGGACGACCTGCTGGAGTGCTACGATACCAGTATGGCCCCTAAACGAGAAGGTTACATGGCGCGACTGCATGGTCTGTGGTGCGAGAAACACCCAGAGCTCTTGCACTTTTCGCATCAACGTCTGCGAAACCGTGCCGAGGACCTCCGGATAAAGGGATAAAGAGCGCTTCTCAACAGCAGCCAGAACAAGCCGATAACAGAGAAAGAGAGGCCACACTGAGACTAACCGCGGAAGGGCATCCAATAGAGGAAGAGCGATGCTTTAGGACCAGGAGAAACATCAACATCCAGGTTACTCTCGAGCCCAAAGATCTGGCTGAACTAGATGACGAGCTCCGTGGAGATTTTTCCGAAGAGTCCGACCTCTGGACTATCAATTGTAGTGTTTATAATCCAGCGAGAACTTTGGCAGATACAAGCCGGAAAACGAAACCAACGGCTGATCATAAAACCAAAAGACAAATGCATTAACTCAGCACAAAGATAGGCTGGGCGAGACAGTACGCGTGCCACATTCAGTGTGTGATTGACTACATAACATCTGGCAGGAATTTAATCCTCTGCCTTGACTAGCGTATCCCCACTTTGTAATCTACACCACGTGACCACCTCACCGATACAAAGTACATGAGTGTTTATTATTAAGAAAATATGTTATTCAGGGGGCCCATACACTTTTTTAATGGATACGATCCCGAAACCCTTTCACTAACACTCATCTACTTTGTATCGGTGAGGTGTTCACGTGGTATAGATTACAAAGTGGGGATACGCTAGTCAAGGCAGAGGGTTAATGATGTTTTTTACGAATAAAACAAATAACACTGCGTGTCCTAGACAAAAGTAAGTCATAACGAATTTGCAGATCTTTTTCGGGTGCACGATTTTTTTCAATTAGTTTTTTTCGTATATTGCATAGTTTGATCGCAAAATGGAATTTTTCATTTTTTATTATTTTTTGTGCGATTATTACAACCTAATCCGATTAGTCTTTCAAAAGTTATCCAGTATACAGACGACAACAACGACAGACAGACACCATCGTAAAACCTGTTTTTTTCAGATTCAGGGGGTCTCGAAACGTGGAAAATTAAAGAAATCCGCGATAGTCAGTTTTTACATAAAAACAATACCTTCTCATTATGATGAGAATGTACAAATAAGTTCCCAATTGGCGTTATGCCCATGGCAAAGAAATATTGTGCGACTTTCAAAACTTCCGAATATTACTCAATGTTTTTATTCGCGGTAAAGAAATCACAAATCTTGGAACTGCAACATTTTTCAAAAGTATTCAACATCATTCGATTTTCTGCAAACTTACTGACCAAAGAGGCAACTCAAAGTGATTTCGTCATTGGTTAAACCTCAAACGTTATTTCCTTCGACCTGAGACTTCACCCTCAGAAATTGTGAACAAAATTTAGGTCCACGCAATAAAAAACGCGAAATATCATGAAAATCTTCAAAAAGAAGGACATAGGACAAAAACAAGGGTGTAACGACAACCATCGAAAAAGAGGACATGTCCTTCAAAAGAAGGACGTCTGGTCACCCTACTTTAATTTGAATTATAATTATAAAAGTTTATGGGTATATACACGTTCCTTTGTGTTTTTTATTTACATATGCAAATTTTCAACTTGATATGGCATTTCATGTGGACAGGAGGATGGCGGAAAAAAATGTCAGTAAAGTTAGGTATCTCCTCACGTGATATACTCGTTATATGGCGTTAAGGGCGTTGAAGCAGGACCCAATCTCAAAATTGAATTACCTCATTTTACTCAGTAAATACTAGAATTACATTTTTTTTATGTAATTACAGCATATTTGAATGAAATCAGCATTCATAGTGACAAGTTGGCATATTTCAATAGCTTTTTGTTAAACGGTTTTTTCCTCTTAATTTTAAAACGAGCGTCGACAAAAACGGTTTACACAATAACTATTATAATTAGCCAATTTTTCACTTCGAATACAGATTTGATTCGAAACAGAAGTAGCCCTTATTATATAGAAAGGATTTGAAAATAATAACAATCATGCTGTGAATGCAGAGTGGATTCACAACATTTCAGTGTTTTATTTGCGAATGGGATAGTCGAGCTCGTGAGAAGCATTATAAACAGAAAAAGGTGGCTCTTCGAAAAAATCTTGATACAGGATCATTAAATGTTATAAATAAACATTAAGTAGATCCAAAAAAAGTACTGTTACCACCGTTACATATAAAACTCGGGTTAGTGAAACAATATGTTGAGGCAATGGGGAAAACGAAAATTAATGCTTATAAGTATATTTTTGAGAAACTTCCTAAACTTTCTGATGCTAAAATAAACGAGGAAGTATTTGACGGTCCGCGAATTAGAGGTCTGCTAAGATATGATGAATTTAATAGAAGAATGACTAAAGATGAAAATGAAGCAGGGCAAAGTTTCAGGGAAGTTTGCTCCAACTTTATAGGAAATCATAAACACCCTCGCTACAAAGAAATGATTGCTAATTTGATAAAAATTTTTTGAAAAGTTGGGGTGTTTGATGAATTTAAAACTTAATTTTTTGGATTCTCATACAGATTGGTTCCCTGAACATTTAGGTGATATGAGTTAAGAGCAGGGAGAGAGGTTTCATCAGGACTTCAAAGAGATGGAGCGAACATATCAAGGAGTATGGGATACTCACATGATGTCTGACTACCCTATTGAAAACCCCTGTACGGGGTCCCGTAAGTGTTGATGTGCGTGTTCCTTTGCTAGAACTATGACTAGATCTCTTACAAGAAACGTTACAGGTTCAGCATAAGAAATTGAGACACGAATCTGTACAGGAACATGCAGGTGACAATTGAACCCTTACGGGAACGAGTACACGTCCTAAGTGACCACGAATGAACATGTAGGGGATCCTGTAAAGAATCTAGCACGGTTTCATCAGTATCGATACAGTTTTAATGTCTTACATTTAATGATGTGACGGAACATAGATACATATCTTTAATACATTGCCTCTCTTCATACCCTTGAGGATTCAACTCACTAGCGAGAGAGCTAGGCCGCAGCGAACCCTGGTGGATTAGTTTCACTAGGGTTCTTGTACAGGATTCGGTACGAAATCCTCTGCAGAATCTTATACAGGAACTCTAGGGCTCAGCACTCTCGCTAGTGAGTTGGATCTTCAAGGTTATAAAAAAAGTCAAGGTATTACAGATAATTATGCATGTTCCTTCACATCTTGAAATTAATTACAATAAAATTTTGCCCATACGGAGGAAACCGTGCTAGATTGTTTACAGGATCCCCTACATGTCCATTCGTGGCCACTTAGGACGTGTACATGTTCCCGTAAGGTTTCAATTGTCACATGCATGTTCTTGTAAAGTTTCGTGTACACGTTCGTGTCTCAATTTTTTATGCTAAACCTGTAACGTTTCTTGTACGGGAGCTGGTCATATTTTTGGCAAACAAACGCGCACAGGAACAGTTACGGGATCTCGTACTGGGTTTTTCAATAGGGTATTGCTGGCATCTAAAAAGGGATACGAAGACCAGTCTCAAACGTAAGAGTATTCGAAGATAATTTTAGTTTTAAAAAACGCGTTCATCAGAAAAAAATAAATCGTTTTAAATAAGCATCACATCTTTGTTTATATAGAGCATCGTCGTGTGGGTTTGGGGTTCTTCGGCTTAGGGTTTTACGTGTTGAAACATTTTTTTAGCACGGATAACCAAGCTGTATGCAGGTATTATAATTAAAAACTAAAGGTTAACAACCACCGCAGGGTCCCACTGGGAGCAACTGTCATCTAAAAAATGACATCTTCACGGGATTGCAAAAGATTTTGAAGGATTTGAAATATTTAAGGACATTTTAAAAGATTCCCAGAAATTGTTTATTCGTTTCAATAGTTTGAAGGTATTTCAAAGACTTTGAAATATTTTAGGATATTTCAAGAGATTCTATCTCTGAATTTATGATAAATTCTTGGAATTCTTTGGAATTTGCTTTCCATGGCATTTTCGAGAGGTTTAAACAATTTTAAAGGAATTAATTCTTATTAATTTATCCTGAATTCTTTGTAATTGTTCTAAGTTCACTCAATTCTACTCAATTCAATGGATTTTCAAACAGTTTTTATTCAATTCATTTTAAAGTCTTTAAAACTCACCTTAAATTCTTAGGCATTTAATCAAATTCTTTTGAATTCTCTTTAATTTTTCTAACCTCATAGCAAACTAACTCAATTTAATGAATTTTTTCATATTTTTCAATTGTTTTCCATTCTCTTGATTGCGTTCTAATTAAGTTTGATTTTTTATAAATGTCATCGAATTCGTCACATTTCCCTTAACTTCCTCTAAATCCACTTAAATTTTACTTAAATGAATGGCATTTTTTCTATTTTTAAAATGATTTCCAATTCATTTGAATTCTTTTATAGTTGTAAATTAGTAGGGTTTCAATGATTCGATCAGAATTGAATTTTTTTTTTGGTATTCACCCTGAATTCGTAATAATTTACCCTGCATTTTTTTTAATTCTTTGGAATTCTCTTGAATTCTTCTAAGCTCATTTCAACGTTACTGAATTCAATGAAGTTTTTATATATTTTTAAATTGTTTTGAACCTATTTGAATTCTTTTTTAAAGTCACCTTGAATTATTATGAAATTTATCGAATTCTGCTCGTTTTCCTTGAATTCCTCTAAATTCGTTTTAATTTTACAAAAATCAATGGATTTTTTTTTTGAATTTCGAATTTTTTTCCAATTCTTTTGAGTTTAAATTGAATGCTTTGTAGTCTTATGAATTTAGCCTGAATTTTTTGCCCTTTGAGGGTGAAAAAGTACCCTATGAGCGTGACAGAAAGGTTCACTTTGGTCAACTTTGATTGATTTGATTGATTTGATTGATTTGGTTGACTTTGGACAAAAGGTGACTTTGGTCCCTATATTTTATACCATAGGGACTGTGAGGCATGCGCTTAATAATGTACGTATAATAATATGGAAGATTTTGCCACATTTTAAATTGGACAATTTGAAATTAAATACCGTTAAACTGAAAAATAAAAAATTTTGAACTTTTATAAATTGTATAGTTTAAAATGTTTCAATGCTGCAAATTGAGGAATGAGTGAACGAATGTGTTCATTTTTTAAATTGTATAATTTTAGGCAATTTTAAGCTAAACCTTTAAAAAAAAATTTGTTTATTATCTTGGAACCTTTCAAAATCCTTAAAGCCTCCAAATTCGAATTTGAAAGCTTCAAAAATCTTAATTTTGACAAAAACTTGGATTCTGTTCAAATTTGAAATGATTTTTTTAGTTGAGTCCTGGAGCGCAAGTTGTCACATTTCAGACACTCCGCTTTACTGTACGAGTTGACGGTAAGTTAAAAAGTCTCTAGATTTAAACATATTTTGAATTTCGCTCACAATTTTGAATATAGAATCCTTCTTTAGATATTCAATTTTAATTTTCTTATTTGTCAATATAAAAACTTGAAAAATAATCTATGTGAACTTTCAGATCTCTGTGAAGGAACTGGTATTGATGAAAAAATGGAGCCTTTGATGAAGCATATACTGAAAATGTAAGGAGCGCAGTCAAATATCAAGTAACTGTCTCGACAGATGTTGATGGTGCCATTCCAACTGATATGATCCAGTAACATGCATTGCCAATAACTTGACTAACGCAAACAGTCTCCATTCGAATTTAGACCCGAAAAATGAAGGCTTGCCCGTAAGATTGGTCAGTGAAGAAGGATATCAAAGCGATTTGAGCGAGACTGTCAGTATAATAAATCCCAAGTAACTATGATACGAGAAGGGAGCAAGCTACTTTTCCTGGAACCACGGATGGCCCAGATAAGTCATTTATTTTTAATATGATTTTTAATTTAGTATTCTCTTTTTAAATTTGTATACTGCATGTAAAAAATTAATGACCCAATACACTAAATTAAAAAAAACTTCCATGATATTTTAAAAATTGCAAAGGATTCCCATGGATTGATAATATATGAAACCATTCGAAACTATGAAATTTTAATTCTGGAATTTAGAACATTTTTTGGAATTATTTTTGGTCTTTTATTATCTAAGGGTTTGAAAACGAGGATGTTTCGGAAGAGATAGGGGAATAAAACATTTTCAAGTATCTTTGGACATCAAATGAAACCATTCTAAATCAAAAAATTTCCGGTCTGGCAGTTAAGAGTATTTCTTGGATTTTTTTTCGATTTTTCATTATCTTATTGGTTGAAAACAAGCGTGTTCTGAAAGAGATAAAAGGACGACAATTTTTCGAATATCTGTGGACCTTAAATGGAACCATTCGAAACTGTAAAATCTTAGGTCAGGAATTTAGAGCATTTTTTTGAATATTTTTGATATTTTATTATTTAAGGGGTTGAAAATGAGGGTGTTTTGGAAGAGATAGGCGAATGATACTTTTTCAGGTATCTTTGGACATTAAACGGAACCATTCTAAACGAAAAAATGTTAGGTCTGGAAGTTAGGGTATTTTTTTGAATTTTTTTCGATTTTTCATTATTTTATGGATTGAAAAGAAGCGCGTTCCATAAGAGATAAGGAAACGAAACATTTTCGGATATCTGTGAACATTATATGGAACCATTCGAAACAAAAAATTTTAGGTTTGGAATACAAAGGATTTTTTATTTTATTTGTTTATTTTACATTATCTCATAGGTTGAAAAGGAGGGTATCTCGGAAGAGATAGGGCAGCGAAACATTTTCGGATATCTGTGGACATTAAATGGAACCATTCGAAACCAAAGAAATTTATTTCTAAAACTTAGAGCATTTATTTGAATTTTTTTCGATTTTTTATAATCTTAGGGATCGAAAACTAGGGTGTTTCAGAAGAGACAGGGGAGCGAAACATTTTCGTGTAACTTTGGATAGGAGAAAGAAACATTTTCGGGTATCTTTGATTATCAAATGGAACCATTCTAAACCAAAAAAATTTAGGTCTGAATCTTCTTTCAATAAAGATGATTGCTGAGAGATTGTTTTTACCAATTGGCAACTTGTAAATTTCACCCGATTTTTCTGCCGTTGATCTTCTTGTCCTCTTCAGAGACTGCAATATTATCATCCATAGAGATACTATGTTAGCATATTGATAATGGGAATTTCAAAAATTCTTTATGTACGTCTTCAAACTCGACCGGGTTATCTAGCGAAAGCTTGGAATTTAAATTCACTCTGAATCAATCCGAAATTTTCCGAATCATTTTAAAATTTTCATTCGAACTAAACAGTTTCATTCCAATCTAATTCGAAGGAAGTTTTCAATCCAAATTCATTCGAAGCCCATTTAAAATCAATACGAACTTGTAATCCGAATGATCCATTCGAATTAACCGGATATATTAATTAAAAGTTCAGATTAATTTTAATTGATTCGGATTGAAATTAGGATTAAAAACTTCCTTTGGATTAGATCAGGTATAAATTTTGGAATGAATTTTCCAAATCCGAGGCTTGCACTTGGTTTCTACTATGTAAAGGACCTAAAATGATGTATTTAATTTCTTGAAAATAAACTCAGTTTAATATTAGGCAACAAAAGTGCAAACATTTGTGAAACTTCAGCATCTTATGAATTAAAATCCCATTGTAAATAATATAAGACTATAGAGAATCCTGTACAAGACCCTAAGTGAGTATTAATATGTGCATCCTGTGAGTAGTATACGGGGAGTCTACTAATTTTGAACCACTTAACTTCTGATTATTTCCCGATTCTGAATTTCAATTACTTTTTTTTTAATTTGTGAGCGTAAAGTTGGGGAAACTAAATTGAATCTTATGGCAATTACCACATGACCACATAAAAATTTCATACAATTTTTTCAGTGATTCTTGAAGTTCTTTTTGGAATTATAAGGCATTCGGAAAGTTTTTGAAAAGAATTTTTAAAGTCTTTTTGAAATTTGAAGACATGAAAAGATTTCTTAAATGGTTCATAGAGGATTTTATGGAATGTTAAAGGTTTTCATGTTTAAGAGATTTAAAAATATAATTTACAGAATTGCGATGTCAAAAAGACGTCAAATTCTGTGCCCATTAGGTTACTTTTTTGAACTATCACATGATGTTGAATTTAAGGGATATCAAGAGAATTTTACGAACCTTAAATGACCTTCATGAATTTTAAAGTATCACGAGATTTTTAAAATTAATTTCAAGAAATTTCATGGAATATTAAGATATTAAAAGATTTGTAAAATTAATTTTGAGGGATTTTCCTCACTCCGATAATATGATTGATATGCTGATCACGAATCCGCTATCAGAATCTCAAATTCAAAATGGCGGCTATTTCTGTTAAAATTGCTATTTGCTGAATAATTCACTTCGGGAAAGGTATACGGGGGTTCCAGTTGTCGCTCATTACGAATATGAATTCAGAATTTCAATATTCAAAATGGCGGAGCCAATACGGCGGCTATCTCTGTTAGAATTGCGATTTGCTGAGTAATTCACTTGGGAAAAGGTATACGGGGGTTTCCAAGGTCCATCATCACGAATATGAATTCAGAATGTCAATATTCAAAATGGCGGACCAAATATGGCGGCTATTTCTGTTAGAATTGCGATTTGCTCAGCAATTCACTTGGGAAAATGTATACGGAGGTTTCTGAGGTCGCTCATCACGAATATGAATTCAAAATTTCAATATTCAAAATGGCGGATCCAATATGACCTTTTTCCAAGTGAATTATTCAGAAAACCGCGATTCTAACCTAAAATAGCCACCATATTGAATCCGCCATTTTGATTTTTCAAATTCTGATACCGGAATCGTGATCATCAGCTTCGAAAACCCTTTTATACAAATTTAAATGAGATTATCTTAAAAATTCTGTCCAATGCCGAATTTATTCGAAAAAATCGAAAATTTTCCATCTTTTTTTGTTTATAAATAATTAAATAAATAAATTTTCAATCCGAGCATTACGAAGCGTAAGTACTAATGATGGTGCAGAATTATATTCGAGAGCGATTGAGCTGAAAACGGTCGCGGTATGAATAAAAAACTGAAAAAAGTTTGGTGTATCATATATGATACGCTGCGCCTCAAAGAGCTTTTATACCTTTTCATGGGGGAAAAAATAGTCAAACCTCAGTGGTCACAGAAGTTGGCGACGTCTTTACGGCATCGTTACGACATCTTTACGATAACTTTACGACATCCTGTGTCCATGTCGTTGAGATGTATTTACGATATCGTAAGGACGTCGTACGATCTAAGGATGTCTTTTCGGCATCCTGAAGACATCCTAACGACATGGAAATAGGATGTCTTGAAGTCGTTGTAAAGATCTCGTAACGATGTCGTAAAGACGTCGTCAAATTTTGTGCCCACAGGGTATTCATTTACAAACATCAAGGGACCTTATCAAATGCTGAAAATTCATAAACACACACTGAATCCCAAGGTGTCAAATTTTGACCCAAAAGTGGTTCAATACGTTGAGCAACGAAAAAAGGAATGAATAGCTGGAAGTACACTCACGTATTCCTACGTAGATGTAATTTTTTTTCTATTGTGCAAAACGCTTTGACCAACTTTTGGACAAAAAATTGACACCGCGAGGTATACTGTGTAGGTGGTTTCATAATACAATGGTTGGCAGTATATATCAGTGCAAATAAATTGTCTGTTTTAAGGGCATTTTTTTCTTTATTTTATACCACATTTTATTTACTTTGAATAAATCTTTTTTCATTAGATCGGAGAAAGCAGTACTTTCAAAAAAATGTTACTTTTAGATTCAATAAAATTTACTTTCTGTGATCGTGTATATATACATCCGATATATAGCAAACCATTTTAAAAATGTACGTACATATCTCCAAGAAGTCCTATTATTGCAGGGCACAGAATTGTTCCGCATATTATGTTCACTTCACGGTTCCCTCGTGAAAAGAAAGATCAACTTAATACCACTTTAAGATCAGTTTCAAACAACTTTTGGTCTTTTTCTGGTCTGTACCCTTCAGCCTATACCTGCATCATTTTTAGAGCATTGAAATAGACACCTCTCTTTCTCTCTCTCTCTCTCTCTGAAAGAAAGATAGCTGTCTGTATCAACAGACTAGCTATACCTAAAAGTCCTAAAGATGCTGGGCTGTTTTATGAGGTCTAGAGGCTCACTACTTTCCAACCGAGCAATTCACGCCTACCCCGAAAGGGAAACGGCTTAATGATATAATAATAATAATATAGAAATCCCTTTGGACATTCCTTTCATCACAAAATTAGTGTCGGACTGCGAGTAAGCGCCAAGTCCGGGGTCCCCGCTCTGCAGTGGCGGGTCGAGCGCTCGAGGGCAAATACTCAAACTTCAATATCTCGGAAACTAAGGCCCATTAGATCAAAAGAAAAAATACTCCCCTAATGTATTTTGACGTACTTTTATCCTGCTAAGCCCCAGTCGAATTAGCGATGTCCATCTCGCGTCCTCTTCATGTAAGATTGGGTAAGATAACTACATATGTAAATAATGCAAAGTACCTGCGATGTTTAATGTTTAAAAATTTCGATGACTTTATTATCATGAAAAATGTATGTTAGATATGATGACAATATTTAGCAATGTGATTTTTACTTACTATAATTCTTAACTTCATGTTCCATTTACTTCTTAAATAATAAAATAGTCAGCAAAAATGTGGGATTTTTATTTGAACAAAAAATATAATATGCTTTATCAATTGGAAACTTTTCTACGAAGAATGATAAAAAATATATAGGAAATAAATTTGAGTCATTTTCAAGAATGAAAAATGTTAAGAAATTTCGCGAAAACGTCTGAATATTACTGAAATAAAAATTAATATTTCTAATTTTATACCACCTGGCAACATTGCTTATAAGGCGCAAAAACTCATAAGTTTTGTGCCATAAGTTACGTGTTAGATTCAAATTCAATTCCCCTATTGCATCAATGCCCAATGGATGTGCATGCACTTTTCGGATTTGTATGGGAATAGGAATTTTTTAAAGACTTGTGCATTCGAGCCAATTGGAAATCTGCCGTCCTGATCAAGAAACTGTACAACTACATTTTAGACAAATCGAGATATTAAATAAAACGCGTTTGCAAAAGTACCTTTTAACGTATGAGAATTTTTTAGAAAAAAAGTACTGTTCTTGGGTAAATCGGGCATTCTCTATTCATTAAAACAAAGAAAAATTGCGAATCCTAATTACTTATACGCAAAGCTGTAGATATGCTAGATATTAATGCACAAAGTCGCCGAGAAGCCTTACTAATAAACACATCTACGCAGATGTGCTGCCGAATACAGGAATCAGCCCTTAAGAACCTTCGAATTTCCTGCTGAAAAAACTTAATAGCCACAAATTTTCAAAAAATTGATAAAAAAAGAAAATTATGATGTAATTATTAATTAATTAATTAATTATTAAATTTAAATTAATTGTCAAGTTTTGTTAATAAAAAATGTATCAATAATATAAAAGTAATTAATTTGATATTTTGATCATTAAAATCATTGTGTGAGCACAAAATAAAACAAAGGAGTGTACAGACTTTGGTCAAATTATTGTTTATTAAAACCATTCAATTTCGCTCAAAAGTGTCATTAATACACCTCATGACTGTCAATCATACGGAAAATTCTTACAATAAATAATATCCGTTAAAGGAAAAGATTTTTAATATGTGAATTTTACAGTTTCTACTAAATTTAACTCGGCATTTTTTTATATATTCTATAAATGTTAAAATGGTTTTGAATCTAATTTTTCAGCTTACTAATTCGAATTCTGAACCAAGAATTCTTTATATAAAAAATTGTTTGTGGGGAAAAACGGCTATTATTTGGAGTGGTTCAGTAGACCAAGTAAATATTTTTTTTTACAAATAATCTTAAATATGTCAGTTGAGTATACATATGATAATTTCTCAATTTTTTTAGGTAAAACTATTGATTTTTTCTCTATATGAAAGAATATAAGAACCTATGTTAACAAAAAGACTGGAGATAAAAATGAATTATTTACAATAATATATTATAGAACACAACCGATGTTTATTTTCGGATATATATAATCAATACAAACAGAAGATATTTGTATTAGAACAGTAAGTTTAGGAAAATAGAAGTGTCGCTTGGCGTAAAATTATAATCAGCTAATTACAAAAGTATCAAAATTGTAAGTAAATACTTCTTAATTTATTAAGCATCGTTTTAATCCTAACCATCGTCTTCACCATCATCAAAAAACTAAAATTTTAAAAAGGGGCGCGAGGAGCATTTAAATTTAAAATATTTGAAACATTACTTGGAATTGTTTACAATTTTGTCAGAATAATATTTACAAACTATGTGAAATTGAAAAATACTAAGACCTAACGTTTACATTTTCATTTTTTTAATTCATGATATCTTCGAACTGAATGAATAGCATTTCAAAATAACACACTGTGAGCCTTAAACAACATCAACTTAAACTTCTTACTCAAAGTTAGTTCTTTGCAGGATTTAATTCTCTGATGTTGCCTCAATATTTCAAGTGAGAAATGAAAAAAGCGATGAAGCCCTTTTTGTGAAAATTCATATTTTGATGTTGTGAGATTATTTTTTTATTTAAAATTTTGTATTATGTGCACATTATTATACAGAAAATGAGAAAACATTAAGTAAAAAAGTTCTCACAAACATTTCTGTCGAACAATCTTTGTAATCCAAATAGTGCTACAAAAACCTCTATAGAGGACCCAGTTTTTGTTTTTCATAAAATTTTATTGAAACTTTTTCAACACATATGTTATATATATCACCGTACATGTAATTGAATATAGAAAAGAGAATGTCGAAAAATAAAAATTTGAACTGTCAAAAAAAGGACTCTATCAATTTTTTCATCTCTTACTCAAAATATTATGGCAAAATCAGCGAATTATATGTATTTTTACAAGAATATTTATAACTTCTTTTAGATGTGTTTTTACAAGTAAATCATGCGAGTGATTTGTTTAAAAACATTGTCCAATTTTCTCACCATTTTAAAATTAAAAGCTTTGGAATTATTTAGAAAAATAACGATTTTTCTCATATCACCAAGTGGTTACGATAGTCTCTGAAAGGATATTAAGGTATTAATTATATTCCTTTGATTATTCCAGATAATTAATAATAATTATATTTTTAATCAACTAGAATTATTTTTACTCGACAAATAAAAAATGCAGATATGCTACTGAAAGGAAAGATTGGTGGCTAAAAGTTACCCTCGAATCCGGGTGAAGAAACTTAACATGTACTTGTGCTATTCGATTTCAGGAAATCGGACTGCAGAAAGACCGATCACCCGTTGGCGTTGAAAGTCTGCGCCATCTGCGATGGGCCAGAGAACTAATATCGTGCCCCTCAATGCCTCTCAGTCCCCGCGCCTATGTCACAAAAATTCGCCATTTCTTTACACGGGAGTTGACCGAGCCTGGTGGACTGGTGTCCGTACGGGCCCCAGTGTGCCAGCTGTGTACATTTTTCGATTTTTTTTTCTCCGATTCATGGAACAAATCCCACAATGACGTGTGATAATTGTTTCTCACTGATTCCGTTATTGAGAGGAATGATCAAAGAACCATTCAATATGACGATAATAGGCACGATAAAAAAGAATAAACGAGAAATTCCTACCAGTATGAAGGAACCATCAAAGGAAGTCCCAAGTTCGAAATTCTGTCATACGACTGATTTGACGCTCTTAAATTATACTGCAAAAAAACACAAGTTTGTGTTCCTCCTTTATTCGTATATGAATTTAACAACCGGCATGAATGGTAAGCCAGACATCGTTCGGCATTTCAATGCAACGAAAGGAGGTACAGACAGCTTCGATCAACTGTGTCACTCGTATACGATCACACGTAGAACAAACAGATATGCAATGAAAATTTTCTACGGTATGTTGGTTCCGGCAATCGTTAATATCAGAATTAAAAAAAATTCCAACTTGTTGATCAAAACAGTAATGATAAATTTGCGGCAATCGTTTGCCTTGAGAAGAATTAAAAGCATCTTGTAACGCCCTTCTTGATTCAACGGTTGGCTATACCATCTCTGCGTGAAGGCATCAAGTTGACAATTGCAAATATTATTGATGAGAACCCCGATTCGGATCAACCGTATGATGAAATAAGATTTTTATCTCGTCAAAGGTGCAGTCAATGGAAACAGGACAAGACGAAAGATGGTTGCTCTTCATGCGGTCGTCCGATCTGTGACGTGCATACCATATATTTTTGCGGTGAGTGCGTGGGAGAATAATTAATAATGATAGAGTCGATGTATTTTCTTATTATTTTTAAAACTTTCAGTAATAATTTACTTTAACTAATCAAAATATGACAAATAAAGACGTTTTTTATGGAAAAATGAGTAGCAGTTTTTTGACGAAACTTGGTCACTTCATTTTTCAAAACTAATACCTTTTTTCAACTGCCACTATAGGACTATTATTCTTATAAACGCATAGTATTTCGAGAATATCCAGTTAAATTTTTAGCTCAAAATATTTAAAAAATAAAGTTTCATTTTTTTTGTAAAAATTGCCATTTTCACGTGTTTTTTTTAATAGTAAATATTAAATTTGAACAAAATAACCCATAGCACCTTTTGAAGGAAGTGTCAGAGAATATTTGAGAATTTTCACGTGTTAAAATAAACGATTGGCCCTTTGCAGAAAGCATTTTCATAACTGGGGTCAATGTGACCCCGGTGTGCCAGCTACGTTACGCCCAGATAAGTGTGCCAGTTAAGAGCTAGAGATCTAGAAAGACAATAAAACGGTGGACCAAAAAAAGAGGTGATAAGTTGAGTGGGCAATTTACTTTGTGTAATTTGGGCAGTCCATAAAAATGATAAAATAAATTTTCTGAATCTAGCATTAGAAATCGAAAACAAGAAGATTATAACTAACTGGTATCGCAAACCCATATGGTCAGGTATTTTCGAACTTCGACTTTTGTTACCCAATTTGTCATAAAATTAGCATTATATATAGCTTAGTCGACAGAGCTACAAAACTGGCTGATAGTAGGTTCCACAATGAGAACTTAGAACTAGTGCAGAATACATTACAAAAAAAAATGTTCACCTGATTTGTTAAAAATTAAAATCACTGAAAGATACAACCACATAATTAATTTACAAAAAACGGTATCTACACAACCTAAAGATAGAAACATTCGAAAAATTGTTGTATTACCATTAGGGTGGCCCAAAAATATACATTTTGGAATTTTCGATCAGCGCGTTCGCCAAATCGTTCTCTCGTGGAAACAAATATATACATATTTTTTGTATATTGAAACAAAATGATTTCTAATACTCCGTTTCACAACTTTTGTGTCTTATGGAGTTTAACATGCAAAACGTATACTTTGTTTACTTCTTAGATTTTGTTCAAGAAATTGTAAGTCAATTTGTTTACCCTTTTATAGACATGTTATCTCCTCAGTAAAGATGCATTTCGTCAAATTTTTATACATCAACGAAGTTATAACATAATTTGAGAAATCTCGAAATTTGCATAAAATTCCATAACTTGCAAGCTCGTAGCGAGCCTCAGATATGTTTGCTTAATTTGAAACATTCAAGAAGCATTTTTGAGGATATTGAGAATAAATTTATAAAAAAAAATGTTAATTACTTTTTAATTTATAGTTTCGAAGAAATTACAAAAATGAGTAAAAATGAAAATTTTCAGCTTTTTTTTACACTTTCTGGGGAGCTAACCAATTTTTTTGCATTACCCGAACCCTAGTACAGTGGTCGGCACGCCATTGACCAGGGCAGGGTACCCTGACCGGGATGCCCAACGACTTATTTTCTGGCCAAGTACCTGTGACCTTGGCCAGGCCATCCCTCCCCTCAGGAGAAAATGGGGAAAAAATTTGAAATAAAAAAATCCTTAATTCTGCAATCAGCGGTTTGAAAGTAATATATTTGGAATCTAAAAATTTTTCCGATTCCAACGGGAGTAATTTGTCTATAAAGGTTGAAAATTTGAGAAGTACAAAGTATTAAATTGAATATTGAGCGAAAGTTTCTTAAATTAAACTCCTTCAAATTTTTAACATTTTTAAGCAAGTAATGCTTGTTGCAAAATTAAAAGTTTTTAAATTTCCTTAGTTTGACATGCCTGTGAATAAAAGACCCCTGATGGAGTAAGCTCACCCAAACTGAGGTCCGTGAACAGACGGAAAAGTTGTAGAAAAAATTAGGCCCGGACAGGTCTGACCATACCTGAAAAGTGAGCAAAAAGTTGGCCCAACACTGCCCTAGAGCCTAGGGGGATACTTAACTTAATGAGTTGAATAGCAGAGTAATAACACTAACACTGTCGTTTGGGTTAAACCTCAGGGCTCGTTTCAGGCTCTCTTGAGACTTTTCTATTTTAATTCGTACCTTAAGGGCATGTGATACTTAGAAAATTATCGATTTTAGCAGTGTTAGGTTCCCCCGGCTTTTTCCCTACAATAATAATGAACTGCCGTGTTGTCCATATACGTACTTGGAAGATCAGTAGATTTAACTTGGTTTTCAGTAAAATATAAGGTTCTATTTTCTGCGTGTGGATATATGCTAATTAGGGTCAAATTATCTTAGAATTTATAATTTGCTTGAGCTTTTTTTGACTACCTATCCAAGAATATAAAAAACTAATTCTTTTATAAAAAATGTATATAAAGCCTTTCTTCAAAAGTGCGCCAGTATAAAGATTGTCGCACGATTCACACGTATAGGGTGAATATCTGGTTCGCAAGTTTGATGCAATAACGTGTCAATTTCAAGTTAAGATATTACCGATTTAGTTGTGAGATGATTAACGATTTCACGCGCATTGTGCAAGGTTGTTGACGAAATGTTGGACGTTGAATTGTTGCCTGCAAAGGGGTTTTGCGATAGTCGATATTATGATTCGACGTCATTTCTCCCGCTTCCTGAATCCTGCTTGACACGCGATGCTGCCATGAGTCAGCGAAATTGGGAAATCCGGGAAAACGAAGAGAATTCAGGAATTATCGTTCGCATTTTACACTTCCCTAGAGATTTTTCCCCTTGATCCAAAAATAAGCTAAAATCTAAAAATTCCAGATACTCTGGAGGGATGAGAGTTTTCATGTCACAATGGTGAGGATAGCGTTAAATCAAAGTGATCTCAACAACGTTAGCGAGCTTGGTAAAAAAAAAACAATAAAATCATATCAACATAAGAGGAGAATTGCGCATGTCAATATTCTATAATCAAGGGCAACATTATCAAAAAGGAAAAGAGAACGGTCGTTTGACGCTTTTCACTTGATTGTTTATCGGTATCGAAATAAGTTCTAAACATTGGGTTGAAACTTTAGACGCCTAGTGTGGCAATGTCTTTTTTTTTGCGCCGTAAATAAGAAAAAAGTATCCAACGACATTTCCTCTTGCCTATACCCAATGGGAAATTTACAAGTGGCGCAACATTGGGTCAGTACTGGCCAGAGTTTGACAGCATTGGCGTCTAGTAGCCCAATACTGGCGTCGATATGGCGTAATCTTGGGATGATAACGCTGTTCAGTACTGATGGCGAACTTCAGGGCTGTACTGAAATACTGTACTGGGCATCAGTATTGGCGCAGTAATTACTATACGTACTAGGATTCAGTAATGGGGCAGTCGTGGGTATGTGTACTAATGAAGTACTGGAAGTAAGCATTATCACAGTACGGTAAATGACTATTGTCGAAGAAGCCAGAGGAGTACTGGGCACCAGTATTGGCGATGTACTGGCATGAGACAGAAATGATAATGATGTTCAGTGCAGACCGCTAGTATTGGTACTGCACTGGCGGCCTTCGCGATTGACAAATTTGATTTCAGACATGATGAGGCATTGTATTGGATTGCAAAAAATTGGTTTAAATCGAAGTAAGTTTCATTTTTTAAATACATAAACTGAATACATATTTTAATTCTGCGAAAAGAAAATAAGCGGCATTTTCATATTCAAGAAGTGAACATTCTACCTTTTGTCTTTAGACATGAAGAAATGGTCCCTTTTCAAAGAAATATCAAAAACATCTTCGACAAATATGTTTGTCTAAATGACAAAACTTAACATAAAATTCAGTAAAATTCGCACGCTTCATTGATTTTAAAATTATGTAAATTTAAGTAAAAACAGAGAATCTTTACTCCGAGCCCGCATACCATCGCAATGTGAACACTTAACCAATGATCATAATTCTCAACAGGAAAAAACATCCTGATTGGTTACATTTACATTCGCGGGAAACGTTCAAATGCGAAAGCGCCTATTTTTGAAATTTCTAACGATACAAAATAATAGTAATAATAACAAGAAGAAGACAAATAAATATTATTTTATCCAGCGGAAAAGCTGCAATATTGAAAAGTAAATAAACCTAACCTATTTTATTGGAAAAGTTACTTATTATTCAAAATGTTAAAAATGAGATTATGAAAACATTTGAATCCCTAATTTAAAAGAAGCATTAAAAAAAGGAAAAACGTTCAATAATTTTTAAAATAACACCTATTCTTCAGCAATAGGTGTTATTTGAATTATTATACAGTTAAACAGATGAAAATTTAATTAGGAATTTATAAAATGTTATTTCTCATCTCAACTTCATAAACGGAAAGAAATGTTGACGACGTAATATTATAAGATAAGTGTTTTAAAAAGTGGTTTAGTGATTGATGATTTAAAAAAGCACTAAATAAAAATGTCGAAAGGTGCAAATTTGGCTCTGATAATAATAAAAAAGTTCTTAACTTTCTCAATGACCTTTAAAATGGCACATATGCAAGGAATTTATAGTGGAATGCGATTCGATTTATAGAAGATACCAAAGCCAAATTACGTGCATTAAAATTGAAGTATCAAATCAAGGATACATTCATCGTTCAAATTTGTACGACACCAGTATCAAGCCATTACTCCGCCCGGACCCGATACAAAATCGTGAAACAATAGTTTGTCGTTTCTTATAGTCTGCACTACACCAGCATCTCGCCAGTACTTCGCCGAGATCCGGCAAACAACCTTGGGACAACAGTTCGCCACTTTATAAAATTTGTACGACACCAGTATCGTTCCATTACTCCGCCCGGGCCCGGCACAAGATTGTCTGACAATGGTTTGCCGTTTCATGTAGACTGTCCTACGCCAGAGTCGTGCCAGTATCCTGCCAAGATCCGGCGCATATCCATGAGACACTGGCTTACTAATTGTTACAGTCAGTTCTGTGCCATTGTCGTGTTACCAGTGGGCTTGAAGTTGACATGAGCCCGTAGAACCAGGACTGTCTTTTTTAATACTGCACAGAATCCGTATTGGGTTGATACTGGTCTGCTGATATTGGAACTTTGATTATGCACAGTGCAGATCCAGTGTCAATATCCGTACTACACCAGGATTCGTTAGCCAAGTATTGGAACATTGCTATTGGCGCGCTACCGCACCAGTCGTACGCATCGGCTCAATTCTGTAATTTCCCATTGGTTATGCGTCACTCAGTCATTCACGCAACTTAAGAAACTAAAAACGTGTTTCTCATACGTATATTTTTTTTTTTCATACATGTTCTCGGGTTAAAAAGAACCCGGTTTTCCATCATAGCCACGGACTAAGTCAAGTGACTGATGAGATGAGGATGTAATTAGTTGGCATCTTCTTCGACAGATTTGGTCATCCAATCTGTCGGTGTTGAACAAGGTATCTGCGACTAACATGCTTGCCGTCTTGGTTCTACTCTACTCATTTGGGGTGGTTCAATGGACGAAGAACGAACTTAAGGCCCTTGATATCACCACACGTAAGATCTCACCTATGCATAAAAGCTTGCATATCAATTCGTCAGTTCCGCCATTATACATTTCACGCTGTCAAGGCGGACGCGGACTTTTGAATCTCGAGTGTCTTCATAACCAAATTATTTGAGGTACAGCTTACATCGTTTCAAATGGAGATGATCCTCTCCTAAAAATGGTCAGGAATCACGAGATGGTTGGCAAAGAAGCGTTCCTTTACAAAAAACTGTTTTTTATCTGATTAAAATGTTTCGCCTTATTTCATGTCAACTCGGCTCAAAGTCAGAACTTTATCATGTTTTTTATTGAAATTCATAATAAGTATGCACTGACAGTTTCTGCGATCGATGACGTTAGCAAATATTGAAAATGCTTATTTGAAAAAAAGTTAATAATTTTTTTTAGAGGTGTTGCAGAATTTGTGCACAACAACTTTGATCGTTTCGGGAGTCGATCGAATTTTTAACAAGCAAAAGCTGTCAGTGAGAATGTTGGGCAGAAAGGTTCAAAGGAGTTTTCTGAAAACATTTAGCTCAGCTGAAGTAGTAGTCAACAAACTGTTGATGTTTTCATCTTCTGGAGCGATCGATTATCTCCCGCGTAGGCTGCGCCCTGCCCGGTAAGCCGTTGTGTTGTTTTCCTAAAGTTAAGTGAACTCTGTCTTAGAGTACGTAAGAGATTTTTTAATTTAAATACAAAAAAAACATTGAAAATCATGGTTTATACTGATTTTTTTGTTTTCTTTCTGATTAAAATATATAAGCGTTGCCACTCTCAGCGACATGAAATTCATAAATGACTTAAACATAAAGAATCTGTAAAGGTTTTCTTTCTTCGATTTCGTGTGTCCTCTGTCTCACCTCTATTTGTAAACATACCTGCATATACTTTCTGATGTTTTTAAACCAAAGATAATCGTTGAAATATAACACGATATTTTCTTTTTTTTAAGGTTATATGTGAATACGTATTATGAAAGCTGTAAAAAATTTCATAATATAAATGCAGTGACGGTTTTAACATGAAAAAAATTAAAGATCTTTTTTAGAATAAATCTAATATTGTTTCAAAGTGATAATCATAAGCTTCAACTAAAGAAATTCTGGCTGAATTACCCAGTAAATTTACCTCAAATTATTTTTTGAGTTGAATTCACAAATATTATATTTTATGTGTTCATTGAAATAATCAATATTCAACAATTCCACTTGAGTATTTTATTATATTTATCTTCTTGAGTTTATCTATTGCATATTTTCATTTTAATACTGCCAAAAATTTAACACTCATGATCCTGAATTATCACTACCCATTTTATGTAACTTAGAATAAGTCCTGATTTTCCGTATTTTCAATAACAACTATCTGCATCTGACAGGCCTCTGCGACGGAGTTCCACACTAACGCTATATAGTATCGTCTTATCTGCCGGACCGCAGCCTACGCGGGAGAAAATCGATCGCGTCGAAAAATTAAAACATCAACAGTTTGTTAACTACTACTTCAATTGAGCTAAGAGTTTCTAGAAAACTTCTTTGAACCCTCCTGACCAACTTTCTTTTGACAGTTATTACTTGCTGAACATTCGCTCGACTCCCGAAACGATCAAAGTTGTTTGTGCACGAATTGTGCAACGCTTTGGGAAAAGATTATTAACTTTTTTTCAGATAAACATTTTTAACATTTGTTAACGTCATTAGTCGTGGAAGATGTCAATTTGTACTTCTCATGAATTTTTGAAATAATTTGAAAACTAAAAAAGCTGCAACTTTTTTTACCGAGAGAAAAAGATGCGTCATTTAATTTACATTGTGAATATGAATTTACAAAATTCAAATTCAAAACTTCATTCTCAAGTGCCAAGGGGCCTCCCCAGTCCAGCAAGATAATTCTATATCTCCTTTTTTCATCCGGCGCCTCAAATGTCGACGAAATTACAGATTATTTCAAGGTTAATCCGAATGCGTCAATTAGGGAAGGTACCCAAGCCTTGAAAGTATCTAAAACATCACTACATAGAATTCTAAAACATTTTTTGAATATGCATCCATAAAAAATAAGTTCTGATCAGCTGTTATCCGAACTATGGGACAACGTGTTGAATTTTGCAAAACGATAACTGGAAAGTTCAAGGACGGAGAACTTGACGAAAACTTGATACTTTTTACAGATGAAGCACATGTTTATTTAAATGGCTATGTTGACAAGCAAAATTATTGATTTTAGGGATCGGAAAATCCAGCTCTTTTCATATCCAAACCTTTGCACCCCAGAAGGTATCAGCATGGGCAGCAATCTCGATGAAAGGAATGAACCTTCAATTTTTCGAATCGACAGTCACTGGCGAGACTTAAAAGAACCTTCTGGAAACTAAATTATTTTCTTATGCATAGAAAAAAGGCTTGGTGAAGAATTTTCATTTTATGCAATACGGAACGGCACCACACCGGACCCAGGAGGTCTTCGAGACACTACTGTAACAGATCTGTTACCATGCACAAGGAATCGTTGCAAACCTGCACGAAAGGGTTGACGGGCCATATGCGAGGACACATGGAACCCCCCGAGGGGTCCCGAGCCCCAAAGCGACAAGAAGTCCCGTCGCGTCGTCGGTCTTGGCTCGTTCGCCTTACGATATAACTATTTTTAGTGCTAGTGTCTCGTGCTTTCAATACGCCTCTCCGTCCCGGTCTAAAGCCTGGAGACCGAGCTTCAGATCGTTTCCTGGCTCATAAACTCCATCGCTTCACTGTCTACTTGTTTGATTGCATTTACTCTCTTCTCCTCGGTAAATCCCATTCATGACCCAAGGATGACAGCTTTCTGCATCCATCTCCCAAGTGCCGTGGCATATTTTTGGCACGCGGTCATGGAATTAAGGTTGCAAACCAGTGATACATTTCCTCCTTTTCTTTCTTCTTGGCAGTTATGTTGTATTCGGAAGGAGCCGAGGATTCGATCACAAACATAGTTCGTTTCTCGAAGTCTTGGAGAACAATGTCAGGCCTCGAGTGTGCAACGGAGACTGCTGTCCGAAAATCAATTCGAAAATACGAAAATTATGCCAAATGAGAATTCGGTATAATGGAAATTATGATAATTGATAGTTAGGACAAATGGAGGTTATGTGAGTTGACACTGCGACAAAATAAAAATGATAATAAGTGATTGTTCGGAAACTTGATTTTGGGTCAAATGAAACTTAGGTAATTTGGAATTAGGGGTATATTCATGCGCCTCCGCTCACAGGAATGAGAATTTAAAAATTAAACACTGTTCTGCTTTATTAACATAAGTTTTAATAATACGAAATTCGGAATGATTGGAAAATTTTCAAGGTTTGGGTGGGATTGCATTCATTTACTCTTATAATTAAAATACTCTGTTAATTAGTATCACTTTTTGTTAACTGGGCTACCCATTTATGTTTCAATTGAAGACCAATTATAAATTGGGCTAATCTGAGCCGATTTTCACACGGGATATGTTTTAAAATACTCCTAAATAAAAAACTTTGAAATAACAAAATGACTACATAATTGATTAAAAAGTTTGTAAATAATAGAGCTGAAAACTCAGAAATTTTGACGATACAGTTAAACAAGTGAATTGAATGAAAAAAAAACATAAAAAATAATTAAATATGCAAATATAAAAAAATAAATGACCAAGCAAAAATGTTTCGAATTAAAAAATGTAAACACACCGAGGACGTTTATGAGGAAGCTATATGAAAGAGACAGAAGAAGTTTTAAAAATTGTTTAGGTTTTTTTTGGTAACATTCAGTTTTTAATTTTTTTAATAAATTATTTAGTTGTTTTTTATATTCTAAGTCATTTAATTAAAAGTTTCTTTTAAAATGTTTTTATTTATATAATTTTGAAGAACCCAAAGAGCTGGAGTTTTTTTCAAGTTTTTGAATTTGTTAGTTATTTGTTTTTTCAAATATTCCGTTATTTATTTCTTTTATAAATGATTTAGTTGTTTTTGATTCCAATTTTTTAAATCAATTGTTTAGTTTTTTTAAAAGTTTTTTTATTAAGAGACTTTTTAAAAATATGTTTTTATTTATAATAATCATAATAATTTATAGTAATTACATTATAATTGTGAAGAACACAAAACCCGGGAGTTTTTTCAAAATTTGCAATTTTCAAGTTATTTCTTTTTTTAACATATTCAGTTTTTCACTTATTTTTAAAATTATTTTTCTTTAAAAATCTTAATTTTAGTGATTTTTCAATACGCCATCATCAAATCCAACAAAATTAATCTTAAAATGTAGCTTTTTATTCTAGTTTCTGACTTAGGAAGAGAATAATGGACCAGTCAAACGTTACTTAAATAATAAATAAAATACTTCTTTGGTAAATAAATCATTAAACAGAACTTCGAAGAAAGATGTAAACAATTGACGCACATTGGCGTTTCATAGAAACGGACAATGTCTATAGTATGTAGGTTTCATAAATATATATGTATTTGAATTTGAGTGGTATTAATAAGAATATCCGTATGTTTGAAATAGAGAAAATTAGGAATATGTTATGTGCATAAGGGTGGTCCAAAAACACTTTTAAAAGGCAACGACACATTTTTTTAAAAGAATTTGTTTATTTTGCCAGTGTGCAAAGTTATGCATCCCTGAAGTGCGCATGCGCGTCCGTTGCATCGATTCGCAAAATTACATGTTTCAAAGTGCGCATGCGCCATTATTATTCCCGCACCGTCAGTTGGATTGGAGTACTTTCCATGTCATTTAGAGACATGGAAGTCCTCACTGTCGAGGTGGGTGTTGCAGAAAGTAAATTTTGTTTAATATTTTCAGATCATACAGTGTCACAGCCAATCTCTATGGGAGGCAGAAGAATGGCCGTTGGAACTGGATTTCATCATCAAACATCCGAAGTCAGTGCCGTCCTTAGTCCAAGAAGCAGGTCAGTGCAAAATGTTGTGAATTCATTTCCTGCAAGACGAAAAGTGCTCATATGACGAGAATAAAAAAAGTAACTACACGATATATGATTCAGTACTGTCAACAGCGAAACGAAGTAAAAAAACTTAACATTTCTCCCCTTTCCACCCCCAAGGATGCGTTTCAAAAATCATATTCCTATAGGATTTTTTCCGTAGAATTCAAAAACCCAGGTACTTTTTTGTTCCTGCTAATTCTTTATTATGCAAATACCAATTTTTTTAAAGCCTAAATAAATGAACCTAATTTTGTTCACATTCGCGTCGAATGTGGGATACATATTATACACAATTAAGTAGTCCTTAAATAGAGCTTTTATTTTTTAAAAAGCATTAAAGTATCGTTAATAGTTTCGGAGAAAAATGTTTTGAAAACAAAAAACTTTTTACATAAGTAGGAAACTACTTATTTCACAGCTCCCAGATTCAGGTAGTAGTATATTATTCTACTAATGATCCCCTATACTTACCAGTAATATTAAGGACCGATTTTGTTCTGGGCACAGAACCTCCATCTTTATGGGTCCTCTTTTCAACTGTTTTCAATTTTTCCAGCGAAGAAGCTTTGAATATTTAAATAGGGTTGTTTCCAAAATTAGATATCACTTTCCCAATGATTGTGTTATATAGTTCATAAAGTTCTGATTTCATATACGTTAATAGAATATTTTTTGCATTAATTTATTATTTATAATTTAATGTTGAAGTTTTTATTGTTGAACTATGTCGATTTTAAGATTCCTGTGAAGTCAAAGGGGTAGTTTTTTCCAGAAATCACAGATAAGTTATCAGTGATAAAATTGTTCTGCGTGCACTTTGTACCGTTTTTGTGAATGTTGATAGCTGAAATATTACAAAAGTATCTTTATGGTAATACATTACTTTAAAAGTAATTCAGACTACCTAAGTACACGTCAACTTGGTGACATATACTCACTTTTTCACAAAGTATTAATTTATGCACTAGGGCATTAAGTATATAAACGCATTTATTTAAAAAGGACTGTCTGTAGAAGGACTTTAGCATATCTTGACATAACCTCTTTATCAAAATTTTGGCCAGAAAAAATCTTTCATAGTATTTTATTTGAGAACCCCTGTAAACTTTCATGCAACGTGATTCCAGTTTTAATGAATTTTTTATTATTTTTATAAAACATTGCAAAACAACCATACTAAAGTCGGCGTCAAAAGTACGCGACCCTCACTTTGAGCGCTTGCAACTCGTTCAAAAAAAATCGCAGAAAATTTTCCAGATATATGTATTTGTCCACTTGCTCCAATCTCTCACCATTCAGGACAATGTTGCACATTGTTTTCTCACTTTTCAATTTTATGAGAATCCATAAACTAAAAAAATAGCTACCCAGGCAAAGAAAATTAAATGAAAGATATGATTAGCAGAAATACATTTCTTTGACTTCAAGAAATTTATTTCTCAGAATAAAATACTTGATTTAATTTAAATTTTCCAATAACGTTAATTTATTTCTTTTTGCATCAAAAAGACGTCTTATGGTGTAAGTGTATCCACACTCGAATAGGCATTGTATTCACATAGTCGCAGTGCAGCCACATAATTATACATAAAGTATCATTAAGTTGCCATAATTCTTGTGTTATTGCATTATTTAGAGAGGCACCCCGCAGCGGCAGATGTGGAATCTTTCCCAGTATACGTCGAGTCGCAAACGCGTTTACACCGCAACCCTGCACACGAGTAATGTATGCATGAACACATATATGTATATGAAAATATACGAATATGCATGGGACGTTGCGTAGATCTACCCGTAGTCATAGTTATGCATCTCCTCGTTCGCAAAATCGTTAATGCTGGAAGCGCAGTGGAAAAGAGCTTCGTTAACGCGTTTATACTTATTCGTCTTTTTCTCCTATTTTGAATTTTTATGGGTTTTTATGATGTCTTTTTCCCTGACTGTAAAAGAGGGTTTTCAAAGGATTTTAAACAGGTGGTTCTTCGGAATGTTTTCCTTATTGGAACTGATTTTTCATTTTATTTTGAATTTTATATTTTAATTTCAGAAATGATTTAAAAATATATTACAACCACTTAATGCTATATTTGGAAGAAGTTCTAAACATGATTAAAACTTAATTACTAACACGCCGGGTCAAACCAGTTTCTCCTATAGACAAAGTAGCCCTATCTAAACAGGGTTTTATCATTTACCTATTTTTAAAATATCGGTGCCCCACGCCAATGGGGCTAAAAACCGGGGTTTATAAGGTTTATGAAAAATTCGTTGTAATCAGTGTTCTTCCAAATCATAATACATGCATGTCTGCAACTTGACAAAAAGATTCCTCATGACTCAATGAAGGTCCACCTGTAAAAATGTTTGTATTTCCCCTTCAGTTTTCCGATATTTCTGTAAAATAAAGCTACTAAAAAGATAATGTGAATGATAAGGTTTGTTCAAGAACAATATTTTACTCGCACATCTGGGCACCACGATTTTCCTCTGCATGAAAACGTTGTTCGAGCTGATCGGTGTCTGGTTTCCCGACTGTACAGTCTAAAACAGGATGTCACCAAATTTCATCACAATTTTTACTCTTAGCTAACACGATATTGAAATGTTGATATTCTTCAATATTGAGGGTTGCCACCTTGCTGGCAAACTTCAGTCGGTAGCTTGTTAGACTGAGGGCTAGGGGGGGGGGGGGTTTTGTAAAAATCGTTTTCAAATCTATTGCTTAAAGTATAATGCTATGATATAAATAGAATTCGTTCAACTTAATTTTTTAATGCTGGTAATCAACTTTTTAGATCGAAATTAAAGGTAAACCTTTTTTTTGCTAATATTAAAGTTTGTACTTTCGCGGACGCATTTCGAGAGCTCCGCCGGATTTTACGAGCTTTCGCCAAAAAAACGGCCTAGTTGCAACCCTATCAACATTAGGGAAATCTAACTGGCATAACTGTACTCCAGTTTAGCAGCGTATTCTGATCCGATCTTCTATCGAAACGGAAAGAAGAATGACCAATTAAGAGCCAGTACTCCTTTTCATGCCAAAAATTGGCCGTTTAAGTGACGCTCGTTAATTTTAAATTCTAGGGATGTACTGTATTTCTTATTAAAATTGTTAAGGAATGACAAGTAATAAGAACAAATGAATAATCAGTAAAAAATATTTCAAAATCGGAAAAATTAAAAAAAAACTTGGTTTCATGGATATTTCATTCATTGAAATTATTCAAATGAAGAAAAAAGATATTATAAATTATCTCAATGAAAAATACATATTAAAAAAAATCGTTTGCATTAAAAACATTCTAAATAGCTGAAAAATTTGGAACTTGAAAGAATTCCCTGTTTTATGCATTCTTTAAAAAAAAATATGAAAGTGAAAAATAAATTTTAATCAAAAGAATCATTTGCTTCGAAAACTAAAAAAGCTAACAAAAATAAATAGCTAAAAAAAAGTTAAAATTTCAAAAAATCCTGGTTTCTGTGTTCTTGATAATTATATTGTTGAGAATAGAAAAACAAAACAAATTATAAAATAACTATATTGAAAAAAATATATTCAATAAAAACCTGAAAAGGTTTAAAAAAGAAATAAGATAAAATGGAAAAAACCCCCCGTTTTCGTATTCCTCACAATTATATAAATGAAAAATATTTTTAATAATTGCAAAACTGAACAAGTTAAAAATAACTTCATAAAAACTGGAAACATATTACTTCTCAATTCAAAAAGTTGAAGAAAAAAACTAAAAATATAAACATCATTTGAAAAAACTCCTGGTCTTCTTATTATTCTCAATTATATAAATAAAATATATAAATGAGAAATATTGATAATAATTAATAAAATGAACAACTTAAAAAGCATCTCTATAAAAAAAGGAAATGTATTTAAAAAAAGGTCAAAAAAGAAAGATATGAAGGATTAAAAATTAAATTTTTTTTTTAATATTCCCCATTTTTGTTTTCTTCACAATTATAAAAATGGAAATACATACTATTTTAGTAGAGGAATTATTGTAAGAAAACGTTGAAAATATTCAATTATGCATAAATAAATAAGTAAATTAGCAAGCGAAATTTTTCGGCATTAAAAAATTGTAACCATATCGGTGAAAGGCAACAGATTAAGAAGTGTTCGAATTTGCCAAGCTCCCCCAGCAATTTTTTCACAAAATGCTGATACTTTTACTGGTTTATCTCGCGCTTCTTCAGTGGAATAAGGAAAAATTTGAATCCTATAATTTAAATCAGAATAAGTAAACCATCTTTTCTCTACGAAATACTTGAAGTATAGGGCAAGATCAAAAGCTACAACTCCTTCCATTACATCATGACCTAAACAAGGAGGTAAACCAGGAGCGTAAACATGATAACTCTCTAATTCGTTAAAGCAAGAATTAAATTTGATCCCGCAATGATTGTTGCCCAAATCTATTTTTACAATATTTTTCCAAGAAAACATAGAGAAGCAATCGAAATCTTAAAACACCCTAATAACATTAATAGGGACAATGGAGATAAGACCAATCCGATTTGGCTTTCCGTCCTCCCGGGTTTTTTAAAAAAAAGTCTTGATTGGCCAATCAACTTCGAGCAGTCCCTAACTTAACTTTATATTTAATTTTTATTTCAATTGTAATTGTTCAAATAAATTTCGATTAATTTATAAAACTTAAATTCATGTTGAATTAATTTATTGTAGTCGGTAGTTATCCTCATCCCAGTTTTCTAGTTTTTTAATTAGAATCTAAAACGAGGAACCATCTTTAAATATTAATAAAATATAAGGTAAGTTACGTTTCTTAAGACGTAAAACATTATTGAAATGTTCTCAAATTTTTAATTATTTTTAAATCTTTTCAAATCATTGAAACCTTCTGGGTAAATATTTTTTTTAATTATTCAAATTTTTCCTACATCTTTTTTAAATCTACATAATTAAAATAATTACCTGCCAATCTTCAGGATTCTTTTTCGGGAATTTAGAAATGTTTTGAAATCTTTTTAAATATCCTCTTAAAATAAATTTCTCAATAAAAAAATCATTTTTAATTTTCCCATAAATCTTAAGAAAATTATTTTTATGTACATAATTTTCCTACCAAATGGTTGCATTTGTAACTAAAGAAGAGAAATTTTCAATCTACAATGAATAGTTAAGTTTTCAGTTAAAAAAATTATTTTCAACAATATAGTTAAATTTTTAAGCAATAAAATGAATGTTTAACAAATTAGTTCAATTTTCAACTAAGTAGTTGAATTTTCAAACATAAAAGATTAATTCTCAATGAAAATTTAATAGTTAAAAAAATATAATTTTCAACCTAAACAAATCGAATTTACAACAAAATAGTTCAATCTTCAACGAAATAGTAGAATTTCTAATCAAAAGAGGTGAATTCTGAACCAAAAATATAATAATAGACTTTTCAATTGAAAATAATGAACTTTTAACGAAAAATATATTGATTTTCTTATTTGGTTCTGTTAATTCAGTTCGCGTTTAAGTGAAAAAACCAGAAAAGGGGAAGTTTCTTGTAAACAGGGGAAAAAGAAGAATTCCTTAAAAAAGGGGCAAAGAGGGGAATAGGGGAAAGAATATGAAGTCTGTATTAAGATGCATGACTTATAAAATAAAATCACGTGGCATTGAAAACTTTACTGTTAAAAACAATAAACTTTGACAAATTTTAAAAATTGAAAAAAGTGGACTAAGTCTCTAATTTTTTCAATTTCTAAGTTTTTAATATGAATTTTTGAGTAAAACTTCCTCAACTTAATACTGTTATTGTGATTTTAAACAATATTTATCGCGCTTTTTGAAAACAGAAAAATATTTTTGAAATATATTGTTCAATTAGTGCTGAGAATTGGAAAAGATAGTGTAATCTATTGTGTGGATTCATACATAGAGAGCTAACATGCATACAATTTTTAATTGTTATTTATATTGCTATTGACCGTTTTCTTTAAATTATTATTCTTAGCGAAATTAATAAAAATTGGGATTTAGTGGACATGATTGGAATACTGGTATAATATATTAAGGGATTTTATTTAATTGTGAAATAATTAAGATTAGCTTTTTGGATAATTTTATTAATTGGTTTTTGTCATAAAAAATAAATTTGATAGATTATCCAATTTTCACTAATAAAAGGAGAATTTATATCGATTAATTTTTTCGATAAACGTTTATGGTTTTACTTTCATTTCGATCTTGAATGAATATTTATTTTTCTTGTAAAGCTTATTATCGAACTGTCTATCATTACGGAATTTTCTGTAATATTAGTCTTAGCACTATACTTAGTTACTCTTACTGTTAGTCTTCTGCTCGCTTTTCGCGTGTTTTTTTTTTCTCGAGAATTTTTGTATCATATCAATGTGACAGTTTACTAATATACGTCAGCTTAAGGTTTTATAAAATTGTCTTCAACAAGAAAAACTAATGACTTAGTTTTGATAAGAAGCTACAATCATTTCTTTAGACTTCCTTCTCTATCTCGCGTTGTTATGATAAAAATAGGAATTTCTTTCGTAGCGTTTTTGATGAATAAAATAAATACTTCTACAAGTCTTCTTTTAGACTTTTAACGTATCTCGCGTATTTTGGCATAATATTGGGATTTTCGATGTTTGCATATGCATATCCATTTCGATAAATAAATTAAAAACTATTCAAAACGACGAGTTCTGTCGAAAAATGTTTTAAACAAATTTTGTAGGAATTTCTATAAGCTGAAATTTTTCCACTAACTCTTTTTCGTATTTCGCGTCGTTTGGCTTGAAATTGCCCGTATGTTGCGTTGTTTGGTTCAAAATTTGATTTTTTTTCATAGTATTTTAAATAAATAAAACCAAAATGACAAAGTCTATCAAGAAATTGTTCAAAATATTTTTAAGGACTTTTTAAAAGCTGCAATTCACCCACACGACTTTTTTCCAAAACATCAACTCTCATCAAAAAGTGGTCGAGGGAAAAATTGTAGATACTTTAAAAAGCTTCAGTTATTCTTTTAAACTTTCTTCACGTATCTGTCGTTGGTTAACTAGCTCGCATGTATCTGTCGTTGGTTAACGAACTCGCTCTTTCTTTCGGGATACAAAAAAAGTGTGCCAAAGCTCGTCGATTTGAACCGTTCAGGTTTTCGAGAGTTATCATGTTTACGGACATATCGATAGACATACAGACAGACATACAGACAGACGCTGTCGCTAAAACCTGATTTTCGACTTCAACGTGGACATCCGTTCGAAAACTGAGGTGTGAAATTTCGGCCTATTATAATAATACTTTGTCAATCATAAATAATGAGAATGTGAAAATGATTACATATTTTAATGCGTGAAGACTTATTGTATGCATGAGAATTGTAATTTTAATTAAAAATAGCAATGCTTTCATTTATAATCGTGCAGCCTTGAAAGTTATACATTTGAAAAGAAAAAAACATTTTTTGAATGGAAGTGAAAATTTAGTACTCGCACAAGTTTCTAGAGTTATTTTTTTACATAGAATTTATTGGTGCAGTTTACTTCTAACCCAGGATCAATATTGATTAATTTGTATCAAATTATTTAATAAAAAATTGCTGTAAGAAAATGAAAATGTAATACATGTTAGTTTCCTTACGTGCATAGTTTCTCGTAGTTCTCTTACTTTAAGATCATTCACTCCTCTAGCATTCCAAACACCCAGCCTCCATTCATCGCCTGAAACTCGACCTTTACGTTTACCGTGCGTATGCATTTCGGCAATCATAGTTTCAGTCCATTTCGAGGCTATTTTATTGTTTGTATTATTCATGGTTTAGATTGTCATCATGTCCGAGTTAAGAAGTGATTCGTCATAAATTCAAATATATTTCCTCACAGGATTATATTAAAACATCGTATTAAAAAGAATGTTTGTTTTGCAAATATTAAAATAGTACAATTGTTTAAATTTTGGTTTATTCTGTTTTATTTAAAGTAACCTTCTCTCCCCTCTATTTAACTGCGATACCTATAAAAAGATAAATCTTTTCCGCTATATTTTCTCGGAACTGGGCAACTTTTTCAATAAAAATGTGTTCCCTCTTGTTTTAATAAACTAAATAACTACACAAATTAATTTCTCGTAGTTTGTCCAATAAAAATTCTACTTTTTATGTATTTTTTTCTAAAAACTAAATAAATGAAAATTTATTTCTTGTAGTTTCTATGTAAATCAAAAATTAAATTTTTTATGTATTTTGTTTTAAAAACTAAACAGTAACTACACACTAATTTCTTGTAATTTTTCTGTCAACTGAAAATACAATTTTTCATGTATTTTTTCATAATCCCGGTGACTTTTCCGTGAAACATTTTTTTTCTACATTATTGATTTTGTTTTTAATATATTTTAATTGCTTAGATTTGATAAAGGCAAATTTGAGAAGATTCTGGGTGAATTGTCTGTAATGAAATGCCTTCCTTTTTATTTTTTCGATGATGAGTCAAAAATTTCAAGTATCTAAATGACGAATCCAAACTACCGAATAAAAATAGAATGAGATCTTCATTCTTGTCAAGTCCAGGACATAATTTCGGACATTTTTCTTGCATTCTAATATAAAGTATAGACTTAACAAAAAACAAAATGATGTATTAATCAAATCTAGTGTAAATTAATCTAATGTATATCAAAATAAAGTAATTTAGTCAAAATTCCATCAAATGATAAAAATTCACATGAAAAAAAAATGTATGGAGTGTTACATGAAAAAGTACACGTGGAATAGGGATCCTGAAACCGATCTACCAAACCTTTTACGTGGAATTTGCTCTGTAGATTTAATTATTTGAGCAATAATTCTTTCAAATCCCTTACTATTTTACTATCATCAAGTTTTATTCAATTAATAAGTTAATAGTCATACTTGTTCCAAAAGTCGGAAAAATAAAAACAACAATATTTTTTAATATTACTTCTTAGTAGGTACAGTGATATACTCTTATATATTTTTTTTATTAAAAAGTAAAGTCTTCTGTGAAGAACTGTATTTTCTATGATTATAGATTTTTAAATTTCTTTTGAAAATAAAATCTTTTAACCCTTTCTTTCTTGGTCATCTGTTTACATTTTAAACGTTCCTTTATACAAAATTTGAACATTCACAAAAATAATTAAACAAATTTTATTGCAGCAAGTAAATTTCATAATTAAACTCCTTCTAAAAACGTTTCCAAAATTAATTGTTTTTTTTTAAATAATTTTGAACAATTTTTAAAATGGTACGTACAAAAAAGGCAATACTCAAAATTCTCGCTTGTTCTCACTTGATTATTGATTGATATTAAACTCGATTTTTTTTATTGTTTCGCTTGAAAGCACCACTCTATTAAAACATTAAAGAAAGAAAAGCCTTCATCATGACGAAATATCAAGTTGACTTCTTTTGGACCTTAAACTATCGATTTACTATTGAACAATTAAATTATAAACTTGTTTTTTTCCAAACATTTTTTTAGAACGCCATTTCGAAAGCTTCCTTTGAACATATCCTTCAAATTATCAAACTTTGAAAAACTTGACACTCAAACAAATCGATAGATGCGTGAAACTAAAACTTTCGACAATATCATGTCCCTGAAATATTACGCGTCTCATGTTTAAAGAAATAATTTGTTTAATTAGAGGGTTTTATTAAGCCTATTTCTTCCCACAATAGCCTATGTACGAGTTATTTTTAGTCTACTCAGTATCAAAATCAACTCGATTAAATATTGAGCAAATGTCATCCTGTAACGTGTCCCTGATTATCTTTTTTCAAACTTAGGGCGTTCTATTTTTTTAATTTAAAGCGATAGATCTAACTGTTACATACACCTATTTTTCATAATTCATTTCAGAATTACAAAATAAAGCTTTTTTCTCGTTTCTAATTATAATTTTATCGTTATAATCACTTTTTAAATGTCCCCGAGTTTTGATGTCATCCGTTAACAAAACAATTTTTAATTAATTTTATGTCCTAAAAGGTTATTATTTACATTTAAATGGGTAATAATGAAAGATTATTGAATATATTTCGAGATGTAAAAAGTTAATTACACTTAATGTGTCTTTATTTGACCAAAATAACCAATTTAGAACCCCGAAAAAGATCGTACAATTGGTAAATGAGTTTATGATGAAAATATTAATAAAAATATGTAGTTCTTATCTATGTTGCGCTTGATTTTTAGGTTATTTCCACGTAAAAATATACTTTAAAATAATAAACATCTAATGGATAACCTTGTCAGCGGGTAACAACAAATTTATTTTCATTGAAGAAGTTAATTGTAGGAGGGAAAATGATCGATATTTCCATTATTTTTTAATTTGAGAATAATTTTAGATAACCTGAATGTTCCTTGTTATATTAATTATATTGTAAATAAAAACAAAAATAAATCTCAATTTACCTATATGAAAGCCCTAAAATCAGTGTTCCAGTTATTATTTCAACATTTAAAATATTTCCAATGTCTTAAATTGAATATTAGTGATTATATTCTGAAAAATTGAAATTTTAAATCACGGCCTACTTCTTCATCTCGCTTATTACTATTTGTACACTTATTTTGATTAATATAAATAGAATAAAAAGTGTTATGTTATTCTAAAATACTTTTGAAACAAAAATTTCATTGAATAAATCCAACTTTTTGATTTTCACCCAGATACATTGTAAAATATTATAATTTTAGAACAGCATATTATTATTATTATTATTATACCATTAAGCCGTTTCCCTTTCGGGGTAGGCGTGAATTGCTCGGTGGTAAAGTAGTGATGTGACACTTGTCCATAAATATGATAAATAGCCATGAGGACATAACGCATCCTTGTTTTACGCCTTGCACAATATCAAAAGAGTCACTCAGTTTCCCATTTACCCTTACACTCGCTTTACTACCTGCATATATTGTTTGTATTGCTTGTAGGGAGCCATCCAGGTACTCCGTACTCTTTAAGGACTTCCCAAAGTTTACTTCTATTTACCTTGTCAATTGCTTTTTCTAGATCTACAAATGCACAGAAAACTTGCTTTCCTACTCTTAAGCTTTTTTCTGTGATCTGTCTTAAGCTTAATATCTGATCTGTACATGATCTTCCTGCCATAAATCCACTTTGGACTTCCCATATATTTTCTTCTGTTATTTTCATTACCCTACGGATAAGTATTGTTGAATATATTTTACTCACGGTACTTAATAATCTGATACCCCTATAATTATTGCAGTTGCTTTTATCTCCCTCCCTCTTTTATATTGGTACGATAATCGCTTTTCTCCACTCGACTGTAAATTTTCAATCTTGATTCGCGTTTGTTTCGTTTATTTGGTTCTCATTCTTCTCCATCCCCGTCCTAAGTTTATTTTGAAGACTAGAAGGTAATAGTCAGTATTGCACTCAGAGCCCCTTATGACCCTTGTATCTGTTACTAGTTTTCATAGTCTTTCATCCGCAATAATGAAGTAAATTATACTGTAGTTATTTTCCTTACGCCAGGTGTACATGTTGATCATTTTATGTCTAAACCAAGTATTTGTAATAAATAGGCCCTCTTCTAAGCATAAGCTAACTAGTCTTTCCCAGTTATAATTTTTTCTTGAATACTCTAAATTACCTAGCACCCTTTCTCTATCTGTACACTGACGTTTGACGCCGAATCATCCGTTTATATCTCCTAGCAGAATGATTCTTTCACCCTGATTGCAAGTACTTATTGTATCATTTGAAGTGTCCCTGAAGGCGTCTTTGACTTCCCTCGGGACGCTATCAACTGGGACGTAGCACGCTATGATGAATAATCTTCTCATTCCTACCTTCATCCTAGCCCACAACAATCTGGGAGATACAAAATCATGATCTTTGAGATGCTGTCTTGCTTTTTCATTCATAATCAAACCGAACCGTTGACTACCATGTGATTCACTATCTACTCCTGACAATATTTCAAAACCGCCTTTTAATACCCCATTTTCTGAGGCGCATGAATGTACCCCAAAATCTATATTACCTAAGTTTCATTTGACCGAAAATCGAGTTGCCGAACAATCATTTATTATAATTTTTATTTTATCGAATTTTCAACTCACATAACCTCTGTTTGTCCTAACTACCAATTATCATAATTTCTATTACACTATCAGGGTTATTAGAATTACCTAGTTATTTTAAGATGTACGTCTAGAGACCCCAGCGATGGGTTGCCAGGAGCGCCGTTTTCGGGAGAGAGCAGCGCGAAGCCTTTAGCGGCCAGTTGGTCGTCGGCCGTTGAACAAATAATTTGTTTGTGAGAGAACGGCTCTGCCTTTGTGGCGCAAAGCCTATGTGGCGTATTTTTGCCCTTCGTGGCGTGTGGCTATCGTGGGCGATCGGGTTTGGACCAACAGGTCGTTTACATTGCACTGTATCCACTGTAGTTAATTATTTCATTCAATAAATAGTAACATAGCTCTACATGAGTGTCTTGTTAATTGATTGTTCCTGTAACTCGGTGTCAAATCTCAGAAGTGGGATGGAAAATCCTACCCACTCAGGATGAGTGTATGTGTTTAAGTGTGCAGCTGAATTATGAAAATTCCGACTATTTTAGTGCTGAAACGAAAATGTTCAAAATGGCGTCAGGCCGTTGAAAGTCAGTGGTCGTAGAACAAAGAAAATATGCTTATCGAGTGCGCGTGCGCGAAATCGAAGTTTATTCGCGCTGCACAAAGAGCGTGTGTGACGGTGTAAGTGGAAATGAACTACGAGTGGACGGAGCAGGAGCTTTTCGATTTCCGCCACTAAACCCTCTTAAGATGCTCAGCTACGGATTGATAACGCACAACCTGTAAATGTGCAACAAGCAGCAACTGGAAATGAGATACAGGAGTTGTTAGCCGCCATGACGGCCTTGATGCGGCAAAATGCAGATCTTGTAGCAGCAGTCACCCGATCTCAGGCCCCACCACCGCAGCATCTGTATAATGTCTTACCGGACTTGAAGCACAATATTTCTATGTTCGATGGTCTGTCTGGTTCTGCCAGTGCAAAAGTGTGGATCAAGCAGTTGGAGTCTACTGCGATGCTTCACTATTGGACAAAGACAGTCGCTTTTGAAACAGCCCGTCGTCACCTAGAAAAAGCTGCCAAAAATTAGTACATCGCTAATATGGATTCCATTAGAGATTGGGCATCTTTTCATCTTGCCTTCAGTAAAACTTTTCTCATTGAGAAGTCAGTAACTGAAAGACTCTAGGAAATGCAACGTAGGTGTCAAGGGCCAAATGAGAATACGAAGGAATACTTCTTCGATACGCTGCGTCCTGCAAAGCTTTGGGATTCGAACTGAATGAGATTAAGAAACAGATGTCTATCGGTCTCTAGTCGAGAGAAACGAACACAGCGATAATGAGTACAAGTCATTTTGAAGTTGATGATCTACTTAAGAATATCCTCGAATTCGAAACCTTAAAGGCAGTGAGAAAGCAACGGATCAGCGCTTCGAGAGAATCAGCGAGAAGTTCCCGAGATCGACGTGGCGGTTCCAGAGAAGAAAGAAAAAGATCAGCGTAGTTCAACAGCAGAGACAACGAGCACCAGAAGTCAACGTCGCGTAAGGATAATGATGTAATGAATAAGAAAATAGAATGTTTTCGTTGTCATGCGGAAGGTCATATAGCCAGGGAACGCCCCGAAAAAAAAGTAAATTCAGTAGATTCGCCTAGTGAAGTTAAAATAATTGCTAAGTACGAAAAGAAAGTTAATACAGGTGGAATATAAATTGTTTTTTTGATCGATAAAGGCAGCTCAGATTGTTTAATAAGAGCTTTAGCCGTTTTGACTTATGAAAATACGCGTTATTGAGAATACGCGCATTCCCCGAGGTACTGTAACTTTGATTTACGTGAAATGTAAAAATGAACAACTTGAATTACCGATTATTAATCAAAGTGAAAATAATATTTTTGTCAAATCGGGCGATAAGTTAGAATATATATATATATATATATATATATTTACATCAAAATTTGTTTTGATATCTTTTGAAACTATACTTTTTCAACTAAAAAATCACTTTAAATTTTCCCAGGACCCTTAAAAAAATTATTACCTTGAAACCTTTCAAAATTATTAAAAAGCTACCAAATTGTATTTCAAAATATTACAAAAACTACATTTTATTCTACATTTCTTGGAATCTTTACAAATTTTAAATAACTTTTGAAAATTTTTCAAAACTTCTAAATATATTCTAAAATGATTCGAATTTTTCCTAAAACTTTTAAGAAATCCTGCGAAATTAAAAAAAATTACCTTAAAATCTTCCAGATTATTGTTTTCACAGTTTTTGAAATCTTTTTGAATATTATCTTGAAATTAATTTTTCAAAATAAAAAACCATTCTCAATTTTTTAAGGAATCCTGATAATTTTTTTATTATTTTGAAACCTTTCAAAATGCTTGAAAAGCTTCTAAATTTTTCGTTTCAAATCTTGTAGAATTTACATTTTGTTTTAATTATTTGACATATTTTTAAGTTCTAAATTATTTTTGAATTTTTTCAAATTTTCTAAATATCTCTGAAACTTAGTCCAATCTTTTTCCAAATTTATAACTGTTCAATTTTATCTAAGGTACACGTCCCACTAATCATGACCTTAGTCCCAGTAATCGTGACGCCAATTTTCTTGCTTTTTATCTAATTTGAAACAATTGAAATTTAATTTGACACTATAAAATGATGAAAATAAGTGGGTTTCATCATAAAATGTTACTTCTAACATATTTTTTAACAATATATTCTAATTATGACCAAGTTTCACTATTATTTGACATTTACCTTATTCATCAAAATTTACTTTTGTTTTGAAATATTCGGTTAAAATTAATTTTTCAAAATAAAAGGTCATTTAAAATTTTCGCAGGAATCTTAAGATAATTTTTGTAATAATTTAAACCCTTTCAAAATTCTTAAAAGCTTTAAAATATTATTTAAAAGCTTCTAAATATCTCCTGAACTTAGTCGAATTTTTTTTAATGAATACATTTTTAATTGTTATTTACAGATCAAAATTAAACATTTCCACTGACGAATAAAATTTTTTCAAATAAGACAATTACAATTAATATTGTAACGTGCAAAGTTTAAGTTTAGCTCTCTGAAATTGTAACGATTTATGGCTTTTTGTTTCAAACAATTCAGTTTCAAATTGTTTAGTTTCGAATGTTTCATTTATGATTGATCCTTTTAAATAAACAGTCAAACATTGTTGACTATTAAAAAATTGTTCTTTTTCTTAATCAAACATTTTCAAATTAAACTCGTTAAAAATTGTGTATTTTATACTGAAACAACAGATAGTTTATAAAGTTTTAATCGGAAGTTTAGATTTTGATTAACTACTAAGGCTGCACGAACTACAGTTCAATTGTAAAAATCATTAAATAATTTATATTTACAGTTGATCAACGTAAAACGTTTTTTGGAAAAAAATTTCAATTTCAAAAGCTGTTAATTTTTTGTTGTGTGAGTCTTCAAAACTGCATTTTAAAAATCTTTTAATTGAAAATGTACCCTTAAAAATGAAGATCTGAAATGGAAAATTTTGATAGTGAAATATTTTAGAATTACACATTGTAAACTGAATGATTTCATAATTGAAAAAGTTAACAATTCAACTTAGCATTTAAAAAAAGATGAAAACAAACTTTTCTTAAATTTCATTATATATCTTGTGATATGAAATTTGTGATATTTCAAGTGGATATATTTTTCTTCTAAAAACTTGTAAAATTCCCTGTCAAAAAATAAATTCACTGTCATTTCCTGGTCTCAAAAAATTCCTGGTCATTTCCCGGTATTATTCAGAAAGAAAAACATTAAACTCCATATTATTCTTGATTTTTTTTTTCGAAAAACATAAAATCATTGTTTATTTAATTGCGCACGTATTTACTCAAATATGAGGTAATCTGAAGTATATTCGATATAAAGCATACCTTCCACTGAATTTCAATTTTAAAATTTCTAAAAAAACTGAAGTCGCGCTAAAATAGCCAGAATGCAGAAATAAATGACTTGCCATTATTGATATTTTTTGTGATCCTTACATTTCATTAACGATATTTTAGGTTTTCAAAACTTAGCTACCATTGTGACCAAAACAATCGTAAAAGTCTAACTCGAAAAACGTAAACTGGTTATTCACAATAAAATGATATCTCTTGCATCCATGAGAGAATTCGAGACCCTGATTGGCTGCGAGAATTGCATAGTTGGAAATCTACATTGACAAGGGTAACAGTGCTAGTGTTGAGAATACATTTTAACATTGATATAGGTCACCAGAGTATCTGTACGTAACTACATGATATAAAATGGGTGCTAAATTTGACAAGTAGACGCTGAGAATTGATGCTTTCTCTAGAACCGTATTCACTGAATAAAAAGATTAGTTGGGACAACTAATACAATTGTTGGGACAACTATTTTAGTGATTGAATAATGGTACTGCTATTTAGCTAGTTGTGAGAACTATTTTTGTTAGTTGGGGCACAAGTAGTTGCCATTACTGTCTAATTAGGTAGACTTACTATTTTAGTTTGTCAAAACGACAGTCTACAGATAGTTGAACTTCCTAATATAGTTATTCATGTCTACTAATAAATTTGTAGGTATAAATATTTTCTTTTTGTTATATAGGGACTAATTAAAATATCTGTTACCATACTATCAAAATCTGAATTAAAAAGATCCCAGTGGGCACGCGGGCATCTTTTTTTTGGGACATCTTAGGGACGCTAATGTCAGTTCAGCTGATAAGACGTTTTGAAAAAATATGTCTCTATGCTCACTGTGATCTTACTAATTGCAGATGCACTTTGTTGTTTAGGATTTCCAGTAAAACTTGAAACTCGTTTGATTTTACAATTTCTTGTACATACCCTTGAATACTTCGATATAATCTCCGAATCCTTAACTTTGCAACACTTCTGATACTTCCATCATTTATATAAAAAACATCGAGTGAGCAGCGATTTATGACGGCCATGTCTAAACGTTCTCCCTGTGTTAGTACCTTTGTCGCATTCTCAATCGGACACGGAGAGAAAACTCTGGGGTTTAGCGCAAGAGAGTTCAAGGTATTAACGCATGGACTATTTATCAGGCGCATATCCCTCTATCCGCAACCCGAGGACGCGTTCGGTGGCTTTGTCATAGGCCCTTCAGTTCTATTCCAAAGGAATCGAAACTGAAACCGAATCAATATATAGGGTGCAACGGAAAAAAAAAATTTATAAATTGAAAACGCTTTAGCACTGAAAAATTTCGATTCGGGTTCCTTATAACGTGTATAAAATTTGAAATGAATGGATTAATATTTTGAGGTTGGGTAGAGTCGAAATAGAATAAAAAAATCTTATAATCGCAGAATTTATGAAAAATCGTGAATGTTATTTTTGTATTCTTCAAAACGCAGAATATGCTTAATTTTTATTATTTTTTAGATTTTTTATTTGAATTTATAGGGGGAGAAATTTAATTTTTGTATGGAGATCTGAAAACTAAAATCTGGAAGTTCTAAAAATCATAAATAATTTTTTTTCAGCATACAAAAACTGTCTTATATTCAAAATGTACTTCCAAGAAAATTGAGAAGATCAGATCGTTAAAAATGACGAGTTACAACTAGTTCAGCAACTCTTCATTTTTATCGATCTGATGTTCTCAAGTTTTTTCAAAGTATTTCTTCAACATAAGAAAGTTATTCTATGCTGAAAAAAAAATTATTTACGATTTTTAGAGCTTCTAGATTTTGTTTTATTTTCAGGTCTCCATATAAAATTTAATTTGTCCCATATATAATCTGGAATAAAAAATCCAAAAATTAAAGATATTCTGTTGATTAAGAAGAAGCATTAAAAAAAATTAGTCATTTAAGAAATAATATCCCATTTACAGCAATTTTCCATTTTGCAAACAGTTCCCCAATCCCCATACAAATTAAAAATTCTTCGTCCCCATTCGTCGCGAACAATTTACGCACTTTACGAACAAGTTCCCATTTTTTGTATTTAGCTTCTCAATTTGAAAATAAAAACTTTTTATCATTGATCATTTAATAACTTTAATTTCACTTTATTTTAAACTACTTAAGTCAATGTGAAGCATACTATTTTATTGACTTGAGTTTAAACATCAGTGTATAAATATTCATTTATTATATTTTATTATTAATATATCTTTTTTTAATACGCGCGGAAGATTGTTGAGAAGAAGGATTGGGTCGCAGTCGCATAATTGTTATAATTTTTTTATACGTGACTCTTATGAATAATTGATTATAAATGTTTTTTTATGTATGTTTACTTTAATATGCTTTTTCCCATTATCTTCCTTTATATAATTGCTTTATTTCATAAAATATTGGTGGGGGTGAAACTTTGAGGATTTCGTGGATATCTTCTATTTTCTGTTTTTTTTTAATTCATCTAATGATATAGTAAAGTAAAATTTTACTTTTATGGAAAAAGGTAAATTTTTGTTCATTATTTTCATTTTAAAAGAAAGCTTAGGGGTTTTCCCTTAAGAGCTTTAAGGTTAAGAAGTAAGATTTTTATTGTTTATTTGTGAAAATAAGCGACGAGTGGTATTTGAGAATATACCATTAGTTTTTTGATCTGTAATTCTTCTAATAGCGATACAAAATTTGTAATACAGTACAGTTTCCACCGATAATGGCAGTATTTCGTACCGAAATTGTTGATTTGGTGTAGCTTCAACATGCACCAGAGCGATAATACTTTTTCGGGACCTTGTGGCATGCAAATCTGTTATTATCCGCAAAAACTTTTCGACTTTTCAAATTAACGTCTTTATAGAATTTTTAACACCTTAGGGGTTGATTTAGGGTGGGTTCCACATGTGTTCGAGGGGTAAAACTTTTATGTGGTTCTTTTGGCATACAATAATGCCATTATTATCGAAAACATTTTTACTTTTATAATTTGTGTGTTTTTACAGAATTTTTGTAACCTTAGGGGTTCGTTTAGGGTGGGTTCCACATGGACTAAAGGTGTAAAACTTTTTTTTGATACTTTTGACATGAAATTCGAATATTGTCAGCGAGAAGGTTTCGACTTTTCAGATTAGTGTCTTTTTACAGAATTTTTTTACTTTAGGGGTTGATTTTTGGTAGGTTCCACGTGTGCTAGAGGTATGAAACTTTTTTTTAAATACTTCGGCATGAAATTCTTTCATTCTCAGTAAAAGTATTTCGACTTTTCAAATTAGAAAATGTTCCGAATTTTTAGCAAACAAAAAACAATTTCTACCGCTTTTCGTAAAAGTTGCAAACTTCAGATTCATGAAAAGACTAGACTTTCGCAACCTTTTCCATGAAAAGGCGTAAGTAAATGATTATTAATTGTTTAAATAGTTTTCAAATATCTTAAACAAGAAAATATTACGCTTAAAATTAATTAATCAATTGTGTCATTAATATCAGATAATAATAACACTTCACGTTGTACAGGGGAACAAATTGTTTGAACAAATGAAAATTGTTAAAACAATCACCAAATATGTTGAAAAATAAATATTACTCCTATATCATTTATCCCAAGAAATAATAAATTTACACGATCCACAGGGGATACAATTGTTTAAACAAATAATGATTGTTTAAATAAGTAAAAATTAGTAAAAAATTCTTGGAAACTTGTCACTTATCGAATAAAAATAATTCATATTCAAAAAATCCAAAAAATACCGTCTTTAGCATGAATTTGACATAAAACTGTTATTTTAAATTTTTGGGCATTTTCCGGTCACAATACAATCAGATCTGGGGGGGGGGGGGGCAAATGAAAATGTATGTGGCGAATATTATTGCTTGAACATTCCTTAAGATCTGACTACATTTGAATTCACAAAAATTAAGTCTGCTTTTCGAAACCCGAATATTTCCCATTTAAACCCCGTATTAATTTCAAAAGCCCGGAGGCATGGGTCAATGTAGACAGATTTGAAAAAAAGATGGAATTTATTTTTCCGGAAAATAAAAAAATGTGGGGGGGTGGGTCGATCAGTAAAATCGATGTTTTCTATCCTGTAATGTACGTTTATCTCAACTTTTTTATACCTGTCTTGTTCATTCTTGTTATCTTTTTTTTTCCAGATTTGAAAAAAGCAAAACAAGATGCAGGATGCGCTCTCTTGCGTGGTGTACCGAGAGTAAGTTGTTCCGCGTCGGTAACAGCCGCCTGCCGAATGGACGTCTCTTTCTATCATGTGAGTATAAAAAGATCTCTGGAGATATACATAGTATTCTCTGCATTACCGATCAAGTAACAATGGTGGACACATCACTACTTTCCAACCGAGCAATTCACGCCTACCCCGAAAGGGAAACGGCTTAATGATATAATAATAATATTAATTTACTATTATTTAGGACTCGTAAAGTTTTCAAACGAAATTAAATGGGACTTTCCCCATATGTTTATTCTGAAAAAGTCCTGGTGTAACAGGCATATTTTGAACTTTTTTGGTACTTCAGATTCTAGTACTGTTTTCGCTATTTGAACTTTTTAAACTTTTTAAGGATATTCATTGATTCTGATGTTCTGATTTATCTCATACCAAGTATATTATTTCAACGTTTCGGTTTTTCATTAAATTATAATCACTTCATACTCACTTTTATAAAAAAAACGTATTTTTCTAAAAAAAAACACACACAAAAATAATAAAAACCATTTTTTTAATAATTAATCCTTTTTTAATTAAATTTCATAACGGAACAATATGAGAAGAAATATTGAATTAAATGCTAATCAACCAAATATTTCAATAATGTTTAATATTATTACATTCAATTATTATTAAAGGCAGGGAGAAGTTCTGTCACACCCTGCCCCTTTTCCAGCTCAAAAAATTATCTTATTTTTGTACTCAGCACATCTATGTTGATAATAGATTTAGTTATGAAAGAGATTTTTAATTTTTGGGCTCTTTTTGGATTTTTTAGGGGAAAATATGAAACCTTTTGGGTCTCTCCCGAATGATATTTTACTTTTGGACCATAAGAAAGATTTTTTGAAAGGTTTCAAATCATTTATTCCTAAGTTCGGAAAAGTCATGAAAGTAAACAATTACCTGGAATTTTTTAATAACGCGAAATAAAACTTGGAAAGCCAATTTCATTTTTTTGATTATTTTTCTTGGAATATACCCTGCCTTGAATAGGTAAAGCGGCCCTATTTTTTTACCAAGAAATCAGTGATTCCTTTGAATTTTTCTAGAACTTTTCAACTGTAGTCCAGCCACAGAGAAATATTCAAATGTCATCTGAGAGAATGTTCTGATTTTAGTATTGGATCCTGAAAATCCTCTCATTCAATTGACTATGTCCTAAACGTAGTCATTCTCCTGAAAATCGTATAACCGCTTCCCACATAAGTGGTCGCCATTGTGGCTTCGCACCACAAATATTTTCTCTCGCCCTATACGCTACAATCCTTGTCGATCCTCGAGCTCGACAAAGGATCAACAGCAGGGAATCTGTCGCGGCGACAGAAGCGTTTAATTGTCTAGAAACTTGAATCGGGTTCTTCCAGGTCACGATAGATGATGTTAAAACGTATTTCGCAGCTGGATATTGTAGGTGACTTTATACTTTCAAGGGATTTATTTTCAACAGAAAGTTAAGAAATGTCTAATAATCCTCTATATCCTCTATATCCTTCATGTCTTTCAAGGATACAAGGAACCAACACAAATCCTACAAATGCTTCTAATTTGTTCACCAGAACATATCTTTTAGATTTTATTTGGGAACCAATAATAAGACTACTAAAAGTTCAATGAATTGATTGGAATAGCCACACAGTAAATTCCAGTTGAGCGATTTGATCCCAAATTTGGATCAAAATGATATGCAACAGATTTCAGATTTTTTGTTTGATCCGAAAAATTGCACATCAGAATGATCCGATTCTCAAGATCAATTGCCTGTCATGAATTTTTATGAATAGCAACTGTATTTCGCATCTGGATATTGTAGGTGACTTTGTACTTTCAAGGGATTTATTTTCAACAGAAAGTGAAGGAATGTCTAATAATCCTCTATATCCTTAAAGTTATTTAAGGATGCAAGGAACCAACAAGAAATCCTATAAATGCAGCTAATTTGTTCACCAACACATTTCTTTCAAATCTGTAAATGCTTTTACTGATTTTTCAGAAAATTGGTCTTCTTGGGAATCTAGTAAAAATACTACTTATACTTAAGGTTCAGTGAGTTGATTGGAATAGCTACACACTATAAATTCCAGGTGATCAATTTAATCCCGAAATTGGATCGAAATGATATAACAACGCTTTTATACAGCTTTCGAATTTTTCGTTTGATCATCAAATTGCGCATCAGAATGATCCGATTCTCAAGATTAATTAACTGTCATGAATTTTTATGAATAGCAACTGTATTTCACAGCTGGATATTGCAGGCGACTTTATACTTTCAATGGATTTATTTTCAACAAAAAGTAAAGACATGTATCTATTTACTATTCTATATCCTATTCTATTCTATATCCTATTCCTATTCTATATCCTAATTTTAGTTGATGAATCAGTTATTTTTAGAAGTTTACTAATTTTAACAGTAAAAATACCGTAATTCCAGTTAATCAGTTATACCGTAAATGCAGTAAATCAATTAATTGACAATCAGTTATACTTTACCAATTCAAATTTAGAGAGACTTCAGATAAATATGATCCACTTTTGCGGATCAAGAATTCATTTTCACATAACATCATTCATATATCTGTCGAGTGGCAGTTATACTTTTTATTGCAGGTCGCAAAGGGTAGTCGCGACTGCCACAATATTTTTAAAACATGGAAAGTTTTAGAAAATTTTGAACTTCAAGATGGGAGAGAAATTCAAATTTTCCTATATTATTCTCTAAATCTCTGTGACTCTGGAAATCAATTTTCTTTCTTTCTAAAACGTTTAGATTTTTCTAGTTCCGACACACACTTTCTTCTGAATAATTTGCAACTTCCAAGGACCAACAGAAAATGTTATAGAAAACGTAGAATTTTCAAAAAAATAAATGACTTTTCAACAAAATAGTTGAATAAAAAAAATGTCAACAAAAATGGGATAATTCAATTTTAACCTAAAAAACAGAATTTTCAATAAAATAGTTCAATTCACAGCCGAACAGATGAATTGTTAATTGGAATGATAAATATATAAAATGATGAATCTTGAACTAGAATAGTTCAATCTTCACTTGGAAAAAAAATTAATTTTCTTTTTTAAATTAAGATCGAAAAGAAATCTATTTTATCATGAATAATTTTATGCAAAATAATCATGAAAAAGATTCACAGTTAAAAAAACAGAATCCCAAACTGTCTCACTTTTCGGCTCATTAGAGACAAAGATAACCAACAGAAAAAAGAGGGAGAAAAAGAGAAAAAGTCAACCAAAAACCAACCTCTCACTTTTTCCTTTCTCCGTCCTTTTTATGACGTTAAATCCAGAGACTCGGAACTATTTTGTCTCTCCTGTTTTATCTCTCTCCTGTTTCTCTCTCTGTTTTGTCACGCCTGAGTGCAAAATCCAGGGGAACTAAATCCAGGTTACACTGTATATATAATGGTGAAGGTAATTGTGTTTTAGAGAATGTTTTTGGTGGAATTGGGTTGTTTTTTAATTCCTTTAGATTCATACTTTCAAGTAGATTGTTGTTTTTTAGATTGCACGATAAACCCTTTTTATGAGCACTAACCATATACAATAGGGTGATCCAAAATTTTTTTTTTCAAATTTATAAGGTCCCAAAAAAAACCCCATAAGTGAAAAAATGGGTTTTGCGAGTTTTTTGCGCTAATTATGATTTTGTTTGCGTTTTTTACAGGCGAATTGTTTCCAACACATCAAATACTATTTTACACTGATAATTAGATGTTTAAATAAATTTTTTAAATAATTTATTATTGTTTTTAGCAATTTTCTCTCAAAATGGAGATAGAAAGTCGCGGTTTTTCCAAAAAATGTCCACTGTTTGTCCAATGTTTAATTCATAATTTGAACAAACTTAATTGTTTAAACAAATTATTATTATCGTTAATAATATTATCTTTGAATAATGCTAGGAATTGCGGTTTTTTCCTGAAATTTCCAACTTTTTGTTCACTTTTCACTTTGTGAGTTTATATTTAATTTAATATAGCAAAAATAATTGTTTAAACAAAATATTATTGTCTCTAGCTATCTTCTTCTACATTAATACTAGATAGTTGCAGTTTTTTCTGAATTTTTTAACTTTTGTCCATTTTGCAACTAGAATAAAGTAATAATTGATTTTTAAACAATTCATTATTATTAATAATATTCAATTTGAGTAATGCTAGAAAGTGACGTTTTTTTTTAATTTACAACTATTTGTCTACTTTTCATATTGAGTGAGTCAATAATTAATTAAATTTAGCAAAAATAATTATTCAAACAAATTATTATTGTTTATAACTATTTTATTCTTTATTAATGCCATATAGTTGCGGTTTCTTCTGAAATGTTCAACTTCTTACCGACCTTTTACTTAAAAATGTAAGAAATAATTCAAGTTAACAAACACAGTTGTTTAAATAATTTATAATTGTTTATAGCTATCTTCTCTTAGATAAGTGCTAAAAAGTTGCAATCACTTTATAAATAGTATTTTACTTTTTTAAGTGAATTATTTTTGCTTTTTTTCCAATGTTGGAAAAAATTAATTTAAATAAAAAAGCTATCTTTCACAAAAAAAGAGATTGTTTAAAATATGTTCCCCTTTAATGTTTATTTGTCATTTGTTCATAACTGAAAAGGCGAAGCAAATTTAAACATTTCAGAAGAAACTGCAACTTTTTAGTAATTATTTAAGAGAAAATAGTTATAAACAATAATTAATTGTTTAAACAACTATTTTTATTAACTTGCATTAATTATTATTTCACTAAGTGAAAAGTGAGCGAAAAGTTAAAAATTTTGGAAAAAACTGCAACTGTCTGGAATTAATATAGATTAAGATAGTTATTAACAATAATAATTTGTTTAAACAATTATTTTTGCTCAACTCAAATAATTAGCAAGTCACTTCATGTAAAAAAATAGACGAATAGTTAAAAATTTCAGAAAAAAAAACTTTCTACCATTAAGCAGAGAGAATGTTATTAACAATAATAATAAATTGTTTGAACAATTATTTTTGTTAACACGAATCAATTATTACTTCATTCTAATTGAAAAATGCACAAAAGTTAAAAAATTCAGAAAAAACCGCAACTATCTAGTATTAATATAGACGAAGATAGTTATAGACAATAATAATTTGTTTAAACAATTATTTTTTCAATATTAAATTCAATATTGACTCACTCCAAGTTGAAAGTGAACAAAAATTTGAAAATTTTAGAAAAAACTGCTATTTATAGCATTATTCAAAGATAATAATAATAAAAATAATAATAAATTGTTTAAACAATTATTTTTGTTCATTTGAATTAATTATCACTTCATTCTAATTGGAAAATGGGCAAAAGTTAAAAAAAATCAGAAAAAACAGCAATTATCGAGTATTAATGTAGACGTAGATAGTTATAGAGAATAATAATTTGTTTAAACAATTATTGTTGATACATTGAATAAAATATTAACTCATTTCAAGTGAGAAATGAACAAATATTTGAAATTTTCAGAAAAAATGCAATTTTTAGCATTATTCGAAAATAATGATATTAACAATAATTATAAATTGTTTAAAAAATTACTTTGATCAACTTGAATAAATTATTACTTCATTCTAACTGAAAAATGAACAAAAGTTAAAAAATTCAGCATACAATAGCAATTATCTAGTATTAATATAGAAGAAGATAGTTATAGACAATAATAATTTGTTTAAACAATTATTTTTGCAATGCTAAATTGAATATTAACTCATTCAACAGTGAAAAGTGAACAAAAAGTTACAAATTTCAGAAAAAAAACCGCATCTTTCTACCATTAGGCGAAGAGAATATTATTAACAGTAATAATAAATTGTTTAAACAATTATTTTTTGTAACTGGAATCAATTATTACTTCATTCTAATCGAAAAGTGGGAAAAAGTTGAAAATTTCCAAAACAACTAAAACTATCTGGATTTAATATAGATGAAGATAGTTATTAAAAATAATAATTTGTTTAAACAATTATTTTCGTTAACTCGAATAAATTATTACTTCATTCTCATTGAAAAATGGACAAAAGTTTAAAAATTCAGAAAAAACAGCAATTATCTAGTATTAATAGAGACAAAGATAGCTAGAGACAATAATAATTTGTTTAAACAATTATTTTTGCTATATTAAATTAAATATTCACTTATTTCAAGTGAACAGTGAATTAAAAGTTGAAAATTTTAGAAAAAACCGCAATTTAAAGCATTATTCAAAGATAATATTATTAACAATAATAATTAATTGTTTAAACAATTATTTTTGTTAGCTTGAATCAATTATTATTTCCCTCTAATTGAAAAGTGGAAAAAAGTAAAAAAAATCGGAAAAAACTGCAACTATCTGGAATTAATATAGATGAAGATAGTTATTAACAATAATAATTTGTTTAAACAATTATTTTTGCTATATTAAATTAAATATTCACTTATTTCAAGTGAACAGTGAATTATTATATAAGTATTAAAACCGTATTATACACTGGCAAAGTTTTTATTTGCCTTTCGTTACAGAACCAACAAGCACCTCACTTGACTTGCTTTTAAAATCAGTTCCCAATATTTTTGTATTACAACAATAAAACTTCTAAAACTGAATTAATTCACTTTAAACAAACAATTAACAACTTTACTTTTATTAATTGTAGACAATATATGAATATCTCAAGTCTTTGAAATACGATACAAGAACCTAACCTATGAGCATTTTCACAACATTCTTTTTTTGCTACACTCTGCCAACGCATTGTACGATTTGAGTACTTATTAAACCGTTATTATAATTAAGAATCGAAACAATATAGTTCATCAGCTTCTACGCGTGACACCACTTTTCATGAATGATTTTAAATTATGACTCATCCGAATGCGAGTTTCATATTTTGCCCTGGAGAATAATATCGGAATGGACTAAAATTTTTTAGAATTTGCGTTGTCAATCAGACATTTGAATGTTGGAGTCTCAGAAGATGATTTTTTTTGACGTCAGTTAAATTTTTAACCCGAAAAGTTGAATTTTTGACAAAAAAGTTTATCTTCAGCCAAACGAGATGAATTTGCAACTAAGAGAAATATTACTTTTCTGCCATAAAAGGTGAACTTTCAATGCGAAAGAACGAATTTCCTACGAAGCAGTTGAATTTTCGAATAGCTGAAATGAATTTAACAAAATGGTTGAAGTTTTGCGAAATATTTGAAGTTTTTACCGTAAGACAAATTTTCAGTAAATGCATACATTTTTAATGGAATAGTTGAATTTACAACTGAAAAAGTGGTTTAGAACCAACAATAAATAGGTAAATCTTCACATAAATAAAAACTAGTTTTCAACACTACAAAAATTAATGATGAACGAGTTGGCTTCAACGAAAAAAGACGAATGTTGAACAAAAAAGTTGTTATAGAATCCATTTCAAATCAAGTAGATTGTACTCGTCAAGTAGCAGAATCTCAAGAAGATGAGACGTGCTGTTCTTTAGAGGAAACAAGGCAATAAGTATTATTTTGATTTCCAAAACTACCCCTATCAGAGCACATTTAAAGAACGTCGTCTACGGTGCCTTCAACTAAAACCCCAAAAAAATAAAAATCACAAGACACGCATTTTCAAGACTGTAGTAAATATCCTTATAACCACAGAAATATCTAGCAACCCTCAAGAACTACCCCTACTTGATTTGAAGAACCTTGTCTCGACTACCTTCATCTAAAATCGCAAAAATAATTTTAATTAATAATAATCACAAGGCGATTTTAAATGAAGGCAGTCGAGACGAGGTTCGTTAAATGAGGTAGCGGTAGTTTTCCAGGGTGGTTGGATATTTCTGTGATTAAAACGATATTCAGTACAGTCTTGAAAATGCGTGTCTTTTCATTATTATGAATTTAACTTCTTTTTGCGATTTTAGATGAAGGCAGTCGAGACGGGGTTCGCTAAATATGGTAGGCCTACTTTTCAGGGGTTGCTGGATGTTTCTTTGGTTATAAGGATATAACATACACTCTTGGAAATGCATATGTTGTAATTATTATCAATTTAACATTTTTTGGCGATTTCAGATGAAGATAATCTAAACGAGGTTCGTTAAATGAGATAGAAGTAGTTTTTGAGCGTTTTAGAATATTTCTGTGGTTGTAAGGATTTTGAATACAGTCTTGTGAATGCGCGTCTTGTGATTATTATAAATTGAATGCTTTTTTTTGCTATTTTAGATGAAGGCAGTCTAGACGGGATTCGTTAAATGTGGTAGGGGTACTTTTTGAGGGTTGCTGAATATTTCTGTGGTTATAAGGATATAACATACAGTCTTGGAAATGCGCGCCTTGTGATTATTATACATTTTAATTTTTTTTTCGCTTTTAGATAAAGGCAATCGGGACAGGGTTTGTTAAATCAAACAGAAGTAGTTTTATTATGGTTTTTGAATATTTCTGTGTTTATAATGATATTCAAGACAGTCTTGTAACGTGCGTCTTGTGATTATTATAAATTAATTTTTTTTTGCGATTTTAGATGATGGCAGTCGAGACGGGGTTCGTTAAATGAGGTAGGGGTAGTTTAATAGGGGTTTTGAATATTTCTTTGGTTTTAAGGATATTTAATAGAGTTTGGGAAATGCGCTTCTTGTGATCATTATCAATTAACAATTTTTTTGGCGATTTTAGATGAAGGCAGTTGATGCGGAGTCCGTTAAATGAGGTAGGGGTCGTTTTTCAGGGTTGTTGGATATTTATGTGTTTAAAATGATATTCAATACAGTCTTGAAAATGCGTGTCTTGTGATTATTATTGAATTAAACTTTTTGGCGATTTGAGAAGAAGGCAGTTGAGACGAGGTTCGTTAAATCAGGTGGGAGTAGTTTTTTCAGGGTTTTTGGATATTTCTGAAGCTATAATGATACTTAATACAGTCTTGTAACGTGCGACTTGCGATTTTTATAAATTGAAATATTTTTCTGCGATTTTAGATGAAATCAGTCGAGACGGGGTTTGTTAGATGTGATAGGGGTACTTCTTAACGGTTGCTGGATATTTCTGTGGTTATAAGGATACTTACTACAGTCTTGAAAATGTGTGTCCAGTGGTTTTTATTTTTTTCTTATTTTGAGGTTCTAGTTAATGGCACCGTAGACCACGTTCGTCAAATGTGCTCTGATAGGGGTAGTTTTGGAAATCGTCTTTTTTGTTGAATGCAACTGGTTGATCATTCATTTTTGTAGTCTTGAAAACTTTTTTTATTTTGTTGATAATTCAACCATTTTATTGTTGGTTTTAAACCACTTTTTTAGTTGAAAAGTCAACTATTTGTTTAAGAATGTATGAATTTACTGAAAATTTGTCATACGTTGAAAACGTCAAATATTTTGTGGAAACCTCAACTATTTTGTTAAATTCGTGTTGCTTGTTCGAAAATTCAACTTCTTTGTAGAAAATTCGTTCTGTTGCATTGAGACTTTACCTTTTATGGCAGAAAAGTCATATTTCTCTTAGTTTAAAATTCATCTCGTATGGCTGAAGATGACATTTTTTGCCGAAAATTCAACTTGTCGCTTTGAAAATTCAACTGTCGTCGAACAAAATCATCTTTTGAGACTCGAAAATTTAAATGTTTGGTTGAAAATGCAAATCATAAATTTTTTTTCACTAATTCAGTTCGCATTTAACTGAAAAAAGTGGTTAAATAAATAAGAATTTTTATAATTTATGGACTCAAGAATAATATTTTAAATAAAAATTGACATTAATTTTGAATGCTTTTCAAAAATTAGGATCTTTTAATCCATGCAAAATTTTATGACTATTTTAGCACTATTTTTTTAAATTTTGTGACACTGTTTACACTATTTTCACTATTTTTTATTTCGGAAGTGTGTCCGAGGCCTGCGAAATAAAAAGGAGAAAATCCAGCCCCATTTAAAAAATTAACGCTCATTAATTATTGTATTTTAAATTTATTTTACAGGAGGCCATGAAGCGCAGTGTGGTTGGAATTTGGTCCTGCAAACGTTGCAAAAGGACAGTTGCAGGAGGTGCCTGGGTTTACTCCACAACGACCGCCGCTTCCGTCAGGTCAGCAGTTCGTCGTCTTCGTGAAGTTAAAGACCAGTAAATCTATTTAATATAAATAAAAAAAAAGTTTTACAAAAGCAATTTTCTTGCCATTTTTTCATTAGATCTGACCTCAATTTGTTTAAAAATAAGTTAAACTTCCGTGCGTTTTGTTTCTTCAAAAAGAATCATAAAATACGAAAAAGCTTTCTTTAACTCATTTGATTTTGAATAACAAATAAAAAATAAGTTCGCAAAATTTCAAGAGATTTGAAAGAATTTTATAGGGTTTTAAAGATTTTATTTAAGGTATTTAAAAAAAAATTCCAAGTGATTTGAGAGAACTTACAAGATTTTAAGAGATTAACTTTATTTAATTTTCCTAACATTTTAACTATTCTATTTTTTTAAATTTTATTTTTTTTAATGAAATTGGAACTATTCCATGTTTGGTTTAAAAATGTATTCTTTTTTTTTTAGATGAAAGTTCACGTATTTTGTTGAAAATTTGTCATTTTTGGTAGAAAATGCATCTATATTGTTAAAAATACATTTTTTGTATTATAATTCAGTTCTTTGTTTGAAAATTTAACTATTTTATTAAAAATTTGTCTTTTTATTGGTAAAAATTGATTTTCCTAATATTTTAACTATTGTTTATTTGTATTTTTTGGGTAGAAAATTCATCTTTTGTTTTTTAAATTCAACTATTTGGTTAATATTTATTTTCCGGTTAAAGATTCATCATTGTAGTGAAAAATAGATTTTTTGTTTAAAAATATAACTATTTTGTGCTAAAAAAAGAATTTTATTCAAAAATTTCTCTTGATAGAAAATACATCTTGGTTAAAAAATTTAATTTATTCATAATAAAAGTAATTTGAATAATTTATAATTGAATAAATAAATGTAATATAAACACATTTATTTATTATATATTTATTATAAATTGAAAAATTCAATTTATTAAATTGAAGCTCTGGAAAATTCCTTGAAATTGTTCAAAATACTCTAAAATTCTTGAAACCTTTTGGAATGCCTTAATTTAAAAAGCCTTTGAGAACCTCAGAATATATAAAGAATATATATATTTGAAAACATATTTTTTTGAGCCTTTAAATTTAAATAATAAATTCATAATTTGAAGGGATTTCAAAGGAGTTCAAATATTTTAGGCTATTTTAAAAGATTCTAAGCCATTTTCAGGAGCTTTAAAAAGTCTCAAAAAATCTGAAATATTTTAGGTAATTTTAAGATAGTATGAGGAATGTTGAATTGATTTCAATAATTTCAAAGGATTTTAAATATTTTAGGGAATTTAAAAATATTATAAAGAATGTTTAATAGATTTCAATCATTACAAGGAATTTGAAATTTTTTAGGAAATGTTGAATATTATTCAATAATTTTAAAGAATTTGAAATATTTTAGGGAATTTTAAAAGATTTAAAAAAATTGTAAGGCATTCCAAAAAGTTTCAAGGATTTTAGAGTTTGTTTTTTTATATTCCAGGGAATTTTCAAGAGCTTCAAAAATTCTGAAGGGATTTAAACAAAATTTGAAATGTTTGAGGGAGAATTTTAAAAGAATGCAAGTAATATTTAATTGATTTCAATAATTTGAAGGGATTCCATAGAATAAGAAATATTTGAGGATATTTTGAAAGATTACAAAACAATTTCAAGATCTTTAAAAAGTTTCGTTTAATAGATTTGAATAATTTCAAGGTTTTCCAACAGACTGAGGATTAAAAATACTTTAAGGAGTTTTAAAAGATTCCAAGATAATTGATTTCAATAATTTAAAAGGTTTTGAAATATTTTAAGGAATTTTAAAAGATTCCAAGTCATGTTCAAGAGCTTTGGAAAGTTTCATGGGATTTCAAAAGATTTTGAGGATTTTAGAGTATTTTTAAAAATTCCAAGGAATTTTTAAGAGCTTTATAAATTCTGAAAGATTTTAGAGAATTCGAAAAGATTCCAAAGGATTTGAAATATTCTAGGGAGTTTTAAAAAATCATGAGGAATGTTGAATAGATTTCAGTAATTTTAAGATTTTCCAACAAAAAAATTAATCATTTTAGAGTAATTTTAAAAATCCAAGGAGTTTTCAAGAGTTTAAAAAATGCTGAAGGGATTTTAAAGAATTTGAATTTCTTTGGGGAGTTTTAAAAGATTCTAAGATAATTGATTTCAATAATTTAAAAGGTTTTGAAATATTTTAAGGAATTTTAAAAGATTCCAAGTCATTTTCAAGAGCTTTGGAAAGTTTCATGGGATTTCAAAATATTTTAAGGATTAGGAATTTTTAAGAGCTTTAAAAATTCTGAAAGATTTTAGAGAATTCAAAAAGATTCCAAAGGATTTGAAATATTCTTGGGAGTTTTAAAAAATCATCAGGAATGTTGAATAGATTTCAGTAATTTTAAGATTTTCCAACAAAAAAAATTAATCATTTTAGAGTAATTTTAAAAATCCAAGGGATTTTCAAGAGTTTAAAAAATGCTGAAGGGATTTTAAAGAATTTGAATTTCTTTGGGGAGTTTTAAGAGATTCTAAGATAATTGATTTCAATAATTTAAAAGATTTTGAAACATTTTCAGGAATTTTAAAAGATTCCAAGCCATTTTCAAGATCTTTAGAAAGTTTCATGGGATTTCAAAAGATTTACAGGATTTTAGAGTATTTTAAAAAATTCCAAGGAATTTTTAAGAGCTTTAAAAATTCTGAAAGATTTTAGAGAATTCAAAAAGATTCCAAAGGATTTGAAATATTCTGTGTTGACAAAAAACGTTTTAAGTTGATCAACTGTAAATATAAATTAATTAATGATTTTTAAAATTGAACTGTAATTCGAGTGTTTTAAATTAAACAATAATTTATTGATTTTACAGCACGATTCTGAATCTGTTAAAAATTAAACAATTTACAGATTTTAACGTTCAAAATTCAACTATTTTAATTCGAACGCCTTAGTAATTAAACAAATGTAAATGTCCGATTGAAACTTTGTAAACTATGTTCAATTTTAAAATAATTTAAAACTAGTAGATTCAAAATAAAATTAAACGCTTTTATTAAATTTCAAATCCTATACAAATTTTGTTTCAGTCAAAAAGATTCCATTTTTAACCCATTCAATTGGAAAATTTGTAATGAAGAAAAAGAGCAATTTTTCAACAGTTAGCAATGTTTGACGGTTTATTTAAAATTAGTAATTATGAATAAAAAATGTAAAATTAAACTATTTTTAAAACGAATTGTTTGAAACAGAAAGTCTTGAATCTTCAAAATTTCAGAGCTAAACTTAAACTTTGAACGTTGCAATGTTAACTATAATTGTTATATTTTAAAAACTTGTTATTTGTTAATGAAATTGTTTAATTTTGATGTATATAATAGTTAAACAATCATTGATTGAAAAAAAATTCGAGTAATTTGAGGAGATTTTACAAATTTTGAAAAGATTCAAACTTAAAAGCTTGAAAAGATTTCGAAAGATTGAAAACAAAATAAAGATTTTTGAAAATTTCGGAATCAAATTTTCAAGTTTTTTAAGGATTTTGAAAGGGTTTGATATGATAAAGAAATATTCTTAAGATTCCTGTGAAAATTTTGAATGATTTTTTATTGTGAAAAATTAATTTTAACAGAATATTTAACAAACAAAATTTAATGAATAAATAACAATTGAACAATTATTACTCAAGAAAAAATGTTAACTTCGTTAACTGCTGAGGGGAAAACAATGGATCAAATGCATGGGATTTGATCCATTTTTATCCTATTTTGTTAATATCTTCGTAAAAACTAATTTTTTCTCTATAAGTGTATTTGGAAATTAGTTTCTGTTCTTTAATTACTATTTAACGAAATAATAAAATGACAATAATTATTATTTATCACGAAGATGTAACGTAAATAAAGTTTTGTCCCATGTATTTGGTCCATTGTTTAAAAAATAAGTGAAAACTTGAATCCAGAAGTTTTTTACAAATATTTTAAGAAAATTCAAAAGAATGAAAACAATTTATTAAGATTTATAGGAAAATTAAAATTATTTTTTGTATTTTGAAACATTATTTTTAAGAGAATACTTGAAAGATTTCAAAGGATTCTCAAAATTGCCAAAAAAAACCTGGACAATTTTGAAGCAAGTATTTTAATTTTGCAGGATTTATTCAAAGTTTTAAGAAAAATTCGAATTTGCGTAATATGATATCATTTTTTGAAATTTATTAATTTGTTGATGAATAATATTGTGGATTTATATATTTTTTTAATCTTTAAACTGTATAATTTATAAAAGTTAAAAATTCTTAATTTTGTAGTTTAGCGGCATTTAATTTTAAAATTGATCAATTAAAAAGCGTTAAAAGCTTCCATTTTATGTGTAAATTATTGATCATTTGAATTAACCAATTCTTAGGTTTTAAATTTTAAAGCTTAAAATTCAAAAGCCTTCAACTTTGAATCTTTTAATTTGAAGTTCAGTTTTGAATCTAAATTTCAATGACCGTGAAAATTTTTTGTGAACCGCGAATTTTTTCCTCGATTAAAACGGCCACCCTGAATAAGTCACAGATATATCGAGATAAATAAAATAAATTTCTTGCTTTTAAATAATAATTTTGTAACCAATTTCATACGACAAAAATTTCCTCATTTTCGGTTACATTACTTTGGTCTCCTTATGCGAATGTGGCGCCGCGGCAGAGATTAAGAAGGTACTTTTTAGTACAAAACTTTGACGTGTGAAATGCATGGATAATATTTCGTTTAAAAAGTTATTTGATGGTTAATAAACAATTCAGTGTAATATTGTTTAAACATTTTTATTAAGGTTTGTACATTTGAAAATGTTTTCCTGAGAACGTAACTAGATTTTTTTTTAAATTAAATGTTACATTAAGATCTGGTTCTTTTCTTGTTCCACTACCACCATCTAGATTTTCTCTACCGTGATTCCAATTTACTCTATTGTTTTGTTACTATTGTAATTAAGCTTCATTAATTTCAACTGTTACCTCCTTCAGATTTTATGGCAAGAGTTTTAGCCGCGTTAGTCATGGCTTCATTTCCCAGTGGATCTTTGTCTGAAACAAAAAAGAAATTTTATGTTTAATAACCTATTAAAAATTAAATTGCCTCGGAAAGCATTTTTCACAAGTATACTTACCGAAAACTTTTCTCTTTAATTCCTCCAGTTCACGTTTGAGGTCTTTTAATTCTGCCTCGTGTTTTTTCTGTATTTCAATTAACTTGTCTTGTTCCATTTTGAAATTTACAAAGCTCACACAAGTTGTCACAGAGAAAGTTAACTTGGTTAGGTTCAGCGTCACTCAATTATTTATAAAAATGAAGAACCATATTTGCCGGTGGCGCCTCATAGCGGGTATTTCGGATACCTAAGATAATAATAATCATTTGAAAATTCATTTAAAAAGCAAATCAAATAATCAGAAACCAAGAAATAACAAAGAAAAGTACATAAATAATTATTAGAATCATTATTTAATAATAATAATTATTAATAACAATTATTTTTCTCTTGGTTTCTTCATAAAATTTGCTTTTTAAAAATTATAAAGAGTGGTTCTTCATGAAAATAGGGGAATACATTGATTAATAAATTTAATAATAAATTAATAAAACCAAATAGTTGAACTTTCAAGCAAAAAGAAAAGAATTTTCATAAAATAGTTGAACTTTTAACCAAATAGTTCAACTTTCAAGCGAAAAAGACGGGTTTTTCCCGAGACAGTTGAATTTTCGACCCGAAAACTTGAATTTTAAACAAAAAAAAGTTCATTTTAAACCAAGGAAGATGACTTCTACCATAAAAGATGACTATTCTTTTTTTAAATTAAGATCGAAAAGAAATCTTATTTTATCATGAATAATTTTATGCAAAATAAGCATGAAAAAGATTCACAATTAAAAAAAAAACAGAATTCCAAACTTATATATATATATATATATATACATGTGTTGTTATGCTCAACTTTCTCAATAGACGACGTAAAATGCATTTAAGTAATTTTTATACATTTATTTAATTCAGGTAAGTTTTTATGATTAACTTTCTCAAATAAGACGTAAAATGTATTTCCGTAATTTATGTACATTTATATAAATATAGATATGTAAGTCGTTATGATCAACTTTCTCCATGCACCACGTAAAATGTATTTCAGTAATTTTTATACATTTATTTAATTTATGTGTGTAAGTTGTTGTGATTAACTGTCTCAATCCACCACGTAAAATTTATTTCAGTAGTTTTCGTACATTTATTTGATTTAGGTATATAAATTGTTATGTTTAACTTTCTCAATAGACGACGTAAAATGTATTTCATTAATTTTCGTACATTCATTTAATTTAGGTATGTAAGTTGTTATAATTGACATTCTCAATTCCCCACCGAAAATGTATTTCATTAATTTTTATACATATATTTAATTTAGGTATGTAAGTTGCTATGAATAACTTTCTCACTAAACGACATAAAATGTATTTCCGTAATTTATATACATATATTCAATTCAGGTATGTAAGTTGTTATGATTGAGTTTCTCAATAGAAGACGTAAAATGTATTTCCGTAATTTATATACATATATTTAATTGAGGTATGTAAGTTTTCATGATCAACTTTCTCAATAGACGACGTGAAATGTATTTCAATAATTTTTATACATTGGTTTAATTTAGGTATGTAAGTTGTTATGATTAACTTTCTCAATAGACGACGTTAAATGTATTTCAGTAATGTATATACATTTATTTAATTGAGCTGTGTAAGTTGTTACGATTAACTTTCTCAATAGACGACGTGAAATGTATTTCAGTAATTTTCGTACATTCATTCTATTTAGGAGTGTAAGTTGTTATAATTGACTTTCTCAATACCCCACGGAAAATGTATTTCATTAATTTTTATACATTTATTTAATTTAGGTACGTAAGTTGCTATGAAAGACTTTCTCACTAAACGACATCAAATATATTTCCGTAATTTATATACATTTATTCATTTTAGGTATGTAAGTTGTTATGCTCAACTCTCTCAATAGACGACGTAAAATGCATTTAAGTAATTTTTATACATTCATATAATTCAGGTAAGTTTTTATGATTAACTTTCTCAAATAAGACGTACAATGTATTTCCGTAATTTGTGTACATTTATTTAAATATAGATATGTAAGTCGTTATGATTAAATTTCTCAATTCACCACGTGAAATGTATTTCAGTAATTTTTGTACGTTTATTTGATTTAGCTACGTAAGTTTTAATAATTAACTTTCTCAATAGACGACGCAAAATGTATTTCAGTAATTTTTGTACGTTTATTTGATTTAGCTACGTAAGTTGTAATAATTAACTTTCTCAATAGACGACGTAAAATGTATTTCAGTAATTTTTATGCATTTATTTAATTTATGTAAGTAAGTTTTCATGTTCAACTTGCTCAATAGACGACGTAAAATTTCTTTTAGTAATTTTTATACATGTATTTAATTTAGGCAAGTAAGTTTTTATGATTAATTTTCTCAAATAAAAGGTACAATGTGTTTCCGTAATTTATGAACATTCATTTAAATATAGGTATTTACGTCGTTATGATTAACTTTCTCAATACACCACGTCAAATAAATGTATTTCAGTAATTTTCATACATTTATTTAATTCAGGTATGTAAGTTGTTATGATTAACTTTCTCAATACACCACGGAAAATGTTTTTCAATAATTTGCGTACATTTATTTAACTTAGGTATGTTAGTTGTTATGATTAACATTCTCAATAGACGACGTAAAATGTATTTTAGTAATTTTTATACATTTATTTCATTTAGGTATGTAAGTTTTTACGATTAGCTTTCTCAATAGACGACGTAAAATTTATATCAGTAATTTTTATTCATTTATTTAATTTAGGTAAGTAATTTTTTATCAATAAATTTCTCAAATAAGAGGTACAATGTGTTTCCGTAATTTATGTACATTCATTTAAATATAGGTATTTCAGTCGTTATGATTAGCTTTCTCAATACACCACGAAAAATGTATTTCAGTAATTTGCATACATTTATTTAACTTAGGTATGTTAGTTGTTATGATTAACATGCTCAACGGACGACTTAAAATGCATTTCAGTAATTTTCATACATTTATTTAATTTTGGTAATGAAGTTTTTTTATGATTAACTTTCTCAAAACAAAACGTACAATGTATTTCAGTAATTTGTATACATTTATTTAATTTAGGTATGTAAGTTGCTATGATTAACTTTCTGAATAGACCACGGAAAACGTATTTCAGTAATTTTTATAGATTTATTTAATTTATTTATGTAAGTTTTTATGATTGACTTTCTCCATAGACAACGTAAAATGCATTTCAGTAATTTTTCTACATTTCTCATCCAGTCAGGGATGTTCTACTTCATCATTATATGCAGCGCAATATTATGAAGTACAATTTCTGTATTTTTTTACTTCTAATGGAATTAGTGTAAAAGATTATCAATACTTAACATTTGCAAGGAAATAGAAATTAAACATTATTTGAATGTTTGATTAAAAATAATAGTTTGATGCTTTTTATGCTGCAAACTGTTCAATTAATTATTAGCTGATTTATTTTGTTCGCAATATCAAATTACATAAAGATTGAATTTTAATTGTTTTTTAATTACGTATAATAAATTGATTATTTACTTCGACGTTATGTTCTTAAATGTTCGCTATTATTTTTATAATAAAAGTTTATTTTTTCTTCAGAATAACTCTATTACAATTATATACTTTTCTTAGATATTTGCCATGTTGTGAAATGAGTATCTGAATTCAATTTTCAAATTTATATGTACATATGTTTCAATTTTTTTGTTGAATTAGTTTACAATTTTATTAATAAATTGAATGTATAGAAATGCAATTAAATTTTTTTATAAATATATATAATGTAAAAATTATTTGAATGTTTCAAAGAAAATAATTGTTTAATCCTTTTTATGTTGTGAAGTGATTAATTGATTATTGACTGGTTAATTTTTTTACCATATTAAATCACATAAAGATTGAATTTTAATTTTTCTCTATTGAGTAATATAAAATAGTTATTCATTTTAAGGTCATATTCCTATTTCTTATGTGAAAATTCAATTCTTTTGTAGAAAATTCATCTTTTTGGCTCGAAAATTTAATAAACTAGTAGAAAATTCAACTATTTCATTGAAAATGAACTTTTTGATTAAAAATTCATATTTTCGGGGTGAAAATTCAACTCTTTTGTAGAAAATTCGTCTTTCTGGCTTGAAAATTTAACAATTTCTTAAAAAGTTTAACTGTTTGATTAAAAATTATCTTTATTGTTGAAAATGAACTTTTTTGTTAAAAAATCATTATTTCGAGATGAAAATTTGTCTTTTCGGCTTGAAAATGTAACTATTTTGTAGAAGATTAATCTTTTTGGCTTGAAAATTCAACAATTTGTTAAAAAATGTAACTGTTTGGTTGAAAATTAACTTTATCATTGAAAATTAATTTTTTTATTAAAAATTCATATTTTCGAGGTGAAAATTCAACTGTTTCGTAGAAAATTCGTCTTTTCAGATTGAAAATTTAAGAATTTGGTAGAAAATTTAACTGTTTGGTTAAAAATAAACTATTTTATTAAAAATTCATATTTTCCAGTCGAAAATTCAACTGTTTGGTAGAAAATTCGTCTTCTCGGCTTGAAAATTCAACAATTTGTTAAAAAATTTAACGGTTTGATTGAAAATTATCTTTATCATTGAAAATTAATTCTTTTGTTAAAAATTCATATTTTCCAGTTGAAAATTCAAGTGTTTTGCAGAAAATTCGTCTTTTTGGTTTGAAAATTTAACAATTTGCTAAAAAATTTAACTGTTTGTAGAAAATTCATTCCTTTTGACTTGAAAATTGAACAATTTGTTAGAAAATTCAACTGTTTGGTATAAAATAAACGATTTTGTTAAAAATTCATATTTTCGAGTTGAAAATACAATTGTTTTGTAGAAAATTCGTCCTTTTAGCTTGAAAATTTAACAATTTTATAGAAGATTCAACTATTTCGTTAAAAATGAGTTTTTTGGTTAAAAATTCATATTTTCGAGTTCAAAATTCAACTCTCTTGAAGAAAATTCATCCTTTTAGTTTGAAAATTTAACAATTTCTTTAAAAATTTAACTATTTGGTTGAAAATTATCTTTATTGTTGAAAATGAACTTTTTCGTAATCATTCGTATTTTCGAGGTGAAAATTCGTCTTTTTGACTTGAAAATTTAACAATTTGGTAGAAAATTCAACTATTTCGTTGAAATTAATTTTTTTGTCAAAAATCCATATTTTCGAGATGAAAATTCGTCTTTTCGGCTTGAAAAGGTAACAATTTTGTACAAGATTCATCTTTTTGGCTTGAAAATGTAACAATTTGGTAGAAAATTCAACTGTTTGATTGAAAATGATCTGTATCCTTGAAAATGAACTTTTTTGTTAAAAATTCATATTTTTGATGTGAAAATTCAACTGTTTTGTAGAAAATTCGCCTTTTTGGCTTGAAAATTCAACAATTTGTTAAAAAATTTAACGGTTTGGTTGAAAATTATCTTTATTGTTGAAAATGAACTTTTTTGTTAAAAATTTATATTTTCGAGGTGAAAATTCAACTATTTTGTAGGAAATTCGTCTTTTTAGCTTGAAAATTCAAAAATTTGGTAGAAAATTCAACTGTTTGGTTGAAAATGAACTTTTTTGTTAAAAATTTATATTTTTAAGTTGAAAATTAAACTGTTTTGTAGAAAATTTATCCTTTGGACTTGAAAATTTAACAATTTGGTAGAAAATTCGTCTTTTCGGCTTGAAAATTTAACAATTTGTTAAAAAATTTAACTGAATGATTGAAAATTATATTTATTGTTGAAAATGAACTTTTTTGTTTAAAATCCATATTTTCGAGGTGAAAATTAAAGTTTTTGGTCAAAAATGAACTTTTTTGTTAAAAATTCATACTTTTGAGATGTTTCCGTTGAAAATTCAACTCTTTTGTAGAAAATTCATCCTTATGACTGAAAATTTAACAATTTGGTAAAGAATGCAACTATTTCGTTAAAAATGAAATTTTTTCATAAAAAGTAATATTTTTGAGATAAAAATTGAAATCTTGTAGAAAATTCGTCTTTTTGGCTTGAAAATTTAACAATTTGATAAAAAATTTAACTGAATGGTTGGAAATTAGCTTTATTGTTGAAATTGAACTTTTTTGTTACAAAATTATATTTTCGATGTGAAAATTCAACTGTTTTGTATAAAATTCGTCTTTTTGGCTTGAAAGTTTAACAATTTGTTAGAAAATTTAACTATTTCGTTGAAAATGAATTTTTTTGTTAAAAATTCATGTTTCTGTTGAAAATTCAACTCTTTTGTATAAAATTTATCTCTTGAGCTTGAAAATTTAACAATTTATTAGAAAATTCAACTGTTTGGTTTAAAATAAACTATTTTGTTAAAAATACATATTTTCGAGTTGAAAATTCAACTGTTTTGTAGAAAATTATTTTTTTATTTTTTTATTTTCAACTGTTTGGTTAAAAATTCAACTATTTTGTAAGAAATTTGTCTCTTTGTGTCGGAAGTTCAACTGTTTAGTAGAAAGTTCATCCTTCGACTTGGAAATTTAAGAATCTGGTGGAAAATTCAACTATTTCGTTGAAAATGAATTTTTTTGTTAAAAATTCATATTTTTGATGTGAAAATTCAACTGTTTGGTTTAAAATAAAATATTTTGTTAAAAATTCATATTTTCGAGTTGAAAATTAAACTCTTTTGAACAAAATTCATCCTTTTGGCTTGAGAATTTAACAATTTGTTAAAAAATTTAACTGTTTGGTTGAAAATTATTTTCATTGTTGAAAATGAACTTTGTTGTTAAAAATAAATATTTTTGATGTGAAAATTCAACTCTTTAGTAGAAAATTCATCTTTTGGTTTGAAAATTTAACAATTTGTTACAAAATTTAACTGTTTGGTTGAAAATTATCTTGATTGTTGAAAATGAACTTTTTTGTTAAAATTTCATATTTTTGTGGTGCAAATTCAACTCTTTTGTAGAAAATTCATTTTTTTAGCTTGAAAATTTAACAATTTGGTAGAAAATTCAACTGTTTGGTTGAAAATGATCTGTATTGTAGAAAATGAACTTTTTTGTTAAAAATTCATATTTTGTATGTAAAAATTCAACTCTTTTGTAGAAAAATCGTCTTTTTGGCTGGAAAAATTAATAAACTAGCAGAAAATTCAACTGAGACGTGGCCATAAGTGTGATTTACCGCGGTTCTGCTGGGAGCCGATGTCATTTTTAGATGGCAGTTGCTCCCAGTGGGACCCTGCGGTGGTTTTTAGCCTATTTTTTGAATTATACATATATGTATGTATGTATGTATATGTAAAAGTTTGTTATAAGGACAACCACAGGATTTCGCTGGGAGCAGGTGCTAATCTGAAAAATTTCACCCGCTCCCAGCGAAATCGCTGCAAAATTTCAGCTGTAACTACGTCTCATGACCGTGGGATAGGTGGTTACAGTTTGCGACGAACTCAATTCGATGATCCGGCAAAAGTCTCGTGCACCCTGAGGACATGGAGCGACCCAAGGACGGCCGCCTTCTGCATTTTCCCCGCAAGTGTCTCAGAATTTTGTTGACATGCAGGGATGCTTTTCAGGGTATTAATCAGTGAAACCTTGGCACCTCCAAGAGCGGGTGAAATTTTTCAGATTAGCACCCGCTCCCGGCGAAAACCTGCGGTTGTCCTTATGACAAACTTTTAACTATATATTATTAAAACTTTGTCGTAAAGACAATCGCGGGATTTTACCGGAAGCGGGTTCCATTCTACAAAATTGCACCCGCTCCCGGCGAAATCGCTGTAAAATTTCAGCTGTAACCACGTCTTACGATCGCGAGATAGATGGTTACAGTCTGCGATAGACTTAATACAATTATCCGGCAAAAGTCTCGTCCACCCTAAGGATGGCCGCCTTCTGCATTTTCCACGCAAGTTTCTTAGCATTTCGTTGATAGGCAGTTATGCTTTTGAAGCTATTAACCAGTGAAAGGTTGGTACCTCCAAGAGGACCGATGATCAGGACGATCAGCTTAACAGAATATTTCCGGATATAACAGTCGCATCTCCCTTATAAAGTCTTTATACCTCTCTTTCTTTTCATTCTCCTTGGCTGTGATGGTCTTTCGGCTGGTGCCGAAAATGCGATAACGAACATGGTTCGTTTCTCGAATCAAGATGAACTATTTCAGGTCACGAGTGCGCAACAGAAACAATTATCGAGAATCTGAAGTTTCAGTATATGCGGCACTTCTCGCATTATCGACAATTGACTCTATTTCCCTAGGAGCGTTTGGCCCAGTGTTATTAGGGCTAATGCCATAAAAGTGACAGAGATGGTAATAAAGCACTCTTAGTGCATGCCACATTGTGTGTCGTGTGATGTACGTCGTTCTCGCATGAGTTGGACAGCTAGATAGTATGTGTCTTAGATGCTCGGGGTGTGCATGACACGCTCTACAGCTATCATTGGGAATGTATTGGTCCAAAATTTGGCGACGGTATGCTAAAGTGGAAATGACACCGTCTTGACACGCCAAAATTAAACTCTCCGTACCCAACTTCAAGCCGGGTGATTTCAGGAAAGCAAACGTTAGCTCATACAACATCGACGGAACCTTCATATTTCTGTGGCAGTTGCCGTGCATCCTCTTGTCGAGGAGCTGTTCGCGGAAGTTTTTCTCCTGTGCTTTCTTGACCCGGGCTTTCAGATGTGAGTGTACTCGAGATGGATAATGTTTGATGCATTTTTTTCACCCCTGATATTAAATTCACAGCACTTCTTCGTGTTTCCTGACCATTTTAAGAAGATAGTCTCGTCCATTTGCGACTATATGTGCTCTACCCAGAATAATCCTGTTGTGAAGACATTTAAGATTCAGTATTCCGCGACCACCTTGACGGCGTGAGATGTAAAGTCGCGGAACAAAAGACTTAAGGTGCATGCTTCTGTTCATGTGTATAACCTTTCGTGACTCGATATCTAAGGGCTCTGAGCTCGTCCTTTGGCCATGGAACCACTCCAAATGAATAGAGTACTACCGGGGCGGCAAGAATGTTCGTTGCAGATACTTTGTTTCTCGCCAATATTTCGGAAGACCAAATCTGTCGGATTAGACGTTGGTATATCTGCTTCGGAGATTATCCTTTATAGAGATGTCACGTCCTGAATGCGGCTCTGTGGAACGCTCATGAATGCATAGGTCTCTCCAGCGCCAAGGTGTCGTATAGCGCTTCTGTCGTAGAATACACGAGTGACCTTATGCTTTCGATATCCTGGTTTGCTGCAGAAGTACCCTTCGGAATGGCAAAATGCGAAAGGTAGTGGCAATAATGTGAGGCAAAAAAGGAGTGGGGTTATGGTGTCGCCCTCAAAGACACGTTTCTGAAAAGTGACGTTGTTAGTTGTCACACGATGTTTTCCAGATGAGAGAGTAAATCTAGTTTTCCAAAGCGGTAATCAATCCAGGCTATCGATAGGTAGCGCTGGTAGGATGCTGCGTCCTTGCAGACACATCTATCGAGGAGCAGATTCTCCCGATTGTCCGAACAATCCTATCATTCAGGATAGCTGAGAAAATCTTATACAGTATGTTCAGACAAGTGATTGGCCTGTAATTCTTAGGGTCAGCTAAGTTGCCCATCTTTGGTGGGCCAGGTGCTGGTGGGTTGAAGGAAACTTCTTCCCCTTTTGGAAAACCCTGTACGGGATCCCGTAACTGTTCCTGTGCGTGTTCCTTTGCCAGAACTATGAGCAGTTCTCGTAAAAGAAACGTTAGAGGTTCAGCATAAGAAATTGAGACACTAAACTGTACACGAACCTGTATAGGCATGTACATGTTCCGTAACATGCAGCCCTTACGAAAATATATGTCAGGAAAAAAATTACAGGCTTGTCATTTTTCCCCTGTAGTTTTTTCGCGACCACAGGAAAACGACAGGCAAGACGACAGCCGAAAATGACTGGCCCTAATTGGTCATAATTTATAATAATATCGTCTAAACCTTATAAAGTAACGACGACTTGCAGATTTATTAGTGAACTATTTCAACTTTCCTATAAAGCTTAAAAAATCATTAGCAAAAGAAAACTATTATGGGAATTTTCATGATGAAACACCTTTTTCTAGCTTGTGTCCAATTCCGAATTCTCTTCCAACACATCAATTGTGGAATGAGTTCGATTTGCAATTTTAAAGCTTTCTTATCCTTACAAAGCGCTAAACTTGAATACCATGGGCAACAATTTCGGAATATTTTCAACTTTCTTCATTCCATTAACATGTCCACTGCGTGCTCTCTATTCCATGATCCAACAAAGTATGGTCTCGCCACGCGCATCTAAAAAAAAGTGAACCAATCAATTTCGAACTTTTTCGTCAACAAGTTCAAGGACACTGACTTCTTGGAAATTAGTGAACCACAAGATCTGCAGAAACTTCAGATAGCTAAATCGTTTATTCTCTGATGAGAAAATTACTAAGCACTTTTGGCGACCTTCCTTTCCTGTTAGTTTATCAGAAAAATTTTCACATAATTCGTCTGGAAAGAATACTGTTTGCTGTTCACGGACTGTATCGTGAGAAATAGTGCCGGCGTCCTAAGTTGGGTAACGTTTCCTGCATTTACCAAATCTTAGGCCTTCACATTTTGGAATTTGTTTGAATTGATAATCTTAGTAGGGACCTTGCCTGCAAATTAACTGACAGCGTCGTTTGCTAATAAAGTTTTTTCGTCACTAACACTTTCATGTACAAGCATTGCAATTTAAAAAACGTTAGATTCTTGTTGGATATATTTAGCGAGTCTACCAAGACACTCTATTGAGTTAAGTATACCTTGCACATACGTCAGGATACTGAAATGTGCAATTATTTCATTAAATCTTAAATAATTATACAATGTGAAATTATACATTATGAAGTTTTGACTAAAATATATGATTCTCTTTTACAAAGTTCAAAAAGTCTGTATAAAATACGTATTTTTTCACAGGTGGTTCCTATGTGACTGGCATTCAAGTAGGACCTCTTTAAGTCAATATCTCTGATTGCGTTTTACGGAGGTACTTATTATAAATGAAAATACGCTTCGACACGTGGGAAAAACTTTTATTTTTGTATCGATTTTTCTGACCTGGTTCAGCAGTGGCAGTATCGCAACGATTTATAACCCCCAACAATCCTTTTCTGCGTTATTTGAAGAAGTCATACATTAAGAAAAATTTCATGTTATTTACGTAAGGTTTGTAAATGTGAAGTGAGGCAAACTTTAAATTATTCAATGTAAATGATTACCTTAAAAACGGTTATAGAGTGACAGACTTCAGTGAATCTTTCTAAGTAAAAATTGTGTTATTTACTCGAAAGTTTGGCACTGTTTAGAATCAATTCGAGAGAAAATTTGATTTTGCATAAACTATTGTACAATTGCAAAATACAATCTGACTTCAATATAAGTAGGATATTACAAAGTTGATTACCATGGATCAAAGTTGTCGCCCCTAGCGAAAATATTTTAGTAAGGCCATTTTAGTACTTCTTCCATGTTTGTGGTTTTTCGACTGGATTTTCAGTATTTTCTTTCGTCCAGTGGGATGAAGAAATTATTTTTCAATTGAAATAAAAAAGGTTAGATCCAAAAAAATAATCCTATTCTAAGAAAATCGAAATTGAAGATGACCGTATCACGAAAAAAAGGAAGTATATATTTTTTCACTGCATGATGATGATTGAAAAAATATCAATACTAAAAGGCTTAAAAAATTATACTCCGTTGAAATTCAAACTAAATTTAAAGTTGAATTTGAATAAATCTTGTTTCAATATTCTAGTATGAATAAATGAGGTTTCGGAAAAATCCTTTCACCAAAATCGTTAATGTGGTGTGATTTTGTAAGAATCATAATGATAACAAAAAATGTAGTACTTTTTAATTTTAAACATGAAAACTGCATCTGAATAATTTTTAAAATCAAATTTTTTGTACAAAAAATTTGAGGATAATGTTTCCTTTAAATGTACGTCGCTATATAATTTTATTCTAAGAATTCTTCAGACAATTCTTTTTTATGTTTTCTTTATATTTTTGTACTATACAATGTAGTAAAGGTTTTTCGTCAAATCTACACCCAAAAAATCTTCAATAAATATATGAATAATTAGATAACTACAATGTTTTCAATAATTTTCTAGTTTTAATACAGTGCAATTTTAGAAAAATGTTACTTTCATAGAAACTGGCATATAATTCAATTAACGATAATAACTTTTCATATAATTTTTCAACTGCAACATTAACCAAAAAGTAACTCTTTTAATCGCACATTGCGTATCTACAAGAAATTATGTAATTTTTGCAGATCCAATCAAATTTACTGATAGTGAACACCATTATTGGCCAAATCGTTGAAGACAGTTAAATTATTTTTAATTCATCTGACCTTGAGGCAGATGAATTTTGTGAATGATTTGTGAATGAGGCAGATGATTTTTAGTGAAAAACGTTTATATTACCTGACACTGTTCAAAAATTCAAAATCCCATTAGAACTATAGTTAGTTCTGATATCGATTTTCTCTTTCTTCCAGATCATGGTCAATACCAGTCATATATCCAGGTCGCCCTTTTTGTCTCTGGAGAAGCAAAAACTGTTTGTCTTTTTCTATTTTTATAATTTCCAACGCATTGGCATGTGCAATATCAAAAAGGTCGTTTAGAGTGTCACTGAATGCATCCCCCTTTCTCTTTTCCACCTCGCTCTTCCTTGTTGAATTTCTTTGTAGGTTCCTCCATTTATTACACAAGTCTTGCAGTTTTGATACGCAGTGATAAATGTCTTCAATTGGAATTTGTGACTTCTGCCAAAAAATAAGAACTTCCTGTATTGTTAACTTTGCACTTTCTTGCACTGTTTTTTCTACATATTCAAGCTTGAAGAATAACACTCTCAAAACTTTTTCATTTGGTGGCAACTTAGAAGAAACAATTTCACTTGATATGTTTCTAAGTAGAAAGACATTTTTTTTAAGATGCTGTTCCATTTTCAACCTTTTTAACTTCGAATTAACACTAAAATATATTCTTCTCTTATGAATGGTAAAGAATTATAAATTTATACCATTATAACCGAGTCGAGAGACCAGATGGTATTGACAGTGACCAAGTTCGGAACTTACATTTTTTTTCTCGGAATTTTGAAAACAAATTTTTTTCTTCCGGATGTGTTTTTTAACATAGTCTCGAAATCACAATTGCACTACATATCATATTGCAGTTTCAGTATTCGTAATGATGTTGATTGCTCTAGTCGTAGGATACATTCTTTAAAACGATAGCAGTGTTTGGAAACCTTTGTACGTATTAGAAGCAGCGTTTAGATTCTCAATTCCACATATGCCTCAGAAGTTGGCAGAACAAATTATCTTCGTTTTCGAACTTTTTGCTTATCTTATTTCTTCATCTGTAATTTTGACAGTTCTAACTGACATCAAGTTGACAACGGAATACGAAATGCAAATCGATACTTCAGAAGATTTGAATAATTCTCGACTCATTTCTTTTTTACTCGGATAATTTTTTTCAAAATTATAACTCAAACTAAATATACAAACGCAATTTATTGTCTTATTTCCTATATTCCAAATTTTGAGAGCGATATATCATTGCGCTTGGACATGGTGAACACTAAAAAAACATTTCATAACCGAGGACTGGTTTGGTCACGTGGTCACCGCAGAGCATGCCCTTAAAGAAAGAATTTGAACCTGAATTATTTTGCTCACAAGTGAGCTCAGAAGCCTCCTTAAAGATTCTTGGAAATTAATAACAGATCTATTTTTGCCGATTTTAGAAATCAGTTTGAAGATAGGCAACTTTCGAGATTGATTGTACGTATTGTGCACATCTTTAATTTTTATTATTCGGCTCAACCTACTTATTTTATTGCATTACCCTTAACTTACAACTCTGTACATTTTTCATTTCGCATATTTTACAAAAATTAATCATTAAAATTAATAATTGCTGGGGAATTGAAATAAATTATTTTTTTAAATTGTTTATGAAATGCGTAAATACTAGCTACGCATAACGTATCAATTATTTAAAATCATAAACAATAAATATTTCGTAACCTAATCGCAAGTGCAGCCATACATACATATTTACCATGATTTTTTCTCACATTAAGCACATTCAATGTTTAAAAATTGTTCATGATTTACTCAAATAAATATTATTTTCGAATGAATTGAAATTCATATCCAGCAAAAAATGTACAAAAATTCAACGTTTAGACGGTGACGGCACGAAGTTACAGCAACATATTATAACGTTACATCATATGTTCAATACCCGGCGTATGTTCAAAATTTTCGAAAATTCATTTTTTATATTTTTTCGTATACAAAAACTTTCTTTTTATATTTTTAATTAATTGCAAAATCTACATATTAGCCATGAAATTTTTCCACACGGGATGTGCGGAATATCAGGATTTACAAGTGGTCATATGATTTTAATGAAACTTGGTGAAATGATACTGCTGCATAAAAAAACATTTTGTAGATGTATGAATTTTGGAAAATTTTCAAAATTACGGGATTTACGCAATATTGAATATTGCGATTGACTTTTTTTGGAATTATAGATATTTCTGGAAATGGTAGTTGAATTTCAGCAAAACTTTACGTGAGAGGTGAAATTATATATTTTAAAAATAAATTGATTAAAAAAAAAGTAAATAATTGTAGGCAAAAAAAAGTAAACAAAAAATTTGGAATCAATTTTCCGTGAAATACTCTCTTTCTCATTTTTTTCAAAACTGAAATATAAATGTTCCCTGTGAATTAACGTTTCATCGAAAAAAATGTATGGAGACTCTTATGTGTCCCAATATATCGTAATTTCAGTGAGATTGTGCACTGTACTTTTAGTGTCGCAATTCGCTAACGATACTAGCTACAACTTTTTTTCTAACTACTTGTAAGCAAATTTCTTTTGCTGAATATGGCTCAGATTTAATGCGCAGGGGTGTTTAAAATAGAAAATTTCTTACTTGCGATGGTAATCATTGATTTATAAATCATTGATCATAAATATAAATTCTATTAACAACGATAAATATTATGGATTGTTCATTTGCAAAGGATATTTTGGCTATAAAATTACTGGCTCTTATCAAAAAAGTGACAGTTGATCATAAAAATATATCTCTTGATATACAGCACAGGCAAAAGTTTGAATACTCCTAAGAAAAATCGGCTGAAGTAATATTTTCATAGTTTTGCTGTTTGCAGTTGAATTGATTTCTACAAAATACATTCAGAAGGAGCAGGAAATGTTAAAATTATATTGTACATACCAAAATTATGTAGATAATGTAGCAAAATATGTAGATAAACGACAAAAATAATTTTTTTTTCTTAAGTGTATTCAAACTCTTCTCCTGTACTATAATTTGTTAATTTTATCAACAAATTATGAAAAGAAATGTCCAGTGTGGATATTTCCTTTTAAAGTCAATGAAAAATAGGCCAAGTATAATTGTCCGGATAGTCCGCATGTTCATCTATGTTTATCACATGGTGCGGACCTGGCAGAAAAAGTTTAGTGTTGAAAATATAAGATTCGATAATACTTGTTCAATTTAAAAACAAATGGTCATGGTAGATACTTATAGGCATCACATTATGTACTGATATCACTGGCAAACTCATTTAAGGGCAATTAAAAGAAAGAATTATATTATGTTGACTTTGGATGTGCATACTTAGTAATTGCTCATACAATTTTTTTTCTACAACTGACAAATAATACCGAATGAAAATTTTTTGTACTACTACATATCGTTAGCAACACAACTGAGAAAAATTATGAGGAAAAATGATATCGTTTCAGCTGCAAAGGTCCACAACGTACATTTTTTATTATAATTTGTTTATAAAGTTCATGAATGATATCAGAAGACATATCTTTATGATCAAATATCACTCTCTTGATAAAAGCTAGTATTTTTAATACCGAAATATACTTAACAAATCCATAGTATTCAGAGTTTTTAAATAGAATTTATTTATAATGATTATCACAGCAATTAATTTTTTTTTTCCATTTCAAACACCCTTGCGCATTAAATTAAAAGCATGTTCAGCAAAAGAAATTTGTTTACAACTAGTTACAAACACAGTTTTGTAGCTTATATCGTTCGCGAATAGTGACACTGACAGCGCTGCGAAGCGCGCGTCTTAATAAAATTACGATATTTTCGGGCATTTCTTTATATCCCAATGAAAAAAATAATTAAATCAGGTGATATTTCATGAGCAAATTGAAGCAAAATTTTGTTTTTGAACTTTTTCGGGGCAAAATTTTGGACTTTTTTGAATATTTCAATCTCAAAATATATTATTTCGCCTGTAATACCCCAAAATTTCATCCAAATACAATTATGGGTTCCAAAAATATCGACAGTTCCAAAAAATCCAACCCCAAAGTTCAATATAGCGTAACTATCGTAATATTGAAAATTTTTAAAAAACCTTAGAGCTTAAAATGTTTCTTACGAAGCACATAATTGCAGCTGATTTCTCGCGCATGATTATGGAACTGCTTCATACTTTCGAGGAATATTATTAATTTTCAAGCTTAATTTTCATGGTGTTATCCCCGAAATTTCGGTCTGTCGTTTTACGAATGCTACCTGTGAATACTATTCTTTACGTTATTAAAAACGCCCGTCTCCCTCCTGACAATATAATTAGGCGTGTTTCTTGCCAACCCCAATGTCCACTTTACATACCTCTCCTGTGTCCTATTTACCTGTTCACTTTCCTTCAACCCCCATACCTCTACTCTATACAATAGCACACTCATCACTAGTGAGTCAAACAATTTCATTATCCTTTCAAAATCATCTGCGAATAACTTCTTTCCCAACCACCACAACCGCCTTATCATCACATTTGCCCTCCTCACTCTCTCTTTTATGTGAGCACCCACTGCCCCATTCCTCCGAAACACAAAGCCCAGATACACAAACTCTTTAACCTCCTGTACCGCCACTCCCTTCAACTTCCTTTCCCTTCCCTTATCCCTGCCACCTTCTTTTCTGAACACCATAACCTTGAACTTTTCCGCATTCAGCTCTAACCTGCGCTCATCCAAGTATCTTCTTAACCTCTTCATCATCTCTTTTAACGCCTCCTCACTTCTAGCCAGCAATACTATGTCATCTGCATACGCTAGTGACCAAATTTTAGCCCCCCCCCCTATCCTTACTCCTCCTACCACCCAGGCCTCCAACTTACTTTCCATATCCACAATTAAAATCGAAAAAAGCATTGGGCTAAGCCCACACCCTTCCCTTAACCCCCTATCCACCCAGAATCCCTCCAAAATCCCCTACCTTCCTCTTACCTTATCTTTGGTCTCTTCATATATCTCCCTTACCCTTTCGATCAGGCCTCTCTCCACTCCCCTATCCTCCATCGCCTCCCACAACCATCCCCTATCCACCGAAGGAAACGCACCTTTAAGATCCACGAAAAATGCGTGAACTCTTGCCCCCTTCTTTGCTCATTCTCTATCCACCACGAGCTGCAGAACGTAGATATTGTCGATAGTACTCCAACCCGCCCTAATGCCCGCCGGCGTCTCCGGCAATATTTCTTCCTGCTCGACATCCTTCCACAGCCTCTCCGCCACCACCATCGCGTATACTTTATACGCCGTATTTATTAGCGTAATTTCTCTATAATTACCCTGTCAGTTCTTGTCTCCTTTGTCATACAGTGGCACTATTAACCCTTCTCTCCACCCTATTGGGAATCCCTCCCCCTCCATACTTTCTTCACTCCCTCCCTTAGCCTCTCCCTAACCTCTTGTGTACGAAACAGCCATGCCTCGTTCTCTACCCCATCCAGCCCTGCTGCTTTTGACCTCCTTAACTTCCTTATCTGTTTCTCCATCTCCTCATCATCCGACTGCTCCATCTCTGCCTCCCGCGTTCTTCTACTCCCACCATCCCTCTTCCCTGAAGTCTGAGCCCTGAAATGATTCTTTAAAAAACTTCTTCCACTCCTCACTCCCTATCTTCTCGCTTATCCCCACTCTACGCTTTCTAAACCTATTTATTATCTTCCAGACATCCCCCTCTGTCCTAACATCTCTTAACTCCTCTTCCAGATCTTTCTCCTTTTCCTGTTCTTTCTTCTTACACGTCAATATAAACTCCTTCCTCATTTCTACGTACTCCTCCCTTTTCGCTGTACCCTCTTTCCACTTCCTGTACTTCCTCTTAACCTTCCTTTTCATCTTCTTACATTTCCTATCCCACCACGACTTCACCATTCCTTTCTTCTTCTTTTCGAATACCTTTTTTTGCACGCAACCTTTCACTTTCTCTTTTAAATCCTCCCATATCTCTTCCACCGACTCTCTTCCTTCGTCCAGCTCACCCTCTCGCCCGTCGACCCTTCTTCCCCCCTTGCCTTCCGCCGCTCTCACCCCTTATTCACAGCCCTAATCGCTGATTGTCTGATTCTACCCTCCCTTCTACTGCGAATCTTTCAGTCTCCTTCCACCCTTGCATATTCATGTCTACATAGTCTATCACCGACACCCCACCTTACTTACATATGTGTATTCTCTATCTTCATACCCGGTTGCGATGCCATTCGCCACCGCCCAGCCTCTATCCTCCATCCAGTCCCTTAGAATCTCCCGCTCCTTATTTATTATCTTACCCTTCGATTTCCTTTCGAAGTTCTCCCCTTCCCTGTAAAGGCACTTTTCCCTTCCCATCCTCGCATCAAAGTCCCCACCGAGTACCACCATACCCTTCTCTCTTTCGCACCCACTAGCTCGTCCTTTCTTCCTCATACTGACCGCATCCTAGAGTCTCCACCTATACGCCCTTGGCAGCTTTGGCTCTATTCTCTCCCATTTCTTTATTTCTACCCACGTCTCTACCATCCCTACAACAACAAACTCTTGAATATACATCCAGAACTCCTCATCCTTCTTCTTTACCCCTGTTACGTTCCAGTACAGCACCTTCACTACTCCTCTACCCTGCATTACCCTCACCCCCCTACTTCCTTCGAAACAAATTCCCCTGCGCTTTCTTCAACACCTCTTTCTCCTCATCCCACACCCACATTTTTTCGCCTATTCTTATTTTCTGATATCCTACCTTCGCCAATCTCTGTTCACTCCTCTCTCTCCTAGCCCTGTCGTACAGCATTCTCTGCACATCCCTTTCCTTTCTCGTCAAAAAAATCCCTTTCTCCACCGCTCTTCAGCCCCAACCCTCTTGTTACAATATTATTTCCCCTGTCTGCCTTATCTCTTCTCTCCATTCTCACCTCCTTTGCCCTTATCCTTTCCTTATCCGTCCTCTCTTCCTTTCCATTCCTACTTCCATTTCCACCCTGCCCTCCACCTTTTCTAGCTTTTCTCCGTTCTTCCCTTCTACCTCCTAATTTTTTCTTCCATCTGCCTTTTCAACGTATTTGTCTTTCCTACCCCTCTCTGACCCTTCTACTCTCTCCCTCACTTCTTTCATTTCCTCTTCCCATTTATCATCTCTGATTCTCAAGTCCTCCCTCATGGCTTCCGTCTGCTCCTTAGTCCCCCTTACGTTCTCCCTCAGCCATCTGTTCTCACTTCAACCCGAGAGCCTCCTTCTCCGACTTTCCCTCCATTTGAGGGCGAGCATAAGTCCGGATATTCCCCTCGGACCTTGAAAATCCAGGAGAGGGCCACGTGTTCGGTTCGCTTTTGATTCCTTTGGAATAGAACTGAAGGGCCTATGACAAAGCCACCGAACGCGTCTACGGGGTTAATAAGCAGTCGCAGACAATTGTCCAGGGATGGTCCCGAAGGAATAACCCCTAAGCGGAGGCGTAGCAACCGTGCATTTTTAGGACTTTTTGACAGGTTCCACGGAATTAATTTAATGGGTTTCACTAAGTTTTATAATAATGTTCGAATATGTTTCTAATTGATTTATGGGGATTTGAATTTGAAATTGTTATTCTTTCGCCTTTCAATAATATTACGAGTGAAAGTTTCCGGAGCAGTTTCCCCAAAACGCGTGTGCATCCGATTGATCTCCGCCGATCGCAAACCCTGCAGGGTCGTTAGTTTTTCAAAGAGACAGGTGCCATTGTTCCACGTTTAATATCCTCACCCACAAAACTAGCTGAAGGTCACAGACGTATAGAGGGACTAGACTAATCTCTAAGAGAAGTAGCAAGAATGCGTAAAATACGCTAAAAAAGGGGTGTTCCACTTTTAATCCATTTATCCTCACTTCATTTCTATCAAAGGCTTGAATGAAAACCCAAAAAACTCGCTTGCACCAAAACTGTGTGTTAAAAGTAAACGACAATAAACCAACCGGCCTCTTGTAAAATAACTTTGTTACTTGTTTACCATTCTATCATAGAATGCTCAAAAAAGGTACCACCTCCTTCCATTGCATGACTACTGATGGCTACAATAAGCGCAAACTGCCAATTAATCACTGAAGCCCAACACACTCCACTCCTCACCCGGGGCACCAAATTGTTTGAGCATTGAGCAGGCACCTAATTGCTAGTGGAGCGTATTGGGATTCAAATAACCACAGCCAAATTTTAGTTGCAAAGGAAAGAGTTTATTTTATGCCATGAAAAACCTCCACTCGATGAGTGAAGGAAAAAGCCGAAAATCAAATAGTAATCACAAAAGTAAGTCAGAAATTACCTTATGAGAGAATGTATGAGTATTGGAATGACAATAAGTCCGCCATACCTTAATCCACACAATAGCAAACACAGAATCCAAGATGAGACTCGTTCACAATGTTGGGATGACAACCAGTCCGCCATGCATTAATTAACACAAGGGAAGACACACATAATCCAATACGAGACTCGTTCACACTCGCAAAATGGAACCTCTCACCACAAAGGGTCACCTTGAACTCAACTGAACTTTTAAGAAAACTAATAATTATAAAAGTGAAAACAAATTCCTTACTCTATTACATATAATTCGTGGGAAAAAGGTTCCATTCTACCTGCTGGGCGCTGACCTTCGAGCTACGCGCAGAGCTTACAGTTTTATTTGAGGTGCAGCCCCTTTTCCGAGAATGAATAAACTATGGAGAAAATAAACTAAGTCTAACTCCCCACAATTTCAGATGACGGTACGAAGCAGGCAAGCATTAGTCATATCTTGGTTTGATTATTTTTTATTCAATTTAATTAGTTTTAGCTTGGCTTAATTATTTTTAATTTAATATAATTAATTTTATCATGGTTTAACTAGTTTCGGCTTGATTTAATTATTTTTATCTTACTTAGTGTCATTAGTTATAAGTTATTCTATTTAGTTGAAAGTTATTTTTTAATAAGTTATAAGTAACCTCAATTAGTAACTTACGAGTATGACAGAAACTTTATAATGCGCATGTGAAAATGATCCTGCACTGAGCGATAAGACTGGATGCGTGCACAACCGGGTTTGCAAGTTACTTTCCACATATGCACCTAACCTTAATTTTTTTAATTGATTTGCTTTCATGAATTAAATCCTTCACAATAGCCATAAAATCTGAGCACGCGAAATTCAAATTGATGAAATGTAGGTTGATCCAAGCTACAGTATTAAATTGCGCTTGCGCAGTTTCACCGAGAGGTTTGCCAGGTAAATCGCACCTCGTTGTCCATCTCACATGGTAAAAAGAGAGGTCCGATCGTCTTCATGGATCGGAGTCCCACTGCAGAGAATCTCAGAACGGCTCTTGTAGAAATGGGGGTAATCCCGCTTGTAGAAGCAGAGGAACACCCGTGGACGTTGTGGGAATCGCAACGCGCCATGGTGCGACACACAGTTTGTCGGCAAGATACGAACGGACTGACAATCAATTCAACGGCAGATACATGCGTTACCGACAGCTGGTAAATTTATATCAGTACTGGAAGAAAGTACTGATTAATTTCACAGAAGCGCCATCTGTTATTGATAGATATTTACCCTTTATTGATAAGGTAGGCTCTTGATATACCGACTGACGCTCGATGTATACCTGGAGATGTGAATTACCGGCGGCCCCTGTTTTACCGACCTATGGTAAAATGATAACATAAAAATTACTCAAAGTAGCAAATATTACAACAATTCGCCTCTGTCCCTCCATTGCAAAGGAAGAAAAAATGCTGCAGATGGTTTCTCGATGTACTATGTCTTTATTTAAACCCCGGGTGAAACAGAGGTCTGTACACGGGTCACCCTTGCTGCTAAAGTGTCATTTAAGTCCTTTGGCATGACTACATATACCGCCAGACAACTCCACTTCACTGGGTATAGGCCAGTGAATATTTTATTTTACTAAGGTGGTCTTAGAATCAGTGTATAAATTTAATTACAACCAGTGATAACTCGCGGTCGCATACGACTTATTAGAAGTACTTGCATTTGCCTGGGTGTTTGGTTAGGGAAGAGGAAGACTGCAGAAAAACGCCTCCCGACTCTAGCCAGTTTTTCCGCAATCGAGTTTGAAGGTAGACATTCGTTCAAGACTATCAGACATTAGTTACAACGCAGCGAATACATAAAATGTTCGTACTTCGCAGATGGTCACACCTTCGAGTGTTATCCGTGCTCGAAATGGCTTAAGAGGGCCGGGTCATGGGCTTTTGCAAGGTTATCGCATGCCACTATCTTCTCCGAAAGTATAGTAAAAAATATAACGTATGTAGTATGTCTGTATTCTTAAAAGAATAAGCTACAAGGGATATTTTGAAAATTTTAATCAACATTGATTATATTAAAAATATGCTTGGTCAAAGTTACCCTACTTTTTAAGACTTAATTTCTCGGCTTTTAATGATTATTATTTTACAAATTAAGGAAATGCCTCTTGTAGATTGATTCTTTATCTACACATTTATGTATATAACTGAAAAAAATTTCTTAGATAAATATGAAAAAACAGTTGCGAACGAAGTGTCTACATAGAGTAAATTTAAGACTATTATAAGTAGATTATACCAATTTATATTTGTGAATTGATTTTAGGACTTTGAATGGAATTAAATAATTAATTAAGAAAGCTCTTCCGCAGTGATTGATGGACATTCCTCCTCAGATTTTATGAGGTTGTCGCAAAATTCCTTGAAGTAGATGATATATATATATATATATATTTCAAATGGGACCAAAGGAAAATTGTAACGACGGTTATTTAGGCGGAAGAGAATTAGTTTTCAAAATCAAATCTCAAACCGATTGGGAAAACTAGTTTTGTGCCACAGAATTACTTTACTGGGATGTAACAACAAATAGAGGGTTAGAATTTAAACGCAGTCTCCCTCTTTTGGTTAGAAGCAGTTCGTCGTTATTACTCAGTCTGATAATTCCGGAAAAATACAGTGTTGTGAGTGCTCATGCAATACACAAGTACCGTAAAAATAAAAGACTAGAGTTGCTCTACTTAGCAGCGGCGATATATAAATATCAAATTTAGCCCTATTAAGAGAAGCAGAAAATTAATAGAATGTTGTCTCTACAAACCTCTGCTCTTCCTGATTGGTAGAAGTATGACTAGGATTAAAACTACAAGGTAAGGTTAAAATGTATCGATTGAGTTTTAATTTTGATATCTTCTACATGTAAAATTGTGATTATTGAGCAAGTACCATTAATAAGCCCAAAGTGTATGGAATTGATCAGAGCGGTTTTCTTGTTTTCGAATAAAAATTTTTCTTAAATAAAAAGTTCCGGAGTTGAAATATTAAAAATGATATGTGACCTCTACCATTGATTTTAATCCTTTTGCCCATAAGGTACAATATTGTTCGGTACGAAAAAAATTGAAAAACGATCCTATAAATAAAAAGGAGTAATTAAACGGTACTCTGCAGTTTGGTAGTCTCCCATCTAAATATTCAACGTGAGACTTAGGATTTTTTACCCGTGACATTCAAGATATAATTTTTATTATTGAATTGAAAAATTCTAAACGTTAAACAGAATACTTGGTTCGTAACATAGGCAGCGTTCGAATCACCACCGGATGTGATTTTTCACAGCATTTCAGCGTGCGATTATGTTTGTGAGTGACCGTGTGTGCAATTGTATAATTTCGAAAATAAATGAAATGCAGTGACGAATATATAAAACCATTTTTTTTTGCAAATTTATCATTATATTACATTATCTGTTTCGAACTTCTGTACCGAATAGATCGCGGCTAGGACCGGATAGGACTTGTATGAATCTTTTCAAGCACCCCGTACAGGTCCTGGATAGACCTGGATGCGAAATTGTATGCCGAATAGATCCTGGATAGGACCGGATAAGACCCGGATAGAATTTCCAAGCACACCGTATAGGTCCCAGATACGAAATCATATGCCGAATAGATCCCGGATAGGACTAGATAAGACCCGGATAGAATTTCCAAGCACCGTGTATAGGTCTCGGATAGACCCGGATACGAAAATGTATGCCGAATAGATCCAGAATAAGACCGGATAAGACCCGGATAGAATTTCCAAGCACCCCGTATAGGTCCGGGATAAACCGAAGTACGAAATTGTATGCCGAATAGATCCTGGATAGGACCGGATAAGATCCGGATAGAATTTCCAAGCGACCCGTATAGGTTCCGGATAGACCCGGATATGAAATCATATGCCTCATAGATCCCGGATAGGACCAGATAGGACCCGGATAGAACTTCCAAGCACCCTGTACAGGTCTCGGATAGACCCGTATACAAAATTGTTTGCTGAATAGATGCAGGATAGGACCGGACAAGACGCGGATAGAATTTTCAAGCGACCCGTATAGGTTCCGGATAGACCCAAATACGAAATTGTATGCCGAATTGATCCCGGGTGGGACTAGATAAGACCTGGATAAATAGGTGTCCTAGCGTCCCGTGAAAGTCCCGGATAGACTCGGATACAACCCGGTGACAAAACCCGTAGTCCGGGTTCTATCTGGAACTTTAAGCAGGAGAACGTCTTTCGGCTAGACCATGAGTGGATTGGATCATGCACTGAATATATCTTTGAAACTGATGTCGAAAATCAAATTCGCTATTTATCTTAAAAACATAATTGACATTATATGTGAAGTTTTTCCACTGTAATTTTATTTAGAAACAGGTAAGTTATAATACTAAAAAATCATGATGTGGAGATGAAGGTGCTTTTACATGAGATCATTATGCTTTTCAACATAACCTATAAACTAACCTCAAGACATGTATAATTATTTGTATTTTTTTATTTTGCAAGTAAGCTTGTGAGATTCAGTTTGAATAAATGGATATTTGGATGGTGTATGGGATACATATTTACAATTTTTTAAAAGTATTTTTCATTGAATCAGTTGAAGGAGGTAAGATACTTTTAAATATTGCACCTACTCAATGTAAAATAAATAAAATTATTATAGGAAGGCATTGAAGAAAGTTCTTTTTCGATGTGATTTTTCTAGTAAATTCCGAGAACAAGGAAAACAGGCAGGGCGTTCTGTTGCTACTCTACCGACCTGTGGGAGTTATTAACAAATAAGACAATACGGCAATACCTCAAAACATTTTAAAAGAAAACTATTAAATTTAGAAGTGAACTTTACATTCATCGTCAAAATGTCAAATCCGTACATACTAAATTCATATTATTAAATTTCGGTTGCTTGATTTTAAATCGCGCAAGCGTATAAGTATAAATGTTATATTTCTTAATGCTAAGTTCTTTTAATTGTACAATTTCGAGTTGTTTATTTTAAAGAATTTTGATAGAAAATTCATGATTACTCATTACATATATTTAAAAGAATTTGATTGTCAGCAGGAAAAAAAAAATTACTTATTTATGTTTGTTATTACAATTTGAACTGCTTGCACCATGCAAGAAGATTGTTTCACAATTCTTCTGCCGAGTTATTGCGATCGAACATCAATTTCATTCATCACAGAGTGCCACCTATCCACATTTAGTCACGTATTTTTACACTTGTCACCTGTTCCACCTGTTTGGAAATTTTTCACATTTTTTCAGTTTAGAAACTGAAATTGTATTTCAATTTCCAAGTTTCAATGCTTTGAAGTTAATTTGTGTGAAGTGAAATGAGGTACAATCAGGGTTGGTCAGTTACGCGTAACTCCCCACATAACAAAATGCCTGCACAGTGCGAGCATTACACAAGCCGACAAAATTTGACAAAAGTCAAAAGCCAGAAAGCAGATCAAACATTTCCGAAGGATTTTGATGCGCTGAATCCGAGTGTTTTATCCTGTTGTGTCTCGAGGTCATAAAATAGAAAAATCACGGGGTCGTCGGCATTTGTTCTTGATTTAATTCGTATGTAGCATCTATGATTAAACTCGCGAATCTCTTTACAACTATTACAAAATGAAAAACCACACTTGTGGTCTTTGAATTTAACAATATTTGTTAATTTGGAACAACCCGGGCAAATTTGTTCAACACTACATACACTTTTAAATTTATAAAATGAGTCTGGCCGAAGATGTTGATCGAAACAGGCTTGGTTATAAGATTTCCGCAAACAGTTCATTAATTAACATACATTATTACATTATTAATTAAGATACCGTCAACCGGGACGGATCGCTACAATAATTTTAAAAAAATCATCAAAGGCTTAGCAATTGTATTTTCAAACTTAATCGCTTATTAAAATAAATGTATAGGGAAGAGTGGGGTATGGCGTCAGGCTTTGAATGAAATGTCCTTTAAATTATGATTGAAATGTGAATTTGATGTCTGTATTTTTTTGTGAGAAGCTCACATTATGAGGTTACATAGGTCATTACTTAAATCTATTTTTTAACAACGTCATTATTTGATATTTAATTAAATCGTTTGTCTCGCATTTCGATCAGCGTACCTCATACTATGGGGCATGGTGTCTGTCATATTACTGCCGGTTTATTTCATGAATATGAACGTTGTGGAATAAAAAGCGTACAATATCATAATTCTTGAAAATATAATGTAACGCAGAAAAATTACTCGAGACATGATCAACACTAAATAAATGTTTTCTTATCAATCAAAGTAAAATATGTCGCAAAACCTAGTTATAACCCTTACTCCTTGAAAATTCTGTTCAGCATGTAAATATCTGTATTTGCCTTTAACAGATATCTTGTTTACCGAAAGGTACCAAAGGCACGAAAATTCAAAACAGGCACTGATCAATAATATTCGAAATCCTATTAATTGAGTTATTGTTCAACCCATGTAATTAGGACCACCCTAATAAATAAATAGAATTGCTTGAAGTGTGTTTGTTCTGAGAAATTATAATTAGGAATGGAAAAAACCTCATAACAATAAGTTTTAGTCTTTTTAGATTATAACCTCAAAAAGTTTACATGCTGGTCTCTCAAAGGAATAAAACATGAAATTGAGCGGTTAAGTAAAGGGAATCCTTTCAATTATATCTTAATAGAAAATTATAATTAGGAATGTAAATACATTTATAATCTCTATAACGACAATTTTTATATTTGTAGGTTATAATCACCAATTTCACCTGACAATCAATTTCAAGATAATTAAACGTGAACTTGGTACTTACCGTATTATTATTAAATATAACTTCGAATCGCGTTTCGATTTTTATTATGTGCATAAGTTTATTATTAACAAACTTGAATTTTATTAGACGAGACATAAATAAATTTCTGAGTTTTTCTGCATTATCGATCAAATTACCGACCTGATATCAAGCACTGTTACCATATCTCCACAAACGTTTGCAGACAGCATGCCCCGAATGTCATGTTTCAAGATTTCATTAATTTTAATACATTCAGATCGTTTATAAAATCATTTTATGATACCAGAAGTTTAAAGAAATACCTGACCCATTAGAATCTAATATTTTCGTGTTTCAAGTATTTCAAAATATGCTGTAAGTGCTTATGTTCTGTCACTATTTTTCCAAACACAGAAAGCCATTTTATGCAAAAAGCTAATATAGAAATCCACAAACGTAGTCATATGTATCTCGTAAAGAGCGAGTTCCAAACTAACAAAACTATTTGCGATTAAAGCCCTTCTTGAGAGAAATAAAATCCTTCCCAATCATTTTCTTTGAGACCTCGTTTTTAGGTTATTCAAAAATAACCTAAATTCAAAGATTCCGAGGCGAATCGCTACAACTACAATACATTATATGTAGGTTCAAAAAACGTTTCAAATTGACAAAAGGCGTTAAAAAATATAAGTACAGTGTTTTTTTATATTTATATAGTCATATAGTCAATAATAAGTGAACAGTGTGAAAAATAGATGTAGGTTATGATCGTACGTTAAATCTCATTCCGGTTTCTTTCCTTATTACTATTATTATTTTTTTTTCTTGCTCAATTCGATACAAAGATATTTTGGAAAGCTTTTATAGTGTTAATATTAAGGGTGTATCTACTCGTCCCGAAAAATTCGGGGAGTTGGAAAAGGAAGTGGACTAGTCGGCCCGAAAATTCGGGACGGCCAGCCAAGCTCATGAATAATATTGGAGTCGTCACTCCGAATTTCGCGACGAAGAGATACTTCGTAATATTAATATTCAATAAAAAAGTTGAGTTGTCTTTAATTCTTGATTTTTTCTGTTTTCACCTCGGTTAACGGTACTTTTAGACAGGGTCGCGATTTTTAAAGTAGCGGCAGCGAGTTCTTCTTATCAGTCTCGGTAAAGAAGAGATTGTGTTTCTACTTAACTCAACCTCTTTTTCACTATCACGAATTTAACAAACAAGCCCTTTTCTTCCCTGGGTAAAGAAGAAGCTACTGCAAAGGGGATCGATGTATTTTCATACTTCTTCTCTAAGTTGATTAAAGTTGTCGTTTTCATATATTGAAGGCAAATAATTGTATTTTCAGGGAAGGAGGTATGAAGGCTATGGGGGTATGGAGGTTATGGGTTAATTTCTGACACAGCGCAGTGGCCTAATGGGGAAATGTAGAAAATTAATCCATTTAACTTCCTGGCACAGCTACATCGTAAAGATGTTGGGGGGACATATCTCTTCCCTTGATCGAATATGTCTTTCATTTCCTCATCTTAACTGCAGAGGGAGGAAAAAGGGGATATAGGTATGGAGAATCCCCGGAATACCCGGTTATTCACCGTCCTTTTTTCAATTTTTTAAATAATTACGACATTGAAATCGTTACCTTGTCGTTTATCTCAATGGAATAAACGTTAAAAGTGAGTGCCAAAGGCACAAATACTTTAAAGCACACAAGACGACAAAAAATGTTCTGGTTACGCTGCATCCCGACCCCCAGTATTGCACGTCGGGTTGCCGCACACAGAATGTAATGAATAATAAATGCTTAATTATTAATCAATTGATAAATTTAAATTTAAAGCTTTTTCGGGTTTCAATCGTGTGCAAAACTACGAAACTTGCCTACGTTTCGTGAACATTGCTAATATGTGTGTATTTTGAGGTACAACAGAGACTGACATTATCGGAATGGCAGATACCTCAGAAACGAATCCTAACCAACAAATAGTGCACATAGAGAAAATTTTTATTTAGCAGAATAAATTTTTTTTGCTATTATCCCTCCAAAAAGGGTTCGGTGACGTCTGTTGCTCTATTTTATAGCATCTCCAAACACAGTTTTAAAATTTTTTAATTTTTGTGAACAAAAACCCGGGGGAACTGAACCCGATTTACCACACGACAAAGTATCACATGCCCTTAAGCGGATTGTATTCTATGTAAATTCAAGGAAAGAGCAGTTATTCAAGTAGTAAACATTTATTAGAACTTTGTGTAAGACTTACGCTACATTTCAAGTCTTGAAAGGGCAAGAGAAGATTGATGTATCGATTTTATCCCCGATACGTTGTAGAATAGCGACGGAATTCTACCGGGTGTTTTTAATTAAATTTACTTACACGAAGTATCAGAAATGAACTTATACTTTAATATGATAATCGACTTTAAAATACACCTCACGGTTCTATTCATTTAAACAATAATAATTAATAGTCCTAGATTGAAACGTTCAGCATTAAATGTTCGCGGTGTTCTGATTTTTCGATATCGGTGACGCTAAAGTAACTAAAATAAGGAATCTGTCTTATGGGCCTATTAGAATAACATCAATGCAGTAGGCGATCGTTATTCGTTACGTCGGAGTTACTCTACCTTTCTTGTAAGCCAGCTATAAGCTCGTCGTCGCTAGCGGCGCTAGAAGCGCCTAGTCCGATAGCTTCTCGGATGATTTTTTCCTTTCCAGCTAAGAGCCATCCCTTACAGGTTCATTGATACCTCGATTTTGACGCTAATCGAATCTTGTTTATTCCGTATGCTCATATTATACACAAACAGCCCAACGCTGTCGTAAGCGATCGAATGTTATTTTTCCGTATTCGAAGATTATCACATCGTTATTTTCCTTAGGGGCGCGTTTCGTGTGGTTACACTTGTGATTTTTTCCTCAGCCGTTGTTTTTAATCGAGTTTATTCGTATGCGATTGATTTTATTTTATGCAATAAGAAGCTTATGTTATACATAATACAAAAATTCTATCGACAATTACAAACACAAACTACAGATTTTTTATTTTAAAAAATCATGATTTTAGAGAGGTTTACCTCTCGGGAAAAAGCTTCTTTGAAAGTCATGTACATTTGGAAAAAAGTTCACATGGCACGAACGAAACGAGAAAAGTCCACATGGCACGTACGAATCGAGAAAAGTCCACATGGTACATACGAATCGAGAAAAGTTCATTACGGGTCGAGAAATGAATTTATTATGTATTTGCAACTATTTAATTATATTATTACTTTCAAATTTGTTTTACATTTGGTTATAATTACTTTATAATCTTAGATGTTATAAAATTTAATCACCCAGCAGTAGGTGGTGTAATAAGTAACTTTATGTTAATTGCGTTACCTACATATTTTTGAGTTACTGATGCTTTAGGTGAGTCGGTATACTTATGATAATGCATCGTTAATTAGCTTGCGCTTACTACTTCATCGACCGTCGCGCATTTATGATTAGTTGTACGTGGTAAAGTGGTTGCGTCTGACAATATCAGCAATTACCTACTGTGATTGATCAAATGCTTTTACCATTCCGGCCTCACGATGAAATTTTAAACCCTTGAGGATGTAATACACTACAAAAGTTTGGCGAAAGGCCATTCCGTCAAGAGAAGTTGTGGTCGCTCCCATCTCGTGTTCGAATTGGCAGCGTATCAAGTACTTATCATGGTAAGTTTGAAAGTTATTGCGCTGCCATGGCATTCCTCTGGAAGTTGTCAGCTGGAGGCTCCCAACCGAAACAGCCTCCACAGTCGCAGCTGATGTTCTGCTGCTTACCACTTCTTGCCGATGACTGGACAGTAGCCCTTTCGTGTATCCCGGTGAGATTTACCGGTCCATCACGCAGCTCACCATCACCGGCTTGCATGCTGCCACCTCTAGCTGTGGCATCAGGGGCGCCCCGACGATCCTCACGAAGCGACCAGCAACGATATATGTTTATAAGCTTCTTCATGGATTGTATTGGCTTTTTGATGCTCCTGTTAGTCCCTTTCCTCTTCGTTCTCTGCCTGCCTCTCACGGGAAAACCTATCAGTAGCGATGCTACAGACAACATAGACGTCAAAGTCATGAGAGGAAATCTCAAGCCCCACCGCGACGCCAACGCGAGAACATCTTCGGTAGAGGTACTATTATTATTCATGTTTTATAAACTTGTTCTTAGGTGAACCTGGTTTTTCATAATCTATTACGGACTAAGTCAAGTACCTAATGAGATGAAGATATTATAAATTACTTTAGTAGGGTGTTTGAAATCTTTTGCGATGATGTTGTAGGTACAAAATTAGGAGCATGGTGTAGTTTAGAGTTGGTCTTTTACCGCTGTTATCTTTACATAATGGTCGCGAGCGTTGAAGGTGACAAAAGTCGCCTCTGGATGCTTTCTTAGAGCTACCATCTGCCACTCCATAGTTTTTTAGTCGCTTGCTTCCTGATGGTCTGTAAAGTTTCTTACAATGCGACAGATGTTTAATAAAACCGCCTCCTGAGCTGCTGCCATTACCCTACTGACTCATAAATGTTTAAGATGTTTAGTGCATCTTTCGTGTACAGTGCCTGTAGCCAAAATGTCAATAGGATGAATAGATGCATGTTTGATATTCCTCCATATTGTCCTTACTTCATACCTACACGCGTGGAAATTCGATTTGGAAGACTTTCGAACTGAACGCGTCGGAAGTCAACTGGAAAGACTTTCGAACAGCTCAGTTCAAATCAGGAAAAAACAATTCGAATTCGGGAGTTCTAAACTCTTCTGAATCGACTTTCGACTACTTCAGTTCGAATAGAAAGAAAACTGTTTCGAACTGCACAGTTCAAAAGTCCTTCAAATCGAATTTCCACGAATTTCGATTCGAACTAACTATATATATTTGGTTTGGATTCCTTAAAAATTGAACCGAAGGGCCTATGAAAAAGCCACTGAACGCGTCCTCGGGTTGCGGATAGAGGGTCTCTGTACCAAAGGTTTCTGCTAAATATGGTTACAATAATTAATAAGCAGTCGCGGACAATTGTCCAGGGATGGTCCCGAAGGAATAACGAAAGTGTGTGTGTGTGGGGGGGGGGGGGTCTTAACTCCACTCTATGCAATATAAAATTATTATTTTTCGTTAAATCTACCTGACAAAACTTTTTCGGACGGGCGTTGCAAAAACTATCGTGTGATACATGTGCGCATATGTGATTGCTAACTCGTGTGATTGCATCATTCGCCTGCGGCTCGAAGCATGAGTTGGTGGTTAGTGCACGAGCGAAGCGAGTACGATAACATAGACGAGAAACATAGACGAGATTAACACGCGCACACAATCACCTAGTTTGCACACTTGTATCACAAATAACTATTATTCAAGCACTTACAAGGGAGAGAGGGTCCTGCCGACCCCAAGCGCTGTTAATTATCGACGGCTCCGCCCGAGAGCAGGTGATGAGGTTTTCGATAGCGTCAGGATGTTTCCTGGTAGAGTTGGTGGCGTGGTAAATGGCACTGTCGATTAAATAATAGACGAGGTTGGATACTGAGGTGGTATCAACAGGGTTGCGATGCAGGTAGCACAAGACTGACTTCTGGGTACCGAGATTTAAGTATTAAACCCTGGCGCGGGGTGCTTATAACTTTGTTATAGCTTCCCCCCCCCTTGTTTGGGACGAGGTTTACTTATTCAGGACTTCTTCACATAGGTTTAACTCCTTGTTGAAGGTAAACCAGGATTCTTCTTCTGTTATGTCCAGTTCTGTATATGAATCGTCTTCCTGTTCACCTTCGCTGATTTCTTTTTCTTCTTGCTTCAGATTGGCTTTCCCTTTAGTTGGTCCAGTTTCTCTTTTTTAATTGTTATGTATATGATGTCTTCGGATTTCTGTCGTATTTCCACTTAACCGTCTTTTATGTATCTTCTTCTTGTTGAATCCGGGACTGTGTGACAACTTTTAGCTCGATGTCTTATATCTTTCTTCTTTCCTGCAACAAAATTAAAAAATCCTACCTCTCAAAAAAAAATAAAACATGTACTATTTTTCTCTTCATTCTGTTTCTATCCTTATTTTATTTTAACTAAAAATAAAGTCTAATTTACTAAAGTCTTGATTGTTGACTATTTTCTCAACTATTCAAACAATTTTCCATTTTGATTGTTTTCTTCCAAATTTCAGTCTTCTTCTGCTATTCTGCTTTCTTTGGTTCTTCTGTTGAAAAATAACGTATATCTAAATTCTACTTTTATTTCAATTAAAATTCTATCTTGGCCTCTTACAGCCGTACTTACTTTTTCTTAAGATCTAATCCCTTTTCCACATCTAAAAAAAAAAGTTATTTTACATCTCTAAATTTAAATTCAAAATTATTCCTTTTTTTCTTGAATTAATTTGTAATTAATTGTAACTGTTATGTCTGTGAATGGTATAAGATTAATTATTTTGTGGTGTATGAATAAGTGGGAAATGTTTGATTCTTTTGTAAATGCTTTTCAAATGTCTTTTTATTTTCTTCGCCTCCTTCATTTCCCTTGACATTTTCTCCCGTTCTTTTCTTAATACCCTTTCTTGTTCCAATTGGCTTCCCGTCTGCCCTTGCGGCCTCCTTTGCGTACCTTTCTTGCCGGTATTTTAAGAGTTTTCGCAGTTCCTTTTATTCTGCTACTTCTCTTCTCCTTCTTTCTCTTATTGGACTTGGATTCTTTTGAATGCTTCCTTTAACTTTTCATCGTCTTCTCGGTGTAATCTTTCTTTCTCTTCTTCTTTTCGTTCATTTTCCTTCAAGCCTCTTCTCACCTCATCCATCGTTATTCGACCGTATCATCTTCCTTTTTCCTCAGCTAATTTCTGGATCCTTGGATCTCCCCTCCTGAATCCAAATTCGTCAAACATTTCAACTCTTGTTTCGGATTCCGTAAGTAAGGCGTTCTCCACCCACAAGGTCAAGGAAGCAATCCTTGCATTTTAGGATCAATCTTCTGTCCATTTTTCTGTAAATAATCTTTTTTTCTGTTGTGTGTCGTTGTATGGTATGTGTATTGTTTCAGTGGTGTAAAATTCAATTTGTCTACATACATGCCATTTAAAAAATTAATTCAAATCTATTGTTCAATATTAAATTTTTTAATATCGTTAACATTCCAATTACCTAATGATTTTTCATTCGGATTCTTGAAATTCGGTTTCGTTTTTGGCATCTAAATCTTCATTTAACGCTTGAATTGGTTGCAGTTCTCTGCCTAAATTTAATAAAGCTGCTGTAAATCCTATCGTAGAAAGTATACTTGTATTCAACGCAACGAAAATTGTAAATCATCTAAATCTTCGTCCCATAATTTGTAACCTTTCTCTAAATACGCTTTCATTGCCGTTTTGATTGACCTGTTCCATCGTTCAGTTGGATTTTCTTCCCCATGATATTTAGGAGTTTTCGAATGTCTTATTCCAAATGTTTTTGTTAAGTTTAGCATTGATTTATTTATGTATTCTTTGCCGTTATCGGTGTATAAAATTCTAGGTGTTCCCCATTATGAAATAATACATTTATGAAATTCTTATTCAATTATCGATGCTAATTTATCTTAAACTGTAATTATTTCTACCCATTTATTAAACATATCAACAAATACTAGAACATATTGATTTCTCGACTTTGTCATTGCTAACAGGCCCATCATGTCTGATGCTACCACTGTGCATGGTTCCTCAATTATTCTTTTTCCCATTAAACCTATCTGATTATTTACTTTCGGTTTAATCCTTTGGTAAATGTCACATTTTTTTTACATATTTCAACATTTCTGTGTATTAAAACCTGTTCTTCAAGTTCTTTCGGTATTATCAATTTCCGCGGGTTGCTTTCCAAAGCTAAGCTTGATTTTAAAGGGTCGGGTCTATAGAAATATAATTGATTTCCTTTATTCTCCAGTTTGGAGTTTCTTCTGGTTTGTTTTTAACATGTAGCATCTTAATTCTATACCAATTATCCTTAATTTCTTTGAAATCTTTTTCCTCATTTTCTACTACACTGGCTAAAATACTTGAAAGCTTCATTTCATTTTCAATCGACCTTGAGAACGCATCTGCTTGTTACTAAATATACGTCGCACAGACGTACATATCATTTAAACCTGCTGAAATTAAGTTTTAGAAGTATAATTAGCAGTATATTAATTATTAGGCTAAGAGTTTGGTGAATATACCCACAACACACGATTTCAAATATTAACTTTACTTATAAATTGTAATTTGACTATTTTTTCTGACTCAGGGGGCCTCAAAACGTCGACATTTCATGGAATCCACGAAAGTCATTTTTCAGATAAAACCAATACCTTCTCATTATGATGCGAATGGAATAGAACGTAAAGGAAAAGAAATCAAATAATCCCGCACAAATTACTGTATAACTGTTTTGTTAGAAATTCGTCTTTTTTTAGTGGAAAATTAATTTCTTCAACTGAAAATTGAACTTTTCCATTTTTTTAATAGAAAATTGATCTGTTTTAGTCTAAAATGCAACTATTTGGTTGAAAATTTATGTATTTTGTTAAAAATTCGCCTTTTTTGGTTCAATTAAACTATTTCATTTTAAACTGAAAATATTTTAATCGTTCAAATATCAACTATTACTTTTTTTGTTGTTGAGAATAGATCTTTTTTGGTTTAAAATTCAACTACTTGGTTGAAAGTTGAACTACTTTGTTAATTGGTAGGAAAATGCAAGATTTTATCAAACTCATCTCCCCCAAAATCGTCTTACGCTATTTTTGGATGATCTCTAAATAATTCAGGAAAACATTTGGTCCGCAAAAATTGCGCAAGCTAGGGGAAGGGGGCCGGCAAAACTTACGGACCCTGACAACAAGAATAACAACTTTACAACTTTTCTTGTGATCTAGTGACATAAATCTTCATCAAATTAATGCCAGTGCATAGTGCGTTGGAGAAATCGATTTTCAAGAACTTTAACAAGCGACCCGATAACCCTCTGTATTTAATCAGCTTACATTATACTTAGGGTACACTAAGCTGGTTGAAATTCTCGCCGAAGTGTAAACTTCTTTTCACCCTACCGCGCCTACCATTATTCTCAAGTTAAAATCCCAATGGCTACAAACATCTGGAGACAAAATCCTAATGACGTTTCTTTAAAGGATCAATCAAAATGATTAGGGGTCTAGAAGAAAAATCAAAAACCCGAAATTATATTCGAAGGGAAAATATTATTGGAATTCATAAAACAAATAAATGAATGATATGAATTATGTCTAGGATATTATAATACCTATTCGGAAGAGTTAATCCTATTTAGACTTAATCCTATTCGAATGTGCATGTACAAATTTAGATTACTGCAATCGCAGATCCTTTTGCCAAGCGGAAAATGTAATAGAAACCACGAAACTCCTCGTTCTCCTTACCTCAGCTTAATTGCTATAGTGATCAGTGAATAAATAATGTTGCTCGTATTTTAACGAAACGGATCGTTCGAATATAATTAGATTATAAAGGGACGAACCCATTAAGAATTCGTTCGATGTTTTCGATCTAATAATTCTGACGTTAATGTGACATTTCAGTTTTCTTAAATAATTTAAAGGGTTTTGTGGAGTGAAATCTATCATTTTTCATCCTCTATTTTACGTATATAATTTTACGATAATGCCATATGTGAGACATTTATACCGTATTTAAAGAATAGTTGACTGACTTAATTTATCGAAACGCGGTACGGAGTAAAAAAGTATAGGGTATTTAAGATGTCTAAGAAATAGTTTTCTTTTTTTTTCGCTGCTTTTAGCCTAACTACATTTTGTAACGCGAGGTTTCTTCTTCAAGAGCTTACTACATGATTTTTTATCGACCTTCGGACTTGATAGTTATGATGCATTTTCACGCACGTCACCTCAGATACTTTGCCATTTTCCTTTTTTTTTTCTCATTCTCGCCCTCAAATACAGTTTTCACGTTCACAGCAACATTCTTACTGACAAGGCAGTGGGTATTAGGTATCGCTTTCCTAAGAGACGCCAAAGGCACAAAAGTAAGGGTGTTGAAGGCATAAAAATAAGACTGTGAGCCGCTCAAACGAGGACCTAGTCAGAAAAAGATACGTGTGTTTCTGGACGATAAGGCCTTCCTCTGTCCCATTCCTTTTACTTCCTTGTGAAGAACAACCTTTTATGGTAGGCTAAAAAGCTTCATTCGTCTTTTCCTTCCCGGACAGTACATAACAAGATATTCGTAAATGAAATGTAAACCCTCGTGTAAACCCTTTCTAAGTCCTATATTTTCAGTACTGTAGAAGTTATCCGAAGAAGAAACGTATATACTCTAAAAAAATTTCTTTTTTTAATAATTGAGTTTATTACTAAAGGTATTTCTTCATGTTAAAATTTGGAATGACAAAAAAAAAATCAACTTCGTTTCGCGTTCTGTTGTTTTGAGATTATTTTAATCAATATTTATCATAAAATTACAGTTTTGACTTCACAAAACTGTAATTTTCGCAATTAGTTCTTTGTAATAAGTTGAAACAAATGCAGATTTTATAAAAAAATAATATTGTTGTAAATGAAAGTGACCCTCAAATGATCTCAGAAAAAATTAGTTGAGGATTCAAAGTGGAACAATCCTCTATTCTATTTAAAAGCATTCAAAATTGAAAATTGAAATACTTAAAATCGAATCCATTTAAAACTCGAGTAGAATAATTTTAATTTTAAAGTAAAGCACGCGCAGTATTTACAAAAAATTTCGTAAATTATATAACTCATAACTCATAATGTTTGACATGGAAAGTGAAATGAAAAGCCTTGATGGCTAATTTTCAATTTAAAAAATATTTCTTTAAATCGAAGAAATTGGTGCATTGCTATGCGACCAAAGAAAAGCTTCTGTGATTTACAGAAATTTCTTGGTATTTAAAAAAAAATTGAATTAGAGATGCATAATTTCTCAAGTGTACCCACCTCGAAAATGAAAGTCGTCCGATCGCGCTAAAATTGGCCCAATTGTAGTCCTATTAGATAGTACTCCTCACACCAGAAATTAATTAATTTTGATAATCATTTATCAAAGTGGAGGGTGTACATTTTTTTTTTTTTTAAGCAAAACCTTACATTCAAACATTTGTAATTTTTCTCCTATTGCTTTAAACAAAATTTTACTACCTATGTTTTTGATAGATTTTCTCACAAAATTTTTGGTGGTCGTAACGATTTTTGAAAAAAGTCTAAATTTGACCCTAATTTTTGAAAATCAAAAATAAATTTGCCTTTCTTTCAAATTTTGACACTTTTTTTTTCTTTAAAATAGTTTTAAAAGAAAGCTGAGATTTTTTCCTATAATACCCCTAATTTTCAGAGTGGCAAATTTATTTGTCTTTGAGTAATAGAACGATACGTAAACAAGATGCCATGATAGAGCGGGTGTACATACAACTACTAAACAAATTAATGTTATTTCCTTTGTATGGTTTTTAAATCAATTTAAATTGTTAATTTTCTATGTACTTTTATATAAGCGATTTTAAACTGATTTAAATAATTCTACACAACAAAGATAACATTATTTGATTAAATAATTATAAGTAGATTGTCATGGTGCATACATTATTAATATAATTATTCAAAATTTAATATTATATTTGGGATTTACAATGTTAATAATTAATAACTAAATGAAACAACATCAACTAAACTCAAACAAAAGCAAACTCAAAGGATAATCAACTCTAAAATCAAACAAAAACAGACTCAAAGGACAATCGACTCTAAAGTCAAACAAAAATAGACAAAGGACAATTGACTTTAAAAACACGAAATTTTAACGAAAATTGACTCCACCGACTAGTTTTTCTTTTTTCTTTTCATATTTGTTTCAGAAAGAAGATAACCATGGAGGAGGATCAGAAGCGAAAAAACAACGAAAGAACAGGAACTTCAAACACAAAACTAGGGAAAATTCTAAAGGACTGCAATATTAGTTTTGCGAAAGATTAGTACTTGAATTTATTTACATACTGTATAACCTTTTTGACAAGGAAAAATATTTTCATTTTAGCAAAAACTTTACAACTCTAAACTCTAACAGACAAATTTACTTATAATGAAACCGAAACATAATTATCTCGGCACGGCCCTGGTCGAAAGGACGACCGGGCTGTATCCGAGAGGATGCGGAACCCACCGAGGGGTCCCGAAGCCTCCGACAGCAACCCTGAAGGAGGACCTTAATCTCCAACGACAACCCTTACGAGGAAGATCGTCACCTCAACGCCCGTCGACTGGGACCCCGTCGTTAACCTTCATCGAGAACTGCCGCTTGCTTGGCTTCACACGCCACGGGCTGCCAACCGTCTCCGGCTTAAGTGGCAAGAAAATGATATCCTTACTTTTTTAATTGGCTCTATTAGATGTGTTCTCATCCTCCACGACGTTACATCCCCCCACCCTTGGAATAACCCCGTAATAAAACAAATCAAAATTATAAAAAACTTCGATTTTTTAATTGAATTTCTGCATCAATATTTTTACAATTTTCAATGTTTAACTGTAATTCTAACTGAAGTAATGACAGCTCAAAGATCTTCCATATTCTATAGAGTATTATTCCAAATCCTCATCATCATATAAGTCGTCGAAATCTGGAACAAAACATGTTATTAAAATTGATTAAAGTGTACACAAACTTAAGGATTCTCAACACATATAATAGTCTACTCTAAAATGTAGTGATGCAGACATATCATACAAATAAATAAAAAATGGTCAGACACTCTGTATATTGTCTATTATTATTATTATTAATCGTTGATAAAACAGGCTGTAAGTGATACGAATTACTAAAAATATGCTCGTAGAACATTACTTCTGAATATATAAAAAATATAAATTTATAGATGCCTTTGTTGTAACTGAAAATGGGTGCACATTACTCGCAATAGTGTTAGACAGTGATATTGATAATTATTAAAACGAGAGAATCCCGTTTAATATTCTAATCAAATTTTGTGTAATTATTATACAATAAGTGAAAAAGTGGCAACACAGTGTCGATGATGTTTCGTTTTCCTAGACCGGCACTCTTGCTCAGTGCCTAAATATGTATATCAACGCCATATTTGTGTCATCTGATGTCGTCTACTGATCTGCTATTATTAAGCATAATCACGTTTTTTCTTCTTCTTTTTTTCGATCTATTAATAGTGAAATAAATAATTGAAAAGTGCATGAAATAGAATACGTTAGGTTGAAGCAGCAAAAAAGTTAGGAGAAAGGTGTCGACAAAGCGTTTAAGAACATAATCTGAGCACTGAGAAAACAACTGAAACTGTTATTATTGAATTCTTAGGCTGGCTCATTTAAGTTCCATAGCACTGCGGTATAACCTATTGTACCATGCCTTTATTTAAAATCCCCGGTGAAACAGGTGCCTATACACGGGTCCTCCTCACTGCTATGTATACTGTCAGACGACTCCACTTCACTGGGTATATGCCTGCGAACATTTTTCTTTACTAAGGTGGGCTTAGAATCACTGTATGAATTTAATCACAACCAGTGATAACCCACAGCTGCATCTGTCTTTATTAGAAGTACTCGCATTTGCCTGGACGTTTTGCCAGCGTAGAGGTAAACTGCAAAAAACCATCTCAGGAGTTCAGCCGATTATTCAATTGCCGAGTTTGAAGATAGATATTCGATGTGTCTTACCATCGAATGTACACAATCATCCTCGGCGTCAAATCTCCCGCTCGACATTAGATAAAACGCACCAAATACAAAACCCAGTCATACAAGGATGGGGAGGGAAGGGGGCCTTTACAGGGAAGGGGAGAGCTTCGAAAGGAATTCGAAGGATAAGATAATAAATAAGGAGGGGGAGATTCTAAGAGACTGGATGGAGGATAGAGGCTGGGCGGTGGCGAATGTTATGGCAACTGGGGACGAAGAGGAGGAATACACATATGAAAGTGAGATGGGGAATCGGTGATAGACTATGTATTCATGAATATGCAAGGGTGGGAGGAGACAGAAAGATTCGCAGTAGAAGGGAGGATAGAATAAGACCATCAGCCATTAGGGTTGTGGATAAGGGGTGAGAGCGGCGGAAGGAAGGTGGGGAAGAAGGGTCGACGGGGGAGAGGGTGAGCTGAACGAGGGAGGCGATAGAGAAGTAAAAGAAGCAGTTAGGGAAGTTACGCTTTGAAGGAGAATCGGTGGAAGAGATATGGGAGGATTTAAAAGAGAAAGTTAAAGGTTGCGTGCAAAAGAAGGTATTCAAAAAGAAGAAGAAAGGAATGGTGAAGTCCTGGTGGAATGGGGAATGTAAACATATGGAAAGGAAGGTGAAGAGGAAGTACAAGAAGTGGAAAGAGGGTACCGCGAAAAGGGAGGAGTACGTAGAAATGAGGAAGGAGTTTAGATTGATGTGCAAGAAGAAAGAACAGGAAAAGGAGAAAGATCTGGAAGAGGAGTTACGAAATGTTAAGACAGAGGGGGATGTCTGGAAGATAATAAATAGGTTTAGAAATCGTAGAGTGGGGATAAGCGAGAAGATAGGGAGTGAGGAGTGGAGAGAGTTTTTTAAAGAATCATTTCAGGGCTCAGATTCAGATGAAACTTTTTTTACAGCTATTTACTACCAAAATCTACATTATCCATGTCTAAGATTTTGGGTAAGGAAACTTTTTTTTTTTATTTTTCGTTTCACATAAACGTTGGAAACTTCAGTTCCATAGAACCAAAGGTTGGGATATGTTATTCATGCACACGGAGAGAAATCGCGAGAGATTAAGTCACGGGACTTCTCCTTGACTTAATAACTAGCTTTTACCGTGAAACAAAAGCACGGATTCGTGATTTTCGATCTCGAACTCCGTGATAGAAAGATCATACAAGAACTAAGATCTCGGAACCCTTGCTTTTAAAGTAACGGTCTCGAAATTGCAGGCATTAGGACACGCCCCTTTCACTCTCAGGTCTCTAATTCTATGCTTTTAGATCATAGAGTCCGAGAGTTTAAAACACGGATCCTAACATGAATTTATTCCACAAAGTCGGAGAATTCATATCTGGAATTCTGTGTCCTTATTTCACGCAAAAATTGTACGTCCAAAAACAGGCGCTCCCGTGAACTCAGATCTCGCGATTTCTCTCCGTCCGGACAGACACAATCATTAAAGCCTAGTTAATTTTGAATTATAATACTTCATTAACCAAGGATTGAGATCTAAGAATGTAAATTAAATATGAATTAAAGAGAATCATTTGAAAATCAAGCTTGTCAATATAATAATTCCAATACTTAATTTCTTATACGTTTATAAATAATATACAAATTATCTTTATTTATATAAAATGTAACATGTATTTATTATTCATATAATACACACATTTTAAATTATAGGAAAGTTGGTTAACTGTAGTTTGTGCCAGGAAAAATCAACGTTATGATCTTTCAATATTGTCCCAAAGCGTAATTTTATAAACATATTCACATATCCCAGTAGCTTAAAAGAATATCTGATCTAAATATTTCGTCTCTAGAAAACAAGTGCATTTTGTGAAATATGAACCAACCTTCTCATCAAATATTTGAAAAAACACATAAAACATTAGCTCGGTTTTAGTTGGAATACATGAATTCATTTTCGAACTATGTGATCTGTAAGTTTTGTTGAATGATTTCCCGTATTTTCTATTCATTGCAGTTTTTTGTAACATATCATAGTCGGGTAGCCCTCGCCATTTTATGTCGGATAGCCCCAGATAGATTTTTTCATGTTAGATTTTGTTTGTTTCTGTCAAGAACTAATAAATAACCTTCTTTTGTAAACACAGTAACCTCTAATGGTTTTTGATTTTCGGTGAATACTGTTGTTCTAGGTGTAAAATTTTGAAATCTTAATTTTAAAAATAGATTTCCTGTTGTACAATATTGAGTATTTTCACTTAATAGCCAGCTAACTTCACTTCGCCGAGTACTGAGGGGAAAACAATGGACCAAATGCATGGGATATGGTCCTTTTTGGCCCTATTTATATAATATATATAATGATAATTATTATTTACTACGAAGATATTACAAAAATAAAGTTTTGTCCCATACATTTGGTGCCATTGTTTTCCCCAGAGCACTCGACGAAGTGAAGTTCGCTGGTGGTTCAGTGCAAATACTAATTATAATAAAATGTGCAGATATTACGATTTTCTATCGCTAGCAGCGACTAACCGACAATATTCTTGAATAACCTTTTTTGGACCTGAAGTAAATCGTTTTTATTTTCCACTTAATAACATTATTCTTCAAATATATACTTTGGAGTTGTTAGTAGAAGCACTAACAGGACTACAATGAAATTTTTATATTGCTATTTCCATCGATACCGGCAAGATTATTAATAAGAAAGCTTAAGTGGCCGGTACTACTCGATTGTCCCCCATATTAAATGTCAGATGAATTTATCGTTGGAAACTCATCCGACCTCTAGCGCACTCTGCTGTAGACGAACAAATTTTCTTTGATAAATTCATCCGGCTAGACGCAGCCTAAAATAAAATAATTTTCGATTTCGAGTTGAGTGTCATAATTGTATAGTTCCTGAACTCTTTGAATCCATACAAAACTGTAAACGGGGTTTAACTTGCAGATGATTAATAAAATGTTACTCTTGTATTAATACATTTTTTCACGACTCTTAGTGTCGCCTCTAAATCAACTTCCAACTTGTCAAGATCTTTTTTTCAAAATATTTGCAAGCATAACACCACTAGCACTGGATATGACACTTCGTCAAATCAATTAACTTGTGAGTGAACCAGCTTTATATTTTTTAAATAAGGAAATGGCAACCATATGTTTAGAATCATACTCACTTTTTGCTCCGCAATCAGCACAAACATTATTTCCAGGCTTTTTTAACAGTTCAGCTAACAACTTCTCATTTAAATCCTCCATCTTAAAACATCATTCCAAATACATATCAATTCCAAATCAAAGTTTATATACGTAATCATGATCCAACAAGCTATGGTCCCGCCACTTGGGGGTACGAAATACGTTCAAGCCGCGTCTCGTACGAAGACCTCCATATTGGTTACCATAACAACGCAGAGACGCTTTCCTAACTACGATTGAAATCATTTCGAGTAATCATAAGCACAGCGTTTCTAAAACTTAGATACCTGAAAGTAGAGAATAAGAATTTTTTAATTCTTGAAGTTACATAGTTTTACATTCAATAGAAATTGTCAATTTGAAACTATTAATCCCTAAAGGACACTTGGGGTCACTGTGACGCCAAGGGCTTTCCGATTTTTTTCCGATTGTCCACGTTTTTTTCAAGTATTTTCATCGGATATTTGAATTATTATTGAGGTTTTGGAGAATTTTTTCTATTTTATATTGTTTCAACATCACTCATGATTTTTTCTCAGCCAAAAACATCTGGAGATATATTTGGAGTTGTGTCCTTATAAGTGTTAATCTATAATTATAATGAAGAAATATATCGAACTGCAAATACGTATATAGTTAAAATGCATGAATTAAAAGAAAGTTCTTTCACAACTCATGGATGTATTTTTTTGAAAAATGAAATTTCACCATTTTGTTTATTGTATACTGTTATAAGCACAAATTTAAATTTACAATTTGTCATTTTTTATGATGTATTCAACTATTTATCTTGGATCAAGGACATAAATATCTGCAAAATTATAAGAGGGCTGCGAGTATTGCAGCAGTACCATTAGATAAATCATGAAAGCCATAACAAATTTTAATTATAAAAGTATACCGCGATTTTGCTGGGAGCGGGTGCAGTGTTTCAGATTAGCACCCGCTCCCGGCTAATTCCCGTGGTTGTCCTCATGAAAAACTTTTAACTATCAATTTTATTTTAATTAAGAGGATCACTTGGTTTTAGAATACGTGAAGAATTTAGTAAAGTAAATGCTGACTAGCTTGCTCGACAGAGTGGCGGATTTAAGAACAACGCATCTTCCCGGAAGGGAACTGGAACGCCGTGCGCATGGTTCTTGGGAGGGAGTGAGAGAGCCTCAGGTCAGTACTTCGGCGCGCCGCCAGATGCTACTGCGATGCCTCTTTTCGCTCCAGAGTCTGCCATATTGCGGTCCGCTAGTCATGTCCGCTGATGATGTGAACAAACTGTCAAATTTGTCCTTCCCCATAGAGTATAAGTCATAGCTTACTTGACATTCTTGAATGGATTGGGAATTTCATCCGGACATATATGCCACAGAATTTCGTCGATTCGTCGTCCCCATGCCAGCTCGTTGTAAAAATATGTCAAAAGAAACAGAAATAATTGTTTGAGATTGTAAAAAAGTAACATTGGAACTCCATTGTCTGGCAAGTATCTGGATTAGCTTTATCAAGAAATTTTATTACTCAATCTTAGTAAAGAATATTAAATTAAATGAAACTGATCAACGACCAATCAATCAGTATAATAACAAAAAGTCAATTAAATCAATAAGTTAATTATGAGTTGATTAATGCTCCAGCTGTTCCAAAGCAGCCAAATGTATCTCGATTCGTTGCTTTAGATTCTTTTCCCCTAGAAACTCTGGGTAAGATTTCCACAACTATTATTATTTTATTAGGTTAATCAAATACCCGAACACAATATATTTTCGGTTTCGATTCCTGTGGAATTAAACCTCGGGTCGCGGATAGAGCGTCCCTGCACCAAGTGTTTCTGCTGAATATGGTTACAATAATTAATAAGCAGTCGCGTAAAATTGTCCAAGGATGGTCCCGAAGGAATAACCTCTAAGCGGAGGTGTAGCAACCGTGCCGAACGCTGACTAATACCTGGGTGAGGTGTGTTAAACACACAGGAGGACCTGGCTGAAATGGATACCTGCTTTCGTGAGAATAGCTCAGAGGATTCCAAACTCTGGACCATCAATTGTCCAGTTCATGGTGCTGCAAGAGGTTTCAGTGATTCCAATCAAAGGTTAAAACCGGCGATGGATTAAAAACCCAAAAGATGCTTACATCAACTGAAGAAGAAGATTGGATGGGAAACACAGAATCCATCCCATGTTCAGTGTGTGATTGACTACATAACATTTGGTAGAACATTCACGAAAAGGGTTCGAAAGTTCACCCAAGAACTAAAGAGCTACAATCACACACTCAACAAGTCAAAGCTGCTGATAATCGAGCAGCATACTTTTGACAAAATACGGGTGTCATTTGACGCGAACAGGAGGATACAGAAGAGGGAGAGATGGATCAACACTTTCCCGCTGACCCATTGCGCCTCTCCAGCGATGTCTCTGTTTCTATCAAAAATACAAAAAAAGCACAACAAGGTAGAAACATCTGGAAGAGAGGTATACAAGTTTCCGAAAATACTGGAGTTGAAAGAAGATACTAAGAATATCAACCACTTCCAAGCGTTTTGCGACAACCCCATAAGATCTGAGGAGGAATGTCCACCAATCACTACCGAAGAGGTGAAAAAAAAACCTAGGTGTACGAAGAACTTTTCCGCTGCAGGACTAAATGGTATGAAGAACTTCTGGTGGAAGAACTTTACTTCTACAAACCAACATCTGGCCCGCATATTCACCTTATAGAGAGAGAGAGAGAGAGAGAGAGAGAGAGAGAGAGAGAGAGAAGTTGTAGGCTCTGGAAGCTACGATCATGGTTTCTTAAAGCAGCCAATTCCGACGCAACTGGAACGTGTACGTCATAGCCTCTAGCCGCGGATGACCTCACGCGGCAGAAGGAACAGTTGGAGGTGAAGGTTTCACCTCTGGATACTTTTTTAGAGCGACCAATCTTTGTAGAATGTTATGAGGAACAGTGTTGACGGACCAGATAAAGTAATCCCAGAAGCCTTTTGCATCCGGTTCGCGATGGAATGAGCCTGACGCTGGCAAGAAGGAATCTTGTTGAGTTGGCTAGGAAATGAAGCTTTCATACATCCAAGACCTTGTTGCCTTGGTACAGCCTGCTCAGCTCGAAGAGAAGTGCTTGATATTTCGCCCGTTTTTCCTTCTCCTTTGCCGTGATATTACCATCGGCTGGTGCCGAGAATTCAATCACGTAAATGATCTTGGTCTTCAGATCTTGGAGAACACTATAAGGCTTCGTAGCACTAATACGTTCAGTGTTGGAGAATGAGAAATTCCAGTAGATCTTACACTGATCATTCTCCGCAACGGACTCGAGTTTCCCCTGGGCGTATTGCAAGACGGGCAATGGATCAGCGCTATGGAAGTGCCTAGGATGGTAATATAACACTTTTAGAGTCGCATTGAGTCTCTCTATGTAGCCGTAACGTGCATACTTTGAGCATCCACTGAGAACATGTCCAAGTATTTCTGGCTCTTTCTTGCACGCTCGGCAGTAAGCATCGTCTACAGGTATATTCATTATGCGCTCGCGGTAAACTAAGAAGTCTATAATGCCGTCTTGACAGGCGAAAAGAAATCCCTCAGTCTCCGATCTCAATCCAGCAGACTTGAGAAACATGCTGGACAGACCTATCGAGAGCTCTTGTTTACGTATGATACATATATTATTATTGTTTTTTCTTTCAAATTTGTTGTCGGGTTCAAAGAACCGGGTTTTCCATCACAGCCACGGACTAAGTCAAGTGACTGATGAGATGAAGATGTAATTAGTTAATTTAATACGTCGTATGAAATAATTTGCGATGACGTTGTCGGTACAAAATTAGGAGCATATTTTAGTTTGATGTTCTTCTTGTACAGCTGTTATGCTTAGATAGAGTATCACTCTATAGGTTTTTAGTCTTGCTTCCTGATGGTCGAGGAAGTATCTTACAATGCGACAGGTGTTTAATAAAATCGCCTTCTGAGCTGCTGTCAGTAACCGACTGACTCACAAATGTTCCAGATGTTTAGTGCATCTTGCGTGCACATTGCCTGTAGCCGAAATCACAATAGGATGAATAGATGCATGTTTCACATTCTTCCATATGGCATCGTAGCAGTCTAGCAAGTCATCCTTGAGTTGATTCGTCCACTCAATGTGGGCGTTTCGCCGGTTCGTCGTATATATATATAAATGAAAAATAATGATTTTTGAATTTTCAGCAAGTCAAAAACTACCTCCAAATAAGTCAAAATTCGCAAGCGAAATCTCAAATGGGGGCAATTTTGTCCCCCTATTATTTCTTTTTTAATTGGTAACCATGTCTTTTTTTGGTTTAGAATCTGCTTAAAAATATAAAAAAACTTTCATTTCAAAATATTAAGAATTGTATTTTTTATGAATTTTTTAAAAACGCCCGAAAAAAGCTCGGTCAAATAGAAATACCCCCTTAAAACGTTTATAGAAACAAATCATGATACCAGAAGTTCATTAAAATACTTTACCTAATAAAATCTAACTTTTTCATGCTTTATGTATTTCAAAATATGCTGTAAGTGCTTAATTTAAGCCAAATACTTTTTCATCGGTTTCCGCCAAAACTGTTTTTTCATAATCACTCTTCTGACGCGAACTCAAAAAGAGAAATTGCATAGAATCACTATTTTTCTAAACAGATAAAACTATTTTATGTGAAAAACTAACATGAATATCAAAAAATACGGGCGTTATTTGTAATAGTCACCGTGCCCTGCACCGACAACATACCCCACTCTCCCCTAACCCTTTTCAACTAGCCCAACGGTGGCCTAGGGGCGTGTACTATTCGACTATTCAATTAAAATGCAAAAATACATTTTTTCAATTTTGAAATTACCGGTTTCACAATTAAAAATTCGGGACCTATGGATTTTGGCGACTAAAAATATATACAAATTGTGCTGAAACATTCATAAATAATGTCCTTAAAAACAGTTCTCCATAAGTCCAGAAATTAATTCTTAGCGAGTTTTTTGGGACTGACGAGCTACCTGCGGTGAAGTAGTGAATGGATGTATGGTCAGAACTTCTCTTCTGGCGATTTGTGCCTTTTCCTGAAATTTTGAAGTGAAATTTGGAACCTTCTAAAACCTATTTCGAAGTAAGCACTATGCCAGAAGAATTTTGATTGTGTTTATTTTAAAAGATATATTAGAGTACACATATGAATATGATTCCTATTATGAAAAAGTGCGCATTATTCGATTATTATTACTGGTACTCAGTTGACTAATACTCAACTCTTAATAAGTTAATCAAATAATCAATTGAAATTATGAAATTAATTCCAAAATTAAGTTAAATTTACTACGTAAATTTTATAAACTAAATTAAATTTATATTTAAAAATACATTCTAATGGGGGGTAAGATGAATAAAATTTTATCCAATATTATATAAAAAAATCAAATAAAAAAATTCTATCCTACAACTCTATTGTTTAATTATAATTTATTTAAGTCATACTTAATTCCACAAACATAACAATTTACGAATTATTTTTTACCTAAATTAGTAACCGTGAGGGAGGCGATAGTTACTCTATAAAATTTAACTCTACATCTAAAAACTCTAAATCGCTAATTATACACGCGAGTACTCTACACAATCATATTTATTAAACAAATTAATTATTATCAATTTTAACTCAATATTGTTCCAAAAGGGACATCAAGGAGGTAGTCAGGCCTTAATGCAACTAGACACTGCACCCGCCGCAAGACTGCAGAAAGCGGCCATACTGAAGGTGGGATGGGTGGGTGAATTGCTGGGTAAAAGCGTTAAGGGGATTTATTAGAGTCATGAAACGGGATGCAAGTTTCCGACCGCACGGTTGAATATTTTGGTCTGGATTTTTTCATACGTCTTGTAAATATTATTCTGTTCTTTTGATCAGAGCCGGTTTTTTGAAAAAATATTTATATTTTGTTTAATAACCGATAAGGTAAGATCCTCAGTCAGTGGCGTAGCTAGCTCTGAGCGGGACCTGTCTCAAAATTTCTTGGGGGGCCCTTTTTAGGATAATTAACAAGGGAGCCACAAAGTCCGAAGCCCCCAGACCTCGGGAGCCCCGTATCATTGATACTGCGGTAGCTACGCCCCTGCGCTCAGTGTTAGCTGTCTGCGTTTTCTGGGTGTGCTCTTGGACCCGTGAAACGAGAGGAGGCAGATACCCTGTAGCGATTCGAATCAGCCGGAAGGAATGACCCTTTCATTGTCATGAGATTCAGGACGGTTACAAAAACTGAAATTATGAAAACAGGGCTTGACTACATTTTAATTAGCAGCATGAGTTTATTCATATCATTACAAGAAAGTGTAAAAATATTCATGAAAATCGGTTAGTATTTGCAGTAATAATGGGAATGTTAATGTGCATACAAAAGTTTACCTGTGCCGAAAACTTGACATTTACTCCATAAATCTGAATTAGTATAGCAATCAATTAAAAACTACTCATTAGGAAGGCTTAGTAATTTGAATACTAAGCCTTACTAAATAAATTACCAGTTCTCTAGTAAAGATTGTGAGAAAAGCTTACTAATGCAATAACTAAAAGACAATATTTCTGCAATATTGATTATTAATAATAATAATAAATAATAATAATAAATAATAATTAATTAAGTATTTATTATTATTTATTATTATTATTAATTTAAACTTAATAATAAATAATAAATAAATAATAATATATTATTAATATTATTAAATTGCAATATTTCTGTAGAACAAATCTATGCCTACTTAGATGTAGAGCATATGTTTATCCGTCGGTTGAAAAAATGGACCATTTTCATCTCGTGCACTTGAATTTCAAATAATGAACACTGAAATAAGATTAAAATCTATATAAATCAAAGAAAAAATGGGGTTCAAAATATGAGTGGTAAACATTCGATCCATATATAAACGGAAAAAATTATTATCATTTTTGTTTTTGAAACAGGTAACTGTATCCCTGAATCGCATAGTTTCATACCTTTTAATTCGATATATATCGCTTCGCGAATTTACAAGCTCGGATCCAAGTTTTGGGAAAATGTGAAAATTGAAATGTAACATCCGATTCTGGCAATAATTCCACTTATCTTTATTCGAATTAGGCCACTATCAACTGGGGCATAGCACGCTACGATGAATAATCTTCTGATTCCTACCTTCATCCTAGCCCGCAACAATCTGGGAGATACAAAATCATGATCTTTGAGATGCTGTCTTGCTTTTTCATTCATAATTAAACCGACCCCTTTATATATATATATATATATATATATATATAATCGTTTTGTTCTTTCATCTTTAATTCTATATTTTTTCCATTTTCTGTCTATAGTCTCCATATCTACAATCCTATTTGCCATATTTATAAGGTTCTTTCTTTTCTGATTGAAGTTCTTTATCTCTAAATCCGCTACCGGATTTTCTTTTTTATCCCTTATACTTCATTTCTTCCATTCCATTTCACTCCTTCGGCCGAAAACATACCTACTATGTTATTTTTGTGATATAATTTGCTCATATATAGAAAAGAGGGATGAAATATATACATTTTTGAAATAAATAGAATTTAACCAACAATAGGAATCCTTATTATGACAGGTAAAAAAAATTGGAAATAAAAATCAGCCTAGCACTGAGAAATTTCATTATGGGTCCTATATAACTTGTGTAACATTGGAAAAAGATCAATCAGTATCCTGATATTTGCCAAATTTTCAAAAATCTTTTAAGATTTCAATATTTTCACTTTTTCTACCAAAAAATCTCATTTTTATGAACCTCAAAAATCTAAACTAATTAAACAAATTTTTGTAAACTATTCTCACTTTTTATCCATGCAGAAAGTTTCCATAGCCTTCAGAAAATTTTAGGACAGTTTGCACAGCTTTTAAAATTATTTTAGTTTTTTGAGCTTTATAAAAGTGATAATTTGTCTGAGAAAAACTGAAAATATTGAAATCTTACAAGATTTTGGAAAATTGTTCATATTATGTAGATTACGAAGAAATTAAATATTAGCGATTTTTGTAAAAATCTTAAAATAAACCATTTCAAAACTTATTTTAGTCAAATGCTCAAATTAAACAAATTGTTTTGGCTGAAGGAAAAAATGTGTGGGTTGGCATAAAAAGTTTTTTTAAATCAGTTAATATTCTTCTTCCTCTTTTTGAATTGAAAATTATAAAAAATTCCTATTCGCTCAAATATATATGTATCGGTTTTACTATTAAACAATAATAAAAAATTATAAATACAAACAAAAGTTTTTGCTGAATTTAAAATTGTCTGAAAATGCGAGAAAAATATGTTTTTCGGATTGTGTCATATGTACACATTTTGGAAAATGTTGAGTATGTCGAACCTGAAATTTCTTCAGTTTAAACCAAAGAAACATGCTAATATTTGGCTTTTTCGGAAAAAATGTTTCTTCGTTATTTAGGAATTTTTAAATATTTGATTTTTTCGCGAATTCGAAACGTTTCGAATACGACAAAAAAAATTTTCATGAAGGAAAGATAATATGTTTTTTTGATTCAAACTGAAGAAATTCCAGTTTCGACATATTCAACTTTATCAAAAAAAGTATACATATAACTCAATCAAAAAAACATGGTTTTTGGACATTTTCAAAAAATTCTAAATTAGTCAAAAGAAATTTTTTATTTCTAATTTTTTATTTTTGTAAACTAGCAAAAACTACCCGCATTCACAAAATTGGCTACAACTTTTGGACCTTTTGGGAATGTTTTTTTTTTTAATTTTTAAATAAAAAAAGAGAACAAAACATATTGACCGTTTTCAAAATTTTTCTTCTTACACAAAATGAAAGTTTTCAGTACTAGGCTGTTTTTTATTTCCAATCCTTTTTTTTCGATTCACCCTACACCTTATCAGTGATTTATTACTTAACTATCTGTTATAAGAAGCTCGCTGGCTGAAAATCGTTATATTGAGAACTATTCTGTTTTATAACTGTGTCTATAACTGTCTCTCTAACTCTAACTTGATGATTGTTAATTTAATATTTTTGCAACTAGAAAGAAGAATAATTTCTGTTGGAAACTCTTCGTGCGTGAAATGCAAGACCCGTAATGGAGAATGTAAATCGCCTACGGTGCGTTTCGTCGAATTAATTGGAATAGGTAGAGCTATTATCGTACATGCTCGAGCAAGTAAACCTTGTCGTCCATTCTGGATCGATTCCGGCACGATTCTCTCATAAAGTTACGTCCCTTCGTCATACAACGACGATGGCTTTATTGCCGGCTTTATTAAAAAAAAAAAAAAAAACAATTGCATTTTTCTTATTATTATTATTACAAACCTCCGGCTGCATCGATCGGATTTCTCTTCCTCCAGTTTCATGATCATGATATGGATATTCGTTTCGATAAGCATCATATATAGTTTTCTCTTACAAATATTTTCCAACTTTTCTAATTGTTAATTATCATTATTATCATACATGATATTATATACGAAGAATGGCAGAACGAAACTAGATAACCAACATAATGGGAATTTTTCACGGGAACGAAAAAACATTCTGTAAAATCGAAATCACTGTCTAAAGATAAATCAAAAGTACATTTTCAAGCTAAAGTGTTGTTTCATTGATGCTAAAAAAGTTTGATAAAAAAAATTTATCCAGGTTCGAGAAAATGGATATGGAACTTGACAATCTCAAAGTGGCACTAACGTAAAATTCTAGCAGGCTCGGCTGTAGATTAGGATACAAAAATTCAATTTTCAGTTAAAATAAAAAATATAAAAAGCTTCTCCGATAATGATTATCTTAATACAGAATCACAAAATAAAACATTCTTTTGAGATATAGGGATGATAAATGATAATCAAATATTTTTAATTCAAAAGAATTATTCTGTACCGTGAAAATAAAAATTAAAGATTGCGATATATGAAAAAGAACGACAGAAAACGACAGACATTTTTTGCTAAAAATCCGACAAAAATGAGAAAATATGTATATATTTTTTTAATTAAATGGTAATAATGTCAAGAAATACCAATGCTAAGAGGTTGAAAAAATTCTTATTACGTTAACATTTCAAATAGCTTTAACTAAAATTTTATTGACAATTCTTTTAAAAATTATTGTATCAAACACGAGATTTTGAACAAATCATTTTACCGCAATGCTTATTTGATTTTTTAAGAATTTTTTATGCAATGGACCCATTTTCGATAAAAAATTTGTTTATCTAGTCCTGTACTGCCACCCTTTATATAATAATCTACGATTCATTCATTCTGTCCAGATTGAAGCATCTATATTTTCGCTTGTTTTTCGGGTGTTTTTTGTCTCGCAACTTTTTCTATCATTTCAATGTGATAGTGGTCGGCTTTACACCGACGAGCGGAAGGTTAGTTTCACGCGCGTAGAACGGTTGGGGGGAGAGAAACTTTCACCTCTATATATATATAATATCTTGATTTCTATTACTACGATCTTCAAATCTGGATTTGATGTATAATACTACAGCAAGAATGCAAACTCTTCGAGCGCGATTATACCATTTTTATCCAGTAGAGTTAAAATAAATGACATATTGCTAATTATTTACAATATTTATAATAATAATCTCTTCTGGATTCATTTATTCCGTCCATATATTCAAGCTCCCATGTTTCCCCTCTCATTTCATGTATTTTTGTCTAGCAAAGAATAGACTATTTGTTTTCAGTTTTATTAAAATAAATTAAATATTAATAATTATTTATAATATATATCATAAATAATAATAATCTATTATTAAATAACTCGCATTCATGCCGTCCATATTGAAGCTCTTGTTTCCCCTCTCATTTCGTGTACATTGTCTCACAATGATTAGATTGTTTGTATGCAGTAAAATTGAAATAAATTAAATAATAATGCTTATTTATAATATATATATAATAAATAATAATATATTATGGAATTATTCGCATTTATTCAACGATTCGATTATTTGCATGCAGTATAAAATACATTAAATATGAATAATTATTTATAATATTCATAATAAATAATAATAATCTATTATGGATTAATTCGCATTCACTCCGTCCATGTTGAAGCTCCTGTTTCCCTCTCACTTGGTGCATTTTTGTCTTGCAACGATAATGTATTTCGCCCTTTGCGCTCAGTCTTTGTTCTTCCTCCACATTTGTGCACAGACCTGTGTTGTCAAAGCTCCTTTGCCTTTATCGAACACATTCTCATTACGTATCTCGTGCTTCGCACTCAATTTTGTAACAAGTGCAAACTTTTCTACATTAAGTTCAACTCTATTATATCAAATGTATAGTATTTTTTTTGTACCTCGGTCTGGGACTGCTTTTTCAGATATTGCAAAATAATGTACAAATTTTATTTTTCATGATTACTTTGATATTTGTTCCTTATCTTGCACTAATTTTTATTTTCAATTACCCTGAAAAATGAATCATTTCAATAAATTTATATTTTTACAATCTTTAATACGCATTAATATTGAAACAGATGTATTTTCATTTTCTTGATTTCATGATTAAAAAAAAGTGGACATCCTATGAAAAAAAACAATTTGGTTACTAAACGTTTCATTGCACCTTGTCTCATTTTTACAAAACTTAATTTGTTTATTTCCAATGTGATTTTTTTACAATTTAAACAAAAAATACGCATCCTGTTAGAAAATAATTCATAACAAATTTTTAGGCCTTTCTTGGGTGAACAACATTTGTTTATTAATTTTTTTTTACCTTGTGTCATTTTTCCGACAATTTAATTTTGTTATCTTTAATGTTATTTTTTACGATTAAAGCAAAAATTTCGCGTCCTTCCAACAATGTTTTATAGCAAATGTGTAGATCTTTTTTTGGGGAATAACTCTTGTCACTTAATTTTGCTCCGAACCTTGTGTTGTTTGTCCAAACATTTAATTTTGTTATCTTTAATGTTATTTTTTACGATTAAAACAAAAACTACGCGTCCTATTCACAATGTTTAATAGCATATTTGTAGATCTTTTTTGGGTGAACAACTTTTGTCTATTAACTTTTTTCCAAACCTTGTGTTGTTTGTTCAAAAATTTAATTTTTTTTATTTTTAATGTTATTTTTTATGATTAGAACAAAAATACGCGTTCTATTAAAAAATGATTAATAGCAAATTTGTGGATCTTTTTTGGGTGAGGAACTTGTGTTTATTAATTTTATTTAACCTTGTGTCGTTTATCCAAAAAAATTTACTCATTTCCAATGTAAGTTTTGACGATTGAAACAAAAACTACCCTTCCTATCAAAAAGTGATTGCCGAGAAGATAGAAATTTTTTCGGGACCACAATTCTTATCAAAACAATGATTAGCTTATTTGTACGCAGTATATTAAAAATAAATTAAATATTAACAATTATTTATAATTTTTATAAAAATGATAATAACCTCTTAACGATTAATTCGCATTCATTCCGTCCATATTGGAGCTCCTGTTTCCCATCTCATTTCGTGTATTTTTATCTCAAAACGATTAGATTATTTGTATGCAGTATAATAAAAATAAATTGAATAATAATAATTATTAATAATTTTTATAATAAATGATAATAACCTATTATGAATAATTGACATTCATTCCGTCCATATTGAAGCTCCTGTTTCCCCTCTCATTCCGTGTATTGTTGTCTCACGAAAATTAGATTATTTGTATGAAGTATAATAAAAACAAATTAAATATTCATAATTATTTATAATATTTATAAGATATAATAATAGTCTATCATGGATTAATTCACATTCATTTCGCCCATATTGGAGCTCCTATTTCCCCTCTCACTTCGCGTCTTTTTGTCTCGCAACGATTAGATTACTTGTATGCACAATAATTAAAATGAATTAAATATCACTAAATATTTATGATATTTGTAATAATTAATGTTAATCTATTATGGAATAATTCGAATTCATACCGACCATATTGAAGCTCCTGTCTCCCTTCTCATTTCGTATATTTTTGTCTCGCAACGATTAGTTTATTTGTATGCAGAATAATTAAAATATAAATAATAACAATAATAACCCGTGCAGAAATTGCCCTGGTTGTCCCTACTACAACAAGGTTTCTGGTCGGATCCCGGCCGGGCTACCCCTGGTTGGATTTCATGGTCGGGAGCTGCCCAGTTACCGACCGGGCCAACCCTGGTTATATTTCATGGTCGGGAGCCGGCCGACTACCGGCCGGGCCAACCCTGGTTAGATATCATGGTCGGGAGCCGACCGGGTACTGGTCAGGATACATTTTTTTGTAGAAATTACACATTTTTTAAGAGCCGTGAAATTATCAAAGACGTACTTACGGATGCTCCATGAATTATTATTTAAAGAGTATAATTTAAAGATTTATTAGATCAGTAAAACAGAATTTAGCTTTTTTATATTCTTAGAAAAAAAACATTTAATTCTTCTCAATGTTTTAACTTCTTAATCAAAACTGTTATTGATTCTTCAATGTGTAATAGCAGAATTGTTACAATTTTTACAATTTCCTCTACTTTCACAAAATTTTTACTCTGTACACTTTCAAATTTACCGCCAAGTCTGACGCCTTCTGCGCCTGGCGTCGGCGTAGACACTTGTAAGTATTTTTAAAACTCAAGATAATATTATAATATAGAATCAATTAGAACAATTTTGTGCAAAAACAAGAAAAAACAATGATACCTCTTAAAACAGTAAAAGTATCAAAAATATAGAAGAGGTGATTTCCACCCCTAAATATGAACGTTTGCCCAAAAAAATAATTTTTTTTTATAGTCTGGTATACTCTTTTCACCTGCAAAGTTACAAAAAATCGGCGTCGGACACCAACCAAACCCCCCTTGTTAGTATTGATTAATCCCACGCGAAACGACAATTTGTTGTAACTTGTCCAATTTTTTTCAGGTTTCGCATCCGGTTTTGACGTCATCATCCCCACCGGTTGGTCCCTGCCATTCTGGCTCTCCTTTATTTTCCGTTGCGTGAGACCCGGAGGCCTCAGGGAATCCAGATCGATAATTTTTGAGTCCCTCAACATGTCCTCACCAGATCTCTTCCACCCCGGATCTCCCGCCTACAAACGAGAATCCCTCCACAGAAAGCAAAAACTGAAGGAAAATTACTTCAGACATCCTCCGAATCGTCGAGTGAATTACCTTAAATTCGGAATCACGTCCCCGTTTTCCTGTGAATGGGGAATCCTCACAAGAGAGTGGCAAGCCGAAGGCGAATTTTTCACTCTTCGGGAAAAAAGCCTTCTGCAAAATCTCGACGAGAATCTCACCCAGCGACGCAGAGGTCGCAAATTCCAAAAACCGAAAACTTCCCAAATCGAACCCCTGAAAATGGAAGCAGACAAGAAAAATTACCTGGTCCCGGTTAAAGTGACAATCGAGAGGAAAGGAGTGGCTGAAGATTTTTCGATCATTTGTCTGCCGACTGATGAGGATCTTGAACATTTCAAGAAGAACAAGAAATGGTCGGGACCAGCCGAAACCCCAAAGTTGGATCCGCACGAGAAGGAAAGGGCGAATTCGAGGAGAAAACATTTGGAACTTTTGAAGAGATTGAGGAAGCAGAGAGTTCGAAGTAAGAAAAAATTGGAGAGTGCGGAAAATGAGAATGAGAGCGAGTCTGTTGAGGATGAGCTTTTGAATTTGAGGAAATTGATCAAGGAGAAATTGAGGGATACGAATAAGAAAATTATTGAGGATCAGGCGAGGAAAATGGAAGAACTTTCGCTTCCGGAATGTAGTCGGGTTCGATTTTCTTGTGATCGAGAGATTATGGGATTTGTGGAACAGGGAGGATTTTGTCTCTCGGAGGCAAAGGGAGTTGGGAGGGGTTACGTTGTTTTCGAGGCTTTGAAGGGTTTGATTAGTAAAAAAAGAGATCTTGTCTTGATTAGAAATACTCAGTCGAGGCAATATAGGTTTGCGAGCCTTGAAGTTCTCGTCACTTGATTACTATTTTTTTTCGATTTAAGAAATCTTCGTTTAAGGAATAAAATATATTTTCTGTCGCAATTTATTTGACTTTATTTGCCTAGAAAATATTAAGGAAAGTGCAGATTAAATTGCGGGATATCAAACTGTTGCACATCGTTCTAATTATCAACTTCAGATAAAAATAATCCACTTTTGCAGATAAATTTTGAGTTAAAACATTAATTTTCAACGAAAAAAAACAACTAATTTTCAACAAAATAGGCCAATTTTCAAACCAAGACTGCTAATGCGACTATTTCTTTGCTTTTTCTTTAAAAATTTTTTTTTTCAACTTCTTCACGAATTGGCTACAAATTGTCTCAATGGCTGATTAGGGGCTGTCCAAAATGATGAATTTTCAAGCAAAAAAGACGAGCTTTTAACAAAATAGCTTAATTTGAAACCAGATAGTTACATTTTTAACCAAAAAGATGAATTCTCAACAAATTACATAAATTTTTCACAAAACAGTTGAATTTTCTACCAAATTCTTGAATTTTCAAGCGAAAAATTTTATAGTTGATATTTAAACCAAAAAAGATTTTAATTTTGAATTAAAAGCAGTTGAATACAACCAAAAAATACGAATTTTTAACAAACTATTGAAATCTTCAAGTAAAACAGATTAATTTTTAACCATACAGTTAATTTTCAACAAAAAATATAATAGTTGATATTTAAACCACAAAATATTTTACTTTTAAATAAAAAACAGTTGAATATAAACAAAAAAGACAAATTTTGTACAAAATACTTGGATCCTCAACAAAAACAGATTAATTTTTAACGATACATTGCATTTTTAATCAAAAATTTTTATCCTCTACTGAAAAATACGAATTGTAAACCAAATACATATATTTTTCACCAAATAGTTAAATTTTCAACTAAGAAGATTCATATTCTGTCAAAAAATATGAATTTTTAACAAAATAGTTGAATATCTACCAGAAAGACGAATTTTTACCAAAATACATAAATTTTTAACCAAATAGTTGAATTTTCTACCAAAAAAATACGAATTTTCAACAAATTACATAAACTTTCAAATAAATATTTTGAATAATGGATATGATGTTTGTCAAAATTTTATTTGATTAATTTTTAGTCTATATTTTTTTCCGTTCTAAAAATGTTGAATTAAATAGTCGAAGTTTTTAAGCTAAAAATATAAATCTTTAATTAATTTCATAACAAATAGTTGAATTTTATACCAAATTGTGAATTTTGCCAGTCAAAAAGACGATTTTTCTATAAAACAGTTGAATTTTCAAACCGAGAATATGAGTTTTCAACAAACAATTTTTTTTACAACCAATGAGTTTAATTTTTAATCCAAAAAGATGAATTTTCAACGAAAAATGTAGTATTTGATATTTCAATAAATAATATTTTAATTTAAAATAAAAAATAGTTTTATATAACTGAAAAGACAAATTTTCAACAGAATACTTAAATCCTCATCTAAAACAAATTAATTTTCAACCAAGCAATTGCATTTTTAACCAAAAAATTTATTTTCTTCCAAAAACTACGAATTTCAACAAAATACACCAATTTTCGACCAAATAGTTGAATTTTGTACGAAATCGTTTACTTTCCTGGCCGAAAATACGAATTTTTTTACAAAACAGGGTCAGTACACGTCAGAAATATCAGAATCTGCAGGTGGTTGTTCGATCTTAATAAAACTTTGTGAAATTGTACTGCGATACAAGAGAAATTTCAGCCCTGAAGGATTTTCAAAAATTTTCAAAATTACGGAAGTTACGCCATGTTGAATTTTGGAGTTACATTATAGTGACATATTCGAATAATTATTTTCTTCTGTTTGAATAGAAGTATGTCAGAGATATCTGTACGTCTACATACCAAACACTTTGTAACTTAAAAAGATGTTCATATTAAGCATTTTATGCTCTCAAGTGACACTGCTATTTAGAAAAAAATCACCGATACCTTAAGGAATTGATTTTGATAATTTGAAGGGGTTTCGAAGAAGTTTAAAGACTATAGCGTATTTTTCTAAATCCAAGAAATTTTCAAGAGCTTTAAACATTTGCAAGGAATTTCAAAAGATTTCAAAAAATTTGAAATATTTGCAGGAATTATGAAAGGTTTTAAGAAGTTTTTAATTGATTTCACTTTTTTAATAGGATTTCAGTGGATTTAAAAAATATCAATTTATTTTAAAAGATTTCAAATTGATATATACTGTAGGAAAATATTTGAAAAAATTGGAGAATATTTCAAGGAATTTGTTATCTATTTTAATAACTTGAAGGAATTTTAAAGGACTGGGAATATTTGAGGGCATTTGAAAAGAATCCAAGGAATTAGAAAGAGATGTCAATAATTTCAATGAATGTCAAAAGATTTTTAAGGGTTTGAAATATTTTAGGATATTTTAACAGATTTCAATAAATTTGCAACTGATTTTGGTAATTTATTTTATTCAACAGGATTTTCAATATTTTAGAGTATCTTAAAAGATAACAAGGTATTTTCTAAAGCTTTAAAAAGTTTCGAGTGATTTTAAAATGAATCTTCAGGAAATTTTAAAATATTCAAAGGAATTTTCAAGAGTTCTAAAAAGTTTAAAGTCATTTTAAAGGATTTGAAATAGCTTAGGGAATTTTGTAGGTATTTGTTTCAACAATTTCAAGGGATTTTTAAGGATTAAAAGAGTTTTAGATAATTTAAAAAAAAATGGAAGGCATTTTCAAAAGATTTACATAATTTAAAGGAGTATAAAATTTTTTTAGAGAATTTGAAAACTTTTAAAGTATTTCAAAATATTCCGAAGAATTTTCACTTTATTTCAGTAATTTAATTGATTTAAGAAAATTTCAAATATTTTAGAGCATTAAAAAAAATTTTACGGCATTTTCAAATGTTTTACAACATTTTGAGTAATTAAACAAAAAAATTGAGGATTTGAAAACTTTTAGAGTATTTTAAAAGATTCTATGGAATTTTCAATTGATTTCAGTAATTTAATTGATATCACATGATTTTGAAAGATTCTGAGTCATTTTCGAAAGTTTTGAAATGTTTGAAATGATTTTAAAGATTAAAAAGCATTTTCGAAAACTTTAAAATGTTTTAAATGATTTTTAAAGTTTTGAAAGGTGTTGAAATATTTAATGACTCCAATGATTTATTTATTGGAATAAGTTGATTTCAGAGGATTTCAAATATTTGAGAGTATTACAAAAAAATCGAGGCATTACAAACAAATTTTAAGTTACAAGGAATTTAAAATAAGCTTTAAGGAGAAAACTTTGAAATTATTTTAAAAGATTTCAAGGAGTTTTCAATTGATTTCAGTAATTTAATTGATTTCAGAGGATTTGAAATATTTGAGAGTATTTTAGAAGATTCCAAAGCATTTTCAAAAGCCTTGAAAAGTTTTAACTTTCAAGTAATTTAAAAATATTTCAAATAAATATGTGAAGAATTTAAAACGACTCTAAGGCGTTTCCAAGAGATTTTAATGATGTAAAGGAATTTCAAAAAATTGTAAAAGCTTTGAGAACTTTTAGAATATTTTAAATGATGCCGAAACATTTTCGAAAGCTTAAAAGAGTTTCAAGTGATTTTTAAAGAATCGGAGGATTTTTTTTTATTTCAATAATTCGAAAGAATTTCAAAGGATTGAAAATATTTTAGGCTTTTTTTAACAATTACCGGGGATTTTGAAGAGCTTAAAAAAATGCAAGGAATTCCAAAAGAAATTTTTAATTGATTTCAGTAATTAAATCTCACTTATAGCATTTGAATTATTTTATGGTTTTAGAAGATTCTAAGGAATTTTCAAGAGCTTTAAAATGTTTCAATTGATTTCAAAAGATTTCAAATGATTTGAAAACGACAAGAGTATTTCAAAAGAGTATAAGGAATATTTAATTGGTTCCAGAGGATTTTAAATATTTTAGAGTATTTAAAAAGATTTTAAAGCATTTTCAAGAGATCTGAAAAAATTTGCATGGGGTATTGTATCAAAGAGTTTCCTAAAATTTCGAAAATATAGATCAATTTTATAGAGCCTATGCCAGGTTTTAGGGTATATTACACGATTCCAAGGAATTTTCAATGGATTTCGGTAACCTGATAGGATTTTAAATGGTTTAAAATATTTCAGGGTACTCCAAAAGATTTCGAAGCACTTTCAAGAGATTTGCCAATTTTAAGGCATTCCAAAAGATTTCAGTAATTTGAAGTGATTCAATTCTTCCTCTTTTTTCCTTAGTTATTTACCTGTCTCTAATGAGCCGAAAATGAGGTAGTTTGGAAATCTAATTTTGATTTGTGAATGTATTTTATTCTCTTTTTGCATGAAATTATTTATAAGAAAGTAGATTTCATTTTGATCTCAAATTACAAAACAACGATTCTCGGCATTTGAGGGCTTTTCAAAAGGGCTCTTTGAAAGATTTAAAAAATTTCTATGAATTTCCAAGGATCTGACTGATTTTGAGGTATTTTAAAAATTTGCATGGTATATTAAAAAGTTTCCTGGAATTTTGGAAAATATAGCACGATTTTGTAGGGCCTATTATAATATCTCGAAAAATCTCAAGTGATTTTATAAGATTTCCGAGGATTTGAATGATTTTGTGTGGGGTACCACACATGACATTTTTGTGAGGCTCTCCAAGTGGGTTGATCGCTAGGGAGATTGATCAGCAACCTGGGTCTGAGCAGTGTTGCGGAATAAACGTGTTATTTAAATAAATAACACAAGAATTCTAGATCAATCTAAAATATCTATACCTTACACTTATATACCTATCTACCCCATACCTATATACCCACCCACACATTACTACTATCCAACCGAGCAATTCACGTCCACCCCGAAAGGGAAACGGCTTCATGATATAATAATAAGAGTTCTTGGGCTTTTCGATTCGACTGTAGTGAACTGATATTTGAAGTAGCTGCAATTTCCGAATAATCGTGAGTTATACGTGGATTAATTTGGGAATACTATTATTTGGGAATTGTATTAATCGAGAATTTTCCAATGTCGTCATTTTTTTTTTTAATTTCTAGGTCGGATATTTTATCATTCGGCAATTTTATAATTTCGGGAATTTTATTATTCGGGAATTTTCCAATTTGGTAATTTTACAGATTCGTAAATTTTATTTTTTGGGAATTTCTCAATTCGGTGATATTACTAACAGTTCGGAAATTTTATTATTCGAGAATTTTGCACTGTCAGGAATCTTATTCTTTCGGGAATTTTTTAGTTACGATATTTTATTATTCGGTAATTTTATAATTTCGGGAATTTAATTACATATTGGGGAATTTTTGAGTGTCGGGAATTTTCCAATGAAGGGAATATTCTAGTTCGGATATTTTATTATTCGATAATTTTGCATCGGGAATTTTATTATTCGTGATTTTTCCAATTTGGGAATACTAATATTTGGGAATTTTATTAATCGAGAATTTTCGAATTCGGGAATATTACAATGTCGGGAAATTTTTTTCTTTGGGAAATTTCTAGGTCGGATATTTTATCATTCGAGAATTTTATTATTTGGGAATTTTCCAATTTGGCAATTTTACAGATTCGGGAATTTTATTTTTTTGGAATTTCTTAATTCGGTAATATTATTAATAGTTCGGAAATTGTATTATTCGAGAATTTTGCAGTATCGGGAATTTTATTCTATCGGGAATTTTTTTAGTTAAGATATTTTATTATGAGGTAATCTTATAATTTCGGGAGTTTGATTACATATTCGGGAATTTTATTTTTTCGGGAATTTTATTATTCAAGAATTTTACAGTGACGGGAATATCCTAGTTTGGATATTTTATTATTCGATAATTTTGTATCAGGAATTTTATTATTCGAGATTTTTCCAATTTGGGAATATTATTATTTGGAAATTTTATTATTCGGGAATTTTATTATTCGGGAATTTTTCAATTCGGCAATTTTATAATTCCGGGATTTTATTATTCGGAAATTTTCCAATTCAGAATTTTTATACTTCGGCAATTTTATTATTCGGTAATTTTGTATCGGGAATGTTATTATTCGGGATTTTTAATTTTTCGGATTATTCAGTCGTCCCTAACTTAACAGTTTAAATCGGAATAATTTAAAACATAATATTTTGTTCCCATCGAAGAGAATAGTTTCGACTTCGGACAGATGAGTGACCCCATCTCGGAATCAACCGCAAATCACTGTTTACTCACAAAACTCTAGCTTTCAAATACAAATCAAAACATGCACCACAAATTGCCATTTTGATTATAAACAAAAATCAAATGCCAAAAATATATCCCCAGTAATAAATACAGAAATTTAATAATTTAATCATTTTAATGATTAATTTAATAAATACAGCAAGTATTACGGAATTTTCCGTAAAACTAACCGGTCAAGTATCCTGGCGAAAATTTGAGATAGGAATTCATCCCGAATCATTTCGAAATCTGTATCCGAACCAATCCGAATCTATCTGCACCAATCCGAAAAAGTTCTCAATTTCGTTTGATCGAAATCGGTTAAAAATTAATCCGACTCAATCCGAACTTCCAATCCGAATCAATCCGAACCAAATTTTCAATCCGAATGAATCCGAACTCGGATTGAACTAAACCGATTTTCAATCCGCGTGAATCCAATTCAATCCGAATGAATCCAACTCAATCCGAATGAATCCAACTCAATCCGAATGAATCCAATTCAATCCGAATGAATCCAATTCAATCCGAATACATCCAATTCAATTCGAATGAATCCAATTGAATCCGAATGAATCCAATTCAATCAGAATGAATACAATTCAATCCGAATGAATCCAATTCAATTTGAATGAATCCAATTCAATTTGAATGAATCAATCCTAATTCGGATTGATTCGGATTCATTTGGATTGAAAATTGGGTTCGGATTGGTTCGTGTTGGAAGTTCGAATTGAACCAGATTGATTCGGATTAATTTTTGACGGATTTGGATTGAACGAAATTTAGACATTTTTTCGGATTGACTCAGATTGGCTCGGATACATATTCCGGAATGATTCGGATACAGATTCCAGAATGATTCGTTCTTATTCGGATTGAACCCGATTGAGTCAAATTAATTTTTGACAGATTTGTATTGAACGAAATGTAGACATTTTTTCGGATTGGTTCGAATTGACCCGGATTGGCTCGGATACAGATTCCGGAATGATTCGAATTTATTCGAATTGAACCGGATTGAGTTGGATTAATTGATGACCGATTTGGATCGAACGAACTGTAGGCATTTTTTTCGGATTGGTTCGAATTGACCCGGATTGGCTCGGATATAGATTTCGGAATGATTCGGATTGGTTCGGAAGGAATAAAACATTTATATCAGACAAAAAGATTTTGTTAATGTTTAAATAAAAAACTATTTTTTTTTATTATTATAAATTGTGAATTAATACGAAAAAAATGGACTTACTCATTCTGCTGAATGTTTTAGTCTCCTTCAGTCTCCAGTTGTCAATCGAGTTCCTGGTCGAAAATCAGCAATAATTTTCCAAGCAGAGATGATGCACCCAGTTCGAGAGTTCTTACCAGAATGAGAAGGACCTTTCGCGAAACGGTGGGAACTGAAGAATGAGCACGTCTCCCTACTTCTAACTCCTCTCTTATACATACACATATATATATATAGGTACTGTTATCTAATTTCTTATTTGAAAATTCGCGTTCAAACTTGACTACGGACATGCGCACAATGGCCAATGTGGATCCAGACAATTTTTCGGAGGGGGTGAATGTGACTTTTCTTCAACGAATGTATCTGAAATTTATTTATTTCTTTATTTATTTATTTGGTTAAAGATTCATTATTTTAGTTGAAAATATATTTGTAATATTTTCAAAACTTTTCGGGGATGACTGAAAAATGAAGAAAAATAAAATTCCTGACACTGTAAAATTACCGAATTGGAAAATTCCCAAATAATAAAATTCCTGAATAATAAAGATCCTGAATCAGAAAATTCCCGAACTTTTGATAATTTTACCGAATTTTTAAATTCCCGAGTAATAAAATTCCCGAATCAGAAAATTCCCGAACATTTTATAATATTACCGAATTTGAAAATTCCCAAATAATAAAATTCCCGAAAATTTTATAATATTATCGAATTAGATGAATTTTCAATCCAAAAGGATGAATTCTTAACAACATAGTTGAAGTTCCGACCAAAAATTATAACTTTAACATGATAGTTAAATTTTCTAAAAATAATTAGATTTTGAACAAAATAGTTGAGTTGCTAACAAAATAGTTACTACCCTAGGGGCTGTGACACCGTGTAGTTGGCGGGCAAGCTTAATCGTGTGGGTCAAGGCCTAGCTAATATGGGCCTTTAAGATCCCTAGGTCGAGGTGCCTCCCGGACGGATATCCAGTTTTGGAATCAGGACGGTAATTACCTATGGCCCGCACAGCGACCAAGATACAGCCTCCGTTAGTGTGGTGGCCTACGAACGGGTATTTATAGAGTGTGTCACTCAATTTGGCCACCCCCCTAAGCCATGGATGTAGAGTGATCGTGCCCATGGCACTTTGGCACATAGGGGTACGAAGGTATCGTAACGGCATTTCGGGGACACCGGATGACCTCCCGAGTAATCAGTCTTACCCCTGCATGCACAAAAACTTGAGGAAAGAAGGAGGTAGTGAGGTGGCAGAGGGGGGAGAGGGGTTGGCCTTGAATGGGTTTAACATAACCCTTTCCTCTCAATCTGTTTCTCCGGCAAGCCAAAGTCAGGCGGCAGCTGTATCCACAGCTGCTCCGCGAGCTGAGGGATTGACGGTTTCTCCGAATGAGGCTATGGAGACGTGAGCGGTCATTGAGTCCCCCAAAAAGAATAAAACCAACAAAGATTCCCTGAAAAGAAGATTGAGGAGGCAAGCGCAGCAGGCTGATAGAGCGGCTCCTGGGGCTAGAACATCGTCAAATACAACGCCCACAACCAGCACTGAGGCCCAAAAGAAAGCGACGGGCTCGGAGGACACCGCAGCGGGTGGTGGTGGATAAGAGCTACCCGGACTTGCTGCTCACTTCGCAGCAGTTTGAGCTCTTCAGGAAGGCCACCTGGTGGACGCTCGAGAGAGTATCCCGAGATCAATGGCCAAAATACTAGGTCTTCTTCTGTAGGTGAGAATCTTCGTATTTGTCGCAGCCGAACCAGCGGCTAAAGCTTGGCTACATAATACAGTGGCAAAACAAAGCCCTGGGAAGGTGCAGACCTCAAAGCAGGTAGGGTTGAATTCCAACAAAAGATCGTGAGGGCTACGGCTGGCATTGTTCCCGGGTAAGCTGTAAGACCCGTCTGTGGTCCTCCGCCGATTGCAAGTATTCCACTCGTCACTAAGGATAGCGTCCTAGCGAATCGGCAGACACGATAGGCCTAAGAGTCTTTTGCTGGGGCTCAATGCCGGAGAACCTTTTGTGGATCTATACACCGATCCTGCGTCCCAGGCTAACCTATGCGTCGGTGGTCTGGTGAAGTAGGCTCGACTGGAAAGAATCAGAGAACTGATTCTAAAAGGCGTCACTGGTGCCCCAAAGTTGACACTCACGGTGACATTGGGGAAACTGACAGGGTTGGAGCCCCTCCATCTCACCATCAAAGCTGTATTTGCAAGTGCGGCCTGAAGATTGAATATGATAAACGGCGGAAGGATCTCGACGGCAGTGCCGATCGTAACAGACATCGCGAGTAGGCCGAACCTGAACATGCTCAGGGACAAAAAGCCCACTTGCTATTTCTTCGTCAAGAAGTATCGTGTTAACTCATCCACAAAGGAGGAATGTTGTTAACGGCGAGGCACACCTACCTGGTGATGGGGACGACTAGTTTACAGATAGCTCCAGGAACAAGGAGAAAACAGGAGCCGATGTACATCGTAAGAGGAGTGGAATGGGCTTAACAATTCTGATGTGGTCCTATGCCACAGTCCTACAATATGAGATTATGCCAATGCTCCAGTGCGCCTACAAGGCACAGGAGTACGGCAACAAAAGAAACAACTGTATCTGCTCAGATAGCAGGGGTGTTATAATTAGCCTGAATGGAACAACAACTACGTCGCTACTAGTATAGGAGTGCTTTGAGGCACTGAACAATCTAGCGACGAGAAACCGAGTGACTCTACTTTGGTTCTCTGGACACAGTAACATCAAAGGCAATGAAATATCGGACAGGCTAGCAAAACTAGCGGCAAGAGAAAACTTCACTGGACTCGAACTAGTTGTAGGCGTTTCCAGTGGGTTAATCACTGAAGAAATTAACAGTTGGCTGCCCGAGGAATCATAATACTCGTAATAACAATAACCAAATAGTTGAATTTTCTGTATAGCGAAAAAAGATGAATTTTTAAAATATGAATTGAATTTTCAACCCAAAATGGAATAGTTTAATTTTCAATACCAATGATATGAATTTTCTGATAATGAAACAAATTTTTAACAAAGTAGTTCAACTTTCAACTAAGCAGTTAAATTTTCAACAAAAAATATTAATTTTGTGCCGAAGAGACGAATTTCCAACAAAATACAAGAATTTTCAACCAAAGAGTTAAATTTCGAGCTGAAAAGAATAATCTTACGATCAAAAATGGAATCGTAAAATTTTCAGATTCAAATATTAATTTAAAAAGAAAAACGACTTTTCAACAAAATTCTTCAACTTTCAACGAAAGAAATCAAATTTTTAACTAAATAAGATCATTTTCAACCAAAAACTGAAATGGTTGATACTTCAAACAAACAAATCTATTTATTATAAATCAAGAACAGTTCAATTCAACCAAAAAGGAAATTTTCAACCAAATAGTTGAATGTTGTACCAAAATTATAGAATTTTCAACCAAATTATTTAATTTTCAAATAAAAATCGCAATCTTTCAATAAAAAAGTTAATTTTCAATGAAATAATTGAACTTTCAATCACCTAATTGAATTTTCAACCATTGATAAAGTGAACTTTAAGAAAATGAGTTCAAATTTGGACCAATGAGTTAAGTTTTCAACCAAAAAATATGACTTTTTAACTAAAGGGTTGAACTTTCAACAAAATAATTAAATTCTCTATCAAATAGTAGAATTTTTAAGGAAAAGAAATGAATTCTGAACCAAAAATATAATAATACAATATATAATAGTTGCATTTTATTTTTTGTTCCTATTAATTCAGTTCGTATTGAAGAGAAAAAATGAGAAAAAGGGGAAGTTTCTTGAAAACAGAGGAGGTGCGAAACTATCACTGGTTCGTAACCTTAAAGCCATTCCCGCATGCCAAAAATATGCCACGGCACTTGCGAGATAGAATCAGTTAATAATTAATTAATCAGTTCATAACATAAAAAGCATTACACAATTATTTTCATTAAAACATTCAACTAATTTTTACATTATATTTTCCTTTAAATTTACAATTTCATTTCTATAAATTAGTTTAATAATAACCTTTTAAACTAATTTAAAGAAAAAAAAATAAAATATATGTATGTATCATTTTGAAAATTGAATTCAGATAGTCATTTCACAAATTCACAAGCATTTGAGAAGATTGTATGATTGCAATAGAGGTATTTTAAAGAAAACATAAACTTTTATTATTAAAATAATAGCCCATATTCAATCACATAACCTTCAAGTAAATAATCAATTTATGTTACCTAATTGAAAAACAATTTAAATTAAATCTTTATTAAATTTAAAGTTTTTAACAAAATTAATCTCATAATAAATAATTGAACTGTTTACAACATAAAAAGGATTAAACTATCATTTTCATTGAAACGACCAAACAATTTTAAATTTTTTCAAACATGAAATTTCAATTCTGAAAATTTAAATTATCAATAACTTTTCATACTAATTTTAAAAAAAATTTAAACATAATATTCAGATATAACTGTGAAAATTGAATTCAGATACTCATTTAGGAATTAATCTATAATTTTTATTGAAAAATTCAATTCATTTTTACTCTATATTTTTTTAAGTTTGAACATTAAGAGATTGTACTTTATATTTATAATATGTCAGTGTGGTGGCGCCACGAACTGAGGATATTTTGTCATTTATCTAATCTAATCTAGTAGAATATAGTATAGTTCATACAATAATACTGGCCGAAATGTAAGGCGTATATCATGATAAAGAAGAACATTTATGACTGGATTATAAATGTAAAAAAATTAATGAAATACATTTTATTTCATGCCTGTGTTGAAAAATTCAGTGATAACAACCAAAGATATAATATCTTTAATAATAATTTACACTGAAAGAAATAGTAAAAATACATAGATCGAAATAATTATCGATGATCGATAAAATGAGAACTCTACTTTTTTACTTCTGTTGATTTTAATTTTAATATATAGAGGTCACCCTATAACTTACAACGTGATGACTAAGACAACTTCCTCCATAAAACTACAATGGAGGTTACGAGTTTTCATATGAAGGATATAAGGCCAAGTTAGGTTAGCTTATGTGAGTTTAGGTTAGGTTAGGTGAGTTTAGGTTAGGTTAGTTGACTTGAAGTTAGGTCACGTTAATTGTAAGAATGATACCCTTCTGATATAGGCTTTCAAAAAAAATCAGCCTTCAAGGCAGTATATCACAGTTTTATACCATTTCATTGATTTTTTTTGGGTGAGTGTTGAAGGACAACGTGTAGGATCAATTCTGTCAGCTAATTCACACTTAGTGCATCAAAAAACATAAGAATTGATATGCCCCATCCCCAAAAGAGAAAATACTAATTTTTCAAAGTTTTTTGAGGTTAGGGTGAAACGCTGACGTGTAGGGCAAATTCTGACATTGGATTCAGATTCAGGGCATCAAAATGTCGCGTCCCCAGATATTCATACTTCGTATGTGCTTTATTAATTTTGAAGATATGTTAAGTGATCTTAAAATTACTGATCAAATATGGCTCATAAATTTCCCTTCAAAGAAATCGCAGGCATAAAATTTCTTGGAATTTTTTGGAACCCTTCTGAAGATGTTTTCTGTTTCAATATTTTTGAAATGACTTCTTGAAGAATTACAAAAAGATACATTTTTTCTTCAGTTGAAAATAAATTTGACCCTCTTGGGTGGCTTTCGCTTATCGTCATTACTGCTAAAATATTGCTTCAATCTTTATGGTCCATTAAAGTATCATGAGATGGTGACCTACCTCCTGACATAGTTATTAAATGGAAATAATTTGAGGAAGAATTACCTCTAGTTTCGGAAGCAATGACCTGCCAACTGCTGAATAAAATAGCTTCAGTGATGCTTTTGAATTTTCTAACGCACGGCAGTAGTAAATCTGCGCGTTGTTCTGACCGCAGAAACTAAATTCAATCAACTTATGGTAAAAACTGAAGGTGCAATTATCAAAACCGTGAGTGTTCTTGGACTTGAGGTGTGCGCTGCTGCCTTATTGGCAAAAATAATTCTATACGTGATTAATAGTCTGCGATTATTTACAACTTCTATCTATTGCTGAACTGATTCAGAAGTCGTTCTCACATGGCCCCAAAAACAACCGCCTACTTGCTAGTATTTATTGCCAATAGAGTCTCGAAAGATTTCAAAATTTCAAACTTTCGTTCCTGATGCTCCGTGGCTCCATGTCCAATTCAAGGACAATCCTGCAGATCCTGCGTCAAGAGGTACTGTAATTTCCGCATTGCTTGCCAATAATCTCTGGTGAAAGAAGCCAACATGTTTTTCAGAAAACCAAGACTCTTGGCCAAATATCATGCCTAAACTCGCGCAGAAGGTACATGCTCACGTTGTCACGGAAATCCCATAAAATACAGCGCTGTTTGATCGTATCTCAATAAGACTAAACAAAAATTGAGCGGGCCTTTATCTGATAATGAAATCAATCTAGCTTTAAATTTTTGGGTCCGTTATGTTCGATATCAAGCTTTTTCTGATGAGTTTAGTTGCTTAGAACGATAAGTGTTTTGCAAGAAAAATGTTTGCTTCCCAGGTCAAGAAACCTCGTTGAAAATAAAATACACAATTCCTTAATTTGTACTCGCATGTAAGCCAAAAGGGCTACTTAGCTCATGCTAATTCTCGCAAAAGCTTATTGCTCACCTTGAAAACCTTTCTCACACACCGGATTAGATTGTATCGTTCTTGGATCAAGAACCGCAACTAGCGAAAAGTTCAATACTGTCTTGTGCGAGATTTTTCAGTTGGTTCAGCGATACAAATTATACCCAGCTGGCAAATCTTGCGTAAAATTACCGAGGATTTTTAGCGCTAACGGCGACGAGATTATGTTCATTCATTTGCAACAGTGGTATAGTTTGTCCTCGAAGCATCCTATCTTGAAACTAGGTGATGTTGTTTTGTTACGGAATTCGAATTTACTACCTACTACTGCCTGAGCATAAAAATGCTATTCTTGAAATATTAATGGTTAGGGAAAAGGAAGAATTGTTCAGGAAAAAACAAGTGAAAATTGAGGGTTTGAAGATGTAATTTTGAAGATTGGTAGCTCTAAAAAAGTATCCAGAGGTGAAATTTTCATCTCCAACTGTCCCGTCTGTCGCGTAAGGTCATCAGCGGCTAGAGACCAGACTTCAAGGAACAATGTTGAACGATCTTTTCTCGCGTAAATTGCCCGTTCTTGCTTACTTTCTAGGACAGAAGGAGCAAAAGTGGATGACGTGCACGTTCCAGTTGCGTCGGGATTGGTTGCTTTAAGAAACCATGATCGTAGCTTCCGGACCCTAAAACTTCTCTCATATAATAATAGTAAATGAAGCTGAGAAATGGGGTACGAATTTTCTAGCCTCATCGGTCCTCAGGGTTTTCACGGAATCTGTGCCATATAAATTAGAAAAGAGTTTTGAATATTTCAGATGTGTTAAAAAGGAATATAGAAGATTAAAATAAAAATTCATGTTAGAGGATTGTACAAAATATTAGGAAAAATTCGAGCCTTTTTAAAGGAAATTTAGGACTTCTAGAAGTTTGGAAGAAATAAAAAAATATTTGATAAATTTTCGGAAATGCTTCCAGATTTTAAAATATTTTAAGTCAATTCAAAAACTTTTGTTAAATGCTAAAAATATTTTCAGATGACTCGAATTTTGCTTAAAATTTTTAAAAATTATTCAAAATGTAAACCAATGGCCTTAAAATCTTCCAAATTTTCCTAGGAATTCTAAGAAAAATTGTTTGTTTACTTTCAAACCTTTCAAAATTCTTTTAAACCTTCTAAAGTTTTGGTTTGAAATCTTAAAAAAAAATATTTTATTTTTTTATTTTTACAGTTTAAAATTATTTCTCAAATTGGAACACTCAGCCTTAAAACTTCAATTATTCTACTCTTTTCCGAAATATAAGGGAATATTTTGAAATCTTTTGAAATCTTGTGCTATTTTCTCTCAAAGTTCATTCTTAAAAACGAAATATCATTAAAAAATTTCATATAAAATTTTTAAAAAATTATTTTTTTTGATCCTTTCAAAGTTTTTAAACCTTCTTATATTTTGAAATTATTTAATTTTTTGTCAAATTCCACAAAATTTAAAAAATGATATTAAAATCTTTCAGATTCTTCTTTGAAAATTTTAGAAACCTTTTGCAATGTTTCGAAATCTTTGTAAATATTCTCTTATTATTTTTGAATATTTTCAAAACTTCTGAGTATCTCTCAAAGTTACTCAAATTTGTACTAAAATTATGTATAATGGCAATATTTTTCTTTAAAATCTTTTAGACACTTTTTCAAAATTTTAGCAAATAATTTCAAATGTTTTTTCATCTTTTTCATTTTTCTCTTAGACTTCATTAAGGTAGACAAATTTTATGAACAGTATTATTTCCCAACATTAAACAATCATTTAGAATATAAATGTTCTCTTCTATCAATAATGTTTAGAAAAATTTAGAAATAAATCTTATGATGAAGTAGAGCTATTTATTTGGAAATTTCGGTATACAAAATTTATGGTGCAGAAAATTCAGAAATCTTTATTAAAAATTTGTTTTAAAAACTCATTAAAAATTTTTTGCAGGAATCCAATAATAAATTTATTATCTTTGAACTCAAATTTTACCTACAATTTTTCTAAACATTTCAAAGAAATTATTTTATTTATCTAAAACCCTTCAAACTGCTTGAAAATCCTTACAAATTTTGTGTTCAAAATCTTCAAAAATCTAGATTGTGTTTTAAATGCTTTGAAATCTTGTCACGTTTCAAATTATTTGAGAATCTTTTCAGAACTTCTAAATATATTTTAAACTTACTTGAATATTTTACTAATTATTAATTGTTTATTTTTCATTTGTTATTATTTTTTTTTAATTTTTGTGAATATTCTCTCAAAATTAATTTTTCAAACTAAAAGATCATTTTCCCAGCAAACTTAGGAAAATTTGTTTATTTTCTTTAAACCTCTGAAGATCCTTCAAAAGCTTCAAAAGTTTATTTCAAAATCTCCAAAAACCTGAATTTATTTTTTTTATTTTCCGAAATATTCTACAGTTTTAAATCAAGTTTAAATCTTCTCAAAACTTGTAAATATCTCTTAAAGTAACTCAAATTTTTTCCAAATTGATAATTTTTCAATTCTTATTTATGCATTAAAGTTCAATAATTCCACTGACATATTAAAATTTTTTTAAATAGAACAATTGAAATTGTAACGATCAAAGTTCGAAGAAAATAACCAAGATATTCGTAATCAGGGGACTTTTTCTGACCTTTTAAACAAAAGATATCTCAGCGGTGTCATAGTAAATTTTTCAATTGAAAATGTAAAATCATATACTTTTATGTAATACCTTGCAGATCTTTACAAAAAGAAAAACAAAATATTAATAAAAAGTGATAAAAATTTTTAAATTTTAGAAACTTTTACTTTATTGTTAATTTTTTTACTTTTATACAAAAAGATACAATAAAAAATTAGCTATATTTATTTAGCTGTACTTTTTTTGTTAATTTTTGTACATTTTTGTACAAAAAAGTAAATGTTTTAACAAGAAATCACAGTTATAGAAATTTTGTACTTTCTTCTAAATTTGTTTACCATCAGGGATAATGTGTAATCAAAACATTTAGTATTAACAAGGTGGAATATTTCAAGATTTGAATTTTGGAAAATAGATCATTTAAAATTCAGAGAAATTGAAATTGTATTATTCATAATTAAAAGCGTTAAAAATTAAAACATTAAAACTCTTGAATTTGAATCATTTCAAATTCAGAGCAATTAAAATTTGACAATTATAAATTCAAAATTAAATTGAATCTTTCAAAGTCAAAGCTTCTGAAATTCTAGAATTTTACATTGTTATTGCATGAACAAATTTTATGAGAAAATTTTTTCTAAAATCAAAAACTGAATTGAATTATTGATAAAATAACGTTAAAATTAAATATTCATTTCTAATGGGAAACACTAAAAATGAAAAAATTTCTAATCTAAAAAAATTTTAATTACCAAAAATTGTGATATTAACACTCCTCAAACGGTTTAAAATGTGAATTATTGTGAGTAAATTTAAATCATTACAGAAGCAATAATTTTCAAATTGCTCATTATATTTTCCTAAATTTAACCAATTAAATTTAAATTGCAAAATGAAAACCTATGAAAGGGAGAGATAAATATTTAGCGTTCAACATGAAAATTCAGAGCTCTAAAATTGAAACTTTTCAACAAAATAGTTAAATTTTCAACCAAAGAGTTGAATTTTCAACAAAATATGTGAGCTTTTAACCAAATAGTTAAATTTTCAACCTAAAAAGATGAATTCTCAATTAAAACGTCGAATTTTCAACAAAATACATGAATTTTCAAATAAATAGTTGAATTTTTAACTAAAAAAATGAAAAAATATTGATATTCAATTTGATATTAGAATTATACAAAAAATTAATTATCCTTTCGAAAAACAAATTCCCTGACTTTGAACGAAAATTCCCTAACATTATCAGGGTTTTCAAGGTGAATAGACACCTTGATTATTATATACATGCACCTGCAAAAAAACGGTTCAGCAATCTTTTTCTGTTCAGCAGAGAACAAATTTGAAAACCAATTTTTTTCTTCTTCAAGGGAATAAAAATTCCATGACCATGAGCAAAATTCAAGGACTTTTCAAGGGTTTTTTCAGGTAGAGAAAAATTCCAGGATTTTTCCAGGTTTTCAAGGATTTCCAGGACTCTAGACACCCTGGTTAAGCATTCAACATTTGGTAGAAAATTCAACTAATCGGTTAAAAAAATAAATTTTCCCCCAAAATTAAACAATTTTCATAAAAATTTAACTTTCTAGTAAAAAATTATCTTTTTTTAATATCATATTTTTGTGTATAAAATTGAACCGTTTTGTAGATCATTCGTCCTATTGGCTTTAAAATTTAATAATTTTATTGGTTGAAAGTCTACATAGTTTTTTTGGCTCTGTTGGAGATCCAAAAATTTGGTAAAAAATTAAACTGTTTGGTTCAAAATTAACATTTTTTTTCAAAAATTAAACTATTAGGTTCAAAATTAACATTTTTTTTCATAAGTTAAACTATTTTTATGAAACCTTAGCTTTTTGGTAGAATTTTTTTTTTTAAATCATATTTTTGTGTTGAAAATTCTACCGTTTTGTACATAATTCTTTCTTTTGGCTTTACAATTCGACAAATTTGTTGAAAATTAATGAATTTTGTTGGAAACTCGTGTCTTGTTCAGAAAATTAATTTTCTTTCTGGAAAATTCATCTTTGTGGTTGATAATTTAACTATTTGTTTCAAGATTTATCATTTTTAGTTAAAAATTCAACTACTTGGTTGCAAGTTGAACTAGTTTGTTAAAAAGTCATCTTTTTTCAAGATTCACCTCCTTGCTTGAAAATTTAACTATTCAATTTTTAGAAAATTAATCTTCCGGGTTAAAAAATCCTCTTTTGGGTTAAATTTGTTGTTTTTTTTTGGATGTAAATTCATTTTTTTAACTAACAATGTAACTATTTCATTTTTCGTCGAAGATTAATATTTTTCATTGTAAATTGATCTTTCATAGTTGAAAATTCATTTATTTTTTCAAACATTTATCTTTATTGTTTGAAAGTTAATCTTCTTGTTGGAAAACTCATCCTTTTTGGTTAAAAATGCAACTGCTTGGGAATAAATTAAACTGGTTCGGTTGAAAAGATTGCAGAATTTAGAACATGCTCAATTCCAAACTATTTTATGAAAGTTCAGTATTTAACTTTCATTAATTCGAAAATATGTAAATTCCGTCATTCTCGATCTTGAATGCTTCGGTTTTAAATTGTTTCGAAAATTTCGAAATTCAAATGGTTAAATTTTTTTAAGTGGAAGACACGATTTAAAACTGGAGAATTTTGAAAGCTCTTTTTGCAGTTGCACAATTGGAAAATTTTCAACTTTGAACACTAATAATTATCAAATCGCTTGAAACATTGAGACAATTTATTTATAAATGAATCAAATACACGATTGCTTACTTTTGAAACATTTTAATTTGAAAAATGGCAAGTTTTCAACAATAAAAATTCTTAAATTATAAACCACACTTCGTATTCAAAAATACACAATTTAGAACATTTGAATTTGAAATTTCCCAAATTTCAGTTTCATAAGTTCTCGATCTCACAAAAATTTTCAAGATAGTTCAGCTTTTAATCATTAAATATTAACAATTGTACGACCATTACAAATTGCAATCTTTGCATTCATTTGAAATAATATTTTGCAACTACATGTAGTCGATGTTATGAAATTAAAATTTAAACATCAAAGAATAATACAAAATATAAATTTTCAGGAACAAATTAATTTTTGACAAAATAGTTCAATTTAAAAAAAAAACATAAATCTTTTCAAAAAAATTCAATATACTAGTTCAACTTTTACCCAGGCAATTGAATTTTCACTTAAAAAAGATCAATCTTCAACAAAATAGTCAAACTTACAACCAAAGAGATGAATTTTAAACTAAAAATATTAATCTTCGACAAAAAAATAATTTCTCAAAAAAGTGGATCATCCCAAATTTTAAACAAAATAGTTGAATCCTAAAGCAAAGAAGAATAATTTTTAACCAAGCAGTTGCATTTTTATCCAAGAAAGATGAAATTTTAATACAAAAAAGATTTGATTGACTTTTCAATATCAAAATGAGTATTAAACAAGAAGTAAATTTTCTACGAAAATAGTTGAATTTTCAATTGAGCAAGAAGAATTTTCAACAACACAGTTGAATTTTGAACTAAAAAACATGAATTTTTAACAAACTTGTTGAATTTTCAACGAAATATTTGCATTTTTCTCTAAGAAAGATGTAATTTCTACTACAATAGATGAATTTTTAAACTAAAAAGACAAATTTTAAAAAAAAGTTATATTTTCATCCAAAAAAGATTTCAGTTAACTTTTCAACACCAAAATGTGAATTTTAAACAAGTCAATTTTCTACGAAAATAGTTGAATTTTCAACCCAAAAAGACAAATTTTCAACGAAACAGTTGCATCTTTATCCAAAAAAGATGCGATTTCTACTAAATAAATGAATTTTTAAATTAGAAAGACAAATTTTCCAAAAAATAGTTGAATTTTTATTTTAAAAAGATTTTAGTTGAGTTTTCAACCCAAAGATATGAATTTTAATACAAGACAAATAAATTAATAATGAGAATATTATATTAGTTAAGTTGGCTAAGTTCGTTTTTTACTCGCCAGCATTTTTTGGCGCGTAAAGCTAAATTCATATTAAATTTCTGTACAATGACTGCGAGTTTTTTTTTTCATTTGCGAATTTACAAAAATTACGTACATGAATTAAGGACCCCCCCCCCCAAGCGTTACGAATCGTAACAAATCTTGTTTATTGCAAATAAACAGTCAAATATTGCCAAATATTAGCTAATTTGTTTTTATTTGCCTAGAAATATTTCAAGTTAAATGAGATAAAAGTAAAATATTTCAGACGAAAACAATAATTCAACATAAGTTGAAATTGAATACAAGCATTATATTATTAAACAGATTTAGAATCGCCTCGTCAATTCAATTATTGTTCAATTAATAATCCGCGAAATACAGTTCAGTTTTGAAAATCAGTAATAAAATTATATTTACATTTGATCAACTCAAAACGTTTTTCATGAAAAATTTCATCATGGTAAAAATCAACAAGTGAACTAAACATTAACAAAAAAGTTGATATTAAACTTATTTCAAATTGCATGATATCAAAAGATGTGTATCAAATTTGTAATATTTCAAGTAATTAGATATAGTTTTCTTATGCTCATTTTTTGAATTCCCGGTCAAACAGAAATTCAGTGTTATTTCCCGGTTCCTAGGTACACTATTCTCAAACTTTTTTTTATTGGGATTTTGTTACCTACTGGACATTCCGCAACTTCTTTTGGGGTCAGTCCTTGAACCACGGTACTGTACATGTTAATTTTTGCTTGTCTTGCCTCATCCAGAAGAGGATGATATATTGCACGAAAAATCGTTTGCCTGTTTTGTTTTTGAAATATTGCACAAACGTCATCATTGGGCATTGATGATACAATTATATCTTCGGTTGGCATGGGTATGAGTGCATTAGCTTCGTTTTTCAATAGAATTTGTTCATCGGGAGGAAATGTATGTGTTCGAAGTTGATATATCCGTTTCGAATTCTTATTAAGAATAAGTCGAACAAAACTATGTTCTTCAAGTGTATATCCAAATATGAGAAAAGAACGATTTCTGGCTCGAGGAGACCTGAAGCTGGCACGAGGAGGAGGCTCAGCAACAGGAGGAGACGCGGCAGAAGAATGAGGTATGGCTGGAGGAAGAGGCCTTTCTGGAGAATGCCTTCCAAAAAAATTAGCAATACGTTGGCCACGAGAAACACCACGGATAGGGTCGCCATTAGGCAAACAGTCGAACTGTGAAGTTAATTCTGCAACAAGAAACAGAGAATTACATTTTTCTTCGAGTGCACAATCGTATATTGTTTTATCCTGAGTTGTAAATGTAATTGTAATTCTCAGTGTATATGTCAGAATGGTTGTATACTGTTTACAACGTTGTCATCCATTTCTGCTCATCATGAAAAAAGTTATTGTTGTACGTGGAATTCCACGTGGTTTTCCACGTCAATTAATGTCGGTTGATAATATAACTTTTTGTTTCAAAATAATTTTTTTTTGCTGCAACATTATTTCTTCAAACTGAAAACTGAAATATTTCATTTCTAGTTGAAAATCGATTTTCCTTAGCTGAAAATTCGTCTTCTTTGTTTGACGTGAACTGATTTTAATTTATTGTGAAAATATTTTTTTGTTGAAATATCAATTATTACTTTTATCGTTGAGAATGCATTTTTTCGTTTGAAAATTCACGAGCGCCCTATAGATTTGTAGCCAAATATACCCTTTTTACGATTGAGGCAAAAATTTTCATACATTTAATGTGCCACTAGGAGTAATGAGGTGAATCCCACTCAAATAATGCAAAAACCTCACTTGTCGTACTATGTGACTTTCTTAAAATTTACCTTGTTATTGTTCACCTGCTAATTTTATAAAAGAATACAGTTTTCGAATAACTCAATTAAAAAAAAATCAATATCTTACACAATCAATTTTACCTGTAAAATTCTTATTTTTCACTTTCCACCTATTATCCTTTTACATACAGACCAATATTTGTGTTTTAATTGTATTTGACGCTTCTTCCTTATAATAAAAATGTAGTACGTCTACTTCTCGCCAATATCGCCACGTTTTTCGAAGTTTTCAATGAAAAATGGTGTGAACCTCGCTACTCTTCGATTTGGCGCAAAGAGTCATAGTTTTACTTTGTGCCGATTAAGCCACATCCGAAACGATTTTCACTCATCTCATCATGGGGAAAAGAAGAAGAAAAAGTTCCTTCATATCATCGAGTTCATCCAGTTCAACAGACGAAGAGGATTATTTGAGAAAACTGGTCGAGAAAATTAAAAAGAAAAATCGGAAGAATAAGGAGCGGGATCGGAAAAAACGATTAAAACGTCGAAACCATCGAATGGATCCTTCCTCAAACAGCTCATAAGATTCATTATTATTTCAAAGCTGTAAGTACATTTATTATGTGACGGACCGCCTGGTTAGTCTAATAACTCTTGACGGGACTTGAATTATAAAAGCAGAAAAGTAATTTTGATGACTCTCTGTGATTGTGTGACAGTGTTGTCAAATCTTGCTGCGTAGGCTCTAACCTACAAGTGAATAATGGGCTCTCACCTATAACCGTGAAGTGAGCTCTAACCTACTATTGCATGAAAGACTCTTATCTTTCATCCAGAAACTTTGAGTTTCAAAAATAAAACAATCAAGTCAGAGAACAAAAAGATAATCCGTGGCACGCTGCTTTTGTTAGTCACCGTTGCAAAATTTCGCCTCGCATGCCCTAACCTGCAAGCGAATCATAGTTTCAACTAACTACAATGTAGACATCGTAGGGATTAACTCAAAAACACACCACAGGTTCTAACCTAAATGTTATTTTTCTGCTAGTACAGAATTGATTGACAAACAGATGTGAAATTTGGTCGTCAGTGTATGGTTTTTATTTTTCAGCTGTTCGAGATTAAGATGCATCAAACGCGTCTGAAGGTCAGCGGGATACGTAGAAGACTGATTATAAAGCACAATCCAAATGAATTCCAGAGAATCGTCTTTATGAGGATGTTCTGAAGGTAAATGGAAATTAAATCCACGAGGAGAGGTCTTCAGGCCCTGCTATGCATGCACGCTTTGTTGTTCGTTGGGAGGACATCATCTAACAAGACCTACCATCTGAAGATTAGAAGGAGTTGATCAAAAAGCATCTGCCCTCGTTAAATTGTCAGTTGATTGATCCTCCCAAATTGAATGCAGAAATAAAGGTAGCTTCGAAGGATAAAGATGCCATTGTGAATAGAGATGGACGAATAGTCATGAAGCAAGAGAAAATAGCAGCTTTTCTGGCAGCCATTGGCAAGGCCCTATCACTGTTATCTGACAAAAAAGTAAGATCTGCAGTTATTTTTTTGTTTCAAAATTAATTTTCGTTACTGAAAGTTGAAATTTTCCATTTTTGGTTGGAAATTAATCTTTTGTAGTTCAAAATTTAAATAATTGTTTGAAAATCCATTTATTTTGGTGAAAATTTGTCATTTTGGAAATTAATATACTTGACTGAATATTCGTCTTTTTATTTTAAAAATTGATCTCTTTTGGAAAAAAATTAATATTTTTTGTAAAGAATTTGTCCTTCTTGGTTGGAAAATTAATCATTTTTGTTAAAAATTCATCTCTTTGGTTGAAAATTGGACTATTTTGTTGAAAATTCGTCTTTTTTTGCTGAAAATTATTTTTCTTCACTGAAAGTTGAACTTAGCCATTTTTGATTTGTTTGAAAATTAATATTTTATATTTCAAAATTTAACTAATTGTTTGAAAATCCATGCATTTTGGTCAAAATTTGTCTTTTTGGAAATTAATATGCTTGATTGAATATTCGTTTTTTTGTCTAAAAATTTATCTCTTTTGGAGAAAACTTAATATCTTTTGTGCAAAATTTGTCTTTTTGAGTGGGAAAATTAATAAATTTGGTTAAAAATTCATCTCTTTGGTTGAGAATTGGACTATTTTGTTGAAAATTCGCTTCTATTTTTTTTTTATTAAAAATTAATTTTGTTCACTGATAGTTGAACTTTTTAATTCTTGGTGAAAAATTAATATTTTGCTGCTCAAAATTTAACTAATTTCTTGAATAATCATGTATTTTGGTGGAAATTTATCTTTTTAAAATGTATATACTTGATTGAATATTCGTCTTTTTTATTTAAAAATTGATCTCTTTTGGGAAAATTTTAATATTTTTTGTGAAAAATTTGTCTTTTTTAATTGGAAAATCCATAAGTTTTTATAAAAATTCATCTTTTTGGTTGAAAATTGGACCATTTTGTTGGAAATTAATCTTTTGTAGTTCAAAATTTAACTAATTTTTTGAAAATCAATGTATTGTGGTGGAAATTTGTCTTTTTGAAATGAATATACTTCATTGAATATTTATCTTTTTGGTTCAAAAATTTATATCGTTTGGAAAAAATTGAATATTTTTTGTGAAGAATTTGTCCTTTTTGGTTGGAAAATTCATAATTTTTTATAAAAATTCATCTCTGGTTGAAAATTGGACTATTTTGTTGAAAATTTTTTTTTCAACAATAATTTTCGTTACTGAAAATTTAAATTTTCCACTTTTGGTTGGAAATTAATTTTTTCTTAGTTCAGAATTTATCTAATTGATTGAAAATCCATGTATTTTGGTGGAAATTTGTCTTTTTGGAGATTAATATACTTGATTGAACATTCTTCTTTTAGGGTTCAAAAATTCATCTCTTTTGGGAAAAATGTAATATTTTTTGTGAAAAATTTGTCTTTTTTGTTTCGAAAATCTATAATTTTTTATGAAAATTCACCTTTTTTGTTGAAAATTGGACTATTTTGTTGAAATTTTGTTTTTTTATTTTTTGCTAAAAATTAATTTGCTTCACTGAAATTAAACTTTTTCAATTTTGGTTGAAAATTGATCTTTTGTAGTTTAAAATTTAACTAATTGTTTGAAAATCCATTTGTTTTGGAGGAAATTGGCCTTTTTGGAAATTAATATACTTGATTGAATCTTCGTCTTTTTGGTTTAAAAATTTATCTCTTTTGAAAAAAATTTAACATCTTTTGTGAAAAACTTGTCTTTTTTGGTTGGAAAATTAATAATTTTTGTTAAAAATTCATCTCTTTGGATGATCATTGGAGTATTTTGTTGGAAATTTGTTTTTTTTTTGTTATTGAAAATTAATTTTCTTCACTGACAGCTGAACTTTTTTATTTTTGGTGGAAAATTAATATTTTTCAGTTAAAAATTCAACTAATTTCTTGAATATCCATGTATTCTGGTGGAAATTTGTCTTTCTGGAATTAATATACTTGATCGAATATTCGTCTTTTGGGTTTCAAAAATTTATCCCTTTTGGGAAAATTTTAATATTTTTTGTGAAAAATTTGTCTTTTTTGTTTGGAAAATCCAGAATGTTTTATAAAAATTCATCTTTTTGGTTGAGAATTGGACTATTTTGTTGAACTTTTTTTTTTTTTTAAATAAATTTTATTTACCGGAAGTTGAACTTCTAGATTTTTGGTTGAAAATTCATTTCTTGGTAGTTCTAAATTTAACGGATTGTTCGAAAATCCATGTATTTTGGTGGAAATTTGTCTTTTGGGAAATTGATAAATTGATTGAATATTCGTATCTATGGTTAAAAATTTATCTCTTTTGGAAAAAATTGAATATTTTTTGTGAAGAATTTGTCCTGTTTGGTTGGAAAATTCATAATTTTTGTTAAAAATTCATCTATTTGGTTGAAAACTGGACTATTTTGTTGAAAGTTTGTAAGCTCTGTAAGTCACTCTGTAAGGTAAGAGGCTCACAAGTCTGGCTTAGAACTCCCCAAATTAGCACGGACACGAACCACTTGAGCTGTCGACCATTCTTGATGTCGGTAAGATAGAAATCCTCATACCAAAATATTTCGATGCAATAAATTATTAAAAGATTTGTTTAAAGTTCATCAAAATAAACTTGGAATCATTAAGATTGAAGCTAATTATAAAAGTACTGTAATTTTTAAAGACCAGAGATGAAATTTAAACGTTTTTGCAATAGTTGAATCTTTGTTTTCCTTTTAGGATAATCTCTAAGTATTTGCATTATATTCCTTAAAGCCCTTTTCCTTTTTCAACTCTAGTCAACATCTGAGAAAGAGTCCGGAAGTGCATAAGAATATAATTCTGAATTCTATCTCAGGTAGCACTCGAACATGTCTACAAGCATTTCGAGTTTGTGCTACTACCTCTGCTTCTATTCTTTTAGTTCCTAGAGTGGATTCCCTTTATTCTGATTCTGAACAACTTGAGCTGAACAAGAAACTGTCTTTTTGTAAATATAAATTGTATAATTGTAAAAAAAAAAATACTCAGCCAGTCTTTCTTGTAATCCACAGAGAAAGTGCGGCTTCGATGTTCGTTTCACCCTTGTACACTTTTACGTCGCGAGCGCGAGCCAATCGCGCGAAACCTTCTCCTAGCGAGATCGACAAAACGATGCTCGCCAGTAACCTTGAACGTGGCGAGCGCGAGCCAATCGCGCGAAGCCTTCTCCCACCGAGTTGTTCCGCGCCGACAGTTCGGAAGACCAAATCCGTCGGATGAGACGTTTGTATCTGCATCGGAGAGTATCCTTTATGGATGTCATGTCCTGAATTCGGCTCTGTGGCACGCCCACGAATGTATAGGTCTCTTCAGCGCCAAGGTGTCGTACACTCTAAGAAAAAGTATATTAACAGTAAAATTACGTTCCTTTCAGAATGCGTCCTTTGAAATTCAGATGCTTTCTTTTGTCCATCAATAGAATCGTTTCACTGTTCAAAGACTTATCCGTTAAATGAAAACGGAAGTAGTTTTACTAATAAACGATGTCTTTTGAGTTTGAAAAGAATTCCTTTAACTATTGAAGGATTTCATTTGTTGGCTAGCGGAGGAAGTGTGCATGCGCATGAGTGAATATCGTTCAGCACCCAATGTGTGCAAGTAAATTTTTTCACTGCACGATTTATTTATTAACTACTAAAGTGAGTGAAAAAACGTGCGAAATGATGTTGAAAATGGATTTCTTGAAAAAATTAGGAAACCCAGGTTGTGACGCGAAAAATTTGGAAGGTACGTGTACGCATAACCTCACTCATCATTGCTTTTTACGCTTTTGACGTATAAAAAATTTGTACCGCACACAAAGTTGTACCTTTAAATTTTTTAACGCTGAAATATAGAACGGATTGTTGTTATAGAATTGATAATTATCGATTTTATATTTATATTCACCAAAGTTCGGATTTTGTACATTAATTGCACGTAATATCATGCAATAAGTTTTCTTTTAACGTACAAATTATTCTTTCTTTGATCCGACAATAGATTTCATTTCAAGATCAAAGGTAATCCTTTCACAGTTAAAGGATAGCATTTGAAACGACAATCCTTTAACTATGAAAGGATTTCCTCTAATGCCAATTTCGAATGGAAAATCCTTTAATAGTGAAAGGAATCGTTTGACTGTCAATAGTCTGTTTTTAGAGTGTATAGCGCTTCTGTCGACGAGCACAGGGTCTTCCGGGACGCCATTAAGTTTCCCTTTCTTCAAATAAACCTTAGCGCATTTTTCTAACCCGAACTCGATTCCAATCTCTTCAGTGTACTCTTTGACAATGTCTAGAGCTAGATATTGTTTCTCTTGATTTTTAGCATAGCTCTTAAGATGATCAATGTAAAATACGTGAGTGACCTTATGCTTTCGATTTCGAGGTTTGCTGCAGAGGTACCCTTCGGAATGGCTGTGATCACACGATGTTTTCCAGATGAAATTGTAAATCTGGTTTTCCAAAGCGGCATTATTCTGTCTATTCACCTCACGATGTGTGAATGAACCTTCAAGCTTTACAACGGACAGATGATAAGTCTATGGCAGGTTAAATCAAAAGCTTCCCGGTAATCAATCCAGGCCATCGATTGGTAACGCTGATAGAATGCTGCGTCTCTACAGACACATCTATCGATGAGCAGGTTCTCCCGACATCCTGCTACGCCTTTCTTTGAGCCGCGTTGTTCGTACATCTCTCGCCACACAGATCCAATTCTCCGAACAATCCTATTATTTAGGATAGCTGTAAAGATGTTATACAGTGTGTTGAGACAAATTATTAGCCTGTAATTTTCAGGGTCAGCTAAGTTGCCCGTCTTCGGTCGGAGCACTGTGCGCCCTTCAACCAACCTTTCCCGAATGGGCTCTTCCGACTTTAGATATGAGGCGAAAATGCGGGCCAGATGCTGGTGGGCTGAAGGAAACTTCTTCCACCAGTAAGTCTTGATACCATCTGGTCCCGGAGCGGAATAGTTCTTCATGCCTCTCAATACGTTTCTTACCTCCCCGGTAGTGATAGATGGGCAATCCTCCTCAGGTGTTATGAGGGCACTGCACATCTCCTTGAAGCTATTTATATTTTTGAGTGTTCTTTCAGTGGATTTTGGAATTCGTAGACTTCTCTCCAAAATGCCTCGCCCTCGTCTGGTGTGGGCGGGTGGACGACAGTAACTGGAGGGCCTTGGAAGAGTCGAGATTGGTCAGACAAAAACTGTTGATTTTCCCTGACTCACCTCTCTCTCAGCTGTAGAGTTCTTCTAGCGTTAGATAGTACTCGTATTCTGTCACCAATATGCTGCCTGATGGTCAGAAGATTTGACTTGTTGACTGTGTGCTGAGAGTCCCGCAGTTCGCGCGCGGACTGTCGAACCTTGGCAGTGAAAGTCCTACCAGATGTTATGTAGTCCATCTCACACTGAATGCGGCAAGCGTACTGCCTTGCCCAGCCTATATTTGTGCTGAGTTGATGCATTCGTCTTTTGGTATTATGATCAACCGTTGGTTTTGTTTTACCGTTTGCATCTGCCAAAGCTCTCACTGCATTATACACACTACAATTGACAGTCCAGAGGTCGGGTTCTTCGGAAAAATGTTGATGTTCCTTCATGTCCTAAAGCATCGCTTTTTCTTGATCGGATGCCTGTTCGCGGTTGGTATAAGTGTCGCCTCTCTTTCTCTGTTGACGGCTTGTTCTGGGTGCGGATGAGTAGTCGCTCAGCTTATACAACCCCTTTTGCGGAGTCGTTGCAGCTCTTTTTTATGTTCTTGATACCTTTCCTCCTTTTCTTTCTCCTCGGCAGTGATGTTGTATTCGGAAGGAGCCGAGAATTCGATTACGAATATAGTTCGTTTCTCCCAGTCTTGGAGAACAATGTCAGGCCTCGAGTGTGCAACGGAGACTGCTGTACGAAAATCGTAGTAAGAGCGACAAAGATGGTAATGAGAATCAAAACTCTGCGTCCGCCTTGACGGCGGGAAATGTATAATCGCGGAACTGACGAATTGATATGCAAGCTTTTTTGCATATGCATGGTCGTACGTGTGGTGACATCCAGGGCCTTAAGTTCGTTCTTCGTCCATTTAACCACCCGAAACAAGTAGAGTAGAACTGGGATGCCAAGCATGTTAGCCGCAGATACCTTGTTTAACGCCGACAGATTGGATGACCAAATCTGTCAAAGAAGATGCTTGTATCTGCTTTGGAGATACTTCTTTACTGATATTACGTCCTGAATGCGTCTTTGAGGCAAGCCCAGGTATGTGTACGTCTCTCCAGTTTTAAGATGTCTAATAACACTCATATCCACAAGCTCAGGGTTCTTGGGAACGCCAACAATCTTTCCTTTCTTCAGATGAATTTTGGCACATTTATCCAAGATGTAGAGAGAATATTAGGTACTTGTAAAAACTGTATGCGGAATAAGGTACTTAGGAAAGGTACGCGAATGCCAATGGTAATAATCGATACACCAAAGCATCCATTTGAGGAAATTAAAATTGATCTCGTCGGGCCACTTCTGGTAACGCCGCGAGGAAATCAGTACATTCTAACGATTCAATGTGTGTTTTCTAAATATTCCGATGCTGTTCCTTTAAAAATGACTGATTCTGTGACTATCGCCCAAGCAATAGATGAAAATTTAATCTCGAGGTACGGCTGTCCTCGAATAATTCAGTCTGATCAGGGAACAAATTTAACGAGCAAGGTAATTCAAAATGTTCGCAAAATATTTAAAATTAAGAAAGTCCAATCAGTAGCTTACCATCCGCAGAGTTTAGGATCTTTAGAGCGAGTTTTAATTAAAGGCCACCTGAAAGAACGTATGTTGATCATCTGCGCGAACTTTTTCCTAAATTAGATGATATTCAATCTAGAGGTAATGAGAGATTTCAAAGTGCCAAGGAAAGATCAAAAAGACATTATGATTTGAAAGCGAATCCTCAACATTTTAAGGTGGAGCACTTGTCTATTCAAAGACAAAATAGACATGATAACAAATTTAATCCACTATTTGATGGTCCAATTGTGATTGAAAATTTATTTATTATTTATTTATTTATTTAGCGGCACACCCTGTATATAAGTAATTTCGGGGTCAGCTTAGACGTTCGGATTAAGAGAAAATTTTAATTTTCTTTATTCTAAAAGGGGGATGTGAATGAAATAAAGTGATGAGGTGATTACACGGAATGATGAGGGGTGGTTCAGCTTGGGTTGGATCTTGCTTGAAATATTTAAATTTCTAAAATTGTTGGAAATTTTTGCAAAACTAAATTATTAAAATAATATAAAGTGCATGAGTGGATATAGAAATAAATATTATGATAGGAAAGGCTGCAGCCTGCCCCAGATTTTTGTAGGTTTCCTGTGGGTGCTTAAGGCACAAGGCGTACGTCAAGCCACGTGTGGAATGGTTGAGATAGTAATTATAATAGGAATTAATATGAGGTAAAATATATGTATTAATTTAGTTGCTGTGTGTATGGGATTAATTTTGCAGGAGTTTTTTTAACAATTTGGAACAAAACATATGCCTTATGAGAAATCAAAATGTAAAATATAATTATCTTATTATAATTAACATATATAATTTGACAGGGTGAAGATTTAATTTCAGTGGTTTTCTAAAATTAATTTATTCTACACAAGGGAATACTCAATGTAAATATATAACGTACATACCCTTTTATTAAAATTAGAATTTATACTTTTGAGTTAGTATGTTAAAAATTGTGATGACTTTTTGTATGACTTTTCTTATTTTGTTAGATAAATGTATAAATATTTTATTGAAGTCGAATAAATAATTCAGGTATGAATAATTTTATTTTATAGTAAATATCTAGTATCTGGAGAAATTCTAAAGTTGTGTGAAGTAACTTTAGTTATTGAACTCTTATAATTGAGGAAAGTTTATGAGATTTAACTATTTTCTATGTACACATTTTAGGTTATTTGCTAAAATATTCAGATAAACGTTTGACTAACTTGGGAAACTATTAATTAACATACTTGAATTGCCTAAATTGTGAAGGCGATATTGGGATCTCGTCGCCTGATGTGCGTTTGGATTTTCACCTCGTCACTATAAATTAAATCAATAATAATTAATCAATTTTTACCTTGGCCTCTATTGTGATAATTTGAAAGAATAAACTGGGTTTAACGAATACGAGTTGAAAAAAACGCTCTATTATGACTGTTTGAAATTCATATTTTGTGTGTAAAATTTATGGGAAGTTATTATTAATTGTTATGTCAAATCAAATTTTGAAATCGACTAATAAATCTAGTGTAAAGTCACTTTGCAACCATGTCATGGGTTGATGTTGCATCGGATTTTTATTGATTTAATGAGTAAATATGATGCATAGGAAACTTACGCCAGGGTTAATTTAGTCAATGGTTTTTTTTTCTTGAAATCTCGCGTTCGGTGTAATTAGTAGTATGAATCCCGGTGAGACTTTATCACTGTCGTTTCATTGTTTAATCACATTGAATTATTTCGAATTTAAGAGAGATCATCGCACTTTTATATTTTGTACAGGAAATCGTCACTTATTCTGAAAAAGAAAACAATTAATTTGACACAGAGTTATAAGCTCTTGGGAAATCGAGATTGTGAATCAAATTCAATGAATGGTACTTATCTGACAAGTAGGGAAAGTGATAGGTAGAGGTTAGGTTGTCACTTGCGGCTGAAGAATTCTGCTTTTATGATGAACGAATCAGCTTTGGAAGGAAGAAAAATAGAAGAATAACTAGATAAGTGAATTTCAATGGTTAGTTACGATATTGTAAAGGGAAAGAAAATTAAATTAACTTTAAAGCACCTCAAATAAAAGACGAGGCTAGAAAAACATGAACACTGAGGAAAATTGCCTCGAAGGGTAATATTCTTCATGCAGCATCAAGTATTTTTTTAAATTCTAGAACCTTCCGGAAATTTCTTGAAATCTCAAACCTACTGGAAATTTATCACCTTCTTACTCAAATAATAATTGAATCACATAAAATGCAGGTTACTTTGAATAATAACGACATTGAAAATTTGTTAAAATAAACAACATTTTAAAATAGGGGGGAACGCGTAACGTGGTGTGACTTTTCGGAAGTCAGGCGACGCCACGTTAAAGCGGGAACGAATGGAATTTGAATTCGTTAATAGAAAAGGATTTGTATACATGGAATAAATTTAAATATGTATACTAAAGACAATTATTTGATAAGGAATTGATTAATATTGATTATTATTACTATAAGTAATAATATAAGTTCAGTTAGTTTATTTTATTAAATCCAATGGTACAATTGAGTGATGGTCAGGGAAATCAATTCAACATTAGATATCAGGAATGATGCCATAGCGAAAAACGTTCTCTTTCTCTCTTTCTCATAGGTAAAAATGAATGATAGATATTAATCGTAGTAATTAATGATATCCGTTCGAGACAAAGTCCCGACAGAAGGGCGCCGAAAATGTGCGATAAGCAGGAAGGAAGGGTTGACTCACGGGATGCAATCCATGAGTCAGCTTGGACCAATCTTCGCCCTAATCCAAATGTAAATAGTAAGGATAAGATTTAGAAAATATGTAGACAGAAGTATTGTAAGAAATGGAAGTCATGTAAACCTTTAGGGGACACATTATGAATAAAGAAGAAGCATCATCGAAAAAAGTCATCGCAAATACATTCTTTGTTGATTCCATAAGCAAATTGAGCTAATTCACTGAAAAAATAGCCAAACTTCGAATTTGTTTATCATAAATTGTTTAGATAATTAATAATTGTTTGGAATTTGCGAAACATCATAGTGAAAAGTAATCAGAAGGAAATTCTTATGTGACTCCGTAAACAAATTGAGGCTATTCGTGGAAAAATGGCCAAACTCTAAATTTATTTATGAAAATTGTTTAAATAATTGATCATTCTTGTTAATTTGCAAAGAGTCATATTAAAGAGTCACCGAAAAACACATTCTTAGTGGATGTTGTGAAAAAATTGAGCCTATTCGTTGAAAAAAGCCAAACTCGAAATTTGTTTATGAAAATTGTTCAAATAATGAATCATTCTTGTGAATTTACAAAGCGTTATAGCAAAGAGTCATGGGAAAGACATCCTTAGTGTATTGCGAGAAAAAATTGAGCCTATTCGTTAAAAAAAAAACCAAACTGTGAATTCTTATAAAAATTGTTTGAAAAATTGCCAAATAGCATTTATTTGCAACTGATAGTAATAACACTTATTTCTATCTCATTTTATACTAAAGCTCTGGACATTCCGAAAAAGAACTTTGGATCATTAATTTGTTTATAACGCAATAAAGAATGTTTCGAACATTGTGAACTATAAATTAACTGTCAAAGAAAAGCCTTTTAAAAACGAGCGTCAAGGGAATTATATGTATACATAAATATTTCTACTCTACCACCATGTAAATGTTCCTTATAATGTGATAAATGTATTATAAGTAACGCTTCCACGAAGGTGAACGCTTCTTATTAAAACCAAACTTTCGAGTTTAAATAATCGCGCCTTATACATCGACAGCCAATGACTGTTCAGAAAGCGAGTGGAGTTTCAGGCAATCACATTGCTCTCATATTACATCACATAGCTAGCTCCAAGCTACTTTTTAATATAGGAACTATCATCATTATTATTAACCCTTACGATGTACACGTTTTTTTGACACCTTGTCGCTGTAAACGGGGGCCTGTTAGACACAAGGGTTTTATTTATTTGTTAAAACTATAGGTAAAATCTGTCAAAATTTATACATCAATAAACCTTCTACTTTATGGATCAGTCGAACAGTAACAGGAACACAGACCACAGTCCCACAGACCCCCGTTTACAGCGGAAGGGTTAAACACTTATTACGCGAAAACTGCTCGACCCACTGTCTCCTACCCAGTGTTGACTAAATTACGTTTAAAGGCAAATTATTTATATTCCGTTATTTATGAAATATGATCCTATAGCGTACGAGTACACTTTTTCAACATAACATCAAAAACAGTTTTTCACTGGCTTCCAAATAATTGAAAATACCCACCGTTTACGGTGACCACGTGATAGCCACTCTGCCCTACTCATAGATGGCTCTGTTTCAATATTTTAGAACCCACTTCGTCCAATAAATTTTGATTTTATCTGTCTTTGATCACGTTTACATTCGAAGTTCGAATGAGATGAGTAGGAGAAAAGTGTGAATAATAAAAGGTTTAAAATAACATATATTTATTATACCTCTTAAAGTGATATTTAAATAATCTTTGAAAAGTAGACAAAATTCAAGATTGTCGCTGATTCTCGCTTGCTTCTCGAATTTATTGATTCAAATGTCAAGGCGACATTGGTTTCTTTGCCTTGAAGTCGGATACAAATTATTGACCTGGAATTGACCGTCTCCCCTAGATCGCCTAGGCTGTTAAGGCAAGGCTCCGTTACAGCCATTTCGGGATTTCTCCATTTCAAGTTTATGATTTGGAAACCTTCTTGTTTCCTTTTTTTCACTCGTTTCTCACACGAGTGAACAATAATCTCATCTAGGCTCCCAGTGCCCAGCCCTGCCACATCCATCATGATTCCCCAACCCCTTTCGCTCGGGGTACACACTACTATATCCCCCCCTTCACGGGAAAGTTTCATCCAACTGTACCCCCCCCCCCTGAATTCTCGTCCCTGCTTACATCAGGAAGTTATCAAATGTACAAAAAAAAGCACTGTGTAACTTTTCTTTTCAATTCGCTTCATTGAAAATAAATGTAAGCACATTGAAATAAAATAATCAAAACTCTAGTTGCTATTAAACATTTTTATTGAAAAGTGAGTCGTCCCGAAGTAAACCTACAGATATGTCGTATCTACGGTGCTAGGCGACCTCACTGGAGGGGATATCACCGCTCGAGACGACCACTACTCCAGCTCTTCAGAAGAAATGGAAGTGCAAGCGACCCATAAGTCACCGACGGCAATTTCTCTCAGCTGGGCATGTCTGCCTTAATCCCAAAGATGATACCTTTACCGAGTGACTCCTTCAAAAAAGTAAAATTCCTGGGCGTTTAATTAACTACAAATTTACAATATTTCTTGGTTTTTTATTCCCAAAAACTTAAATGCAAGAACTTCACGAATCAAAATAAACAAGCACAACCTTTAAGTTGAAATGTACTTCTAATATAACTTCAAATATAAAATGTATGAATGATGAAGAGGCGAAAAACAATTTGTCAGGCTAAATATAATGTTTTGCTTTCACACATTAATTAACCCTCCGTTCATAGACAGGGGATTTTAAGGACATCCAACACACTTCTGCATATCCAACAACGTGTTAGGACTATGCTTAGACTTTGCCTTCATCGGCAGATTTTGTGTGGTGCATTCGGCGTTCCATCATCTGCACTTGGATGGTTTTGTTTAAATTATCTTGGTCGATGTTGAATCATTCGATGACTACAGAAGAGTAGGTGAGGTGCGGATTCGCCAGATATTAACGGCCTTAAGGGCATGTGATACTTCCGCGTGTGGTAAGTCGGGTTCAGTTCCCCCGGGTTTTTGTCCACAAAAATTAAAAAATTTTAAAACTGTATTTGTAGATGCTATAAAATAGAACAACAGACGTCCCGGAACTCTTTTTTTGAGGGATAATAGCAAAAAAATTTATTCTGCTAAATAAAAATTTTCTCTATATGCACTATTTGGAGGTTAGGATTCGCTTTTGAGGTACCTGCCAGGGGGGGGGGGGGGGGGGGGGCAAGAAAAGGACACCGAGAGTGTCGCAATTGGTTGATGTTTTTTTTAATGCTGAGAAGGTCAATAGGTCGTGAAAATAGTCATTTTTCCTATACACTCAAACTCCAAAGATACGAGAATCTCGGGAATCGGGAAGTCCAAAGATACGAGCGTGAAAGGGGCTCCCATTCCTGCGACGTTTAGATTTCAGGGTCAATGCGTGAGAACGCACACAGGCCTACTACGCGCATGCGCGCGTATGCAACTCACAATATGAAGATGAGTCAAACTAGACATAATGATTCTTTTTCAATTATTTTGCATTATTGTGTGTAGAGTTTTGCATTATCGAATTGCATTGTGAAGAGCTTATTTCCATAGAATCGCTACCGCCCTCACCTTTTTTTCAGATATTTATAATGTGCTTTGGCCTTCCGGAAGTACAAAATGTATGATTTTTTTCAGCAATATCAATTCACAGCCTAATGTAATAATATTGTGCTAATTATTTATTCCAGATAATAGCCATTTTTAAACAGGATGACTGAACTATATTATTAAATTGCAGAGGCAAGTATTTTTTCTATTAATTACAATTTTTCTTTACTATTTTCACCAATGTATAAAAATTTACTTATTTAATTATATTCTACATATACCACAACTTAGAAATAGATTGAACTACCTCGAAGGCGAAGGCTTAAGACTGGCATCCCGACAACGTCTAACAAATGTAGTAAATTTAATATTCAACAATCTTAATTCATGCCTTAAATTTATTGCAATTTTATTATCTATTTGATAATATCGTTTCTAAAACACTGTAGAGTTAAAATGTTAGAAATTAGTTTTTTTTTGTGTCAAAAAGTAAAATAAACTGCAAGTTATATCTGAACACTCGCTTCGGTTTGATATCTCTGCTTAAAATGTCAGATAGGACTCGGTTAGAAACCGGTTAGAGGTGGGTTCTGAACGGCCCGAACCGCGCTGTAGCTGATTTTTGTCTCCGGGTTATAACCTGCACCTAACCGGGCTCTTATCAGTCTATCTAGCATTATACAATATTCGTATCCGGTTTCTAGCTGGCATGTAATATTCGTAACCGATTCTTATAGGGTTTTTAACTGGGCCCACAAAATACTTCTATCGGGTTCTAATCCGGCCCTAACCGGCTTGCACCTGATTTTTTCCTCCAGTTTATATCCGATACCTAACTGGGCTCTATCTGGCAACATGTAATATTCGTGACCGATTCCTATACGATTTGTAACTGAGTCACACAATACTCTTATCCGGTTCTTATCCGGCCCAAACCGTGCCGAAACCGTTTTTTGTCTCCGGGTTATAACCGATACCTAACTGGCCTCTATCTGGTATCATTTTTTTCGTATATATATTCGTATAGATATTCGTATAGATATTCGATATAGATATTCGTATAGATATTCGTATCCGGTTTCTACCCGGTTTGTAACTGGATCCACAAATTACTTCTACCCTGTTCTAATCCGGCTGAAGCCAGTCCATACCCGATTTTAGTGTCCCGTTTGTACACGAAAAAAATGTTTACTTGAGGAATTACAGAATTAGTTACGATGTGGCGGATATGAGAAAAAATCCGTGATAATTACAGATCTACGTTTTTGCGAATTATACAGAACTTTTTCTATGAGAATTAAATATAATTCAGGAAGAATTCTTAAACGATTACCTTAAAATTTTGATTAATAGAGGGGCTTCTACATTTAGCCTACTTTATATATCAGGAAGAAGAAAGGACGGACGGAGGACACACGAGAGACAAATTCTTAACTTATTGTAAGGCACACAAACATAATTCTATAACCTAATCTAAAATGTATATATAATGCACACAACGCACTTCTCTAACGCAGAATATCGAACGCTGAGGATATCGTCGAAATGGTCCTTATATAGTAATGAAGAAATATCTTACCGCTTGTGAGAAGCGACCAGTGCTTGACCGAATATTTAATTTCAGATTTTAAATTGCCGGATAGAAACCGGTTAGAACGTTTCCTTTATCAAGTGTCGTGTAGGAATCGGTTAGGAACCGGTTAGAAACTACTTTCCGTGTTTCCCAATATTTAATATCAGGTTCTAATTTGCCGGATTGAAACCCGTTAGGACCAGTTAGAAAATTTCCAGTGTCGAGTGCCGTGTAGGAATCTGTTGGGAGACAGTTAGAAATGAATTGCGGTCTTTGCCAATATTTAATTTCAGGTTCCATTTGCGGGATAGGAACCGATTAGGACCGGTTAGAGTGTTTCCTGTGTCGAGTGCCATGTGGGGATTGGTTAGCAACCGGTTGGAAAATAATTTCCGTGTTTGCCAATATTTAATATCAGGTTCTAATTTGCTGGATTGAAACCGGTTAGGACCAGTTAGAATGTACCCAGTGTCGAGTTCCGTGTAGGAATCGGTTAGGAACCAGTTAGAAATTAATTTCTGTCTTTGTCAATATTTAATTCCTGATTCCGTTTGTCGTATAGTAACCAGTTATGATCGGTCAGAATGATTCCTGTGTTAAGTAGCATGTAGAAAACGGTTAAAAACCGGTTAGAAACAAATTTTGGTGTTCAACAATATTGAATATCAGATTCTACTTTGCCGGTTAGAAACCGGTTAGGATCAGTTAGAAACTTTCCAGTGTCGAGTGCCGAGTAGAAATCGGTTCGGAACCGGTTATAAACTAATTTCAGTGTTTGCCAATATTTAATTTCTGATTCCTTTTGTGGGATAAAAACCCGTTAGAACCAGTTACAATATTTTCACAAGATTTTCTGTTGCCATTTCCCAGATAAGAACCTGTTAGGATCCGTGTACGTTCCAGAAATTTAAATTGAGACCGGATAAAATCGTTTTGAACCGGGTAAAACCCGAATTGGTTTCTAATCAGTTCCTATCCGGTTTTTGGGGTTTTCTAATCGGTATTTCAAGCAGGGATAGTATATATATATATATATATATAATTAAAAAACTAAAGGTTAACAACCACCGCAGAGTCCCACTGGGAGCAACTACCATTTAAAAATGACACCGGCTCCCAGTAGGACCGCGGTAAGTCCCATTCATGGCCACGTCTCACAACCGTGACATGGGTGGTCATATATATATATATATATATATATATATAATTAAAAACTAAAGGTTAACAACCACCGTTCCCAGTTCTTCGAAATAATTTCAAAATAAATTAAAAACCCTTCGCATCGCGTGTATTAGAGGTAAAGTGACCCCGGTGTGCCTCCATATTGCCTGTCACGTGACGCTGTGACGTCATGATTTCAGATCCCAATATGGCGCATCAGCCTTCGTCGATCCAACGGAAATGCTCGACGCGCCAGGAGTGTTTTCCCGACTTCTTATCCCGCGATCTCGTCTCGTTTTGCATCATTTCACATGGAAAATTTCGAGGTTTGTTTTGTTTGATGTGTTTTTCTCCCCTTGCTAATCTGATCGTTAAGGACGTGTATCAGCATTTGGACAAATCGTCGAGCACGTACTTTCCATACGAACTAAGTAAAATACTTATCATGCAATATGCATAGATTTACAAACATAACTTCATTGTTGTCACCCTTCTTGCGGCCTGCAGTCGCCAGTTTTGCAGAGTGTCTATTAATTTTTATACACCTGGAGATAATCTGCTTTCTATCTAACAATCTAAATTTAAATGGTGTACACACACACACACACATATATATATATATATACCGTCCGCAAGAACCAGCAACGTGTGCTCGCACTATGCCTGCACGAGGTGCGACCTTCATGACGTGCGACGCACCTGTCATGCATATGAGGACGCATCTGCGTCATCGCTTACGTGCAAGCCGTGCGAAAAAGTCCGCACGTGCGTCGCACTATGCGCGCATATTGCTACCTGGGAACCTATAAGTCACTAAGTATGTATTGAATTTTAGATCTTTAAAAGGATTTCAGGGTAAATAATAATAATTCACCTGCAAAGTCAAAAAACTTGATCAAAGGGAAATCCTAGGTGAATTATACCATTTTTACAACTGAAATTAATTATTAATGTGCAAGCTAAAACGAGCATACTTTGAAATTATCGTCTTTGAATTTCAATGCACACTCTACACGCAATTTAATATACGTGAGTGGAAAAAAACTTTCAATAAATGTGCACTTAAATTCAGTCACATTTTTCTAGGTAATTGTCATGAGTGAGAACTTGTGAAAGTTATTGAAAAAGTATAAAAGACAGGGTGGCTGCAAATTAACCAATCTTTTTCAAAATTTTATCCTGAGCGATAATATTTAAACACTTGAATTATAATCCTGCAACAGCTTAAATATAGAATTTTTGATAAATGAAAGATAACCATTTTAAACTTATTACTCTTGATAGTCATTTAAAGTGCTTCTTGTATCAATTATCTATCTTTTCCCTGATTTCCAGGTTTTCCCTAACCTGCGGACGCCCTGATTAAAGATACGTGAAAATAAGTTATTTGTAAAATGGTTAGGTTTTAATGACTCTTATAATAGTTATAATAGACGAATAGAGTATTTAAGCCTCTTTGCATTAAATTGTTAATATTAGGTTTTTTCCAAACAAATTTTACTAATTTTAAATTGGAATATGAAACTAAATGAAGTAACTGCTCAAATGAAAAGAAAAGTTTTATCGCGTATATCTCAAAAATTAAACTAAAGGGTTATTATAAGAAACCAAAAAATGGTAAGTATAAACACGGGTTTGAAAAAGGTTACACCGGAAATCGGTAATGGTTAAGGACCTGCTAATATTTTCCAAGATTCACGCAATATTTATATATGATTTAATTCATTTTTAAAGGTATTTCATGAGACTTATGACTGTTTTTTAGTCGCTCAATCGCAAAGACTCCTGAAATATGGCAAATGATACAAAATAATTTTTCAGGATTCAAAAGTTCTTTCAGTACATAACTCTCTCTCTCTCTCTCTGTATCTCCTCCCTTCCCTCCTCCCTCTCCCCCCTCACTCTCTCTTTCTCACTCTCTCCCTCCCTCTTACTTGCACACACACACACACACATGCTTCATGCATTACTGTGATTTTCTTATGAGTTAAAAGTCCATTTTTTCGTAAGTAAAAACTCTAGATATAGATAAATTATACATTATTTCATTATTATTGAAGAAATGGCTCAAAAAGCATTCACAAGAGTTTTATTTCACTATTCACTTTTAGGAATAAATTATTATTTTAGGTCCCTTCTAATCTTGCTTTGCTATACATATCTAGTTTATGTACTCTGATATATGTGTATATGTGTATGATTTGTACTATGTATCATATACTTAGGATAAAATAAAATAAAAATTACCTTGTTACTAGCTTTTACTTATTAAATGTATGTATGTTGAAATTTTTCCCATATATCCATTATTATATGTATATATTTCACACACTTGAATACAACTATAAGAACTCCATCACTCTTATGTTTTCTTTCTTTCTAATCTATAGAAAATCGAAACAATTAATTCTTCTATTAGATTGAAGTTTTCATATTTCATGAATTGCTTGCATAAGTTTCAGTGATAATCCACTGTTTTTTTTTCTGAAGAGGTAAGCTTTTGATCCATGTGAAATGATAGATGATATTTTCACCGGCAACTTCTTCATCACTCATGTTATTATTTATCCGTTATTTTCTTCACAATAACTAGGTGTATTGAAGAGACTTTCTTGAAAATGTTTCACTTAAATACATTTTTGTGACTGCTTCTTTTTTGTTTCTTTATTTATTTAGTCAAATAACGGACCATACCCCAATTACAATAACACTATATTATACTAGTTTAGGCATAATCATTTAGTATATTTAATCTGATGCTTGAATAAAAGTCATCATACGGTATCCCAAACACGCTATGGCCTCTATCGTGCCGGTTATTCACCGTAATACATATTCGGTTTACAATTCAAATCATAGGCGTTGATGCTTAGACCATTGAGATAGTGTCATAAATGTTAGTTTAAAAAGAAACACTTCGATTCTGTTGTAATGTAATGAAACCCATGTGGAAATTTTTTCATGGCGCTAGCTGGTCCCAAAATAGAAAAAACTTGGCCCCAAATTGGGAATTTAGACGGGACCAAACCACAAATGAAACGCCTAACCCGGCCAGAGCCTAACTTACTGACCGAGTTGGCCCCAACTTGGCTTTATTTATTTTTCCAGTCTCAGCCACATTATAATTAAAAAAATTTTATTTAAAAAAGACATTTCAAGTAGCTGAGCATTTTAGGAAAGATCTTATTCCTGAACCGGCTTATTCGTCGTCAGCCTCATCTTTCGGTTGCCATCCCAATCTTTGGAATTAGTGGAGAATATTCAGCAGAAACCCTTGGTACAGGGACCCTCTATCCGCAACCTGAGGACGCGTTCGGTGGCTTTGTCATAGGCCGCAGGGTCCCACTAGGAGAGACTGTCATCTAAAAAACGACATCGGCTCCCAGTAGGACCGCGGTAAATCATGAATGTGATTTACCGCGGTCCTACTGGGAGCCGATGTCATTTTTTAGATGACAGTTGCTCCCGGTGGGACTCCGCGGTGGTTGTTAATCTTTAGTTTTTAATTTTATGCATATATATATATATATATAAACGTACGTATATACATTGATAGAAGTATCTTGAAAATCCAACAACCTTTCCAACCACTTTTGTGGTTGAAATCTCGTTCATCCACGGAATTGTAATGAAATTCGTTCAAATGTAGCTGAAAATTCATGGAGACGTATGCGCATACACCCATGCGCTACCATGCTTTCTGCAAAGCCAGACCGAAAAGTGCAAAGTCCCGCATTTTAGAGGAGTTCTTGCGTACGTTTCTGTTGTGAGAACCATGAGATTGATAAGGTGCATATAATATTTAGGAAAATAATTATCATTTACAAGTAGTTGAAATTTCAACAACGGTCATTGTATAAAAATTCAACCAAATGTGGTTGAAAATTCAACCAGATATTTCTATCAGTCTCGACGTCTCACGACCAGGCCATCCAAGTCTCTATTCATTTGCTTGTTACAAAGTCCTGATGGCTTTGGGTACGAAGTACCAGTACAGGTCTGCTGAGGGCACTACATTTTCCCTCGACACAAAAAAGTCTATCGTCTACGATGAGACGCGCACTCCCACCAACCAATTTTGCACGTCTTATCATTGAAAACAAATTTTTCTGTATTGAGGAAAAATGTAGCGCCCTCAGCGGAGTGTACCGGTACTTTGTACCCAAAGTCATCAAAACTTTGTCACAAGCAAATGCATGGAGGCTTGGATAGCCTAGTCGTGAGACGTGTACATAGGTGTGATTTACCGCGATTCTAATAGGAGCCGCTGTCATTTTTATAAATGGCAGTTGCCCCCTCACTCACTTTTGAGCGTTACTTAGGAATAGCTGCACACACACATACACACTTGCGGGGAAAATGCAGAAAGCGGTCGTCCTTGGGTCGCCCCTAGTTCTCAGGGTGCACGAGATTTTTGCCGGATCGTCGTATTGAGTCCATCGCAGACCGTAACCACCTATCCCACGGTCGTGAGACGTGGTTACAGCCGGAACGTTACTGCGATTTTACCGGGAGCGGGTGCAATTTTGTAGAACGGCACCCGCTCCCGGTGAAATCCCCCGGTTGTCCTTCTGACAAACGTTTAATTATATAATTTTTTCACGTCCGTTATAAAACAAAGTGCTGATGATTTAACTTTGAAAAAATTAATTGTCGTGCAACCATACTTTCATTGGAACTTTTGTAAATGCGGTATTCAAAAATGACTGAAAGTGTTTGGCAATGCTAGAACTCGCAGCTGGCCTCATCTCCTCGATTATCTCCTTTGCGTTCTGATTTAAGAATTGATTCATTGCTTGACCAATAACGTTATTGCCGTTCAATTGATCCACAACACGGAATCGTGCACGTCCCAAACTGAAGTCAACGAGCAGTCGAGCAATTTTCATGTAACGAACTCCATCTCGAATTTCTTCGACGCCCTGTACACGCGCAATGGCTGCGACATCACCTGAAGAAAAGTAATTATTATTACATTACATTATATCTCATTTCAAGTATTATACTATATAACATTGCGAACGTACTAAATCCCAAGGCATCAAATTTGTATTCAAAAGTGGGAAAACAATTGACATCTAGGTAGCAGATGTTAAAATGTACACTACACTAAAAAAAGTTATAGCTGAAGTTACTAGACGTGTCTGCTTAAAAAATTTATAGTAATTTTTCACAGGAATTATAGTTTATGTTACTAGGAAATCATAGTTAATTAACTCTGGTTCATTTTTTCTGGTTAAATTATTCTGTTTAATATTTCTGGTAACAGAAGTGTCACGATCTTCTATCGTTGCTGGACGTGTCAAGTGATGCTTTGTCGTAAAAGTCCAGTTCTCGAACAATCGCGATTTCTTTAAAGTAGTTTTAGCTATATAAGTATAAATAATTGTGGTGAACCATGAATTTAGTTGTGTTATAAGACAAAGCAGTGCGTTATCTGTCTACACGTAGCGGGGCGGTACAGGGATACTTCTAAACTTTCCAAATTTTCGGAAACAGAATGCATCAACAATATGCTGTTTTTGCCTCAAGTGTTGCTTCTTTCGCCATTTATTAATATATGCACATATAGAAAAACGAAATTTTAGCGAAGCAGAATTTAGTCACTACATTCTTTTTCGGAAACTTTTTTCAGATTATTTTCTTTGAGACGCAGTCCGTGTAATTTCAGAGGGAGTTAGGAAGAGTCCATCAAGGTAGAAAAGTATCGAAATTTGATAGTCGAAAATCGATGTTCACCAGAATATCTGATTAGGCTGACCATAATGTTGTATTCTTAAGCTACTAGAAAACTGTCTCATACAAATTTCTGGTAAATATTTCCGAAAATTCTGGCTAAATTTACCAGAACATTTTATACCATAAACTTCTGATACTTTTAACCAGAATTAATAGTTGGGCATATTCAACATTCTCTTTTGGTTCAAATAACCAGAATTCTGGTCAGTTTAACTGGATTTTTTTTTCAGTGTACCTTTGGAAATTATATACATGGATATTGCGAGCGGTACTAAAAATCACTGCTGACTTTGAAACTTGATTACTCCTTGACGAACTTAGGTATATATATGGACGATAAATCCCTGTTCAAAATGTCAGGCAGAAGACAGATAATAAGATGGCTTTTATCCGGTTCTGTCCGTGTTCTTGTTAGGATTTTGTGTTCTGATTCAGTCCAAAATCATACCGGAATTGCATACTGGCAATCTGTATTCAATAAAATATTTACTTAGTCCAGAAGCGGTTCATGTCTGAGTCTGACTGATTCCTATCTAGCCTCCAAAAAACGACAAAATGTTTAAGTTAACCCATTTTTGCCGTTTTTGCGAAAAAAATTATTATTCAAATAAAATCAATATATATTCTATCAGTTAGTCTTAAAAAACTTATTTTAATTAATTCATATTTTTCCGGCATCTAGGAATACCGTGACGTCATGTTGACACAAGGGACGAAAAAAAAACGAAAAGACAAAAGTTGTTCAACAAAAAAAAATCTGCAAATTTGTTATGAACTCTTGTTATAAAAATGCATAAAAAATTAAAAATTTAATTTTTGGAAAAACGACACAAGCTACAATAAACTTTTTATTCAAACAAAAATTTTCGCCTAAATTATATCTACAAATTTGCTTAAAACCACTTTACACTAGTATGCGTATTTTCACTTTAATAAATCATAAAAAATAACGTTGAAAATAAACAAATTAAATTTATAGAGAAACGATACAAGTTGCAATAAAATGTATGATAACAACATTTTTCGTATAGGATGCACACTTTTTTAGAATTATAAAAATAAGACAATGAAAATACGTATGTTTCAATACCAATGCATATTATGAATTGTGATAATATAAATTTATTGAAAGGATAGATTTTTCAGGGTAGCTGAGGATAAAAATTAGTGCAAAATAAGAAGCAAATATTGAAGTAATTATGAAAAATAAAATTTGAACATTATTTTGCAAAATACGAATAAGCAGTAACCAGCTTGAGATACAGAAATAAATGTGATATACATTTGATATAATAGTGTTGAACATAAGGTAGGAAGTTCAGATTTTTGACAAAATCGTGTGCGAAGCATGAGACACGTGATGAGAATGTGTTCGTTAAATCCAAAGGTGCTTTAAAAAAAGAGAATTCACAATCACAGTAAGGGTCTGATTGAAAAAAATATTTTTGACACTATTTGACCCAGAGTTAATTATAGCAGAACTGACAGCTTCTAATCAACTAAGACCGTGATATATCCTACAAGAGGTGCCTCTGTCATCGCAGAAAATCACGGATCTAGAGGAGAAAACCTCGAAAAAAAATTATAATAAAAATTCCAAAAAGAACTTTTTAGCTTAAATTTTAATACACATTATACACACTGTTAAATAATTTTTTTTTTATTTAAAAATTTGATTTACTATTTTTAGACCAACTTTGATATTTTAATCGGATATTAAGTACATTAAATTTTCCATATTAATAATAATAAAATACTTTATTATCATGGATCTTATAGTTATTGCAGTAACATATATGAACCATATAAACATAAATTATTATAATTTCTCCACTTGAGAATAAAAATGAATTTGAAGCATTTAAAATAAGCGCGCGTATTACGGCTAATAACGTGGCTTTCCCCTTCCAACGCAACGCTTGCGCAGTTGAAAAAGTCGCGGTCTATTAGCACCACTGCTGCAAACCGTCTAAAATCAGTGCGGGATCATTGTTTTCAATTGTTTGCAGGAGTTTTTTTTTTTGTAAAGGCCACTATAAATAAATGTAAATGTTGTCTGGTAAAGTGTTAAAAACGTGCCTATAGAGATGTTGGGACGAGTTTTTACCGTCTTCCGACTGTAATTACCGTGAATAATAGGAAATACCAGAAGCCGATTGAACGATCTACTGGCCTGACCGTGGATGAACCTTGTACTCTTTCTTGAGAAAGACAAAACGCCTGATTAAGGGCTATAAAATGGTGAAATTTCACTGAGAAACAGAAGAAAATATTGAGATTTTGCTCAAACCACTTTATCAGCGGTAATAGATAAATGAATTATAGTTAAGGATATAGTAAAATAACACATAACCTCAACATTCAATAATCTTTCAAATAGTTCATAAAATTGAACAAAATAGTTACATTGTTGAGTCTAACAAATTTTAAGATAGTAATGTAAGGTTTTTGAAGATTAAAATAATGAAATCTGTAATCGCTTATTTAATATTAGTTATTTATTTTCTTTGGGTTTTATTTTATCTTTAAGAAAAATTTGTACAATTTTCATTCCATTTTTTTGTTTTTATTTTTCAATCTTTCATCTATGTGTAATAGGGTGGCCCTTACTTTTCACTTTTCGAATTCCTCTGCTCTCACCCACCACTTTTGTTCGAATGCAACAAAAAAAATCTCCAAATTTGAGCAAAATCGGTTAATATTTAAGGGTGGGGCAAAGACCATGAAGTTTCCTATTGATTCAACATGGGAAGAAGTCAGCTTTTTGTAAATTTAATCTTTAAACGAAATCATATGTTACAAAATTCCGTGTTTCAGTATATTGTTCAGAATTCGTCAGAGAATAAGAATTAATCATACATTTTGAGGTTGAATAATTTTAAACCTCACTTTTTTGGTCCAAAATTATTTCTGAAACTGAGAATGGAAGTATTTCATTTTTTAACAAATTTATTTCTTTTAGTTGCAAATTCATTTCTGCCGATGTTTGTTGACGCTTTTTAAAAGTTAAAAAGAAAAATAATCAATAATGGGTAATTTAAGAATACCAAGTCATTTGTCAACTAATATTTAATTGTTTTTACATTTTTAATTTGTTTAAATATTTGTTTTTTTCAGTTAACTCGCAAAATGAACGTATTTTCTAGATTTTATGAGTTATTTAATCAATGATAACAATAAAATAAATTGTTTAATTAATTTAACAATTATTTAAATACTACGTATTTGTTCAAGTATATATTTTACCTGAAAAAGATGGATGAAACATTTTATCTCGCTAAATTTACGACAAATTTTAATATTTTTAAGTACTAATATATTTATTATGAATACTCGTAGATGTTTGAATAAATTAAAATTTTTTAAACAATTCCAATCTGTTTAAATATTCAAAAGTATTCAAATACGTATTGTTTAAATAATTGTAAAATCAATGGGGAACTTCATGGTCTTTGCGCCACCCCTAAATATTAACCGATTTTGCTCAAATTTGAAGATTTTTTTGACATTCGAACAAAAGTAGGGAGTGAGAGGAGAGAAATTCGAAAAGTGAAAAATAAGGGCCAGCCTATTACACATAAATGAAAGATTAAAAAATAAAAACAAAAATATTGAATGAAAATTATACAACTTTTGCTTAAAGAGAACCCTTCTAGAAATAATCAATTGAACACGATTCAGAACGATTCACAGTTATCAAAATTTCAATCGTTTTCAATCGTTCAACATTATTTTCTATTGTGTATAGAACTTATGTTTCACTCAACAAAAATTCTAGTTGAACCAACCAGAATTCTGGTTAATTCAATTAGAATAGAGTGTTAAATATGCCCTTACTATAAATTCTGGTTAAAAGTATCAGAATTTTCTGGTTGGCAATTTTCTGACTACTTTACCACCGAGCAATTCACGCCTACCCCGAAAGGGAAACGGCTTAATGATATAATAATAATAATAATATGTATAAAAAAGGCTGATGAAAACCGTGAGCTAACCTCACGCGATTTTCCCATCGAAAAACTTTATGGGATGAGCAGGGTTGGCTCGTCGGAAAACATCCTGAAAGTATGAATGTATTTTTCACCTTGGGAGATATTCAAAGGAGAAACCGAAGGATTTAACGTAACTCACGGCTTTCGCCAGTCTTCTTTATACATAAAGGTACGTAATACTCTCAAATTTTGATCAAAATTATTAATATCGGGAACATATCTTTAGAATAAGTTTAATACCTCAAAATTTGACATTTCGAAGCAGTATTTTGTATTTACTTTTTGTATTGAAATTTGTACTTGCATTAGGTGCGTATTTTTTCTTTAGATCCAATGGGCCTTAGTTTCTGAGATATCGAGCTTTGAGTAATTTACTCTCAAGAGCTCGACAGTGCCCACTGTAGAGTCCGGACCCCGGACTTGGCGCTTACACACAGGCTGACACTAATTTTGTGACAAAAGGAAAGTCATATCATTACTATGGGGTGTTTTCGCGCAGATTATGAATTTAAAAACGAAAATAATCCATCATGTCAAGTTTTTGAAGAAAAACAGGATAAAAATGTACTCACAAAAACAATCGCTTTTTCCCCATCTTTGAAAATTTGTTACATAACACTACTAACAAGGCAAAAGATTTTACGAGATAACTCAAATGAAAGGTTCAAGCCCATTCTAAAAAAATAACGAGCTGCAGTACTCTAGTAAATAAGGAAAGGAATAATAAAAGTTTAATTACCATTGATTTAAAAAAAAATATTTTTTTTTATTAGGAAACTAATTTTTGTTAGAAAATACTTGTTTTAATTTGTTATGTAATGCCTTTTAATAGAATTCTTCCTTATACTGTAAAATAGTTACAAATAATTTTCAATAAAAAGTAAAAACTCAAGTTTGTATATTTTTTTTTACAAAGATCAAATTTAAGCACGCTCGAAAAAATGCAAGGACTTTAAAAATAATTCCCTGATATTTCCGTGGTTTTCCAGGTATAAGAAATTCCTTGACAATTACAGATTTTCCAAGTGAATGTACACCCTAATTGAAACTGTAAAAACATTAGAAAAAACGGTTTTATGCTTTGGAGGGGAAAAACAAAATGGTCCTTATCCAGTTTTCCATTTCATAAATTTAAAAAATGCGTCTTTTTTACAAAATCACGAAAATATACTCAGGACTTTTTCGGGACATTATATAGTATGTGGCTATTAATTACACAAGGTTCCAGCGTGGTGAAAATATATATATTTTTTTTTAAGTGTGTGTTTGAGGGCGGAAAATCCAAATGGTCCTTATCCAGTTGCTCGCCCAGTTTTCATTCTCACAATTTTAAAATTCATTTTTTCGAGTGAAAGCTGAAATGATTTTTACATATTACTAGTATGTATCAATAGTGTCCTAAATTACTTGAAAACTTTAAAAACTGAAATTCGAAAAACTGATCCCTATCTTGTTATTCTCATGTCTTAAAATATAGTTTCACATCTGTTATTCTATTTCATTGGAAAAACGAAAACTTAAAACTTTCCGTAATTGTTTGCATCTGGTAATAATAGATAATAATCTTTTATAGATAATATACACACATAATTGAAAACAGTTATTTAACTTAATTTATTTATAAACAGGTTTGTGATTTGATCATTATTTCAGATCTGAAATGTTTTTGTTTAACATAATTTAAAAAAAAAATACATTTTTAGGTATAAAAAATCATTTAACCGTAAAAAAATTACACGGAACTCTACAGTCAAATTCTTCTAAAAACTCGTGGCCATCTTTCATACGTTCCGATTCTGCCAGTACGTTGATAAATAATTGCAGATACAAATCTATCTTTCAAGTACAATATTGCCGCTGCTGTGGCACTTATAAAAGATTATATCCGTTTAAGTATTTAATTTGAATGCCGATTTTTCTGTATGTTTGTTTTTCGACTTGATAAAAAATGAATAACATACCATTTTTAATCAGAACGGTTAAAGACTTTAGATTTTATTTATTTTATTTTTATTACTCATTTTCGTTTACTTAATCTTACTTATTACTTATTTTATTTATTTTTGTGAAAAATATATATAAACTTGAATTTTTTCTTTTGATTGGAAGTTACTTTAGAATATTTGACAATATAACAAATAATTCTATTAAAACGCATTATGATAACAAATTAAAACAAGTATTTTTTAACAAAAATTAGTTTCCTGATATACCTTTTTGTGTAAGTCAGTAGTAATTACATTTATATTATTCCTTTTCTTCTTTACTATATCGCCATAGTCCATTATTTTCTTTTAGAATGAGTTATAGATTAAGCTTCAAGCTTTCATTTGAGCTATCACGTAAAATATTTTGCCCGGTCATTAGGGTTTAAAAACTTTTCAGAGAAGGGAACGAACGATTGTAAAAAGCTTCACGTAATGGATTATTTTCGTTTTCAGATTCGTAATATAAGTGAAAGCCCGCTGTATACATGATTTGACTTACTTTTTGTCACAAAATTGATGTCGGATGCATGTATTGTGTAAGCGCCAAGTCCGGGTGTTCGAGCTTTACAGTGGTGAGTCGAGCGCTCGAGCGTAAATAATCAAACCCCAAATTGGATAGAAAAAAATACGCACCTAATGTACTTTGATATGCTTTCACCCTGTAAAACCCCAGTCAAATCGGCGCCCAGCATCGTGCGACCTCTCGTTGTTAAATAAAAATATATTCTAACGAAATAAAAATTAATTCTATATTTAAAAAAAGTGGAAGCTCATTTTTCTCTCAGGCCTAAGATGGTTACAGCTCAATATGTTGAAGGCATTTTTGTTCGTGTTGGATTTTTTTAATAGACTGCACGGGAATGTCTTGGCATATATCAACAGTCACGGACGCATTTTTGTAATGCAATCAAGTGATCTGATAAGAGCAGTATGCCTAATTTGACATGTTGGGCCTGAGCCATAGTCTCCGAATTCTTCTCTCCAATAATTCTATACATTATTTTTTTTGTTTAAACTTGTTCTCGGGTTAAGAAGAACCCGGTTTTCCATTATAGCCACGGACTAAGTCAAGTGACTGATGCGATTAGAAACCTATATACCCATCCACACATCACTACTTTCCAACCGAACAATTCACGCCTACCCCGAAAAGGAAACGGCTTAATGTTATAATAATAATCCAGAGGTAAGACTTTTATCTCCAACTGTTCCGTCTGCCGCGTAAGGTTATTCGCGGCTAGAGACCTGACTTCAAGGAACTGTGTTGCACGATGTTATCTTGCGTAAATTTCCCGCAAAAACTACGCATTCTATCAAAAAGTGATTAATAACAAATTTGTAGATCTTCTTTGAGTTCCCGATTTCTGCTGATTCATCTTTTTTCGTATCGTGTATACCTTGACCGCAATATGGCATTTTTGATTTTTCATTATTTTTCTGTGTGATCAAAATTTGAATTTTCAATTATTTAGAAAAATTAAAAAAAAGTTATGACAATCTTGCAGGCAGTTTGAGGAGCAATATTTTTCTCTTATTGACTCGTTTTCATATCGTGCGTTGTTTAGCTTAAAATTTTCTCTTTTATTTAGTTTCTTTTAATTTTGCGAATGCTATACCTCTGATAATTTGTTTTTTATCGAAAAAAGTCATCAGAATTCATTGTTCATCTTTTCGAATACTCCAAATATCCGTACATAGAATTTTCAAATCCTAAAAAAAGTGGTCTCAAAAATTTTGAAAATGCTCTAACTTTTTTAATTTTTATCGAAAATGTCTGGAAAACGAACTTGACCTTCAGTTTAGGACAGTGGAAGAGTATATCAAAGGATAATTTAATTTGTCAATTATTTCTAAAGTCATCGTGCTAACAGACTAAAAATCTACAGACACACACACGTACAGACAGATACATTCGCGAAAACCTGATTTTCGGGTTCAGAAGGGCTCAAAACGTGGACAATTGAAAAAATCGAGGGGGGGGGGGGTAATTTTACACAAATCTAATACCTTCTCTCATGGGAAAGTAAAACCTAAAATCTTTGGACGAACGACACAAGCTATGAAAAAATCGATAGACAAAAGATGCTTACCAAAAAAAAGAAACAAATTTGTCATCAATAATTTTTTAATAAAACTTGTAGTTTTTGTTTTACTCGCAAAAATAACATTGAAAATAAAAAGATTAAATTTTTGGGAAACCACACAAGAGACGAGAAAAATGAAAAGAAAAAAGGTGTTCAACAGAAAAAGATCAAGTTATAAACTTTGGTTATAAAATAAAATTAAAAATAAAAAAATTAACGTTTTTGGTAAAGGGCACAAGCTACAATAACATTTCATCTAACAAAATTTTTCCCTTAAATTATATGTACAAATTTTTTGAGAATCACTTTGCGCTAAGTTGCGTATTTTTGGTTCAAATCGTAAAAAATAGCATAAAAAATAAAGAAATTAAATTCATGGAAGAATGACACAAGTCGCAATAAAATGTTTTATACAAAATTGTATTTTTACATTCTCATCAGAGAAATAATTAGTTTTGTGTAAAATTTGACACCCCCCCCCCATTGTATGTCAAATGTTCACGTTTTGAGACCCACTGTACCCAAAAAACACGTTTTTACGAATGTGTCTGCATTTATGTCTATATGCTGGTCTGTATGTATGGCTCTATGTATGTCTGTATGTATTTCTGTGTGTTTGTATGTCTGACTGTGTGTCTGCCTGTGAGCACGATAACTTTTGAGAAATTTAGTCTTTCAGATTGGCATATGGTACACGCTTCCAGTGCAAGAAAGTGAAGGTCAAGTTCGTAAGCCAGTTATTTTTGATGAAAATTCAAAAAGTTAGAGGACTTTGAAAAATTTTTAGACTATTTTTTTCAAGACTTAAAAATTCTTTGTGTGGTTATTCATAGTAATCGAAAAATGGTAGAATTTATTTTCACGAATTTTTTTGATAAACACAAAATTATCAGAGTTATCATACGATGATAACGGGGTTATCATAACAACTTTTTGAATTGCGTCGAAAAATCGAAAATTCAAATTTTGATCGCAGGAAAAATAATGAAAAATAAAAAATTTCATTTTTCGGCCAAACTATGCAAGATAAGAAGACAAAAATTGTGCACCCAAAACAGATCTAAAAATTTCCCCTCATCTCTTTTTGACGGGACGCGCAGTTTTCGTTTCATTCATAGAAACAACATTAAAAATAAAAAATAAAATTTTTTGGGCAAACGACACAAGCTATGAAAAAAAAATTAATAGATAAAAGTTGTTCACCAAAAAAAGATCTACACATTTTTTCATCAATGCATATATTTATTATCAATGCATATTATAAATTGTAATAATATAAATGTATTGAAATGATACATTTTTTAGGGTAGCTGAGAATAAAAATTAATACAAAATGAGGAACAAATAATAAAGTAATCATGAAAAATAACATTTTTATTTTATTTTGCTATATATGAATAAGCAATACCAAGTCGGGGTACAGAAATAAATATAATATGCATATGTGTAGGAAGTACAACCAAGCAAACATGGTTATATAATAATTATGTAATTAATAAATATCAGATTGTAACATGTTATATAACTGGTGAGTCACAGGTCACTCACCTGTGAGGCGAAACGTCGCACTTTTCTCTGTAACACTATGACATAAGTTCTGTAATGCGCATGTAACCAGGTTATAAAAGTGTTATGTTATATATAAAGTTAAAAGTTTGTAATAAGGACAATCGCAGAATTTCGCTGGGAGCGGGTGCTCATCTGAAAAATTGCACCCGCTCTCAGCGAAATCACGGTAAAATTTCAGCTGTAACCGCGTCTCACGACCGTGAGATAGGTGGTTACAGTATGCGGCGAAATAAATACGATGATCCGGAAAAAGTCTCATTCACCCTGAGGACAATAATGTGAGGCAAAAGAGGAGAAGGCTCATGTTGTCGACCTCAAACACACCTCTCTGACAGGTGACAGTATTAGTGATCACACGATGTTTTCCAGATGAGATTGTAAATCTGGTTCTCCAAAGCAGCATTAATCTCTCTATGCACCTCACGATGTTTGCATGAACCTTTAAGCTTTCCAACAGACAGATGATAAGTCTATGGGAGATTGGATCAAAAGCTTTCCGGTAATCGATCGAGGCCATCGATAGGTTACGCTGATAGAATGCTGAGTCTTTACAGACACATCTATCGATGAGCAGGTTCTCCCGACATCCTGCTACGCCTTTCTTTGAGCCGCGTTGTTCGTACACGGTCGCATATGGGGACATCCTGCCTCGTTTTACGCTCAGACGGTAATATTACACTTTCCATCTTTAAAGTAGCACTTCTCTTGCTTCTAAATAATGCTTGACGTGATATATTTTAGCACATAGTGCGTATAATATATTGGGGCATGCGTACGTTTAAGATAACAATCTTTACACATGAGTCTCGCGATATGTGAAAACGATCAGCGATGGCGCCATTTGACACCAGTTTAAAAAGCCCTTATTCAGTTTTAAAGTGATAGGCTATTCTGGAGAAATTTTCCGGATCATGCTGCAAACTTTACACTTGATACAATCAGCTGTATTACGCTGTAAAACTATTTTGTAACACGTGCAAAAAAGGCCAACTCTTCGTGCTTGTAAAGTGTGCAGAAAATTGCGCTTTTTAGAAAGGCTTGAGAAGCAAACTGCTGCACATGCGTAAGTCGGTTATATTCTAGATACATTTTCATAGATACATTATCCAGTTACTTTTTGACAAAGTTTTTTAACGCTGTAGTTTCATCTACAAGGAAAAAAAGTTCTTAAAATTTGAGAGAACTAATTCTAGAGTAGCGGACATGAAGGGAAGTTTAATAAATAATAATTCAAGATAAAATTGATAACACTTTTTCAGGAAATTAAATTAACAATAATATTTAACCATATTAAGAATAGAATAGCAAGAATTTTCTTAAATTTATATTCATTCACAAGTGCCTGCTTTTTCATGAATTTGCTCAGCTGGACTAAAAGTACGGACTGACCTTACGTTTAGCTTTAACTACATGTCCGGGCAAAAATACGGACTGTCCGTATGTTTATCTTTTATTACACGGCCGGGCTAAAAGTACGGACTTGAAACATGTCTTTTAATTTTATATTTATTTTCCATTTTGCAAAAGAATATGGAAATAACTGACTATATACGCGAATATGCCAGGCTAAATGTGAACACTTATAATTTTAGTAAAGCGTGTGGATTTATGATAAATGAGGCTTAGAAAAGGGAGTGAAAATTGAAGTGGAAAATTGATTTTGTACAAGAAACTGATAGGAATAAGAAGCAGGCTTGCAAAAACTGAAAGAATTATCTGACAGATTGAGGTTATGTTTGCTCTAGTTTGTCTTCGAAAATTGTTACTCATCTAAAAACGTTTCACAAGTGAAAAAATATATTTATAAATCACTGGAATATCCCATTTAGCGAAACCGGAAATGTGTCTTTTTACCCACAAAAACACACATAACAAATCACAGAGGTGCCTTTCCGCCCCCTCCCCACGACACGTTGAAAAAGCGTAGGGGTTTAACCAACAATATTTCTGTGACCAGACACAGGGGTGCCTCCTCGCCTCCCACGAGACGTTAGAAAGGGGTAGGGATTTGACCAACATTATTTCTGTGACCTGTCACAGAGGGGCCTTTCCAACCCGCATGAGACGTTGGAAAGGGGTAGGGGTTTCACCAACATTACTTCTGTGACCAGTCATAGGGTCGCCGTCTAGCCCTCGACGAGACGCTGGAAAGGGGTAGGGGTTTGACCGTCATTATTTGTGTGATCAATCACAGAGCTGCCTTGCCCCCCCCCCCTCACGAGACGTTGGAAAGGGGTGTGTTTAAAATATGATTTTTAAAAAACTGGTCAACAAAAAAGTGTTGGTACTGGTAATTTTTGTTTACGGGTAGCGACAATTTTTTTGTTGAATGATGTTTCAATGATTTCTGCCATTAAAGTTTGTTTTTCAAAGTTGGATATACTTAGGTCGTCGGAAATCCGTCACGGCGATATAAATATGCCGGTAAAAAATAAAATTTCTTAATAAAACGATTTTTGTATGTTTAAAATCATTGTAATATTCAAAAATTTTTTCTTTAAAAAAAATCCCATAATTATTAATGCATATTTAAAAAAATCTGATTTTTGGATATGGCAAATAGTAGTTCATTTAGATAAATTTGTCTGCAATTTTAACCTGACCGCATGCAGCTAGGACTAAACGTACGCACTGTCCGTATGTTTAACCTGGCCGTATAGCTGAAAGCGAGGCTGAAAGTAAACGTACGGACTGCCAAGACTTATAAACAATACCTTCAATAAAACGAATGCAAATTATACGGACCTCTTAATATTACGTCCCCGAATGAGACGCATGCATTAATTTTCTATTTTGACCCAACCAACTCAATTCAAAAATGCCCCACAAACAACTTTGTAAATGAGGATCAAGTATTTTTCAGTATATTAGTCGTAAATATTACATTTTTTTTCACAGATAATTAACAATGGTAAAATAAAAAAGTTTAATTGTAATATTGTAATATATAATATATATAATATTGTAATATAGTCCGGCCGTGTAATAAAAGAGAAACATACGGACAGTCCGTATTTTTGCCCGGACATGTAGTTAAAGCTAAACGTAAAGACAGTCCGTACTTTTAGTCTAGCTGAGCAAATTTATGAAAATGCAGGCACTTGTGAATGAATATAAATTTAAGAAAATTCTTGTTATTCTATTCTTAATATGGTTAAATAGTATTTTTAATTTAATTTCATGAAAAAGTGTTATCAATTTTATCTTAAATTATTATTTATTAAACTTCCCTTCATGTGCGCTACTCTAGAATTAGTTCTCTCAAATTTTAAGAACTTTTTCCCCTTGTAGATGAAACTACAATGTTAAAAAACGTTGCCAAAAAGTAACTGGATAATGTATCTAGAATATAACCGACTTACGCATGCGCAGCAGTTTGCTTCTCACGCCTTTCTAAAAAGCGCAATTTTCTGCACACTTTACAAGCACGAAGAGGTGGCCTTTTTTGCACGTGTTACAAAATAGTTTTACAGCGTAATACAGCTGATTGTAGGAAGTGTAAAGTTTGCAGCATGATCGGGAAAATTTCTCCGGAATAGCCTATTACTTTAAGACTGAATAAGGGCTTTTTTAAGCTGGTGTCAAATGGCGCCATCGCTGATCATTTTCACATATCGCGAGACTCATGTGTAAAGTTTGTCATCTTAAACGTACGCATGCGCCAATATATTATGCGCACTATGTGCTGAAATGTGTCACGTCAAGCATTATTTAGAAGCAAGAGAAGTGCAACTTTAAAGATGGAAAGTGTAATATTACCACCTGAGCGTAAAGCGAGGCAGGATGTCCCCATATGCGACCGTGCTGCTGTTTCGGTTGCTGTTGGGATCTTCAAGTGGTAATTTACATCCACGATTTAAACAAGCACGTGTATGAACCACGACATTCAAGAAAACCATACAGGCTAGTAAGAAACGTGATGTATATGGTCAAGTCTCAACTTTCATATTAAATTCGGTATATATAGGTTCTTATCGGGTCCAAATTATACATACAAAGTTCTGTATCGGGGACTTTGAATCAGTCGCATTGAGTACTTTCCCAACAACAGGCAATATGGCAGCATCATCAAAGCATTATTGCGTGTTGTTTGGGTTAGTGACAGAATCTCCAAGTGGTTATTTACATCAACGATTAAAAAGAAAAGAACGTGGATAATAAGCATCCCTGCTCTATTTCTTTTTACCTCTCAGTCTATAATTTTAGAGAATTGTATGACGGTTTATATTCGGTTCAATTTGAATACGTAAAGAATTTCATAGGTTGCCGTGACTAAGTCGCTGTTAGTACTTCCTGGTAGATGCCAAATTTGGGATTTATCATGTCGAAGACTAGACTTCGGCTCCATCCAGGTTGGGTTTTAAAATATTTGTCTTTCAAACCATCTTATTTCTCTATTATTATTTAACAAGAGTGACTTAGTTATGGCACCCTACATATGACTTTACATGTTTATATTGGACCCGCCATAAACCTATATATACTTCTTTAATCTCAATGAATCAGACCTGAAGAGGAAATAAGAAGTCTCTGCTATTAGCCAGGTTCTTTGTTCGAATCCCGGACTTTCGTAAACCCCTGGTGATCTTTAAATAAATATTTACGGCGATTGAGACATAGTAAGAGACAAAGCCCTTTATTTGTCTCATTTGGACCCCGTGTGACCCTATATTGGGGCAAGTGTAGAAGTATTTTGGTCAACTTCAGTTACTTTACGACAATTCAAACAGTACGAAACAGACCGAGAGAGAATCTAGTTTTAGAAAATTATCACAATAACACTTGTGCACAACATAAGTAAGAAGGTATAAACAATATATTATAAATAAAGATTACAGCAGGACCTAGGGTTTTCGAAAACCAACTAGGCTAGTAAGTAACATGATGCAAACATATGATCAGGTCTCAACTTTCACATTAAATGAAGTATATATAGATTACTATCGGGTCCAAATTCAACATATAAATGTCTATATTGGGTGCTTTGAATGACTCGCAGTCAGTGCTTTCCCTACAACACGCAAAATGGCAGAATCATTACTGTAATGTTGCGTGCTGTTTGGTTTACTGGTAGGAACACCAAGTGGTAATTTACTTCCATGATTAAAATACAAAAAAAAACTGGTTCAATTTGTTTACGTAAAGGATTTTATAGGGTACCGTGTCTTAGTCGACGTAAATACTTCCAGGCGGATGCCAAATTTTTTCCATTTAGCATGCCGAAGAGCAGACTTCGGCATCAGCCTGGTTGATTTTAAAAATATTAGGCTTTCAAAACGATCTTGTTTACATATTATTATTTAACCCTTCGATGGCACACTTCCCGAAGCGTAACATAGCTGGCATACTGGGGTCTTTTTGACCCCAAGCGAAAAAGGCTTCCCGCAAAGAGCCAATTGATTATTTTTAGTGGCTGAATTTTTTACACACTCTCGGATAGTTGTTTCAAAGAATGCTGTGGGTTATTTAGTTGAAATTTTATTTCAAATATGAAAAAGAGATTGTAAAAGTTAAAACATAGAAAAAACGACATTTTTTACCACAAAATGAAGAACATTTTTTTCTTTTTTAATAACCGTATAAGTATTATTTTCAAATGTTGAAAGGATTTGAATAAAGTTCAACATGTCTGGAGTATTTTCGATCCCAATGTACCAGCGAAGGGTTAAAGAAGTTATTCATCTCCCTATGTATAAAAATTCAAGTTTTGGAAACGTGCACGTGTGAATTTCCACGTGCAAAGGTGGCCTTCACGCTAACGCCGTCAGTTCGACTTTACCAAAAAAGAACCTTTTCGAGAACTCTACAGCATCAGGAGAGTCTCTGATTTTCGAGCTCCTTCAAAATGCCAGCTTTGACTTTTTGGCTTTGGGCATTAATGCAAAAGGTACTCTCGACGTACCAATACTGCGCAGATACGACTTTTCCAAAAAATAATCTTTTTCGGAATTTTACAGTGTGAATAGTTTCTCGATTTTTTTAAAGAAGAGATGAATTTCCAACAAAAATGATTTATTTTCTACCAAAAAGAGGAATTTTTAACGAAATACATTAATTTTTAAATAAAAGTTGAGTGCACATAATGGGTGACACGTATTTTAGTCATCTTATTCAGCGAAGAGGGCTTAATATGAGATAAAAAAGCTAGAACCGTTTACTTAGATAGAAATCAGTTTATGATAAAAAACGGCCGAAAGAAATCCGCGCCTAATGACTATTTATCGGTTCGAATTGTCGAGCGATCGCGCAATCTACGATGGGGGTTCTAAGCAAGAGAGTCTGCCGTCATGCGTACGCGTCCTCGTACATTTACACATTTTTTCTTCTAATCCTTTGTTTTTAAATAATTTAACCGTGAATATGCACCTATATTATGGAAACAATAACAGAGAAATTAAAAAATATTTTTTTGTTATGACACATGCATGATTTCAGCTTTTTTCGACATCTATCAAGCGGGGCTAATACTCTACTTTTTACTCCATAGGGACTAAAAAGTGACGTCCGAGGCGAATAATGAAAATTAGACTTCTATTAATCAAAATTAACGTAAATGAAACAAAAACCATAGTGTTTGAAGAAAAAGGTGAGAAAGCAATGTGCAGCATTGTCCTGATTATGAGAGATTGGAGAAAGTTGACAAATAAATTTATTCAGGTAGCCTATTAACTAGCGACGGTAAAATAGATGGGGAGTTAGATAGGCGCATTAATGAAGGTAAGATTGGTTATCGGTAGAGCAGGGTTCATTCTCAGAGATAAAAACAAATCGAAAAAAGCTAAAATGACCTTAGATAATACTTTATTTGTGCCGGCTGTACTATACGGTAGCGAGAAATGGACATGTCAAGGAAAGGACAAGAGTAAAATTAACGCGATTGGTATGAAACCTCTGCGCATAATATGCGGGAAGACACTGATGGACAAAGTCCGAAACGAGATAATCCTCAAAGAATGTGGTACAGGGGAGACACTAGTTGATATATGGGAACCCGCGTGCCAAAAATATGCCACGGCATTTGCGAGATGGATGCAGAAAGCTGTCATCCTTGGGTCGCTTCGTGTCCTCAAGACACACGGGGGTTTCGCCGGCCTGTCGTTGTGAAAAATGTTTTACCTAAAATGTATCTAGTTGCTTTATTTAAGAAAATTTCCCCCTGACGAACATTACTCATGACGAGATATTCCTCTTGACATGTTGATAAGCTTACGTATGACTGTTTGTGACTTTTCCATGCTGACGAATCTTTGAATAATCTAATTATATATCCCCCCTCAGAGGTCGAATCATCTCGGCCCCCAAAACTAGGATCACTCATTGCATCTAAATTCTCTAAGTTTGCTTTGTACGTTATACCTGCTTCTAAAGTTTCTCTGATATATCTAAATTTTCATTTTACACCCATCCAATCTTCTTCAGTTAACTTAACTTGTTTTCTGGCAAAATAATTTACTGCATGAGCAATATCCGGTCTAGTTGCACTTGACAAATACATCAAACTTCCTATCGCTTCTCTAAATGGTACAGAATTAATTTTTTCGTTATTCTCTATATTCCGGATTTCTTCCTTTCCTTTCATTACTTTATCATTTACTTATCGAGCTATCTTTTGTGTGTTTTGTGCTTTGCTTTCATGCACCTTAAATTTCTCTAAGATCCTCAACGAATAATGCCTCTGTTTTGTTTTCTTTACCTTGTTTTCCCTGTCTCTCTAAACATTCATACCTAGAAAATTCATTGGTTCCCCTCGGTCTGTCATCTTCAAAAATTTCCCTAACTCTTCTTTTATTTCTTCTAATTCTTTAACATCATTGCTAGCTACTAACATGTCAGCTACGTATAATAGTGAAGCTGCCATCTTATCTTGCTTCCTCAATGTAAGTAATCACGGTTCGTGCAAGTCATTTTCTAACCCTAGTATAGACACTTCTTCTGATAATGTTCTATTACAGTTTCTAACAATAATTTTGAATCCGTAGACTGCTTTCTCTAATTTACATACACTTGAACTCCAAAGATACGATCTTTAAAGATACAAGCACTCGACAGATAGGAGCGTCCCGACTTCAAAGGAACGAGCGGAATTTTTTCCCCTGTTCCCCCACCCTATTTGAAAGTGAGGCGCGCCCGAATGCGCGCTGCTTATAATTCGACGCTTGTACGACTGTGTGTGGTCTCACGCATTGCCCCCGAAATCTAAACGTTGCAGGAGTAGGAGCCCCTTTGACGCTCGTATCTTTGGAGTTCCCGATTCCCGAGATTCTCGTATCTTTGGAGTTCGAGTGTATTTTACTTTTTCTTGTTTCCTCACTATGCTCCAAGCCTTCTGGGATAATCATATATATTTCTTCCCTCAAATTTACCATTTAAATAAACTGTCTTTCCATCTAATTGGGCTTCCTCTATATCATGCTTGTTTATAATTGCTAATACTTATTTTACTATAGGTAATTTCGATACTGGATCATAAGTTTCTTCTAATTCATATTCTGTTCTATCTTCAAGACCTCTAATTACTAGTCTAGCTTTGAATTTTTGGCATCCATTTTCTTTTTTCCTTTTTTTTTTCTTTCATTAGTTTGGTCTCGCTACTGAAGTCCAAACTTTGTTTTCTTCCGTCGTCCAAAATCTTCTCTAATAGCTTCTTTCCACTCTGATTTTCTTTTACTTGTAATCGCCTCTTGATAAGTAAACGTGTCCTTGTTTATTATTGCAATTGATGCATGCTTTGATTCATCTTTTTCTAACTCTTTATTACTAACAGATTTCCATTTTTCTTCACTTCTAAACACTTTCATCCAATTTTCTCCCACTGCTTTTCCTTCCTCATCCGATTTATAATTCCTAATCATGTCTCTATAAATTGCTGTTTCATTACATCTAACGTGTCTTGACTCTAAAAACTTTACTGTGGTTAGATACCACAAAATGTATCCTGTTACAGTGTACCCTACTAAAATGGACTTTATAGCTCTTTCTGACAATTTTGTTTTCACTTTTGAAACTCTAACGAAAGCTACGCAACCAAATCTTCTAATTCTGTCTAAATGACAATTGATCTCTGGTGAAAACTTCCTAAGTGTGATTTCGAAATTTATTAATTTGCGTGGTGTTCGATCGTAAACATGCATGGCTGGTTTGGCTGCTAATTTCCACATACTTTCGGGTCAGCCCGAATCGAACATTAAACCTCTACTGTTCACTTACAATACAGACTCTTGGCCTTCTTTTTCTATTATCTCTATATGCCCCCTCCACCATGAACTCTTTTGCTTGATCTGACCTAACATAGCAAACCTTTTCATATTTACCGAACAAATTTCTAGTAGTGCGCAAAAACTTTTCTAAATATATACTTGCCTCGTCATTGGATTTAATTGAATATGTTCTCGCTTAACTCGTTTAATCAGTGTGTATTCTTTGAAGTGGCTTTGTGGCTTTACTTTCTTTACTTCTAAATGGTCATTCATCCATCTTTGCCACAATGCATATTTCACATTCTAAAATGGAATTTGTGGCCCAAACGCACGTGCCATAACATTGCCTCACTATGTTTTTTTTTTAATTTATTATTTTCTGTCTCTAATGGATTACTTATACACGTTTCCAAGACTGTGTCTATTTCTCAAATTGTATCTACCTCTAATATCTTCCTATTTACGACTGATTTGTAAAAATCATTTTCCTTCTCTGACTTATTGTCACCTCTATCTAAATGTTCTTCATCATTTTCTAAGTAACTCTCATCATCCCTCTCAATCGCAGATAGGGAGAGAGGAAAATTTTTAGGTATCTGAAATCGTCGAAATCCGTAGATTCTGAATTTCTAACTTTCGAATCTGTATATGAAACATTGGAAAAAATTTATGTTTAATTTTCATTTCTTTTCGGTTGGCTTACCTGCTGACTTTTTCAAGTGACTTTTTTTTAGCACCGTAGCGCTATGCATTTTCTTGTCAAGGAGACGTTTGCGAAAGTTTTCCTCCTGTGCTTTCTTAATCCGGGCCTTCAGGAGTCAGTACTCGAGATGGATAAGATTTGATGCACTTGGCTCATCCCTAATATTGAAGTCAACGCCGAGTGTTTCAGCAGCCTCCTCCGCTGCTTTGTACAGAAATGCTCCTTTGCCCACTTCTTCGTGTTTCCTGACCATTTTAAGAAGAGGGTCTTGTCTAAGGAGCTTATATATTAAATCTTCATTGGTCGAAATTCGAGAGCAATTTCGTGTGTTGAATTCTCTGAAACGCTTGCAATTCTTATTACGGGCTTCTGCAGCTTCTTCTGATTACGGTAAATTTTGAATATTTGAATTACTTAAAAAACTGAAAAGCAGTTTATAACAATTAAATTCGATATCCTGTGAATTATTTATATTCTTTGCATACTTCGTCATTCATTTTCGTCGAGAATGGGATAATTTAAGTTATTTATTTTAAGATAAAAAATAATAATTAAGAAATTTCTCATTTTCACTCGTTTTCTATTTATATAAAAAATAGAAAATGATAAAAATTAAATCCATAGACGTCCTTGTGCAACTATCGCTGATCACTTCTAAGCAAAGAAATTGAAAATCGGATGAGAATTGTAGGCTGTAGGTGATTTTGAATAGTAAATTCCCGATCCAGCCCACTGTGCGGTGATGGCGCTGAAGTTTCAGCATTCATCTCATTGATGGCGATTGGTATCTCTGACTCTGTTACACAGCCGCAATTTTCAAACGGTAACATTGTGTTTTTTTACATTCTCATCAGAGAAGGTATTAGATTCAGGGGCGTCGCTACCGCCGTATCAGCCGTATCAATGATACGGGGCCTCCGAGGTCCAGGGTCCCGGACCTCGGGATCCCCTATAGTTTATATCCGTAAAAAAGACCTGACAAGAAATTTTGATACAGGGCCTCCTCAGGGCTAGTTACACCACTTTACATTTGTGTAAAATTTGACCCCCCACCCCCCCTTTTTGTAAAATGTCCACGTTTTGAGCACGATCAAATTCGAAAGAATTAACGGATTGGATTGGCCTTTGACATACTTTTTAAGTGTCCTAAACTGAAGATCAGATTTGCCAGCCAGCCATTTTGGATGAGAATTCAAAAAGGTAAAGCATTTCCAAAATTTTTGAGACCATTTTTTTTAATATTTGAAATTCTCTGTACAGTGCTTTGTAGTACTCACGAAGCCGAAAAATTTCTCCTCCTGACTTTTTTTGATGAAAGATAAACTACCAGAGTTACAGCACTTACAAAATTAAAAAAAATAAACAAAATTAAAATGTTGACTAAATTACCGACGATAAGCAAGAAAGTAAAGAAAAGAAAAATGTTGATATTTAAAAGCCTTACAAGATTATCAGACAACTTTTTAAATTTTCTTGAAAAATCGAAAATTCAAATTCTGTCGGCAGAACAAATAAAGAAAAATAAAAAATTCCATTTTGCGGTCAAACTATGCAAAGTACGACAAATGAAGGTAGACAACATTAAAAATATAAAAATATAAAATTTTGTGGACAAACGACACACGCTAAGAAAAAAAAAGTAAACGAAATTTCTTATCACAAAAAAGTGCTATAAATTCATCATTTATCATTTTTTGATAGGATAAGTAGTTTTTGTTTTAATAGTAAAATATGACATTGATCTTTTTTTTTAAATCACGTAAGGTACGAACAAAATTTAATAGACGAAAGTTGTTCACCCAAAAAGGATCTACAAATTTGCTATTATACATTTTTTGATAAGATGAGTGATTTACTTTTAATCGTTAAAAATAAGAGTGAAAATAAATAAATTAAATTGTTGGAGAAACGACACGAAATATAAAAATAAATTAATACACAAAAGTTGTTCAAACAAAAAAGATCTAAAAATTTGTTGTAAGAATACATCAGAAATAAAACAATGAACTTTTTGGAAAAGCGACGCAAGTTGCAATAACTGTCTATTTTACAAAAATTTTCACCTAAATTGTTTCTATACATTTTCTTAGAAACACTTTACGCTAGGATGCGTATTTTTCGTTTAAATCGTAAAAAATAACTTTGGAAGTGAACAAAATGAGTTAATGGAAAAACGACAGAAGTTGCAATAAAATGTTCACTAACGAATTTTTTTAGAGAATGCGCATTCCTTTAATTACAAAAACAAAAAATGAAAAATAAGTTTGATTTAATAGCAATGCATATTACGAATTGTAATAATATTAATTTATGGAAAAGATATATTTTTACATTCTCATAAGAGAAGGTATTAGATTATATATATATATATGGTTAAAAGTTTGTCATAAGGACAACCGCAGGATTTCGCCGGGAGCAGGTGCTAATTTCATTGTCAAAGTCATTTTTCACGATTAGAACAAGAACTATGCATCCTATCAAAAAATAATTCATAACAAATTTGTAGCTCTCTTTTAGATAAACAAAGTTTGTCGAGTTATTTTTTTCGTATCGTGTGTCGTTTGTTTTAAAATTCAATTTTTCTAATTTTAGTGCAGTTTTTTACGAACACTGAAAATAGTATATTACGACCCAAGGCCAGGGTATCCAATATTTCTGGCCGTGTGTCGTATACTATTTTTCTTCATCCCCAGCCGAAAGTACGAAGTACCCCCACGCCGCTGCTCTCAGTCAGCTGAGCGGATGCATGGGATTCGGTCGCCCGCCCGACTTTTTCAAAGCCGAAGCGGAGCCGAGGTTTTGCTGGTCGGGGCGGGCATCAAAAACACATTTTTTATTTTTGCGTAATACTTCTTTCTGGTCTGCAGAATCTTCAGTCGAGGAGTCGACCATTTTTAAGGTTTTGTGCCGACCTTTCATGCACAAAAATCGCAAAAACCTTAAACCATCAGTTTTGAGGTTGAACACAACGACGCTCTCTTTTTTCCATTCACCTGTCAAGATACATTTTTTTCGGAGGCTAAGTACACAATAACAAAATACTGAGTGAGCGTTACTACGTCAGCGAGCCACAAAAATCTGGAAGCCAACCAGAGATCGCGTTAACTCTAGCAGGCTACAAAAGCCACTGTTCCCGGACAGAAATGCAGCCGGGAAAACGTACTTTCGGCTAGGGGACAAAGAAAAAATTATTTTTGAACCAAGTAAATGCATTTACTTGAATCCTATGTCTTAGCATCAAGAAAATATTCTTTAACAGTAGTAATTTTAATTTAAATCAGACACATATCTTTTGCTGATCTAAAGAAATGAATTCTTTGGCTATATTTTCTTGATACAGATAAATATTTTTTACTGTTCGGAAAATCAGCAAATTCAGGATAAATGTCGAAAGCGATAAGCATTACACTGGTGTCTGTCTTTTTCTCGCTTGAAGTTTGTGTGCGAGTGACCTCTCACTTGGAAACATTGCAACAACATCCAAAGAAATCATTACATGGTCATCAGGAACAGTTTTTTTAATAATAATTTTTTAGAATTCCCAGCTATTTGTAATATTGTATTTCGAAGTTGTAATGGAGTCTTTGAATATCAAATTTAAGTTTTGTTCTAAAAATTTCGTGGGAGTCTTAATAGTTGAAATAACCATTCACAAAGGATAGCCTTCCTTAGGAATCTTTCTATAACCATAACATCTTGCAAGAACTGTCTTTGGTATTTATATCAGTCCATCTTATATCTTTTCCTAAAAGTCATTTCTTTTCCATTGTCTAGAATCCTGAAAGTGTCTCTTCTTAATTGTTTCAACGGATTTTTACTCAATAAATCAAAGGCATCACGATTGGAAAGTAAATCCTTCATATCCCTAATATAATCTGATTTCTGCATACAAACTGTAATATTGCCCTTATCAGCATTCATGCAAATTATATCAGGGCTGTTTTTGAGAAAACGTTTCGTTATCATGAAACCTTAAAAAATTGTACGATCAATGCTACTAATTTGCAAACAATTTTTATCAACAAAGCTCTTTGACAAGTGTGAAACCTAGTTTCAGAAATCTTGTTGATCTAGTATTGGAATTTTGTGTATACTTGATCCAACATCTTTGACCATTTCCATCATTTGTTTCGATTTACTTTTTATCACATGGTTACTCAAACCTTTACCCAATCTGAGAATATCTGTAACTGAATCAGGAATTTGAATATCTGCCAAATTCACAAACCAAGGATCCCTATCTTATTTTCAAAAATTTTGTGTAAATCTAAATTTTGCTCTGGAACATTAGTTTGTTGATCAATCAAAATAAACCCTAAAACTCAACTGGAACAGGCTCATCGGGAACAGGAAAAGTGCAGGCTAACATAGCTAGGGCATCAGCTTCTTCATTGCCTTTAATTCCTATGTGCGAAGGAATCCAGAATAGGTCGATAATAAAGGATTCACTTGACATCATCGAAGTCTTTTTCAGGTCTGACTCATTATATCAAACTATATCATCAATTAATGACCCTCGTTTTCAATTCAACGTTTGATGTCACTGAGTTTAGTTTATGCGGAAAGCTTCATGTCTGTGTGAATGCGTATGATAGTGCATTGCAATATAATCGTACCTAGTAAAAGATGAATCGAATGGCATTACTGTCGTTAACAGAATAATGCAATAAAGGTAATCGATAAAAGCACTGCAGCAACCTGGGTCAGTTGTGGGCTGCAGATTAGTTTGGTTGAACTCAGAATGAAATGAGAGAGGTCGTAGGTGCTGCCTGACTGCATCTCCTGTCCCAGATTAATTATTCGAATTGTAGAGAATGTGTGTCGTGCTCCATGGTGGTCACCACATGGTTTAGAATCCCAGAAACGCTTTGTGGTGGATGCCTAATAAGCTGTCTTGCTCAAAATTATTGTCGGATTCGTACTCACAAAAATTATTATTATAGCCCCCTTTGCGAAATCCAATGTAAATGCGAGGAGTAAAAAGAGTAATCCGAGGTAACCCTCTTGTAATCGGCAGTAATCCACTTCTTATCTAGTTCTGATCTAGGGTAATCCGAATCTAATCCGGAGTATTTCACTTGTAATTCCGAGTAATCGAGAGTAATACAGTTGTAATGCAAATAATTCAGAGTAATTCAGGTAATCCGAATAATCCAATTGTAATATGTGGTATTGCAAGTAATTAGGATGTATATAAATAGGTAATCTAAATAGTTTTCAACTATTTTGTTGAATATTTTTTGCTTTTTTTTTGTTAAATATTAATTTCCTAACTGGAAAATTAGCTATTCCATTTTTAATTGAAAATTGATCTTTTTCAGTTAAGAATTGACGTATCAATTGAAAATTCATCTCTTTCTGTAGACAATTAATCCGCTTTGTTGGAAAATCATGTTTTTGGTAGAAAATTCAACTATTTGGTGAAGAATTAATCCTGGTTTATGCTATTGTAAAAGGTGATAAGATAAACGTCCCAGTAATCGTGACCTTTGTCCTAGTAATCATGACTCCAATTTTCTTACTTTTCATGCAATTTGAATTAATCAAAATTCCATTTGACATTGAAAAATGCTGAAAATAAATAAATTCTATCATTAAATGTTACTTTTAATATATTTTGTTAACAATATATCCAAATTATAACCAAGTTTCACGATTATTTGGACCGTCAAGATTACTGAGACATTTACTTTAACATTTACATTCAAATAGTTTTAACTGTTTTGTTCAACATTTGTTGCTTTAATTTGTTGAAAATTAATTTTCTTATCTGTAAATTTGAATTTTTGTATTTTTTATTGCATTTTTTTTTTTTTTCAGTTAAAAATGTATACATTTTGTTCAAAATTTGTCTTCTTCGGTAAAAAATAAATTTTCTTTGCTGATTTCGTGCAAAATTAGTCTACTTTGTAGGAAATTAAACAATTTTTATTAAAAGTCTTTTTTTTTTGAAAATTCATTTGTGTTATTGAAAAATTGTCTTTTGGGTTCAAAATTCAACTATATTGTTGGAAATTTCTTTTTTTATTAGGAATTATTTGTTTAAATGAAAATTCAACTATTCCATCTTTAGTTGAAAATTTATCTTGGTTAATTAAAAATTAAACTAGATGGTTGAAAATTGAAAAACTTTGTTGAACATTTATCTATTTTTTTTTTGGTAGAAGAATAATTTTTCTTTCAAAACTGAAAATTCAACTATATCATTTTTGGTAAAAATTTGTGTTTCTTGTCTGAAAATTCGTGCATTTTTTTCAATTTCTATTTTTTGGCAGAAAATTAAGATTTTGGCTCAGAAATGAATCTTTTTTTTAAAAAAATTGGAAGATTTTGATAAAAAATTTATCTATTTTATTAAAAATTTGCTTTTTTTGTGGTTAAAATTTAATTTTTTCAACTTAAAATTTAAATATTCTATTATTCCTTGAAAATTGATCTTTTTTTGTTGAGAATTTATACATTTTATTCAAAATTTGTCTTCTTCGGTAGAAACTAAATTTTGTTTCTGGATTTGGTTCAAAATCAATCTACTTCTTAGGAAATTCAACAGTTTTCATTAAAAGTATTTATTTTTAAATTACTTTCGTTTGTTGAAAATTTGTGTTTTTGGGTTTAAAATTCAACTATATTTTGGAAAATTCAACTTTTAGAATTGCGCATTCAAAACCATAATTTTAAATTAAAATTATAGAAATTTTAAAGACGATAAATATATTATAGATAGGTATCATTTTTACTTAAAACTTACAAAACGCGCGAATTATGAAATACGGGAAATCTCCCGGTTTAATATTTTTCTCGCGGCTTTATCCCGGTTTTCTTCCGGTGCAAGTTTCTCCCGGCTTTTTCCCGGTTCTCCCGGTTGAGTGCCACCCTGACTTTTCTACCAAATTATCCACAAAACAGTTGAATTTTTGACCAAAAAACGTGAATTTTAATGAAATAGTTGAATGTTATACAAAATAATTAAATATTCCACCAAACAGTAGCATTTTTGACACAAAAAAAAGATGAATTGTGGACTAAAAATATAATAATAAACTTTTCAATCAAAAATAATTAACTTTTCACCAAACATAGTTGAGAGAAACGAGAAACAGGAAAAAGAGAAATTTTCTTGAAAACAAGGAGAAAAGAGGGATTCTTTAAAACGGGTGAAAAGAAAAATATAAATTGTGACGTTCCTCTCTATTTGGTAACATTTAATTCACAAAATGACTGGAAATGGGTACATCTTATAGTTGAAAACAAAATACCTGAAAAGTGAGTTTTTGCCAGTCTCAAACTTCGAATTAATTTTTCTCGAAAAGAGGTTTGTCAATTCATTTGCGAAACATTTAGAGTATCCCTACATTATTATTATTATTATTATTATTATTGTCTTTTGAGGCTAATCCTTTCAAAAGTCCCATATCACTGCGGTTAAAACCTATTGTAGAATGCCTCTTTACTTTAAAATCCCGGTGGAACAAAGGTTTATACCACCCTCGTTGTTAAAGTATTATTCAAGTCCTTTAGCATAAAACGGCAGACAAAACTCCACTTCACTGGGTATAGAGGCCTGGCAAATTTTCTTTACTAAGGTGCCTGGACATTTGGTCAGGGGAGAGGAAAACTGCAGAAAAACCACCTCCCGAGTTTTTTTAACAGTCGAGTTTGAAGGCAGACATTGGACCCTACCCATCGAATGCACACAATATCATCCTCGGCGTTCAAACCCCCCAATCGACAATAATTAAAACGCAGCGATTTTACACCCCCCGCTCGTTCGTCGCAGATGGTCACCCATCCGAGTTCTATCCGCGCTCGAAATGGCTTGACATGTAGACTCTTTCCGAGTCGAGATTCACCTTGCAGCTAATGCTGTCGTCCTTACATTATAATTTTATTATGGCAATTATTAGTATTTGATTATATTTTAGGTTACCTTCGTAATTACTATGTTAAATATCTAAAAATGAAGATTTTGTTCTCAAATATAAAAGGAACGTTATTATTTGAACGATCCATCAACACAAGCTTTCACCTTTAAAATATATAGTATAATTAGGAACATTCATTTTTGAACGAAACATTAACTTTAAAATCTTAAATATAAAATCATCTTCAATATTTTAACTTAGATGGTTGGTAACATTGAGAACGATTCCAAACACATTCTTTTTCTATGAGTGAGACAATATTTATGTATTGCAAATGTACAAAAAAATTGGAGAAATTCTCGTTTTTCAACAAAATTTCCGGCTATTTCACAGCGCTGAAAATTCCCGCTTTTTCCGGTCAGTGGCCACCCTGTTGATTTAATATTGAAGATAAATATTAATTTTTTTACAATTTTGAACAAGTAGTATTATTTTTGTCCTGTGTGGTTCTGTAAACAGCAAGTGCGGAAGTTCATTAGGAGGACAAGGCGATGAAATATTGCATAGCAGGTGCTAATAAAAATTGGATGCGCATTATTACTCATGGTAACCTCGATTAATTCGCAAGAATCTCCTTATTATATTGACAAATCGTTTGCCAATGCAAATTATGGTAGGGTTCTCTTCATCGATTAATATCATTTTGATAAGACATGCAATGGTTAGCAAAATTGTTACATTTATTATTATGAAAAAATTTTTTTTTAGAAATAAGGAAAAAATATGCTTCTCAAGTAATAGTTTTTTATATAATGAATAAATTTCCGAGTAAATTTTTGTATAGAATGGTATAGGGTGACCATATAGCTTAATCGGAAAATCAGGACATTATCGCACTTCTCACCCCTTTCAACCTCGAATTTCCTGACCCGCACCCATAATACACTGGAACTTGGATTGAATGAGTTCAGATTTACTGCGTTCCGAGAATTGTTGCCGCTGCGGTTTCGTAGTGAGGGAGGAGCTCGCGGGGTCGAGAGGGGCTTGCTCAACCATGCGTGACCACCAACAGCGTAGCGACAAAGAGGAAGTGTGTGGGTAATCACGCGCGTATATTGCCTAATATTATGTATTCCAATTGCGAATGGTTCACACGGCCCTGACTGTTTACGTTTGAACGGTCTGGATTTACTATCAAAGCCACTGCAAGCCATACCCGAAACCGTTGGTAAATCCAAGTTCCAGCGTACAATTTAACTTAAGGTGCGTTATTTAAAAAACAGAGTTGCTAAAAAATTCCAATATCTAATTCCCTAACTTTCTCTGATCAATTTTTAATTTTCCTGACCGTTATCGATTTTTCTTTAAAGTTAAATTTTCAACCAAAGAAAAATAATGTTTATCAAAAACGATAATTTTTCAACCAATAAGATGAACTTTTTACAAAATACATGAAGTTTCAACAAAATAGTGAATTTGTTCAACTATTGAAATGATTTTTTGACTAAAATGGGGAATTTTCAACAAAAAAAATTAATTTGCAACAAAGAAAATTAATTTTCTACCACAAAAAAACGAATTTTTCAACGAAATACAGGAGTTTCCAACTAAAAAAGATAAATTATTAACGTAAAATGAAATAGTTATATTTACAGTCAACCAAAACTAATTTTTAATCATAGAAAAAAAATTCAACAAAACAGTTAAATTTTGAACCAAAGAAATGAATTATCAAGCAAAAATATCAATTTTCCACCAAAAATATTAATATTTTACCACAAAAGACGAATTTTCAACGAAATGCATGAACTTTCAACTAAAGAAGATAAATTTTCAACCAAACACGAAGTAGTTAAATTTTCAGCTGAAAAGTTACTTTTCAAACAAAACAAAAAAAGAATTTTCAACAATATAGTGGAATTTTGAACGAATGAAATGAATTTACAACTATAATGATGAATCTAAAGAAGATTAATTTTCTACCCAAAAATACACTTTTTCAACAAAATACACGAATTTTCTACGAAATAGTTTAATTTTTTAACTAAAAAAGATAAATTTTCAACGAAATAGTTTTATTTTCAAAAAAAAAATTAATTTTGAAATAATATGATGAATATTTTACTGGAATACTTGAATTTTCAATGAAAGAGATGAATTTTCAAAAAGAAGATTAATTTTCTACCCAAAAATACACTTTTTCAACAAAATACACGAATATTCTACGAAATAGTTTAATTTTCAACTAAAAAAGATAAATTTTCAACGAAATAGTTTTATTTTCAACAACAAAAATTAATTTTGAACTAATATGATGAATATTTCACTGGAATACTTGAATTTTCTAAAAGAAGATTAATTTTCTACCAAAAATACACTTTTTCAACAAAATACATGAATTTTCAACGAAATAGTTTAATTTTCAACTAAAAAAGAAAAAATTTTCAACCAAATAGTTGAATTTTTAACTAAAAACGAGCAATTTTCAACCAATAATGCAATAGTAATATTTTCAGTTAGTAAAAATTATTTTCAAAGAAAGACTAGAATAATTGAATTTTCTACCAAAAAAATTAATTTCTACCAAAAAAGACGAATTTTCAACTAAAAAGGATAAATTTTTAACCAAAAATTTAATAGTTTAATTTTTAGTTAAGAAAATTTATATCTAACCAAAAAAATGAATTTTCAACGAAAACGTTTAATTTGCAACTAAAAAAGACAAATTTTCAACCATATAGTGGAAATTTGAACTAAAAAGGATCAATTTTCAACCAATTATGCAATAGTAACATTTTCAGTTAGTAAAAATTATTTTCAAACAAAGACAAACGAATTATAAAAAAATTAATTAAATTTTCATCCATGAAGAATTATTTCTACCAAAAAAGACGAATTTTCAACTAAAAAGGATCAATTTTCAACCAAAAATTGATTAGTTAAATTTTTAGTTCAAAAAACGTATGTTTAACCAAAAAAATGAATTTTCAACCAAAATGATGGAATATTTAACTGAAATAGTTACATTTCCAGTTAAAAAATTAAGTTTTTACCAAAAAAGAACCAATTTTTCAACAAAATAGCTTATTTTTCAACCAAAAAGATGAATTTTCATAAAGAAGATTAATTTTCTACCCAAAAAATACTATTTTTCAACAAAAGACATGAATTTTTAACGAAATAGTTTAATTTTCAACTAAAAAAGTCCAATTTTCAATCAAATAGTGAAATTTTGAATTAAAAAAGATCAATTTCTAACCAATAATGCAATAATAACATTTTTAGTTAGGAAAAATTATTTTCAAAGACAAACGAATTATAAAAAAATAGTTAAATTTTAAGCCAAAAGGGTAAATTTTCAACTAAAATGATGAATATTCAACTAGGATAATTGAATTTTTAACCAAAAAGATTAATTTCTACCAAAAAGACGAATTTTCAACTAAAAAATTTAATAATTTTTGCGAAATAAGCAAGAAAATGATTCACAATTAAAAAATAAACTTCCAATCAACCTCACGTTGCGGCTCATTAGAGAGGTCCCTTTTTAAATTAATAGCCTTGTTTCCTTCACTCTTTATAAATAACATCTCCATAAATTCTCTCTGTTTTTATTTATTTTTTTTATGACAGAACAATCAGTTTCAGAAATTTAAAAAATGTATAATCCTCTTGTATTTTTTAGAAAAAGGTAAATTTGTGAAATTGATTGTTCTATCATGGAAAAGAAAATCAGAAAAAAGAGAGAATTCATGGAGATATTATTTATAAAGAGTGAAAGAAACAAGGCTATTAATTTAAAAATTTTTAAAAATTAATTAAAAATTTAAAAGAGACCTCTCTAATGAGCCGAAAATTCAGCTTGATTGGAAGTTTATTTTTTAATTGTGAATCATTTTCTTGCTTATTTTGCAGAAATTATTCATGATAAAATTAATTTCTTTCCAATCTTAATTAAAAATTTTTTACATAGAGACACTAATCTCATGAATATTTCCAATCTGCACGGTTTGCGTATGAATAATTTAAGATTTCTTTTAATTGAGTTTACATATTTTACCTCAGTTTTCTTGAAAGAAGTCTATCTTTTTATCTAAATTGTTGTAAAAAGAATGTTTTGAATTTTAGCAATTTTTAGGAATGCATTTAAATATTTTGGATTGTTTTATTTTCCTAATTGGAAAATTTAATAATCGAAATAAATTGGTTTCAGAATCACCCACAAACTCGGTTTATTTTCCAACATTTTGTGATAAATTTTACTGAAAATCGGCTAATTTTTGCTAGTTCTTTAAAAAATTTCAGCCTCTCTTTACCTGAAAAACCTGGAATTGTCAGGGAATTTTTTTTTAAGTGAGGGAATTTTTCGAGGGCGTACCTAATTTTTGTTTTAAATTGTAATATGCAATTAAATAACAATGATTCTTCATTTATAAAAGTAGCTTTATATTACTGTTGAAAAATCACCTTTGTTGAATTCCACTGTTTTTGATAAAAAGTTCAAATCTTTTTTGATTGAAATACCAACTTCTACATTTTTCGGTCAGACTTCATCTTTTTTGGAAGGAAATTTTAATTACTTAGTTAGAAATTAAACTCTTTTGTTAATAATTAATTTTTTTGGCTGAAGATTCATCATTGTAATTGAAAACTTGTTGTTCTTTTTTTGTTAAAAATTAACTTTTTAACTGAATGTAAATATTTTATTTAAATATTCCATCATTTTAGTTAACATTTCATCTCTTTGGTTAAGAATAAATTTTTTCAACTAAAAATTCAACTATTTAATTTTTTATTGAAAATGTATCCTTTTTAGTTGAAAAATCGTCTTTTTGGTAGAAGTAAATCTTCTTGGTTGAAAATTCGATTATTCTGGCTGAATATTCATCATCATTTTAGATGAAAATTAATCTTTTTGGCTTAAAATTAACTATTTTTTTATAATCCGTTTGTTTTTGTTTGAAAATAATTTTTTCTAACTGAAAATGTTACAATTGCATTATGGTTAAAAATTGATCTTTTTTAGTTAAAAATTCCACTATTTGGTTGAAAATTAGTCTTTTTTAGTTGAAAATTAAACTATTTCGTAGAAAATTCGTGTATTTTGTTGAAAAAGTGTATTTTTGGGTAGAAAATTAATCTTCTTTGAGCATTTTATTCGGGAATGTCCGGCGTACAATGGTATTAGACTCCAAACTATACAAAATGATAAATCGTTGGTGGAAATTTTAAATTTGAGCACAAAAATTTCGATAGATAATTTATTTATTTACACGATTAATGCATTAAAGATTCGTGCCTTTGGCTTATGATGGAATATTACCCGTTTAATATAGAAATAAGTATATTAGGTTTTTTTATGCAAGGAACTAAAATATTGCCACTGATGGTCATCATCCTCCTTGTAACTGGGCACTGGTCCTATTTTATGTTACAATAAACTGAACTGAACTGAATTCAAAAATTACCTTAAATATTGAAAATTAAAAGCACTTGAAAATGCCTAAAATCTTTAAAAAATCTTAATAGCGATTGACCCACGAGTTAATTTATTGAAATAAAAGTGACTAATGCGATCTATTCATTTAAAAAAGTGACTAAAAAGTGTTTTGAGAAAAAAAGTGCCCCATAATGACTGTGTAGCAGCCCTGATTATTTTTTACAGTTACTTATTTCAGAAATTCCCTGATTCGCTATTTTTGTTTCAAAATCCCTGTCTCTTGGAACCTTCGATCATATTATAAATTTGTTTAAAGTTCCATTATGGGCTATAACAAATAGGGTACCACAGGGACCAAATATAGAATATAGGGTACTTTAGGGACCTTAACTAGAAAGAAGTTGAAAAAGGTTCAACTTAAGATAAAAATTGATGTACTGTTCATAAAAAGGGTTTAAAATAAATAAAAATACCTTTCGTATCTGCAAACACTTGGCAGTTTCGGTGAATCCAACCATTTCCTGAGGTTGGCAAACTTTGATAAAGGGGAAATCAGAGTTCTTAGCAATTTGAGCAGCAAGAGCTGTTTTCCCACTGTTTGGTGGACCTTCCAAAAGAATACTAACGAGACCCGAATCTTCCGAGTTTCTCGCCTCTTGTATATACAAATTTCCATCCGCAATAATATCCGCCACGGGTCTTCCCCAGTTGATGATTCCTCTCAACAAAAGTAAATCTATCGCTTCTGCATTTGTACCAAAAGCCTGGAAAATATAACACACCAAAATAGAGTAAATTTTATACAATACGCTTCATAATAATTTCAGGATGGCCGTTTTAATCAAGGAAAAAAATTCCCGGCCATTTGCCGGTTCAAACAATTTTTTCACGGTCAATAAAATTAAAAAATTCGAACTCTTAAACAGGGTGTCCAAAGATTCTTAGTAACAAAATTCAAGGTCTTTTCCAGGTTTTCCAGGTCTTTTTTTTAAGGGGTTATTCTAGTAACTACCCCCGAAAAAAAACGCTATTTTTGTGAAGTTTTTATGAGATTATTGATAAAGATATTAAACAGGGTGTCTTTTTTGGTAGAAAATAAGCCTTCCTCATTGAAAATTTATCTTTTAGGTTGGAAATGCTTTTTTCTGGTTGAAAATTTAACGATCTTGTTGAAAATTCGTTTTTTTCCGTGGTAAATTAATTTTATCAACTGAAAATTTAACTATTCCGTTTTTGGTTGAAAATTCATCTATTTTGTTGAAAATTTGTTTTTCTTTGGTTGAAAATTTAACGATTTTGTTGAAAATTCTTGTTTTTTCGGTTGTAAACTAATTTTCTTGAATGACACTTTAACTATTCTATTTTTGTTGAAAATTTATCTTTTTTAGTTAAAAATTCAACTATTTGGTTGAAAACTAATTGTTTTGATTGAAAATTTATTTATCTTTGTTTGAAAGTTAATTTGTTTTACTGAAAATCTAACTATTCTATTTTTGGTTGAAAATTTATCTTTTTTAATTAAAAATTCTACTATTTGGTTGAAAATTAATCTCTTTGGTTGAAAATTGATCTATTTTGTTAAAAAAATTTGTTTCTTTGGTTGAAAGTTATTTTTTTTACTGAAAATTTAAGAATTTCAATTTTGGTTGAAAATATCAAAATGCATTTCTTTGGTTGAAAATTTAACGATTTTGTTGAAAATTCTATTCTTTTCAGGGGTAAACTAATTTTTTCAAATGATACTTTCACTATTCCATTTTTGTTGAAAATTTATCTTTTTTTGTTAAAAATGAACTATTTGGTTGAAAATTAATTGTTTTGATTGAAAATTTAATTATTTTGTTGAAACTTCATTTATCTTTGGTTGAAAGTTAATTTGTTCAATGAAAATCGAACTATTCCATTTTTGGTTGAAAATTGATCTTTTTTAGTTAAAAATGCTACTATTTAGTTGAAAATTAATTTCTTTTGTTAATCATTTGTTTTTCTTTGCTTGGAAGTTAATTTTTTTTTTACTAAAAATTTAAGAATTCCACTTTTGGTTGAAAACATCACTTTTCGGTCAAAAATGCATTTCTTTGGTTGAAATTTTTTTTCGGTTGTAAATTATTTTTTTTCAAATGATACTTTAATTATTTAATTTATGTTGACAAATTATCCTTTTTAGTTAAAAATTCCATTATTTGTTTTAAAATTAATTTCTTTGGTTGAAAATTGAACGATTTTGTTTAGCATTTTTTTTTCGGTTTACCTAATTTTGTCAACTGCAAATTTAACTATTTCATCTTTGATTAAAAAATTATATTATTTAATTAAAAATTCAACTATTTGGTTCAAGAATAATTTCTTTGGTTGAAATTTTTTTTCGGTTGTAAATTATTTTTTTTTTTCAAATGATACTTTAATTTAGGTTGACAAAATTTTCCTTTTTAGTTCACAATTTAACTATTTGGTAGAAATCGAACCTTTTTAATTAAAAATTCGTCTTTTGGGTTGAAAATGCATTTCTTTGGTTGATATTTTAACGATTTTGTTGGAAAATGTTTTTTTTTCGGTTGTAAATTATTTTTTTCAACTGAAAATTTACCTATTTCATGCTTTGCTGATAATGTATCATTTTTAGTTAAAAATTACATTATTTGTTTTAAAATTAATTTGTTTGGTTTAAAATTGAACGATTTTGTTTAGCATTTTTTTTCGGTTTACCTAATTTTGTCAACTGCAAATTTAACTATTTCATCTTTGATTAAAAAATTATATTTTTTAATTAAAAATTCAACTATTTGGTTCAAAAATAATTTCTTTGGTTGAAATTTTTTTTTCGGTTGTAAATTATTTTTTTTCAAATGATACTTTAATTATTTAATTTATGTTGACAAATTATCCTTTTTGTAATTATTCCATTTTCGGCTGAAAATTTATTTTTTTTTAGCTGAAAATTCAACTATTGTTTGAACATTCGTATTTGTCGGCATAAAATTAATTTTGTTGTTTGAAAAATCATGATTTTGGTTGAAAATTAATCTAATTTGTTGAAAATTAAACAATTTTGGTAAAAAGTATCCTTTTTGTTTGAAAGTCAACTATTTTGAAGAAAATTGATCTTTTTTGGTTGAATTGAACTGCTATTGATTTAAAATTAAAATCTCTTTGACTGAAATATGAAATATTACATTTTTCGTTCAGAAATAATCTCTTTTTGTTAGCAGTTATTATACTTAATAGAAAATTCAACAATTTGGCTAAAAAGTAATTTTTTGGATGAAAATTCTTGATTTCAGTTCAAATTCATTTCTTTGATTGAAAATTTAACTATTTTGTTGAATATTGATTGTTTATAATTCAAAAATTTATTTTTAAACTGCAATTTAAACTTTTCAGTTGAAGATTCATCATTTAATTAAAAAATGTATCTATTTTGTTGAAAAATCATTGTTTTTTTTGAAAATGTATAATTTAACTGAAATTTAAAGTATTCCAGCTGAAGATTCATTATTCTAGTTAAAAATTCATCACTCCGGTTTAAAATTTGATATTAAAATTCTTTATTTTATTCAAAATTAGTCCTTTTCGGTAGAATATAAATCATATCCTTTGAAAATTCAACTATTTGGTTTGAAGTTCATCGATTTTGTTGAGACTTCAAAAATTGTTGAGAAATAACTTTTTTATATTGAAATCTCAAGTATTTCATTGAAAATTCGCCTATTTTATTTAAAATCCGTCTTTTTCTGTGTAATTATTCATATTGTTTGAAAATTCAAATATTTGGTTTAAAGTTCATCTATTTTGTTGAAAATTCAACAACTGTTGAGGACTGATTTTTTTTAGTTAAAAAATCAAGCACTTCATTGAAAATTCATCTGTTTTATTTAAAATTCATCTTTTTAGCAAAAAATTAATAATCTTAGTTGAAAATTCAATTATTTGGTTTAAAGTTAATCTATTTTGTTGAAAATGCAAAAATTTTGTTAAAAAGCATTCCTTTTTGGTTAAAAATTCGCGTGAGTCTAGTTTAGTGGTAAAATATCATAATTTTATGTAATCTAGAGTAATCGCATGCAATCCGGTGTATTCTAAGGTAATCCAGAGTAATTCTACACATAAAGGTAATCCAGGGTAATTCGATATAATCCAGGGTAATCCATCTCCGTTGAACCGCATTTTTAGTTATTTCCTCCTCGCTGTACAAATTAATCAAATTATCAATCTCTAATAAACCGAGAATCATCAACAAACATTTATATTGAGAATTTTATTTATTTTAACAAGTAATTATTTTTCCATTCTCCCGTCTTTTGGCATTTTTAAACTATAAGCAATATGCCACTTTCTACATTTACCAAACGGGGTATTTTCCCCCTAAATCCCCTAATTTGATAGCATAAATTACCTAAACTGTTTCAAGAATCTGGAATCAGTTCAAGCCTTAACTGGTTCTAGATTCTGCTTAAAACCACCCACCTTAAGTAATTTGAACTATCAATGTAGGAATGTCCGAATTTACCCCACATGTCCGAAAGTGCCCCGTTTGACGGTACAAAAAATAAGATTCTCTCTTTCTATTTATCTCTCAGATAAAATTACTGAATCATTTTTTTGTCAGAGAGGAAATTCGCAGAGTATACCTGAGATTTTACTCAGAGTACCTGTACTGTGTACAGGTACTCGAGTAACTATACACAGAACAGGTCCTCGAGGTGAGAAAGATACATTCCTTTTTCCGAGCGCGGCTGCGTCTCCGTAGTCGCGAGGGCTTAAATAATAATGAATTTTAATTACGCAGTCAAGTCGATGTGTTGTCGATACAAATATTTAGAAGGCGCTCGCGATTGGATGGGGCGATGTTATTAGTAAATTAACTGACATCAAAGAAAATGCGGACGCTGGTCACTTACTCGACTAATGGAAAGCCCGGATCCTCCAGTGTCAGATGTTATATCTGTATCTATATCTATATACCTCCTTTCAATAGAATATATATACGTAGTCCTCGCTGAAAGTTATATAAAGTTTACCGATATTTAACGAATTTTTCGAACATGCGAGAGAATCCGAGGGAGAGTTTTAATAAAAGAATTCTGCTTTTATGTGACGAACACTAATTCTATTCGACTAACAATGTTTGACCGTACTCAGGAAATTGAACTCCCGCGTTGTTTGCTCTCTCACCCTTTTTCCATCTTTATTCAATTATTTCTATGCACTTAAAACTTTTAAAATCAGGTTAAAATTCTTTTTTGGTCGAATAGTAGCAAGAAGAAGTGTTTGTAAATTTTTGTTTGATGTTCTTCACAGAAGAAAGTAATATGAGCATTCTATCGATTCCAGGAGATTATTTCACACATTGACAAACCATATCTTCACATGAAGAATTGTCACGGCCTAAATGAAACAAAATGTTGGGCTCCTTTTTAAGAAATCATAACTTTTAATTTTTTGTGGGGTTATTAGGTATATTTTCGTTAAAACCATTGCAAATTGAATGATAATTGATACAGACCATTTATTTTGGTATTCAAAATAATCATCTAATAGTTAAACATCAAGCAACATTCAGAAGGCTTTAAAATCTTGTAAATCAGGTGAAAAAAGTCAGTTTTTTTATGATTTCTCCTCTTCACTGCATTGCACGCGTAAATAGTTTGAACGACAATTAAAGTGCACAAAATTCCCTATAAAATTAAAAAGAATGTAATGTTTTATTATGAATAGTTTAGAGGATATGACTTCCAGAAGTGATTTTTTAATGAAAAATTGGCATATAAACAAATTTTACTTTAGTTTCCGTGAAATATCTCATATCTTATACATTTTAGATAAAAACTGCACTAATATTAGTTAATGCAGATTAAATTTTTCTGAGATATAAAAAAAATACAATGCTCTAGCTCTGATAGGTATGAAAAAATATGACTATCCTTCATATTAAAACTCGTAACCTCCATTGTAGTTTTATGGAGGAAGTTTTCTTAGTCATCACGTTGTAAGTTATAGAGTGACCTCTATATATTAAAATTAAAATCAACAGAAGTAAAAAAGTAGATTTCTCATTTTATCGATCATCGATAATTACTCAGTGTTCAGCAACGCAAAAGATTGCGGTGGACTTTTTTCAAAATATTTATATAAAGTAACTCTGTAAAACTAACAATACTTTTTTTCATATATTCGAATAATAAAGTTTAATATTCTTAATTATTTACTTTTTTATTGAATAAATAAAATTTCAGTAATATTTTCATAAATAAAAATTAGAAGGGGCCTGTTCGGGGCCAGATCGGGCCTTCCTTATGGATACCCCAGTCTAGCCCTGATCGGATTCAGCGTTTCATTTCGAGTCTGGCCCTGACTGGGATGCCCGATCGGGGCCAGATTCTGCCAGATCTAGCCCCGACCAGGGCGAAACTGAAATTTCTGCACGGTTTCAGGGGAAAAAGGGAAATTCTTTTAAAAAAGTGAAAAGAGGGAAATAGGGAAAATAGTGCGAGGTCTGCATTATATCGGAAAATTAAATTTCCTCTCCAAGAGGTTAAAATGTATTCTTAAAAGTTCAAACTGAATTTAGGTTCATTCAATCTCGTATTTCACGACTACATTTGATGTAATCGACCTGCAAAGGTGAAGACAAAGTTTACTCAATTTAATCTAAAATGCTGCTGCTGCTATGCGGTAAGCGTTGATCCGTGCGAGTTTCCGTGATTAACGGACGAAACTCCAGTTAATGCGTTCTCTAAAAATAAGTTCGAGGTAAAAGACGGATTTATACTTCAAATTTCCCCATTCATTCTAATTTATTTTTTATACTAAAGTTACGGATTAAAAAAAAAAGTAGAACACCAGCACCGACTTCGCAGCCCGAAATGTTTTTAAAACAAGGGAAATAGGGTGATTTTTCATGTAAAATAGGGGATAATTGTAATTATGAAAAATTATCAAAAATATGAAATGAACACTAAAAAAATTAAAAATTATACGAAATATAAAATAAATATAAAAATAATAAAAAATTATAAAAAATTAATGTAGTTATAATTATTTTATATTCAACACAGCGAAAACCAGGTATTAAGAATCTATATCTAGATAGTAAATTTTAATATCTCAAAATTTTTATATTTAGAGTATTCAATACCTGGATATTGAATTTTAATTTAACTAAAATTAATTTTCAACCAAAGAGATTAATAATAATAACCAAAACAGATGAATTTTCAAAAAATAAAGATGAATTTTTAACTGAAATGATGAATCTTCAACAACAAAAAATAAATTTTTAAGAAACTAGTTCAACTTTCAATGAAGCAGTTGAATTTATTCTATTTCGTTAAGTTGATATTGTAACCAAAAAGATTTTTTAAAATAAAAAATGGTTAAATTTAACAACAAAAAAAAGAATTTTCAACAAAAAACAAAAATTTGAATCAAATAGTTTAGGTTTCAGCTAAAAAAGATCATTTTTAGACCAGAAATAAAACAGCTAAATTTGCAATTAAAAAATTAATTTTTAACCAAAAAAATGCAACAATTTTTAACCAAAAAAGACTAACTTTCCATAAAATTAAGGAATTTTTAATCAAAACAGATGAATTTTCAACAAAAGAGTTGAGTTTTCAATCCCAAAAGTCAAATTTTATTTTAAAAGTTTGACTTTTAATTCCGAAAAGAAGAATTTTCAATAAAAAGGATAATTTTCAAAAAATAAAGATGAATTTTTAAATAAAATGATGAATCTTCAACCAAAAAAATTCATTTTTAACAAACAAGTACAACTTTAAATCAAGTAGTTAAATTTATTTTAGTTTATTAAGTTGAAATTGTAACCAAAAAGATTTGTTTAAATAAAAAATAGTTGAATTAAAAAAAAACGAATTTTCAATAAAATACATAAATTTTAAATTAAATCGTTCAAGTATCAACTAAAAAATATCATTTTCAAACCAGAAATTAAAGAACTGAATTCTCAATTAAAAAATTAATTTTTAACCAAAAAAGACGAATTTTCCATAAAAGGAATGAATTTTTGACCAGAACAGATGAATTTTCAACAAAAGAGTAGAATTTTCAAGCCAAAGAGTCAAATTTTATTTTAAAAATTTGCCTTTTAATCCTCAAAAGATGAATTTTTAATAAAAAGGATAATTTTCAAAAAAGAAAGATGAATTTTTGACAGAAATAATGAATCTTCAACCAACAAAATGAATTTTTAACAAATAATTTCAACTTTCAATCAAGTAGTTGAATTTATTTTATTTTATAAATTTGAAATTGTAACTAAAAAGAATTTTTTTAAATCACAAATAATTAAATTCAACAAAAGAAGACAAATTTTCAACAAAATACATGCATTTTAGATTAAATAGTTGAAGTTTATACTGAAGAAAATAATTTTGTAACCAAAACTGAAACAGTTAAATTTTAAATTACAAAAATTAATTTTTAACCAAAAATTTGTTTGTTTAATTTTCAACTAAAAGGACGAGTCTTCAACCAAAAAATTGAATTTCCAACTAAAATGAGAAATTGTTAACTAAAACAGAATATTAATTTTCTACGAAACATATTATACCAAAATAGTGGTATTGACAACCAAAAAAGACGAATTTTCAACAAAACTATTGAATTTTCAACTAAAACAGATGAATTTTCAAAAAAGAGTTGAGTTTTCAAGCCAAACAGTCAAATTTTTTTTTTTAATTTGACTTTTAATCCCTAAAAGATTAATTTTCAATAAAAAGGATAATTTTCGAAAAAGAAAGAAGAATTTTCAACTAAAATAATGAATCTTCAACCAAAAAACTGAATTTTTAACAAACTAGTTCAACTTTTAATCAAGTAGTTAAATGTATTTTATTTTATAAAGTTGAGATTGTAACTAAAAATAATTTTTTAAATCACAAATAATTAAATTCAACAAAAAAAGACGAGTTTTCAAAAAAAAAAAACATAAATTTTAAATTAAATAGTTTAGGTTTCAGCTAAAAACGATAATTTTCAAACCAGAAATAAAACAGCTAAATTTTCAACTTTCAATCAAGTAATTAAATTTTTTTTATTTTATCAAGTTGATATCGTAACCAAAAAGATTTTTTAAAATCAAAAATAGTTAAATTCAAACAAAAAAGAAGAATTTTCAACAAAACACATAAATTTTAAATTAAACATTTTTTAAGTATCAACTAAAAATGATCATTTTTAATCCCGAAATAAAACCGCTAAATTTTCAATTAAAAAATTTAATTTTCACCTTGAGATGATTTTGACTAATTTCTTTATAACAAAACGAAAAATATATTTATTTAAAACTGATACAATTGTTTCTGGAGTGATCCTGAACTGATTATGGTTGTTCCTGAATAAATTAACTTTTTTTTTGACTAAATGATGATTTTGCACAAAAAATTATATATATTTTTTAAATTTCATTCTTAATATAATTAATTTTCCAAAAACTGAGCACGTAATGCATAGCCATGCATAAGGTAAGTTAAAAGATAAACTACTTTGTTAAAAATTTCTTTTTATAGTTGAAGATTTATCATTTTAGTTAAAAATTCATTTCTTTGTTCAAAAATTTAATTATTTCCTTGAAAATTGTTGTTTTTTTTTAATAAAAATTAACCTATTTCATCTTTGGTAGGAAAAAAATTTTTTTAGTTACAAATTCAACTATTTGGTTGAATTTTTTTTTTCGTAGAAAGTGTATCCTCTTGGTTAAAAATTCAACTTTTTCGATGAAAATTAATTTTTGTTAGTAGAACATTAACCTTCTCAGTTGATGATTCAACTGCTTGCTTTATAATTCATCTGTTTATTTTAAAATTCATTTTTTTTTCAAATTATTTTTGTTTGTTAAAATGCAACTGTTTGGCTGAAAATTAAACTGTTTTTGATTCGAAATGAAAATATTTTTCAGTCGAAATATTAAGTATTATTAACTGTCACATTTTTTGTTAAAAATTCATCTTTTTAGGTTGTCAATTCAAGTACTTAGTTGAAAATTCGTTTCTTTTTTGGTTAAAAATTCATTTTTTAACCGCAAATTTAACATCTTGTTTAAAAATTCAACTGTTTGGTTGAAAAATAACTTTTTTATTGAAAATTCATATTTTCGAGTTGAGAATTCAACTTTTTTGTAGAAGACTCGTCTTTTTGACTGGAAAAATCAACAATTTAGTAGAAAACGCAATTATTTGGTAGAACATTGTCTTTCTTGTTGAAAAATAATTTTTTTGAATACAAATTTAACTATGCATTTTTGCTTAAAAAAATATCTGTCTTAATTTAAAAATTCAACTATTTCATTAAAAATTTATGTAATTTGTTTTAAATGCTTTTTTTCTGGTAGAAAATGAATCTTCTTGTTTGCAAATTCAACTATTCGGTTAAAGATCTATTTATTTTCTCGAAAATTCATCTTCGTTGGTAGAAAATCCATCTTCTTAGTTGAAAATTCAATTTCAATTAAAGATTGAATTATTTTGTCATTTTTAGTTTAAAAATTGAACCATATGGTTGAAAACATTTTTAATTGTTGAAAATTCATCTATTTTGGTAGAAAATTAATATTCTTGATCAAAACTTCAACTATTTGGTAACAAATTTATGGATTTAGTTGAGAATTCGTCTTTTTTGATAGAAAATTCATTTTCTTGGCTAAAAATTCATCCTTTTGGTTTAAAATTCAACTGTTTTATCAAAAGTGCACAACGAGAAAATGCCCGAACAGCGGAAATATTTTTTATTTGAAGATTCATCTCTTTTGGTCGAAATTTTTTTTTTCGTGTTTGGGTTCATTTCAACTGTTCTTGATTTAAAATAAAAAAGTTTTCTTGTAATGATAAAAAAATTGTTATTTAAATAAACTGGTGCTGAAAGATAATTTTTTTAAAGTTTTTGTAACATGAATGAAAATCTTAAAGATGAGACAAATTATGGATAATATGGTCAGACTTATGTATGTACAAAAAATCAAAGTACACACAAACTTTTGTGTTCGATTCTGATCATTTAGTTTCATTTGGCATTCATTTCGGATCATTATTAATTTCTCCCGAACATTTAACCTACTTCTATCAACCAGTAATGATAACGATTGTGCAATAACAATATATAATTATACATGTGTATATGAACATAATGAGTACTCAATTTATATTTTTGCCAACTTGTTTTCCATAATTATGGTAGGATAATTGAAGAGTGAGCGAAAAAAACTTGGTAAAAATCCACTTGAGGTAATTTCTCAATAATATTTTAAGGATATATTGCACGTTTCAATTCATTTCTTAAAATGAAATGTTTTATAATCAGACTGTCAAATAAACTAAACGTTGAAGAATTTTTTTTTATTTCAATGCATTTCTTAAATTATTGTTCAAAATAACAATAATTGAAAAACAATTCTTAACGCAAGTTTTTCTTTGAAAATGTGCATATTTTTTGTTTAAATTATTGTTCTTATGATAAAAAAATTTTTTCTTGTACTGTTTTTTTGTATTGAGAAACATTTTTTTCAATTATTGTTATTTCAAGTTCGTGAAATAATTTTTTAAAATACATTGAACAAAATATTGAATTATTGTACACATTTTATTGCACAATGTCATATAGAATGTAATATCTTTTATTGTTAACTGTTTATATTCGATAATTTCCTAGTGTCGAAAATTTTTAAGTATTAGATATTTTTTAATTCGAAAAAATGCCAAAAAATTTAATTTCCGACACTGTAAAATTCCCGAAAAAAAATCGAAATAGAAAATTCCCGAAATTATAAAATTGCCGAGATATAAAAGTCCCGATTTGGCGAATTCCCAAATAATAAAATACCAAAAAAGTTTATTATGTTACCGAATTTGTAAATTCCTGATTAAAAATTGCCTAATTATAAAATATCTCACACTAAAATTCACTAAAAATTGTGATTTAATAAATCTTATTTATTTATCAAGAATATAGTAACAGAATATTTCGATCAAGGAAAATCTTGTTTAAGTTCATTTTTTTAAACTTATTGTTTGAATATTTTATTATTGTATCTTTAATAATCGAATAATATTTTGAAAAAATTCCCGAATAATAAAATTCCCGAATTTAAACAATCACAATATTTTTATGAATATTATTTATAAGAAATACAATAATAAAATATTTAAAAAAATGATTTTTCATGCTTTGAGTTCATAAAATTACTCTTTGAATTCAAAATAAAAATGATTGAAAAGAATTTTCACTGAGAAATATATATTTTTTTATTATTGTTATTTTAAATTCAAACAATAATTTTGGAAACTTTCAACATTTAAAATATTTTTTTTCCTGATAAAAATATAAAATTATTGTATTATTAATAAACAAATAACATTTATAGAAAAAAAATTTTATTTTCCAAATTCGGAACTTTTCTAGTTCGGATATTTTATAATTCGGGAATTATATTAATTCAATTCTTGGCTAAAAGTTGAGTTTTTAAAATTTTTAATTCAACTCCTTGAGCAAAAATTGAACGACATTGTTACAAATTTATTTTTTGGTTGAACATTTTTTGTTCAAAAAAAAACTTTTTCAAATCGAAAATTTAACCTTTTCATTTTTGTTTAAAAATTGATCTTTTGCGGTTGAAAATTCGACTATTTGTTTAAAAATTCATGCATGTGGTTGAAAATTTAATTATTTTGTTGAAAAATTCAACTCTGATTGAAAATTTAACTATTTGGCTGATGATTCAACTTTTTGGGTTGAAAATTCAACAGTATTCTAAAAAACTCGTAGTTTTGGGTTTAAGATTAATCTTTTTTTTTAATGAAAATTCAACTTTGCACGTTAATAATTCAAGTATTTGGTTAAAAATGCAACTGTTTTGTTAAAAAGTCATCTTTTTTTGTTCGAAAATTCAACTGTTATGTTGAAAATTCGTCTTTTTGGATTAAAAATTCACCTCTTATGGTGATAAATGTCATCTTTTTTGGTTTATTTCAAGTCATTTTATTTTTAAATAAATATATTTTTAAAGGTTCATTATTTTAGCTGAAAATTCATCTCTTTCGTTGAAAACTTTTCTTTTGGTTTCAAAATAAAATTTTTAAATTGAAAATTAGGTATTCTCGTCAAAGATTCTTCATTAAAGATGAAAATTCATCTCTTTTAAAGTTTAAGCATTTTGTTAAAACAATTTTTTTTTAAATATTAATTTAATTTTTATAACTGAAAATGTAACTTTTACATTTTTTGTTGAATATTGATATTTTTAGATGAAAATTCTTTTTTTTTTGGTAGAAAACCAATTTTTTTATTTGAAAATTCAACTGTTTGAAATATTAATCATTTTAGTTGAAAATTCATCTGTATGGTTGAAAAATTGACTATTTTGTTGAAAATTCAACTCTTTGTTAAAAATTTAACTATTTTCTTGAATTTTGTTGTTAAAATATCAACCACTACATTTTTCGTTAAGATTTCATCTTTTTGATTAAAAATTCTACCATTTGGTTGATAATTCAACTTTTGGTTAGAAAATTCAACTATTTTGTTGAAAGTATAATCGTTTTATTCAAAATTCAAGTATTTTGTCAAAAAATAATATTTTTAATAAAAACTTCTTCTATTTGGAAGAAAATTCATACTTTTGGATTTAAAATTAATTTTTTTTGTTGAAAATTTAACTCTCTTTTAAAAAATTAAATTATTGGGTTGAAAATTTAAATATTTTGTTCAAAATTCAAGTTTTTTGTTAAAAAGTTATCTTTTTCGGCCAAAAATTCACCTATTTGGAAGAAAAATTGTACTTTTGGATTTAAAATTCATCATTTTTGTTGAAAATTCAACTGTCTTTTAAAAAATTCAATTATTTGGTTAAAAATGCAACTTTTGGTTAGAAAATTCAACTATTTGGTTAAAAATTGAACTATTTTGTTGAAAATTTGATCATTTGGTTCAAAATTCATGTATATTGTTAATCAGTTATCCTTTTTGGTAAAAAATTTGTCTATTTGGAAGAAGATTCGTACTTTTGGATTTGAAAATCATCTTTTTTTGTTGAAAATTTAACTGTCTTCTAGAAAATTTTATTATTTGGTTGAAAATGCAACTGTTTTTGGTTAAAGTGTAATCTTTTTTGTATGAAAAATTGACCATTTGGTTGAAAATTCATCTTTGTATGTTGAAAAGTCAAGTATTTTTTTGTTTGATATAAATTAAATAATATTTTCAAATTAATTTATTAAAACTTAAGTAAAGTGAAGTTTTGCGACCACCCTGTTTATTCTAATTTTGAAAAATTTTAATAATTTTATTTTACAGATTCCTCCTTGGAAATTGACGAAACTAGTGATTTCGTTTACGCAGCCGATTTAGTCGCATTTATGAGGAAACAGTTTGGTTCAAAATTCTGCATTTGTGTGGCCGGATATCCGGAAATGCATTCAAAATCACCCTCGAAAGAATTGGATCTGTTTTACCTGAAAGCAAAAGTATGAAGACTTTTTTTCAGAAACTTTAAATAAATTAATTATAAGAATTAAAAAATGTGCAATTAATTATAATCTGAATCATTTTCAGGTGGATGCAGGTGCGAACTTTATAATATCTCAGATATTTTTCGAGGCTCGGACCTTTATTGAATTTGTGAAGGATTGTCGAAAAATAAATATTGAAATTCCGATAATCCCAGGAATTTTTCCAATCACTGATTACAACTCGTTGTTAAGGATATCGAGCATTTGTAATCTTCAGATTCCAAATTTTTTATTCGAGGCTTTGGAACCAATCAAAGATAATAATGATGCTGTTCGTAAATTTGGAACTGAATTAACCTTGCGAATTATTAAGGAAATTTTCGAAAGTGGAACTGCAAATGGATTTCACTTATTCACATTAAATAGGTAAGAAAATACAATTTTGTTAACTATTTTTAGCAAGAAATTATTATTTTTATATGATAAGGGGTCGTGCATAAATTACGTAAAGTTTTTTTTCTGAAAGTTTGAACCAATAAAGATGAATTTTCAACAAAAAGTGTAATAGTTGATATTTTAATCAAGAAAAGATTTTCATTTTAAATCAAAAACAGTTGAATTGAACCAAAAAAGACAAATTTTCAGGAAAATAGTTGAATCTTCAACCAAAAATTACATGTTTAACCAAGAAAGATGATATTTCGACCAAAGAAGATGAATTTTCAATAAGAAATGAATTTTTAACCACGAAAGCTTTTTCATTCAATAAAGCAAAAAAAAATTCTTTCAAAATATTGAATTGTCAAGCCAAAAATACAAGATTTCTACAAAACAGTTGAATTTTTGACGAAATAATTTAATTTTCAACCAAAAAATTAATTTTCACTAAAAAAAAGTAATGTTTAATAAAAAAAAACTAATTTTGTACAAAGCAGTTGAATTTTCTACCAAATAATTTAATTTTTTACCATATTGTTGAATTTTCAAGCCAAAAAAACGAATTTTCTACAAAATTATAATATTTTAAACCCGAAAATGTGAGTTTTTAACAAAAATGTTAATTTTCAAGCAAATAGTTGAATTTTCGACCAAATAGTGAAATTTTCAGTCTAGAAAATTCATTTTTAACCAAAGGAAACGAATTTTCATTATAGCAGTTCAATTTTCAACCTAAAATACATAAAATTATTTTTCTGACTGTGTAGTATATAGAAAGAATATATTACCCATTTCTCAATTGTTTAAACAAGTATAATTTGTTTAAACAATTACTTTTCCAAAGTAACTTTCAAAAACGTATTTTCTGAATTGAACATAATATTGAATGATTTCGAGGATTAATAAATTCTGCTAAAAACATTATATTATTGTTTATACAATTAATTTTTTTCTCAAATTATCTGCAAATTGAGTATGGATAGTTTACATCTTTTTTGGCGCATTATCAAATAAATCCTGAAAGTCATGATAAAATATAAATTATAAAAGTGTATTCATTATTGCTTTCTTCAGATTTTTACAATCTGTATCATATTTCTATAATAAAAAACTCATTCACTAATGCAAATAATAATTCAAGTTTCAACAGGTGGCTTGTTTACAATTACCCGAAGTTTTTACCAAAATTTACTACTCCTAGAAATTATTCAATCTTGTGTTTGATTCAGAAAATGAGATTTAAAAAATATTTTTGGCAAAATAATAGTTTCAACAAATTATATTTGTTTAAACAATTAAAAATTGTCAATATATTCTTTTTATACACTATACAGTCAGAAAAATGATTATATGTACTTTATTTTATTAAATTTTTGTAAATTTATCGAAAAAAAACTGCTTAAGCAAATCAAAATTGTTTAAACAAATAGAAATTTGATCAGAATTAAAATATATGTATCAAAATTATGTAATTATTCAAGAAAAAGTAGCATAGGATACCAATTTGAGAAAAAACTGGACATCTCTGGATCAATTTTTAGAAATTTTGAGAATAAACAATAAGTAATTGTCTAAATAATTAGATAATGTTTTCAAAAAAATCTACTACTCCAAATAATGACAAACTTTAACATTTCAATTAGAAGATACGATTATTTTTTACAATTTTTGGGAATAAATAATTGTTTAAATAAGTTATCTTGTTTAAACAATTAAAAATTGTAAGGATTGGTTAAAAATAAAAGTAATTAATATGATTTCATTACATAGGTACTCCTCTTCAATCCCTAAAGAATTTGGCATGTTTCGATCAAACCCTGAAGTATGAGTTCAATTTTACAAAAATAAAAAATTTCCCCATGCTAGTTAAATGGAATTTTGAAGTGCCCGGTGGCACGTGTTATTATTCAAATTAAAAAAAAAATAGGGATTTTTTTTCTCCGAAAATGGAAACTTTTTCGGGGGGGGGGGGTAGTCCCTGTAGTTCGGAGAGCGTTTTTTGGACCACCCTAATGCTCAAGAATAAAGTTATTTTTTAATCAGAGAAGAAGAATTTTTAACGAAATAGTTGAATTTGCAACTTAGAGAGATAAAGTTTAAATTAAAAATGGAATTGTTGAATTTTCAATATAAATAAATAATTTGCAGTGTAAAAAAATAAGTCAATATAAAAATAAATTTTGAACCCGCTGAATTCAACTAAAAAAGACGAATTTTTAACAAAATAGTTGAATTCTCAACCAAAATGATAAATTTTCAGCAAAAAAGATTAATTTTCTACCAAATGGATGAATTTTCAACAAAATACATAGTTTTTCTACGAAATAGATAAATATTCAACTTATAAACGAGAATTTTCTACGAAAAAATGACAAAGCTATATTTTCAGATAAAAAGAATTAATTGTCATTGAAAATAACAAATATGCGAGAAAATTAGTTCAATTTTCAAACATTTCAGACCAAACAGGAAAATTTTTAACTACAATGATGAATCTTCAGAAAAAAAAAAAAAAAAGAACTTTTTACAAAGGCACTCAACTTTCTACCATGTAGTTCATTTTTCCACACAAACAAAATAATTCGCAACAAAAAAATTAATAGTTGATATTTCAATCAAAAAAATTTCAATTTTGAATTAAGAAAAAATGTAACTAAAAATAGCGAATTTTCAGCAAAATTGTTGAATTTTCGAAAAAAGTGAAATTTTCAACAAATTAGTTGACTGCTCAGCCAACACAGATTTATTTTCAACCTGATTTTTTTATACTGAAAATTTAGCGACTCCATTTTTTGTTAATAATTTCTCTTTTTTAGTTCAAAATTAATTTCTTAAATTGAAAACTTATGCATTTTGTTGATAATTCATTTTTTTTTAGAAAATAAATCTTTTTGCTTGAAAAATCAACATGTTGGTTGCTAATTCAATGCTTTGGTTGATAATTTAACTACATTTTTTTCTAAGAATTCGTTTTCTTTTTTTTTCTAGAATTAATTTTCTTCACTGAAAATGTAACAGTTCCATTTTTGGGTAAACATTTCTTTTTTTTGTTGAAAATTCATGTATTTTCTTAAAACTTCGTCTTCTTTGACGACAATTTAATATTCTTGAATAAAAATTCATCCTTCTTGGTTCAAAAATATTAATTTTCTGCCAAAAAAGACGAAGTCTTAAGAAAACACATGAACTTTTAAATAAGAAATATAAATTTGTTAACCAAAAATGGAATTGCTACATTTTCAGTAAAGAAAATTAATTCTCGAAAAAAAACAAAAAAAAAACAGGAATTCTTAGCAAAATATTTAGTTAAATTTTCAACCAAAGCGTTGAATTTTCAACCAAAAAGTTGATTTTTTAACCAAAAAGATTCATTTTCTACAAGAAAAATGAATCATCAGCAAAAGGCATGAATTTTCAATTTAAAGAATCAATTTTAAACTAAAAAAGATAAATTATTAACAAAAAATGGAATAGATGAAATTTCGTTCAAAAAATTAATTTTTACCCAAGAATGAAACAATTTTTCAACAAAATAGTTACATTTTCAACTAGATAGAAGAATTTTTAACAAAGTAAGATTTACTTCGAACAAAAAATATAATAGTAGACTTTTCAATTAAACAAATTAACTTTAAAACAGGAAAAATTGGATTTGCTAATTATATTCTATTAATTCAGTTCAAATTTAAACTTAAATTTGGGTAAACCCCTCTGACAATCATTGGCAACTACAAAATGATCGAATATTAAAAAATATTGACAATTTAAAATTATAATTATTTAAAGGAATCTATTATTATTAGAGAATGACAGAAAAATTTTAACGTCTTTTTCGGACTAGATGGAGTTATCAATAATAAATCTTTTTTTTTTAATTAATTTTTTTCTGAAGAAAAGATCTCCTTTCACTCCGCTGGTGGACCGTATGACCAAAATAACACATTCATATATGAATTGACTTCTTTATTGATAACAACGGTCGAAGAAAATTTCATAGTGTGATAATATTCCTATCACTGAACATAGATAAGTAAATCTTTAATTAAGTAATTGAATTTTCAACCTAAAAGATGTATTTCCAACTGGATTAGTGAATTTTCAAGTAAAATAGTTGAATTTTCACCCAAAAAAATGAATTTTCAACTGGATTAGTGAATTTTTAAGTAGAATAATTGAATTTTCAGCCAAAAAGATAAATTTTCAACTGGAATAGTTAATTTTTAAGTAGAATAATTGAATTTCCAGCCAAAAAGATTAATTTTTAACTAGAATATTGCATCTTTAAGTAAAACCATTGAATTTTCAACCAAATATGAATTTTCAACTAGAATAGTGAATCTTCAAGTTGAATAATTGATTTTTCAACGAAAAAGATGAATTTTCAACCACAGCGGTTTATTTGCATAAAACACATGGGGATGGGCAGTGCAATTAATTAAATTTTGATATTTTTTCTTCCTCCGGGACGTTACCAAGCTCGCGAAAAAAGCGCCTATTTATGGAAATTTAGATGATGAATTTCTCTCAATTATTCTCTTCCTATCGTGAAGTCTGAATCATAAGCTTACATAATTTTAAATTATAGGTTGCAAAACTTGTATTTTTATTTCATTATTATATATTGCAAATTCATTATTTCATATGAAATACAAGATGTGAATATGTTTCTTTGTGTACAATGAGAGGTTTTTTTAGCATTTATGTGCATGTATATTCGAATTATAAAAACTGATATTGTCATAATACAGACTATGATGAGACCCGAAAAAACTTATTTTTTCTTTTTAGGCTATGTTACATCATTTCATTTGCGTTAAAAGGTAAAATTCTGCAGGTGCATTGAGAGGTTATGTTATCCATATTTCTTCTACATTACAAGGATAAGATGTTATATATTGTTGAATATTTTATATTATCTATGGCACAAATTACATTTTTTTCAAACTAACTTTTTGATTTATAAATTGTACAATTTCTTTATCTTTTACTTGAAATCTTCGCTCATGGCATTTACGTCATTTCAATTATACTTCATTCTCGCGCGCTCATATATCGAATATGGCTGGCTGTGGTAGAATTGATTCCTATTGGTTAACTATTTTTTAGTTGCGCGTGGCTAGACCTTCGATTCATAAGCGACGTTGCTGCGAAAGAAAGAGACAGGTGGCCCACCACCCTCTCCTTTCTCTTTCTAATTGCTATTCGAGTTTCCTCTACGGAGCCACCAGTTTTTTCCAGCAATTTTTCCCATAAACGTATGTGAGAAAAGTAAATATTAACGAAAAAAAAAAAAAATATTTGTAAATGTGATACCCAGTACAAGTTGTACTTGGAATATAACTATTATTTTATTCCATTTCCTGAACCCTGTTTAATATTTCGAAAGGGTAACATTCCATCCGCGCCATGCCCCCACCACTGAAACCACTATGCGCGCTAAGCCAATGAGCCCGGGAGTGTTCAAGCGGTTCGAAATCTTCATGTTCACGTTACAGCACACTACGATTTTTTATAACGAAGGAATTAAAAAATGGTTGAGCAAAAGTTGTGAATAATTATTTTAAAAAGAATAAAAATCAATATTGAGGCAATTATCGAAATGAAAACGTCCTTTACTGTAGGCACTATTCATTTGAAACAAATTAAAAATGTACGATATAGTACCCTCCAGATATTTTTATATGAATATGAAAGAAAAACATTTGTTTGAAAACTCATGTATTTTTCTTGCAAATTCGTTCTTATGGGAGAATTTTTTAAATAATAATTACACTATTGAATTTTTGCGTCGAAATCTGTCTTTTTTAGTTGTCAGTTCATCTCTTTCTTCAAACTTTATGTAATGTGTTAAAATGCATCTTTTTTGGTTGAAAATTTATCTATAGTTTTGAAAATTCGTATTTTTTCATAGAACATGGGGTCGATAGGGGTAAGTGTGATGAAGAGAAAATTATTTATGAATGAAAAACGAATTAGTTCTCAACTTTTTGTTGTTACAACATAAAGATTATATCTCTTGTTATCTATAGAAAAAATATGGTTGGCATTAGTGATTCATTAAATAAATTTATTTTAAAGAAACTAACATACTTTTAGAAACCTTAAATTCGTAATTGTGTCATATGGTCTTTTGTTTTGAGTTTTTCCTACTTACAGCACATGTATAATAGGAAAATTGTAGAAGCTCTCGATTCGAGCAGCTATAAATTCAGTAGGTTTGACTAGCGAAGTTATTGACACTAACTGTGAGCATTATTGTGGTGAATGACCATATTATGTATTAAAGCGACGATCAATGAGTTTAATTTATAATGAATGAATGATTAAATGAATTCATAATGAACTTGAATTTGATGCACGTGGGTATTTGAAAGATATAAAATTTGTTGACTTGTAAACTTAATGTTAAATAATATATGAATTATTTATTAACAAATTATTATTCGTTTGTGAAGTTAATTTCAGCATTAAAATTACGTGCTTTTAGCGACAAGGTGATAGTTGATAATGAAAATTTGTCACCCGATATTATTAGTTCATTATACTAAACAAACCATATAAACAAATGCATAGGGTTGGCATTTATAATGAAAAATAAATCTTTTTTCTCTTCATTTCACTCAAATTATATTGCCATGAATGTCAAAACTAGTTTTAAGAGTTTGAATAGAATTTTTATATAAACCGACAGGTATGTTTGAATAAATATATAAATAATTAAAAAGTAAGGTTAGCAACCAGTTCAGGGGCGCACTGGGAGCAACTGCCATCTAAAAAATGACACCGGCTCCCAGTAGTACTGCGATAAGTCCCACTCATGGCCGCGTTTCACAACTGTGAGATGGGTGGTCACCGGACACGACGAAATCACAACGACAGGCCGGCGAAACCCTTGTGTGTGTTGAGGACACGAAGCGACCCAAGGATGACAGCTTGCTAAATCCATTTCGCAAGTGCCGTGGCCTATCACAAGGACAATTACTTGTACCGAATATTTTGGGCACAGTCGTTGCAGCTCCCTTTTAAGGTCTTGATATCTTTCCTCCTTTTCTTTCTCCTTGGCAGTGATGTTGTATTCGGAAGGAGCCGAGAATTCGATCGAAGCACAAAATGGCATTTCAGTGAATATTTATGGCTTGATTAAAAAAAAGCAAAACTTGATAGTGGTTCCTCTTCAACTCACTTCACAGGTGACGGAAACTCATGTAAACCTCCTCCGAGTTGAAGAGAAATATGTAAATGAAGACAGCAGTGATGAAGAAGAAGACATCAATCAACAGGCTAGCAGAACCCAGTCTTTCAACTTTCACTATGTATGGGTCAAAGATCTTTCTCGATTAGTTAGCTGCCAGCTATCGAAACATGATGGAAGAAAACATATCTGTGAACGGTGCTTGCACTACTTTTCAAAAATAGAGAAGTTGTTTGCTCATAGGGAAGATTGTAAAAAAGTGAATTATTGTAAAATAGTGCTACCAAAACCTGATAGAAATATCATTGAATTAAAAAATTTCAAGCATACAGAAAAAGTACCATTCATTATATATGCCGATTGTGAGTCCCTATTAATACGAAGTGAAGACGTATAAAAACAGACGACAAATACTAAAGTATTCCAGAAACATGAAGTTTTTGACATCGGTTACTTGTTGAAGTGCAACTACAATGATTCACTGTCATTCTACAACTCATGTCCTGAAGGTGTGGAACCAGCCAAGTGTTTTGTTCTAGAGTTACAGTTAATTGCAAATAACTGTGAGAAAATACGGATATCTCCAGTTCCGATGCAGAAACTAACACCAAGACAACAGGAAACTTTCGTTGAAGCCACTACTTGTCATATCTGCCAGAAAGCCCTACATCCACCGATGAAAAAGATCCGCGATCACTGTCATCTGACGGGAAAATATCGAGGTCCCGCGCATGAGTGCAATGTTTTCTATATTTGAGAGAGGGAAAGTTGAACTTCTAACGACGAAAGGTATTCTCCCCTATGAATACCTAGACTCGAGGGTGAGACTGAAAGAAAACCAGCTTCCACCAAAAGAAAAGTTTCACAGTACCCTGAATGACTCCTCAATATCTGATGAGGACTATGAACATGTACAACAGGTATAGTGTGCATTCAGTGTCAAAACCCTCGGCGCATACGTGAAACTATACATGAAGACTGATGTGTTGCTGTTGGCGGATGTGTTTGAAAATTGTCGAGAACAGTGTCTCATGGCTTACGGTCTCGATCCAGCACAATACGACACGACTCCTGGCTTCACATGGGACGCTATGCTTAAATATACAGGGGTAAGATTGGAACTCCTCAGTGATGTTGATATGCTATTGGTGATTGAGAATGGTAACAACGGTGGAGTGAGTCAATGCCCCAAACTATACGCCATGGCCAACAACAAGTACATGATAACTTTCAATGAAAGTGGGGAAATCGTCTACATTGTATATTTCGATGCAAACAACCTGTATGGTTGGGCAATGGGACAATCCCTTCCTTAGGGTGGTTTCGAGTGGGTTACAAATTTGGAAAATTTTGATTTCAATGTTCCAGATGATTCACCCATTGGTTATATTCTAGAAGTTGATTTGTACTGTCCACCCGAGCTTCACGATGAGCATAATGATTTACCGCCTGTCCAGAACACTCGAAACCACCGGGTTCCAACCAGGAGAAGCTTCTAACTAACCTCCTACTAAAACACAAGTACTTTGTCTTACCGAGCTCTCAACCATGCTATTGCAAACGGTATTGTATTAATCAAAATTCACAGAGTACTTAAATTTAATCAGGCAACATGGCTCAAGAGTTACATAGATTTCAATACTGAAAAGAGAGCACAAGCTAAAAATATATTCGAAAAGAACTTGTACAAATTGATGAATATTGCAGTTTGCGGTAAGACAATGGAGAATGTACGAGAGCATGTAAGCGTGAAGCTCGTGACGAAGTGGGAGGGTAGATATGGAGCAGAAGCCTTTATAGCTAAACCGAACTTACACAGCCGAGCAATTTGCAGTAAAAATCTTATGGCAATAGAGTTAAGAAACACAGAAGTTTTGTTTAAAAAGCCAATCTATGTGGGCCTGACAGTTCTGGATGTATCTAAAATCCTAATTTGTGATTTTCATTACGGTTACATGCGTGAAAAATATCGTAACAACCGTAAACTCTTGTATACTGACACTGATAGTTTAATATATGAAGTGAAGTGTCAAGACATTTACCCCAACATGAAGGAAGATATGGATAAGAATATTCAACAATTCGACACATCAGATTACACTCGAGACAACGTTTTCAGAATGCCACAAAGAAACAAGAAAGTATTAGGTTTGATGAAAGACGAATGTAATGGTGAAATAATTACGGAATTTCTTGGTTTGCGGAGCAAGATGTACAATATCCGTGTCAATAGTGAGGACTTTGTTGAAAAAGCCAAAGGTCTTAAAGCAGCTGTTGTAAGGAAAAGTATAACCTACGACGATTATATCGAATGCTTGCGAAATTTGAGTATCCAATCCAGAACGCAATATGTGATCAGGTCAAGACTACACAACGTCAAAACGATTGAACAAAAAAAAATTGCACTAAGTCCTTATGACGATAAGCGATACTTACTCACAAACAGTACAGACACCCTCGCATGGGGGCATGTTAGAATCAATTCAATGGATGTCGATGATGTTTTAAGTGATAGTGACGAAGAATTGCTAAATCTTCTTGTAAAATATTAGGTTTACGTTTGTAAATAATTGTAGATAGTAGGTATAAGGGTCATGTTGAATAAAAAACATGATCTATGCATATGAATAGCTTTTTTATTTATCAAAAACCATACATCTAGTTAGTACAAGCGTAGACTTAGTATTATGAATCTTACAATTCAGTTTAACGTTCAATCATCATAGATTCATCTTTTGTTCAAAATTGAGTCATCGTTGATTTAACATTGATTCATCGTTGATTCAACATTAATTCATCGTTGATTCAACATTGATTCAACATTGCATAGAGTTGATTCAACATTGCACAGTGTTGATTATATATCTGATTGATCTATCCAGCTGTTATGAGAACTATCAAAACCTAACAAATTTACAAAGACTTGGTTGCCACGTTTCTTGATCACCTTTTCTACAAGGTATATGTCTGCATGTTTTACTTTAAGAAGTTCTTGTTCATAGAATCCACCATCCATGGGTTTATTCTGATAGTCTTTGAGCTTGTACGTCACTGGATTTGACAACATAACCCGATCGACAGTGAATATCTCTCAGAAGTGGATATTCTTCAAGTCTCAACTCAGTGCACCAGTTAAATTTAGTCAAGGGAAAAACTACGGCCGTTTTTCAATTTTCACATCCTGGGCAGCGTGCTCTTCAGAGTCCAGGTTCGCGTCACCTGAGATATCGCGGTCAGGAGGTTTCTAAAGTGGATATTCTTCAAGTCCCAACTCAGTGCAACAGTGAAATTTACTCAAGGGAAGAACTACGTCCGTTTTACAATTTTCACATCCTGGTCAACGTCCTCTTCAGAGTCCAGGTTCGCGTCCCCTGAGATTTCGCGGTCACGGGGTTTCAGAAGTGTATATTCTTCAAGTCTAAACTCAGTGCACCGGTTAAATTTAGTTAAGGGAAAAACTACGGCCGTTTCACTATTTTCACATCCTGGACAACGACATCTTCAGAGTCCAGGTTCGCGTCCCCTGAGATTTCGCAGTCACGGGGTTTCAGAAGTGGATATTCTTCAAGTCTCAACTCAGTGCACCAGTTAAATTTAGTCAAGGGAAAAACTTGGCCTTTTTTCAATTTTCACATCCTAGATAACGTCTTCTTCAATCAAATCCAAATCAACTCTACATGAAACAAGTTTGCTTCTCTTGAAAGAAAGAATACAACATACCAATTTTGTCTTGCACACTACCTCCAAAAAACTATTAAAACTTCACCTTTTCCTATCAAATGCTCTCAGATTTGACATTTGTTCTACATTGGACCGCATATCATTTCACCAATCCTAACAGATTAAAGATCTTTCTACTTAAAAACAAACAAAAAAAATTGACAAATTACTTCTAGTAAGGCACGCACCATTAACTAACACAGTAAAAAACATTTCTAACCATTCTCTCAGTAATGGAATTATTTTAGCCTTATCTAAAGAACATAATTTTGCAGTAGCTCCCTCCAAAATCCCGAAAGAAGAAATCATCAGTCATTTGGAATCCACAATATATACCCTTCCACCCGAAAAAGCTAATGGCATACGGCGTAGGACGGCCAACATCTTACGCCAAGCTCGACTTCCCTTCTCAAACTTAACAAAACAAGAAAAAACAGCAATCAAAGAACTCAATCAGAATAGAGACATCATAATATTACCCGCAGGCAGAGGCAACACAATAGTAACAATGAATAAACAAAACTATAAGAGCAAAATCATGGACCTTCTAACTGAAGATACATATAAAAAAACTTAAAACAGACCAGAAACAATAGTCAGTCCCAAAAATCCACAAAAACAACATTCCACTCGGACCGATAGTCAGCGCAATAAACTCACCAACTTACAACCTAGCACGCTTTCTGACCAAAGAACTGAATCCTTTCACAGTAAACTCTATCGCACACGCCCAAAACTCTTCTGACTTTATCAGAAAGATACAACAGATTCACGTTCAACCCTAAGACATCACAGTGAATTTTGACGTAGTATCTCTCTTTACGGAAGTACCAGTCTCTGATACAATCGATATTATTAAATCCTTTGCAAACTTCCCTTTTAATATCATACCTTTGATAGAACACTTTCTCAATAACAAAAGATCTGACAACACATTAGGACACGAATTTTACAGAAAACCCACTCATACAAACAGATACCTACATGTCTCCTCCCACCAATACCCATCTCAAAAGCAATCGGTCAGCAACTCCCTTGCATACAGAGTTGTCTCCATAACAAATAAAGATAACTTACGAAAGAAATTAAAAAACTTTAAACAAATCCTAATACAAAACGATTAAACAAACAAACAAATTGACAAAGCAATAAGAAAATACACGCAAAAAAAACAAGTCAAGACAGCCTACTAAAGAAAGAGAGAGAAAAACGACCACCATCCTACCCTGCGTCCAAGGTATCACAGAACAAATAGGAAGAATTCTGAACAAAGACAACATCCAAACCATATTTAAACCCCCTGCGAAAATAGGACAACTTCTAAACAACCCTAAAGATAAAAAGGCACCGCTCAGTGATCCGGCAGTATATAAAATCCCTTCTTCTTGTGGCAAAGTCCATATTGGAGAAACCAGGAGAGCGGTGAGCCAACGTGTACAGGAACATGAGAGTAAAGTCAGGCTGAAACATTTCACGCAATCAGCACTAGCGGAGCATCATATCGAAACAGGACATAGCATTTTATTTTCAAAACAACCATCATCGCAAAAACGTACCATGTTTTTCCAAGAAAACATAGAGAAGCAATCGAAATCTTAAAACACCCTAATAACATCAACAGGGACAATGGATATAATACTAATCTGATTTGGCTTTCCGTCCTCCCGGGGTTTTAAAAAAAGACTTGATTGGCCAATCAAGTTCGACCAGTCCCCACGGTGGGGCACTCTGGCCAATTACAGGCATCGTAGAGAATATACATAAGAACAACATAACCTAAGACTTCAGTTTCAGGTTAGCCCTGAAGAAGTGAACTGCAATGTTTTAGGAATACATTTATTTTACCGGTGTGCAAAGTTACTTATTTCTAAAGTGAGCATGCACGTTCATTGCGTCGATTCGTAAAATAGATTCAAACTGTGCATGCGCCAATATTATTCTCGCACAGTCTGCTAGATTGAAGCAAACTGCACATTTACAATTTTCTTCAAAATATTTCCCTTAAAACCAGTTCTGTTCGAACAGAAGAATGTGCATCTAGGGATGAAAGCACGAGTTACTTATTGAGCGTGATGTTTTCAGAACAAGTCGTAGCGTCGGGCTCAAAACACATAGTGTTTCTTGACCGGAGAAAAGAACTGAGAAAAAAATCATGCCAGATGAAAAAGCTTGCGACAGATGAAAAACAACTCGAATATTTTGCCTCCGACGGAGAATCTTGTAGTCGTTATGGCGTCTCCATGGCAATTTTTTTGTTTAGAAGTGATCAGCGATAGTTGCACAAGAGCGGCCATGGATTCGATTTTTTAATTTTTGTAATTTTCTATTTTTTACATCAATAAACAAGGAGCGAAAATGAGACATTTTTTTATTATTATTTTTTATCTTCAAATCAATAACTTAATTACGCCCATTTTTGAGGAAAATGAATGACAAAGTATCCAAAGAATATAACTAATTTACAGGATATCGAATCTAATTGTTATAAACAAATTATTCTAACAAAATGTCAACACATTGGAAATTTTACTTCCAAGTATATTTGTGAGTTGAAAAATATTCGAACATTATTATAAAATTCAGTGAAAACCATTAAATTAATCCCTTTCTTAATTAATTAATTAATTAATTAATTAACTAATTCCAAAAGCCATTTTCAGCCTCAAAATCCTCCAATAAGGAAATTATTTTCTGAGGGCCGGACTCCTGTCCTTTAGAAATAGCGCTGGAGATTAATGCTTCAATTCCGGGCCCCAGCGTAACAGAAGACATCCCTGGCTCATTTACGTCTCCCTGAGATGAAACAGAAAAGAGAGATCCACAATGACGTGTACTTTCGGAAGGTGCGCTACACCTTCCGCAAGCTAGAGAATCCATCGCTCCTCTTGCTATAAATCCATTACAGACAAACACCACTAATCATTTACAGCACCATGCATTTCTTTAGAACACCCGGAATTCAACGAATTGGACGAGGAAATACAATACACCTCACGTGTAAACGATCAGGACATTCATTTTCAACGGCTACGTTTAATACTTTCAAGCCTATATGCAAAATTGAGTTAAATCCATCATAGAAGATCGAAAATTTTCTGTAAAAGTAAAATAGGTTGTTAACCAAATTTTTGGGCCAAGATTTAAGAATGATCTACAAAATTATATCAAGTTTTACTTGAAATCCACGATAACAGCTCAAAAGTTATATTTCATTAAACAAACACAGTGTCTTCTCTATACAAGTACACTGTGCATCCTTATGTACCATAGAACACTACCTCGCATCTCTAAGTACCGTAGAACTGCACTGCGCAGCCCTGCACAGGGTGTCCTACTTTCTATGAAACAGCCGTAAGTATGTCATAGTTCACAAAAAAAAATGTCAAAAAAGCACTGTACCAAAAAACTGTAGGAAGCTTAGTTTGGACACAAAAAAAGCTTCAAAGTTGAGCCGAATCAACCAATGAGAAGCGATCTTTAGCGACCACTTGTATGTGTCACAAGCGTTAAGATACTGCGCACTATCTTAACTTCTTACGAGAGGACTTTTTGTTTATTTTTTCACTATTACATACTTCCGGGTGTTTCATAGGTGCTGGGACATCCTGTATACTGTACAAATCTACTACGCAGTAATATGTGCCACATAACTGTACTGCGCATCCGTATGCTCTGCTCAGCCCTATATACTGGAGAACTATACTGCGCAACTCTGTGCAAAATACCACGAACATGTATGTAAAGTAGAATTCTACTGCAGTCATGCCCAGCCTGGAGAAATTCCCTTCCTAAACACATGGTTCGCTTCCACCTCCAATGTAAAATGTATACAAATGTTGACTGATACTTTTTGGAGGATAATAACAATGTATTAACATTATGTACAAGGAGAAAGAATTCTTATAAATGACTTTCATCTGCGAAGCAAGCATGTTACTCTGTTAATACTAAAATAAATGATAATGGTGCCCAAATTCAATTACAGTCCTTGCTTGATCGTACTTCACGTAGAATTTTTTTATTGGTTTCAACTGAAGAATTAAAGAAAATTGAGAATAATGTTGCAGTAATATCACATTGAAAATGGGGTTTGGGGGGTGGTGCTGTGGGTCAGCAACAATTTAAACACGGGTGGTGAGATTTTGCACAAAATTAAGCGAACAGTGGCACTTCAGTGTTTATGGTATCGTATGTACCTGTGAACATTACATCTTCAGAAGGAGAAGTATTGTGGAGGAATAATCGTCCGTCTTCTGTAAGATTATGCAGGCCTGTCGAATTCCAGTTCACGAAAGAAATATTAGAGAAAATTGCAGAAGTGTATTGTTATTATTGTGAGCAAATCTCGATTTTGAAACAGTCTTTAGTTACTCTCAAAAGAAAAATGTATACCATTTCTCATGAATGATTTCTCTACCATGATTGATGCAAAAGTTTGCAAAGTTCTGACCGGGCAGTCATCTTCTTACTTCATGTAATATATGTGGGACTAAAATTGATTGTTCAGGAACGAAATTGTTATTTTGGTCTGTCAAGCCTTTATTGCCGAATTTTATTTATCGAGTGCATTCTGCATATTTCGTACAATTTATATTTAAAAAAATCTTATGGTATGTGCAAGTGATTACAAGGCATTGAAATATTCGTGGACAAATATCGTTCAAGTGGGTTTACGGTCAAAATTAGCAATCCTCATGAATGTTGTAAAATAGGGTCATGGAATTACAAACGATGGAAATACTGCTAGACGTTTCTTTCACAATCTTAATGTGGTAGCTGAAGTAACTGCCATTGACGTTGAATTAATTCAACGGTTCGCAGATATATTACAAATTTTGACATGCGGACTTGAAATTGATTGTGACCAATTCGAAACATTGTCAATTAATATAGCTAAAATGTATGCTCGATTATATCATTGGTATAAAATGCCCCCTTCGCTTTATAAAGTTCTGATTCACAGAAGTCGCACACAATGAGGCTTTTTGGTTTACCTATTGGTTGGATGTCAGAAGAGGCTGAAGAGGTCAACAAAAAAAGTTTTCAAAGGAGCACGAGCACGCTTCAGTAGTTTGTTTTCATGATCAAAATCTAATAAAGACACTATCCATTTCATGCTTATTTCGTGAGATCCAGTAATAAGTGCATCACGTGTCCAAAAAGAAAAAGAATCAAGTAACGGTGCTAAAAGCGTGTTAAACAAATAATCAAAGTAGCTACAGTGTTAGAAATTTCTATAGCGAGTTTACTATACATGCAATCAAAGAAATATGCATATATGTGTAGTTAATTTAATATAAATTTATACATCATCCTGTAGAATTGATATACATGCATAGTAAGATACAGTGCGTGAAAGTTGTAAGTTCTTTGCTGCACCCAAATCTGGTCAAATATTGAAAACTAAGGTAATGACCTAAAATTCATCGGTTAAATTCTTATTTATAATCAAAGTGAAACGTACGGGTGGAATTTTCTTCAAAATTCACTGTAAATGTCAACATTTTAACTTGAGTATCGTTGCTTTTAGGTTAGGTGTCTTACACTAAAAAAAAAGTTCTAGTTAAAGTTACTAGACGCGTCTGGTTAAAAAATTTCTAGTTAGTTTAATACGAAATTATGGTTAATATGACTAGAAATTTCTAGTTACTTAACTCTGTTCGATTTTTTCTAGTTAAAACTATTCTGGTTAATATTTCTGGTAAGAAGTGTCGCGATCTTGTGTCATTTTTCAGAAGATTTCAAAGGATTTTAGGGTATTTTTCAGATTTCAAGGAATTAAACATGATATCAAAATTTGCAAGAGCTTTTTTTACGGGATTGGAATCGATTTTTGTGCGATTGCCAAGGACTTTTCACAAGATTTAAGGGATTTAATCAATTTCAAGGGATTTCAAAGGATTTTAGGGTATTTTTCAGATTTCAAGGAATTAAACATGATATCAAAATTTGCAAGAGCTTTTTTTTACGGGATTTTAATCGATTTTTGTGGGATTGCTGGAGACTTTTCACCAGAGTTAAGGGATTTTATCAATTGCAAGGGACTTTAGAGGATTTTTAAAGATTTTAGGGTATTTTTAAAAATTTCAAGAAATTAAATGAGATATTTAAAATGTTAAGGGCTTTTTTTATGGGATTTTAATCGATTTTTGTGGGATTGCTAGGGACTTTTCACAAGATTCAATGGATTTAATCAATTTCAAGGGATTTCAAAGGATTTTAAAAGATTTTAGGGTATTTTAAAAAATTTCAAGAAATTAAATGAAATATTTAAAATGTTAAGGGCTTTTTTTTACGGGATTTAATCGATTTTTGTGGGATTGCTAGGCATTTTTCACAAGATTTAAGGGATTTTATCAATTTCAAGGTATTACAAAGGACTTTAAATATTTTAGGGTATTTTAAAAATTTTCAAGTAATTTAACATGATATCAAAAATTGTAAGTGGGTTTTTACAGGATTTTAATCGATTTTTATAGGATTTTTCATCAGATTTAAGGAATTTCATCAGTTTCAAGGGATTTTAAAGGATTTTAAGGAATTTAGTGTGTTTCAAAAGATTTTAAGGAATTTAACGAGATTTCCAAAATTTTAAGGGCTTTCAAAGAATTTCTTAGCATTTCAGAAAAGTTCAAAGGATTGCAACAGAAATGATAAGATTCAATATTATTATAAAGAATTTCTGTAGAATCAAAGGATTTAAAATAATAAGAGAGTTTTCTAGGGATTTCAGAGGATTTCAAAGATTTCATCATTTTTGAAGGACTTTTGAAAGATATTGCAGATTTAAAGATGTTTTACGACTTTTAAGGAATTTTAATCGATTTTTGTGGGATCGCTAGGGATTTTTCACAAGATTTAAGGGATTTTATCAATTTCAAGGGATTTCAAAGGATTTTAAAAAGTTTAGGGTATTTTTTAAGATTTCAAGAATTTTAACGAGATATCATAATCATTATTTTTAAGGGCTTTCAAAGAATATTTAAAAGGCTTCAAGGAATTGAACGAGATATCAAAATGTTCAAGGGATTTCAAATGATTTTATGGGAAATTTATATTTTATACCAGATTTCAAGAATATTGAACACCTACATTTTATTATTACTATACCATTAAATAAGACTTTTGTTTCACAATACTGCTCTGACCCAGGCCTCTGATCAATCTCTCTAGCAATCACCCCAGGCGAAGAGTTTCACAAAGTCATCATGTGTCATTGATTTAATATTTAAAAATAGCATGACTCGGAGGCTATCAATGATGCTAGATATATAACTATTATACAATGCTATTTGTTAATTTTTATTCTCTGAAATCGGTACAGCTTACATAATGACACTTTTGATCTGAAATTGATGAAATCTGATTGTCGAGTTACAATCTTGACCTTTAGAGTCTACTTAGGTGCCTTCATTCAACACAACAGTACGCACATAAATTACAATTTAACTCGATTCATTTATCGACCTGTGCAATTTATGTACTTCAATGACCTACTCAGTCCAGTCTTCACGAGCTCACTTGTACTTGGTCAAGTTTCTTGTAAAAAAAAAAAAGAAAAAAAAGGGACATGACCAAAAATTGTTAATCTTTGATTGCCTGATCGAAAATTAATGAGATATCAAAATTAATTTTCGAAATATAAAAATAAGGGACCCAATTCCCTGATTTTTCCTTGACCAATTTCTAATTTCCCCTGACCATTCATTTTAAAATAAATATTAAAATAGGGTCTTTTATAAACGGAAGAAAACATCATTTCAGATACAAAATTAAAATTTTCAAATTTATTTATTGTAAACAAAGAAAAATTGTACTATAAAAGATCACTTAAAAAAAATTGAATTTTTAAGAAAATAATTAAATTTTCAACAAAATAATTCTAATTCTCCATCTAAAAAGATGAATTTTCAACAAGCCTAAATATGAATTTTCTATACAAAAAATAAATTTTCAACCAGAAAATATGAATTTTCAAAAAGCAAAACAAAAATTTAATAGATTAGTTAAATTTTCAACCAACGAGGTAAACCTTTATTTAAAAAAAAATTTGAAGTAGCTCAAATTTTACTCACGAATTTGAATTTTCAATTACAAAAGATCAATTTTCAACAAAATAGTTCAACTTTCAATCAAACATTTCTCTCAAAAAACGGTGCAATTTCTACTAAAATAGATGAATTTTCAGCCAAAAAAGATTTCAGTTAAATTTTCAACATTAAGATGTGAATTTTAAATAAAAAGTTAATTTTCTACGAACAAAGTTGATTTTTCAACCCAAAAAGACGAAATTTTAACAAAAAAGTTGCATTTTTATCCAAAAATTTAAAAAAATTTCAATTAAAAAGACCAATTTTCAAAAAAATAGTTAATATTACATCCAAAAAAGATTTCTGTTAAATTTTCAACACTAAGATTTGAATTTTAAACATAAAGTAAATTTTTTACGAAAACACTTGACTTTTTAACCTAAAATGACGAAATTTTTTTTAAAAGTTGAATTTTCAAGCAAAAAGGATGAGTTTTTAAGAAAATTGTTGAATTTTCATCCAAAAAAGATTTCAGCTGAATTTTCAACACTAAGATATGAATTTTAAATAAAAAGTAAATTTTTATCCAAGAAAGATGCAATTTCTACTAAAATAAAAGAATTTTTAAATTAGAAAGACCAATTTTCAAAAAAATAGTTGAATTTACATCAAAAAAGATTTCTGTTAAATTTTCAACACAAGGTACGAATTTTAAACAAAAAAGTAATTTTTTACGAAAACACTTGACTTTTTATCCCAAAAAGACGAATTTTTAAGAAAAAAGTTAAATTAAAAAAAAATGACTTTTTAACAAAATTGTTGAATTTTCTAAAAAAAAGGTGCATTTTTTTCCAAGAAATTTTAAAATGTTAATTTAAAAAAAATTTTAACTTTACCCCGGAGGAGAGTAACGAGGGCGAAGTGTCACTTGCTGACTTTATGTATAAAGAAGCGGCTATAAATAAAGTATTATCACATATTTCCGCGTACAAAGCACTCCAAAAGAATGATACTTGACATAAATCAGCGAATTAATCGCCGAATTTTCGACTTACCACACATTATTCGCCAAAATGAATTTGACAGTAGACACAGGGTTTAAAAGTCGCCATGGTCTTCGAAGTTAGTGCGCAGTCGCATATGGAGCACATGATGGTATATTAGCAGAATAATATAAACCAGGGATCGGAACCTTTTAGGTTGAACCCGAGCTTGAAATGTTCCTTACGGATTCGGGTCCGGACTGGACCCTTTAATTTAGTAAGGGTTCGGGTGCGAACCCGGACCCTTATGGAACCCTCTAATATTAGATCCAGCATTAAAAGTTCCTTCGATTATATTTGAGAAATTAACCAAGGCGATTTGAGAGAGAAGGTGCAATTTATTTGGAGGTATGGGCCTGAGCACAATGAAGACCCGAACCCGAAACCTGAACCCGAAGGTAACTCTGTCCTTTTTTACCGTAGAGTTAACTTTGCCTAGTGGGGTCGTACTAATTCGAACGCGGACTTGAACTGAGATTTTGTAACGTACAATAAGAACTCAAACCTGAAGTATGTGAAAGGAGCACATAACCTATAAGTTCTTACAAAACAACGCCATGTGACTTGAAGTAACGCACAATGGAGACTCAAACCTGAACGCGTTCGAGTTCAGGTTTCAGCACTACAATGAAACGGCACATACGGATGCGCACCACAATTAAATGATACTTACGAATGCGCAGTACAATAAAACGACACTTACGCCTGCGCAGTAAGGTTAGGGGTTACTTTTATGTGCGCAGTAGAGTTACATAGCATTGATTTATGTGCAGTACAGTGACATGGCACTTACATCTGCGCAGTGAAGTACCATGCTACTTATGGATGTGCACTTGTTACATGGCACTTATGGCTTACAGTAATGTGAGGGCTCCTATGGATTCGCAGTAGAGTTACATAGAACTTACGTCTGCACAGTAGAGGTCCATTGGATAATAGATATGGATGCGCAGTAATGTTAGGGGTACTTATAGATACGAACGTTCCGAAGCAAAAAAACGCAACCGGAAACAAAACAGAAGCAAATCCGCTCCGGTTCTGGACAACGCTATATGTTTACACTGTACTACACTTGCACACGAAATGTAATGTTAAATTACTTTAGAATTACTTTATGAATTAATTGATTTATCGATTGTAGAATACAATTGTAGGTTCAAAATTCAAAAATCAGAAAGTTAACATCATTTTTGGAAATTTCATTAATCTAGAAGATTTTTATTAAAGTTAGTTAGAGGATTTTTTCAAAATGGCAGAATATGAATTTGAGGTGAAAAATTGTAAATTAAAAAAATCAACCGAAATTTTGCGAATTCAAGTCACCGAACATGAATTTGGGTTCAAAATTCAAAATATCATGAAAAGGACCTTAATTTTTTTTTAATTTGATTAAATTAGTGAATTTCTATGAAAGTCAGTACGAGAGGGGTTTTTATGTTACAGGATACGAGTTTGATGTAAGAATTCCAAAATTTAAAAAAAATTAAATTTGCAAATTTTGTTTTAATTAGTGGATTTTTAAGAAAGTCAGTACGAGAAGGTTTTTTGAGTCATAGCACCCAAATTTGTGGTCTAAATTCTGAAAGTGGACTTAATTTTGGAAAATGTTATTAAATTGGTAGATTCACATAAAATTCGAGTATGAGGGGTTTATCGAGTTACCAAACACAGAAAGTTGACTCAAAATTTAGAAAATTGTATAAAGTTGGTAGATTTCCGCGAATTCCATAACGAGGAAGATTTGCGAGTCTCAAAAAATACGAAAGTTTTTCCCAAGTTTGTATTCTGAAACAAGAAAAATCCCCCTCGTACTGACTATCATGGAAATATACCAATTTATTAAAATGTTCAAAATTTCAGTAAAATTTTAGAATTTTTACTTCAAATTTGTGTTCTGTTACTTGAAAAATTTCCTCGTATTGGCTTTTATGGTAACCCTCTAATTTAATAAAATTTCCCAAATTTATGTCGCTTTTTTGAGTTTTTGAGTTTCTGAATTTTAACCCCAAATTCCTCTTCTGCACTTCAAAAAACGCACTCGTACTGAATTTTGTGGAAACTAACTGATTTAATAACGTTTTCAACATTCAAGTCGCTTATTGGAAATCTCACATTTTGACGCCAAATTCCTTCTCTGTGCCGAAAACCCACCTTGTACTGACATTCATAGCAATCTACCAAGTTAATAAAATTTAAAAAATTTTAGTTAAATGTTAGTTTTATTTTGTAATTTTTTTTTGTCATTTTTTGTTTGTAATTAGTGTTCCGTGCCCCAAAAATCCCCTCACTAACCGAGTTTAATGAGGGTCTACCAGATTATTGAAATTTTTAAAATTAATGTCAACTTTTTGATTTATAAATTTAGAAATCATAATGATATTGGACAAACGTTAAATCAATTAATTCATAAAGTAATTCTGAAGTAATTTAACATTGCATTGCTTGTGTACGTGTAGTACAGTGTACACATATAGCGTGGTCCGCAACCGAAGCGGATTGGTTTCGGTTTTGTTTCCGGTTGCGTTTTGGTCTTGGAACGTTCCGTATCTATAAGTACTTATAGCATTACTGCGCATCCATAAGTGTTATTCCATCGTCCTCTACTGAGCATCCGTAAGTGCCATGGAACTACACTGCACAGATGTTAGTGATATGCTACTGTACTGCGCATCTATAAGTAAACCCAAACCTTACTGGGGACGCATAAGTGCCGTGTTATGGTACTGGGCATCCGTAAGTGCCATCTAACTGCAATGCGGCTCTGTGAGTGTCATTTAACTGCACTGCGCAGCTGCATGTGTAATATAACTATACTGCGCAGCTGCAAGTGCCATGCAACTTTGCTTCGTAGCCATATCTGCCATCGAACTCTTCTACGCATCTTTAGTTCCCGTCGAACTCTCTCGTGCATCAGTGATGTGAAATATCCGGAAAAAAGCCTATCGATAAATACATATATATATAAATAAAAACTAAAGGTTAACAACCACCGCAGGGTCCCACTGGGAGTAACTGTCATCTAAAAAAATGATCCCAGTGGAGTGAGAGGAGAGAGATCCTTTTTTTCTGAATAAATTTGAATTTAATAAATTTTAATTTATATCTCCATTTAGTCTGTATGACGAAAATCATTTTTCTGTATTAGAGGATTTAACTTTGGTCGATAATGTAAATTTCCATTATTCACAGTATGTGTAATTGGATTTCTCACCGGATCGATAATTACTATCTCCGATGACAATACAGATTCCTATTTAAAAATCTTTAATTGTTAATTACTCATTAATTATTAACTTTACGACAAATTTTTATTATTATTTTCAACTCCATTTTTAATGAGGAATTAAAAAATATAAAAATGTACCTTGAGTATGTAATGCATGTAATGTAATGTACCCTGTGTATATTATAAAAAAATATGGCAATAATTGAAAGATAGCGTTCAAAAAGTTCATACACGGTTTGGTGATGATTTTTCAGGAGGGACAAAATACGTTATAATCAATTGAATTTTTAATTAAAACCAGGCAGTAATCCCATTTCGGTAGAAAAAATACAGATTACTTCGTTTGTTTGTAGCATTACAGCATTTGAAATTGAAAATCTGATTCAATAAAATGGTAATTTTGTGGTAGCATATTGTACAGTTATGTACACATACGTGGCTTGAAATAGATAAGAAGCGTCACGTGACTTTAAATTAAGAATTAGGGACAGAACATGTCAAGTGATGTAATTGGACTTTTATTTACTTTATTATGTACGGAAAACTTTTGTCATGTACTTTAGGACTATCATATATCGATCTTGTAAATTTTTTTTCACAACCGAGGAGTTTCAGAACAGAACTAGATAACCAGAATTTTTATCGAAAATGGATTTATTGCGTTAAAAAATCTTAAACAATCAAATACACTATGTGGTAAAATTTTTGTTTTAAAACATAATTTCATCATTACAATTGAGTTACAATTTTAACGCAACAGAAATTTTTTGCAAGCGCTTATCATTGATATTTTCTGAAATTATTATCATTTCATGAAGAAAAGCAAAATGAAGAAAGGAATGAAATGAAATGAAGAAGAGAAAAAAAGTTCTAATTGGACTTTTATTGACTTTTATTATGAATAGAAAGTTATTTTCATGTATTTTACGTCAAAAATAAAATCTACAAAAAACAAAGTGCGTCCCGAACTACAAAAAACATATTTCGGATTAATTGACGTTTTTTACCCCATGCACTCTCTTGGTAAATTCAATTTCCTACAGTGAATAAAGAAATTCTTATTTTTGTATTGTTATGACCAAGTTTATGTTTATAATTCTATTATGGTTGCTCAAAATCCTGAACATCATCCTACCGAAAGATTGACGTTTAGTGCTGGATAGCATCTCCACAATATAATTTTCGCTTTCCCCATAGCTCAGAATTTGGGAATTTGATTGGGCTTCTCTTGGTCACCAATTAAAATTCGTGAGCTACTTTCATTTCAAAAATAAATCAATTTGTTTTAGACAATACTACCATGCGATAACCCAGCGCCTCCACTACTTAAAATCACAAAATAATGAAAATTCAATTCCACTACAAGTTTGGCATTTTTTCGGCTCTTGAATTCAGAAAAAAACACATTGCCGCAAAACAACCCTTACGCTTAAAAACAATCCGTTATAAGAAAAATTTTACATTTCAACAAATGAAGGACGCTAAATTTGTATACAATATTACTATAACCCTAAACACTACAAACCAACCCCTCTGTATACTGACAGTATGACTTTGCCGAAAAACAATCTTTTTCAGAATTGTATAAGGTTGATAGAGTCTTTGTTTTTAGGCTTCTTAAAAATAACAACTTTGATTTTTCGGCTCCAAGCTTTAACGTTTAAAGACAACCCCTTGATACCACGCAGATATGACTTTGTGAAAAAATAATCTATTTGATAATTTTATAGTGTCATTAGAGTCTCTGATTTTTGAGCTGCTCAAAAATACCGATTCTGATTTTTGGAGATAATAAGATTGTTGAAAATCAACCCTTCGATAAGACGCAGATATGGCTTTGTCAAAAAATAATCTTTTTGAGAATTTTAGCGTCATTAAACTCTCTGATTTTCGGGCTCCTCAAAAATACCAACTTCGATTATTTCGCAATAACGAAAGAGAATTCACAATAACCAAATTATAGTTTTCGATGGTTTGACCTTTAATTTTAAAAGGTCTATGCACAAATATGGAGGCTCTCTCAATCTTGATCAAACTTGAAATCGACTTGAAACCGACTTGAAACTTTGCATTAGGGCGGAGTGCAAATGCTGAAATTAATCGAATGGTTTGCGCTAAGGTAAGAAAAATTTGCGGTTTGGGACCCGAAAAATATGAAGAAAAAGAAATCGGTTAATGTCTTCCGTTCTCTTCTTTTTTATTTGAACATTCAAATATTTAAAAATTCAAAACTGTTACAGAGATTTCAGAGTAATGTTTACCTGCAACAAAAATTACCTTCACATGATAAGATTCACCCATCACATGAAAAATGGTTACCGTGTCAACTCTATTAAATCTTGTTTTGTTTCGATACGAAATAGCAAAATTTTTATGGTGATAATCAAGACCTTAATAATTTGTATTAAAAAGAATCCAAAAATTCACTCTAGAAAGGGGGCTTGCACTAACAATAATAAAATAATAACTATTTTTATTATATTGTGATTAAAAATACAATACGTATTTAGACGAAAGTTTTACTTAAGTTAGGATGAATAATTCGGATGCAATCTATTGTGCCACGGTGGAGTGAGCAAACTTGGGCATAGAACATAGAAAAGCAACTGACAGCTGGGATACGCTATTTTGCTCCAATTTAATGAAGTTCATTCAATCACATGGAATCACTTGGAATCGATGTAAACTATATCCTTAGTTTTTTTTTCTGTGTCAAACATGAGGCATAAGTGTTAAACATTACATTTATATGATAAAGAAATTTTAATATTTACGCTCCACGCTGAAATGCCCATTCGTCAATCTTTGCTCGTTGGGTGACACGCCTGACTAAAACCGACTCGCACCACTGGAACTCACGGGAACCCCCGTAATACAGTGATGCAAGGTCAAGCGTCTAAATTATCAGTCGTCCCTCTCCAACGTCCGCGCTTAGCCTACTGTAGGTGAAATCGTAATTTCTGAATGCGGGTGCAAGATATTATGCAGTATGCATAAAATAATAAACTTTACTACAAACTTCCATGTGTCACCATTTTACTATTTAAAATAGTAAAAACCTCTGAAATGCTTGGCAAATATTACAACTTATTTCTTACCGTATACTACTACTTGGCAGTATATTCACATAAACAGACTAATGGAATGCTTGTCTATATATTTATTGACTAGACCAGAACGTAGAATTAGTGTCGTAATCCCGAGTATAGATTTTTCCTCATACTTTTAATCTCCAATTACAGGACTAAAAGATTTTAGAAGTCCTCAAAAGTTCTACATCTCTCTATCTCTCCATCTCTCCATTTCTTCCACTTTTATGGCTAAAGATTCTTGAACTAGAGGTTCAAAATAGGACCAATATAAATTTCGACTACCTACAGTCGAAGCCTTTATATATTAACCAAATGTTAAAAAAGGATAATTTTTCAGAAAATTATACAGTTGCTTTTAATTTGTATGTTTGCGTTTATCACGATTGATGTAAACAATAAAAACTTTGATTTTATCATACAAATGTTATTTTAAAAGCTTATATATTCTAATAGAAACAAGAAAAGAATTAAAAGTACGAATGAAATGAGACATATGTTCGAATTTTCTCCTAAAATAACTTTGAAATAGAAATAAGTTTTAAGAATGTAAAATCAGGTAAAATTTAGATATTTATATACATAAAAGTATTAATTTTCTAAGCTTCAAATGATTACAAACCTATACAATTTGTTAGAGAAAATACTAATTGTAAGGTACATTAACACATACTATCAGAGATTATCCGTTAAATGCAAAATCTTCAATTAGGCTATTTGAGAATATCTTTCGGTCTGCGGATGAGTTAAATGTCGGATGTAAGGCCCCATGATACTGAACCAGTTGGTATACCTGCGGACCGATAACCTTGGATGGAAGCGTCACGCCTCCTTTGTAATCCTGCTTTTTAGTCCCTCCCTCTCATCGAAGCCGGTTGGTGATCAGCTGATCAGCCTCTGGTCCTTTTCAGACTCCAAATTCTTCAGAATAACTCTCGATCAGCAGCTGCTGGAACAATCAGAAAATACAATGGAGTCGTTGCTAGATTTTGGAGAAGAATGATTTGCTCAAAATTATCCTCCATGTAGCTTGAAAATGGATAACTTGAAGGAACAAAAAACTTCATTCATATGATTGACAACGAGAGGGATCTTCTCTCAGAACAATAGACTTATTGTTCTTAAAATAATATCATCATAATTGAAATGTAATGTTAGAGAAAATATTTGTATTTCTGATACCAATCTACAATTTTCAAAGCTGGATGGAATTTCATGTTAGACCTCCAGATAAAAATCAAATTGTATCGTATCTCTTATACCTTTTGTGTGTTTAGGCCTTATATTAATATGCAATATGAGCAGAAAGGTGGTTTAAAAATTTTCCGATATCTTCCGGGTAAAAATATTTGGTCTTGATTTTGTCTTGGGTTAAGACTAATCCAGGACAATTTCAAGTTATTCTGTATGTCTAGCTCGTGATACGGAACCATACTATTTTTGATGTCTTAAGATGAATATTTTCTACTCAGAGACAAAAATCGATGTCTTGAGACGGGATTGTTTGCTTTGGAAAGAACCTGAGAGATTTATAAATAGAAGAAAAGCCAAAAGGCCGCCAAGGCCTCCGAGGGTGATCACTAATCCACTTTAAATTTTACAGAATGTTTATATTATTTATCTTAATGGTATTTGTTTTTTATGTATTATTAAGTTTGTTTATCTGCAATAATTATGTTCTTTGCACTGTGAATCTAAAAATGTTGTCCATTTTTTGCTATCTCTAACAGTTCACTACATACTTGTAGAAACGGACAGTTTCAATCTGTTTGTGTAAAATTTTATATGCCTGTAGTTGTTGACAACGACAGGTTCCAAATTTTCAATTTAAAAATCAGTTATAAAATTACAAGTTTCATCGGTTGTAAAATTTAAATCCTTAGCCAGGGTGTATAGCGTTTCTTAAAAAAAATCAAGGACTTTGCCAGGTTTTCCAGGACAAAAAACTTCATTTTTCCAGGTAACCTTTCTTTACAATGAAAAAATACTATAATACTAATACTAAATTTTTAACTAAAATAGTGGAATATGCAACTAAATTGCTTAAATTATCAATTAAAAAAATTAATTTGTAACGAAAAAAAGGAGTTTTCAACAAAGTACTTACATTTTTAGTTAAAAAAATTAATTTCAAAAAATCGAATCTTAAGAAAATGAATTTTTAACAAAGGAATCCAAGTTTTAATCAAGTAATTGAATTTTCAACCAAAATCATTAATTTTCTACCAAAAAGACGAATTTTCGACCAAACACTGGAATTTTCAAATAAAAAAGATAAATTTTCAACTAACTAGGTAAATTTTTAAATAAAAAAATAAATAAATTTGCACCCAAAAATGGAATAGTTAAATATCCAGTTTAAAATTCATTTTACAAAAAAAATATAATTTTTGTCAAAATAGTTCAATTTTGAACTAAAAAATGGTGAATCTTCAACTGAAATAGTTGAATTTTCAACCACGGAAGAGATGAATTTCTAACTAAAATTATGTAATATTTAACTGTACTGCTTGAATTATCAGTAAAAAAAAATTAATTTGTAACCAAAAAAAAAAACGAATTTTCAACAAAGTACAGACATTTTTGAATGTAAAATTTAATTTAAAAAAATCGAATCTTAAAAAAAAAAATTTTTTAAGAAAGGAGTTTGATTTTCAATGAAGTATTTGAATTTTCAACCAAGATAGACGAGTTCTCAACAAAATACATGAATTTTTAACCAAATACTTGAATTTCCAAATGAAAAAGATTAATTTTCGTCCAAATAATTCAATTACAAAATGAAAAAGATCAATTTTCAACAAGAAATGGAAAAGTAGTCTTTCTAGTTTAAAAACTTGATTTAATTTTTTTATTTTCAACAAAAAATTGAATTATATCAAGCCACAATGTCGAATTTCCCGTGCAAATAGATTTCAACAAAATAGTTGAATTTCCTGCCTGCAAAAACGAATTTTCAACAAAATAGTTAAATTTTCAACCAAAGAGTTGAATTTTTAACAACATATGTGAGCTTTTAACCAAATAGTTAAATTTTCAACCTACAAAGATGAATTCTCAATCAAAACGTCGAATTTTCAAAACTCTGTGCCTTGCCACAAACGGTCCTTTAATATTTATTAATATTTTCCGAAAATATTTCCGCGTTATTTTAACTTATTTTCAAATATCGGGGAAAAAATATTGATCTCAGGACTGAGTTGATCATCTGGTATACTCGTCACATGGCCTTAAAGAGGAAATTTTCGAAAAGAATTATGATTCTGATTTGGATCAGAGAATTTTCGAAAAGAACTACAGTTTCGACATAAAACAGAAAATGTTCCCAAAAGAATTAAGTATGAGTTAGTACATGGAAATTTCGAAAATAAGTATAATTAACAGACTGGGGAAATGAAAAATTGACAAGGAGAAAACAAAAAATTAAAAATCATCCGTCTGGTAGACTTTTGGATAGAGATTTTTTTTCCTAATAATAATTCTATGTATTCTCAAGAACAAAATTATGCGTGCAATGTTGCTATTTTTATAAAATCTTGAGACGACTAAACATTTGAATTGTTGGATGTTTAAATTCAGAGTAATTAATTCGTATCCAACGGAGAATTAATTTTTCTCAAGTCTCGTGGGAAAATTTAAAATGATTTTTTATTTTCAAAAAGTAATTTTAACAGAATATTTAAAAAGATTTTGAAACAAATTTTAATGAATGAATAACAATTAAGCAATTTTTGCTTTAGAAAAATTTGAGTAAGTGTAGGAGATATTTAGAAGTTTTGAAAAGATTAAAATATAATTGAAAACTTAAAAATATTTTAGAAGATGTAAAACAAAATGTAGATTTTAAAACATTTTGAGCACAAAATTAAGAAGCTTTTTAAACATTTCGAAAAGTTTCAAAAGAAAGAAAAAAATTTATTAAGGCTCCCAGGAAAATTGAAAACGATTTTTTATTTTGAAAAATTAATTTAAATAGAATATTTAAAAGATTTCAAAAGCCTTCCAAAATTGTAAACAAATATCTGGAAGCTTTTAAGGCAATTTTGTTTTGTTTTGCACGATTTATTAAAAGTATAAGGTAAAATTCGAATCATTTAAAAAAATATTTAGAAGTTTTAAAAAGAAATTTAAAAAATAACTTAATATTTGAAAAGATTGTAAAAAACATAAAATAAATTGTAGATTTTTAAAGATTTTGAAATAAAATTTGAAAGGTTTTTAAGGATTTGGAAAGGTTCCAAGATGATAAAAAGATTCATGTGAAAATTTAAAGTGATTTTTTATTACAAAAAAATTATTTTATGAGATTATTTAAAAAGATTTTAAAACAAATTTTAGTGTATAGATGACAATCAGTCAATTAATAATTTGTAACGGCTTAAAATCAAAATAATTTAACTTCCAATGTAAAATATGTTCAGTCTAACGTAATTTGTAATCTTTCAAGTTTAGCGGAATTTAATCTAAAATTGTTCACCTGAAATGTGTTAAAGGCTTTCATTTTATACGGGTAAATTATTGAGCGTTTGAATTGACAAGTTCTTGATTTTTAATTTTGAAAGATTAAAACTCAAAAGAGTTCCAATTTAAATGTTTTAGGATATTAATGCAGTGAAGGCTATTTCCGGGTTTTCACTACATTAATATTCTAAGATACCGGAAAATATTAAAACATTTAAATGTTTTAATTTGAAGTTCAGTTTTTATAAATTCGAACGAGCAATAGTTAACTTCAAGAGTTCACTTCGAATCTAAATTTTAATGATCGTGACAAATTTTTGTGAACCGGGAAATGACCGGGAATTTTTTTCCTGGATTAAAACTTTTTTTTTGTTTCCGAAAATCTCATGGTCTAAAATGTTCAACTTTTTGGAAATCAACCTTACACACTGTTTAAATTTATAAACTTTACAAATTATTTACATATAGTTTTTATTAAAATGAATTGGCAAAAATGAGCTTAATTTATATAAGTAGTTTTCGAAAATAAGCTATATTAAGATTTAATAGAAATTCTGAAGGCCGTACCGCTGAATAGAACGGAATTAGATCGTTCCGATGCGCGAGAAACTCCCTGTCGTCCTAAAAACAAAACTAAATAAAGGGCTGTTTTGGAAGGAGGGTAGGTAAAATTTTGCTCAAGCAAAAGTGCAAAGTATTGAATAAATAAATTATAAATACCAAAGCAACAAATTTTATTTTTCGAAATTAAGAAAACTTTTAGGGACAACTGGTACAGACCAAGCTCTTCTAAAGAAAGTAAAAATCGATGATCACGATCGTAGAAAAATATCGGAGTCCATTATGGATTACATACTTTTTATTTCGAAAAGGTATTCATAGTTTATTTTAACCGTTTTTTAGAAGCTAAATTGCTCTTCAATCAATAAAATAATTTACCACTAATATTTTATTGTAGAATCTATAGAGAAACATTTATATTTTGGGCCGTCGAAATCTGTAGCGTGTATAAGTATGAAGATCCAAATGTGTATTATGTTGCTGCGAAAGCACCAATTTTAAAACTGCCCGGGGAAAGCTGTATAACACATGCACTAGAATTGGAACATTTTAAAAAAAGCTAACTATTGCTAATGAAGTGCAACTTGAAGAGCAGCAAAATTCACAAGAAGAAATAATTGTTGCGAAGTTAAACAAATTACGCAACCATTACACCGGAAAGTCCGCAACTTTTAAAATTATGGACAGAAACATTTGATTCAAGAGATCGTGGATTAACAATTGAAGCATACATGAGCACCTATCCTGAGTTAAAAACAAATATTGGTATTGAATTGGTTAGTTTTTACCTTTATTTATTTGCTTCTCTTATTTTCTCTTTTTTACCTGTATTCATTTACTATAAATTCTTTTTGCTTGCAGATGCAAAGCGATTTCAATTTGATTGTGAACGGAAAATATACTCCATTTGTGGTAAATTGGCCTGATGTAGCAAAAAGAGTTGTTTACTTTGCTTTTGAGAACAGAATTTGCGAATCACTAAGCACTGATTCTGAAGGTATTATATATTTACTTCATTGAAAATTTTGCGAAAGATGGGACAAATTTTATTGAAAGGCTGTGTTGTATATGACGATATTACTGATGAACTGAATGCGAAGCTTGAACGTACGCTTATAGAGAAACAGCAGGACTTCTTAACGTTGCCAAAACAAGACAATTTTTCTATGGGTAACCTGCTTTATAGCCTATTCAGTAATGAAGCTCCGCACTATCTTCTTAATCTCTTCCATTTTATTGACAGAGAAAACATCATTTATCTGTCCAGTCAGAAAACTTATCATAGGCTGCCAAAGGGCGAACGCTATGAAAAAGCTGCGTAGAGCGAGCTTTCGGAAGTGTTATTCCCATATCTTGCGAAAAAGATATGGGTATAGGTTGTCAACGGTCGAACCCTATAACTTCCTTGATGTCATATACAGTCAGGCCATTTTGTACCTAAAAAAAAAGTATCGAACAAAAAGAAAAATGCTTACCATTAGGTGAAAACCTTTTTGCAAAATTTCAAGTTAATAATTAACCTTCGAATGGTACACACCGTTTTGACACACGTCCATACGCTAAGGAAAACAAAAAGCGCAGTGAAGCTCGCACTGCGTGCGGGTCTAGCCACCACAGACGAAAAAAAATTGGAGACAACTTCAGGAGGGGGTTTGAAAAGAGTTAAGGGCCAGATGAATGAATTAAAAGGGTTGAAAGAGAGCAAAACACACGTTTATCTCGCGAGGGAAGAGGAAAGGGTAATCTCAAAGGTCAGGCCGGAAGCACAGACATGAAGTAACCATATTTAAAGCCAGTTACAAAATGTTGTGAACATTTAAGGTTGTCTGGTAAGTTTCAAGGACAAACCAAAATTTTGAGTCATGTGGGGATGAGAAATATCTCATAATAGCCTCTTGGATAGGGCGGGAGATCTGGTCAATGCCCTACCAGACACAAATTTATATTTCTGCGCAGGTTAATGGTATTTTTGAGAAATAAGAGATTATTTTTCATTGAATTAATTTGAAGCGTACAAAAATATTATTTATGGAAAAACTTTTGCCTTTGTCCGAACTTTTGATTCTTATCGCTTTCATTTATTATTCTTATCGCTAAAAGAAGATTGGCTAGGGCACTGACAGGAGATTGAAGCCTTGAGAACCATAATACATACACTTTTTATTAATACTTGTAACAGTTCAGGATACTATTTTTCAATTAAATTTATAGTGTGGATGATGGCGGTTTACATGCTCTACTCTAAAATTAAATATGATTGAGCGTAAGATGCCTAATGGTATTTCTCTGATTTTCTCTGGAGTCAATGAGCTAATCGTGCCGCTTTTTATGTTTATTTTAGCCCGACCTTGATGTTCAGTGCGAGGATTATATATAAATATTCCAGAAAGTACATTCTTACTCTCCAATATTGCAAAGATGTCACCGTCGAATGTCGATAATACAATTTTTTCTTGTGTTGGGATAGGCACAAAGCGAGATCCTCCTACGCGTATTCGAATTAATTTATCCTCAGGAAAAGTGTATCTTCGATATACAAATCGCTCGTGCGGATTCTTATTCGGAATGAGTCGAATAAATTTGAGTTGCTCAAATCCATATATACGTCCGTCAGAAGAAGCAATAAGTCTGGTAATTGAAGTTATGCATTTGGCATTGGCAGGAGGAAACCTGGACCTGGCACGAAGAGGAGGGTCGACAGGAGGAAGAGACCTTGCAGGATAATGTTGGCAGTGAGAAGAAAAAGGATATTGTCCGCAATGAGGAATACTAGGAACAGGTTCGACATTAGGTAAGCATTCAAACTGTGAACTTAAATCTTCAAGAAGAAGTATATGATTACTTTTTTTAAGTCGGGACAATTATTATAAGAGTAGCCCACTTTTGAGAGAAGATCATTTTAATTTATTGAAATATGCAACAATTTATGTTCTTTGAACTTTCAGTGAATATTAATCCTTTGGAATAGAACCTTAATAATAATTTAAAATTTTCTCAGAAATCTTATTGTCTACCTATTCCTAAACATAACAGTTCTGAAAACAATACAACTTAAAGAAAATCGAGCGTTTCGTCTGACCCGGCTTTTCCGTTCTGTCCCGGCTTCCCCTATACGATTTGTAAATTAAATATATCAAAAAGGGAATATGTCCCAATATTGAACAATTATGTACATAGGGTTTTCTTTCAAAAACAAAATTGGTTACAAAAAGATTTTCCACGCGATAATGACTGATTAGGTAAACTTGATATCATCCGAAATCAGTGTACAGGGTCTCACAGAATAAAAATACTATTCTTTATTCAGCCATTTAATTCTTAGAAAAAAACTTGTGAAAAAATTCGAAAAATAGTGATATCAGTAAAAAAGTGCTGTTTTCTAATACTACTTTTGATTTATATAGGAATGATATTTAGTTTAAAAATTTGAATACAAAGTTATCAATAACCACTGTTATAAAAATTTGTTCTGTCAAACTATTTAAATTTGAGCTTCTTTCAGATTCGTATTCCCCTCAATCGTCTGATTTACTGTCAGCTTAGGACTAATTTCAGAGTATAAGTTAGTCACAAATATTAATAAAAATATGCCTTAGTTAATATTTTTATAAAGAAATCATGATTGTTAATTATGAAATCTTAGTATACAGCATTATTGTTCACTCATAACGAAAAATCTCAGTATAAAGCTGTTTTGGTTTGGAAGCCGATTTTTTTTTATTAATTAAACTGTCGAGATTTTGAACTTGTTTATCGTAATTGTTCATAAACATATAAATTGTTATATTTCACCGAATATTATCTCAAAAATCTAAAAAAAATCTGAAATTTAAATATTTTGCAAAAGAAACTGTTTATAAAAATAGTTATTCTTAACTTTTTATTCCATTCAGTGATTAAATGTCATTCCTACATGAAAATAAAACAGTTTTAGCAACAACAATTTTTTCGTACCTATGTCACGTCCCGAGCAAAGGTGAGGTTAGGTTGGTAATAGGGTAGGTAAGGGAGGTTTAATGGGGTGAATAAGTCAGGTTGGTAAGGCCTGACAATTTATATTTTGTGGGACCGTTTGAACTTCATCAATCCCAGGGGATTCTGTAAATTCAGAATAACAGTGATTTGAGATATTAATTATTTATCAAGACATGAGAGCAGAAAGAAATTACAGTTAATTAATATGTAAAAACTTACGCTACCTTCTAGTCCGGAAGGGCAAGAGAAGATTTGAATGTCGATGATATCCCCGGTACGTTGTAGAATATCGACGGAATTCTACCAGGTGTTCCAACTGATTTTTACGAGTAATTCAAAATCAATTGATACGACGATCGACGACCGACGGGACTTTATTTTCGAAGCTGGACTGCACGTTACTATTTTGCAGTGAGATAGAAGCGTGCGGTTTAATCAAGGCGGTTCTCCCTCGCGATGTCGACTGGGATCTTCACTGCTGTCGAGATCCTTCTGTCCTTTACCAAATTTAGTCTCCAGGCCGCCTTAGCAGCCACGGCCTTGATGGTGAGATGAAGGGGCTCCAGCCCTATTAGTGCCCCCAGTGCCATCGTGGGTGATGACTTCAAGGCACCATTGATGCCTCTTAAAATCAGTCCCCTGATCCTTTCCAGTCGAGACTTCAGAGTGGACAGCTCGACCGTGCTCCACCAGACCACCGCCGCATATGTTAGCCTTGGTCGCAAGATCGCTGTGTAGATCCACATGAGTGTCTCCGGCTCTAAGCCCCAGCTTTTTCCTATGGCTCTCCTACAGAGCCATAGAGTAGCTATTAGCTTCTTGCAATTGTTTTCCAGGTGCTCGTTCCATAACAGCTTCCTATCCAGAATTACTTCTAGGTATTTAGCTCGTTTTTTGATTTCCAGTTGTCGTCCTCCAAGTTTCAGTGTACTCGTGGTTCCCCACTTATACCTTCTGGTGATAACAACCGCGTCTGTCTTACTCGGATTGATCGATAGTCCAGTTTTCTTACACCATGAATCTACTATCATCAGTGCTTGCTGCATTACTCCGAAGAGCGCATTCAGATGCTGGCCGCGCGCGATAACTAGTATATCGTCCGCCATAGCCTATGACGTGGTGACCCTGACTTGAGAGTAGATGAAGCAGTTCATCCACTACTAGGCACCATAGCAAGGGCAATAAAACTGCTCCCTGCTGACATCCTGAGTCAACGGTTCCACATAAAGTGGTATCACCCTTAGTCGTAGTTAGATTCCTGTTGGCCGACATGTGGAACGTCCATTCCACGACTACAGTAAGCACACCATGTCTGATCATGGCCGCCCTGATCACCTCTCCAGAGGTGTTGTCAAAGGCTCCTTCGATGTCCATAAAGGTTCCAATCGCGAGTCCTTTCTCTTCCAGCTGTCCTTCAATTAGGTCCACTGCTCCACTTAGGGCTGTCTCCGTCGAGCAAACAGCCCTATAGGCGTGCTGCTCTTTGTGAAGTGGCCTCCTCGACAAGACCTTATCGCGAATATATATATCCACAAGTCTTCCCACTGTTTTTAGTAGGAAAGATGTTAGGCTAATGAGACGGAAATCCTGGGGCAAGGTATAACCGATCCTACCTGCCTTCGTAATAAAAACTACTCTCGTACCCCTCCATGCCGTCGGGACATGTCCCAGCGTAAGACTAACTTTAGCAAGACTCACTAGCGGCCCTATGATGGCCTCTCCAGCCCTCTGTAAGAGGACTGAATATATGCTTGACTTGTAAGGTCTAAAGGACTTCAGGGCCCACCTGACCCTGGCAGAAGTGAAAATCTCATTGTCAAGCCGCTGTTTCGAGCCCAGTTGGGCCGCAGGCAACTTTGGTTGCCTCTGAGGTACCGTTCCCACTTCTTCAAACATTGAATAGCCCGAAAGGTCTGTCTTGATCAGGTGAGTCAAGGTGTCCCCGTCCGACTCTAAGTAACCCCCGCCGGGCAATTTCAGAGTGACGAGAATAGCGTCTGGATTTCGTGAAAGCAGCCTATCTAGTCTAGCCGTCTCAACTCCCTTCTCGTTGTCTGTGCGAACGTTGGTCCAGCTCTCCTGCTTTTCTTCACGTTTCGCACCCCTGTATTCATCCGTCATCGTGGAGAATAAGGTCCATAGTTCCCTCGTTTTGCCATTACTCGCACGTCTGAACCTCTCTCTGGTTGCCCTGTGAAGATCTGCGAGTTTCTCATTCGACCAGTGTGTCTGCCCAGCCTTTCGGACTCTTGTAGGTTGATAGTTACTTTCACAAGTAGCTTTGATGGCTTCCGTTGAAGTGTTGGCTGTCATCTCCAGGGTATCCACGTCTTGAATTGACCTGGAAACTTCTGAAAGTGCACATCTTAGCTCCGTGAAAAACTGATCTCAGTCCGTTCTTCTTGAATTTCTGACCCATTTGGGGCCAGCGGGTACAATGGATTTCAACACGAACTCTATCTGTGAGTGATCTGAGAGAGTGGGTTCATCTAAACCTCTCCACCTATTGATGTTATCTCTAAAACTACTGGTACAGAGAGTGATGTCAATTACTTCCTCCCTGACCGAGTTACAGAACGTCGGGGTGTTTCCTGTGTTAAGAATATCTAAATCAGTGGTGATTAGGTATTCCAGTAGTTCATTACCTCTTGTGTTGACGGTCGTGTTGTTCCACAAAGTATAGTGAGAATTAGCATCGCATGCCAACAGTAGAGGAATACCTCTTACCTTGCAATATTTCACCATTTTACATACCTCCACTTGTGGGTTAGTATCGCTCTCATACGGGAAGTAAGCCGATCCGTGAACTAGCCTTTCTATTCCTCTGAGATCCGTGACTATCACCATCAGGTCTCTCGAACATAGCCCAAGCAGCAGGACAGCGTTATCTTCCTTCGTCAGTATGCAGGCTCTTGGTTTGACCGCCTCAGGGTATTTGTAACAAAAAAGACCAGCACATCCCAATCATCTTATGGTATCCCGAACTAACCAAGGTTCTTGGATTAGCAAGATACCTGCGTGCCTCGTAGCCATGCCCCACGTTCAACACGCTCAGGCCTCCGCACCAACTACGAGGTGTTACAGCCCCTAGAGGAGGCTCCCAAAGTTGATATTGTTAGAAACAATCTAAATTAGAATGAATAAAAAGAATGAGAAATAACTACTTTGAAGATATTTTTTGTTGGTTCCGGCGAAAACAATTTTTACCGGTGCCGGAAAAAAATATTTTAACCGGTTATTATCAGGCGAGAAGACTTCTTTCACCGGATTTTTACCATATTTTCATTGATATAATCATCTACGACACAAAACTGGTGATGAACAAGTATATCCAAATATTAAATGATTTTCATTGATCATGTGCAAACATTAACCCACGCACCTTCACTGTCCCAAAATCTACACCTTCTTCGTCGAAAACGGCCTTTCTTAGACACTTATCTATAATTAGAATAAATAATCAAAAGTACATAACGCATCCTTGTCTGACACCTTGCCTAATATTAGGTTGATGCAAATGAAATGACCGTACTAGAATGATTCTGCCCCCATGATCTTAAGTACCTATGGTGGCACCTAAATTGTCCGAGAAGACGTCTTTTACTTCATTCTATTCACCATCAACTATAATTTTAAGACACCTCACCCAGGTGCTATTCAGCTTTCGGCACGGTTGCTACGCCTCCGCTTAGGGGTTATTCCTTCGGGACTTCGGTGGCTTTGTCATAGGCCCTTCAGTTCTATTCCAAAGGAATAGAAACCGAAACCGAATGGTTTATAAATAATAATAATAATAATAAATATGTATATAAATAAAAAATAAGGTTAACAACCACCGCTGGGTCCCAATGGGAGCAACTGCCATCTAAAAAATGACACCGGCTCCCAGTAGGACCGCGGTAACCAACGCGATTACCAATCACAGTCAAGCAGATGATTGCCACGTCAGTCATATGTTTTCACGACTAAATATATTATAAAAATCACGACTCACTCTGCGGACGGCCCTGCAGTCTCATAAAACACTGATTTCGAATAAAATATCGTACATCACTCGGAGGGTTAGACAGCTCCTCAATTGGAGCTCAAGATTTTTGGTTTCAAGATTCATTGGTAACCGCACTGAAAAGTTTCTTTGTGACATTGTAATAAATTGAAAAAAATTTATAATTATTGGGAAATTTTCTTAATTTTTACCTAAAGTTGCAACGACTTCTTTTGCTCTCTCTCTCTCTCTCTCTTAGATGATCTTTTTAATAAACTAAAGAAACACGTAATCTTATTTCAGGATGTACTCAAGTTTATTAAAAAGAGCATAACAAAATATTAAAGAATCTGACCGCCGCGCGGGCACATTGTCATCGCGCGCGGCTGGCGAGTTTAAGTGTGCCTGGGGCGCGCACCTGTTGTATCTCGCGCTTCGTGCTCCATAATGTATTTATCTCGCGCTGCACGCTCGATCATTGTACTACCTCCACATTTCTGCATAGAACTTTTAAAATTAAAGGTCAAACCATCGGCAACTGAAATGTAGTGATTGTGAATTCTCTTTTGTTGAAGCTCCTTCGGCTTTAACGTACACATTTTCATCACGTGTGTCGTGTGAAAGAAAAGGTTAAAAGCAAATTTTCAGATCTAATTTAGGAAAAATTTTATTATCAAACATTTTATTACACCTTGTGTCTTTTTTCAAAATATTCAATTTGTTTATTTGTAATGTAATTTTTCACGATTAAAACAAAAACTACGCGTCTTATAAAAAAATTATTACTAAAAAATGTGTAGCTCTTTTTTGAGCGAACAACTTTTGTTGATTTATTTTTTTTCGCAGCTTGTGTCGTTTGAACAGAAACTTGAATTTTTGATTTTTCAGTTTTTTTTGTGTGACGAAAATTTGAATTTTCGATTTTTCAAGAAAATTCAAAAAGTTGTTGTGATAATCTTGTGGGGCTTTTAAAAAGCAATGTTTTTCTTTCCTAGACTTTTCTTCATATCGTAAGTTGTTTGGCTTAAAATTTTCATTTTTTTTTTTTTGAGTTTTGAAAATGCTAATTCTAATAATTTTCTTATCATCGAAAAAAGCCGTGAGGATAAATTGTTCGAATTTCCGTGTCATACAAATAGCAGTACATAGAAGTTTCAAATCATTGAAAAAATTTTCTCAAAAATGTTGAGAATGCTCTAACTTTTTGAATTTTTATCCCAAATAACTGGCTGACAAACTCGTCCTTTTCTTTTAAGCCTTAAAAAAGTGTGCCAAAGCTGAATCCAGTCTGGTCATTTTTTCTAAAGTTATCGTGCGTACAGACTACAGACAGACAGACACCTTCTTAAAAAACGTTTTTTCTGGCTCAGGGGGTCTCAAAATGTGGAGATTTGATGAAAACCGACTAAGACAAATTTTACACAAAACCAGTACCTTCCTATTAGGACGAGAATTTAAAAATAAAAATATTTTGTTTTACAACATTAGGTAAAAATTAAGAAAAGCTCATAGTTTGTCATTTTTCGAAATATTACAATTTCGAGGAAACAATTTTATCTTACTTTTTTTGCATCTAAGGTTATTCACTTTCATAAACTTTACTTGGGAAAAAAATTTATTTTTACGGATTGCGTGTAAAAATGGCTCACGTTTCAGGATCAGTAAAAAATAGATAACAAATTTTGTTTTAAACTTAAAAGTATGTCCGTGTTTCCTTAGTTTTATAAAAAGATTGCTGACAAAAAACAAACAAAAATTTTTTTTTTTCGTAACTTCAGGTACAAATTAACAAAATTGCACTTTTCGTCATTGATTGACATATTATATTTTGACGAAAAAAAATTTGTTTACATTCTCATCTGAATGAGAATGTGAATGAGAATGTGTGTTTTATGTGAAAAATGACTTTCGCGGATTCAATCAAATGTCGACGTTTTGAGGCCCCCTGAGTCAGAAAAAAGGGTTTTACGAAGGTGTCTGTCTGTCTGTCTGTCTGTAGTCTGTAGTATCGTGTAGAGACGATAACTTTCGAAAGATTGATCAGATTGGATTGGGCTTCGGCACACTTCTTTAAGGCCTAAAAAGAAAGAACAAGTTCGTTAACCAGCTATTTTAGATCAAAATTCAAAATGTGAGCACATTTCGAAAATTTGTTAGACAACTTTTTTTCGAAATTCGGAAATTCTATGCACGGTTATTAGTATTACTTGAGAAAAAAAACAATTTATCCCAATGACATTTTTCGATAAAATGAAAACTATTAGAGTTATATCACTTTCAAAATAAATAAAAAAATATTTTAAAAAAAGAACATTTTAAACCGAACAACGCACGATATGAAAAAAAGTCAGGGAAAGAAAAACGTTTCTTTTTATGAGCCCTACAAGAGTATCATAACAACTTTTTGAATTTTTTCGAAAAATCGAAATTTCAAATTTTGATGGCACAAAAAATAATGAAAATATTAAATTTCCATTTTGTAGTCAAACTACGCAAGATACAAAAAAATATTAAAAGAACAAAATTGTGTACCCAAAAAAGGTCTACAAATTTTTTATTAATCACAATTAAACTGTTGGACAAACCACACAAGCTATGAGAAAAATGAATAGAAAGAAGTTGCTCATCCAGCTACAAATTTTATTTAAACAATTTTTCGATAGGACGCTCAGTTTTTTTTAGTCGTAAGAAATAACATTTAAAATAAAAAAATTAATGTTTTGGAAAACGGCACAAGGCAAGAAAAAAAATATTAGGCAAACTTGTTCACTCAAAGAGGATGTACAAATTTGTTATTTATAATTTTTAGAAAGGGCGAGTAGTTTTTTTCACAACAAAATAGTAAAAATTTTCACTAGGATTGTTAAATTTTCAACTAAATGGTTGAATTTTCAACTCAGAAAGATAAATTTACAATCTAAAATAGCTTAGTTAAAATTTATTAAAAAAAATTAATTTTAACAGCAATAACGAGAAATGAAATTTAAACAAACTACATGAATTTCAATCAAATACATGAATTTTCAACCAAACAGTTGAATTTTCATCTGAGAAAGATAAATTTACAATCTAAAATAAAATAGTCGAATTTTTTGTTGAAAAATTGATTTTATCAACAAAAAACACGAATTTCCAACAAAATAGTAAAAATTTTCACTAGGATTGTTAAATTTTCAACTAAATGGTTGAATTTTCAACTCAGAAAGATAATTTAAAATTCATGTATTTGATTGAAAGTCATGTAGTTTATTTAAATTTCATTTTTTTTGTTGTTGTTCAAATTAATTTTTTAACGTGTTGAAAAATTGATTTCACCAACAAAAACACGAATTTCCAACAAAGTAGTGAAAATTTTCACTAGAATTGTTAAATTTTCAATCAAATGGTTGAATTTTCAACTCAGAAAGATAAATTTACAATTTAAAATGGATTAGTTAAAATTTATGTTGTAAAATTAATTTTAACAACAACAAAAAAACGAGATTTCAACAAAATACATGAATTTCAATCAAATACATGAATTTTCAATTAAGAAAGATGAATTGTAATCTAAAATAGAATATTGAAATTTTTGGTTAAAAAATTATTTCTACCAGCAAAAAAAAAAATGCAACAAAATAGTACAACTTTTAACCAAAATAGTTAAATTTTCAACCAGAAAAGTGACTTTTTTTAACTGTAAATTTAGCTATCTCAGTTGAAGATTCATAATTTTAGTGGAAAATTCATGTATTTTGTTGAAAATTCAGCTTTTCAGTAGAAAATAAATCTTTTTGATTGAAAATTCAACTATTATGGTGAAATATCGAGTTTTTTGGTTAAAAATTGAATTTTTAACTGTAAATTCAACAATTTTAGTTGAAGATTCATCACTTTGGTCGAAAAATTATCTTTTTAGTTAAAAAGTAACTATTGTGTTAAAAATTCATTTTTCCTTCGGTAAATAATTAATTTTTGTGAAATCCAAAACCAAAAAAATGATTAAAAATTAAATTTTTGTTTTAAGCAATATTTCCAGGTCTTGGACCGGATATTTTAAAAGTATCCAAAATCATCTTTAATGTTTATTTAATCTTTTAACGCTTAGTCCGAAAATTATAAAATTTTTTATTTATTTATAGCAGACTTTACGGTTTTTCATGTATTTCCATTACAATTTTTTATTTAATTGATTTATTTTCAATTCTCAAGTTTAGGAGTAAGTTTTATTTTTATTTAAACATTTATATTTCAACTTTTCAATTATTTTTTTTTTGTTTTTCCACCTACTAAATTAATAGAACCCAATAGGAAAATCCAACTATTTTTGGTTGAAAGGTAATTCTTTTCGGTAAAAAAGCTTACTATCAAATTTCTGGTAAAGAATTGGTTTGTGGTTGATTTAATTATTTTGTTGAAAATTCAACAATTATGTTGAAAAGTCATCCATTTGGTTGAAAAATCAACAATTTAATTTAATTTTTTATTTTTTGGTTTGAAAATTCATCTCCTTTTGTAAAAATGTCATATATTTTTTGATTAAAAATTTGGTAGAAATTTTAAAACTCTGATAGAAAATTCAACTATCAGGTCGAAAGTTGATTTAATTTGTTTAAACTGATTTTTTTTAGCTAAGGATTTATCATTCTACTTAAAAACTGATTTATTTTGTTGTCAATTCGTCTTTTTTGTTTGAAATTAACAGCCTTTTATTATTTCTTATTATTTTATTTTATTATAATAAAAAAATATATTTTTAAATTAATTTTTTGAACTAAAAATTTAACTTTTATATTCTACATTGTAGAATTATCTTTCGAAGTTAAATATTCCACTACATAGTCAAAAATTTATGCCTTCTGTTGAAAATTCGTCCTTTTGATAGAAAATTGATCTTCTTGCTTGAAACCTTTTTGGTTAAAAATTTTATTACTATGTTGGGATTTTTTTTTTTATTTTAAATCAATTTTTTAATTGAGAATTTACCTATTCTATTTTATATTGTAACTGTATCCTTCTAGGTTAAAAATTCAACTATTTGGTTGAAAATTCATGTAATTGTTTGAAAATACATGTACTTTTTTGAAATGCCGCTTTTTTTTTTTTAATTTAGATTCTTGCTCGCAAATTAACCCCTTTGCTGATAATTTCTCATTTTAATAGAAAACTGAACTATTTTCTTAAAAAATCATCTTTTTGGTTGAAAATTGAAATGCTTGGAGAAAAATTGATCTATTTTGTTGAAATTATTTTCTGTTGGATATTAATTTTTTTTAACTGAAAATTTAACTATTCTACTTCAAATTGTAAATATATCTTCTCAAGTTGAATATTCAACTATTTGGTTAAAAACTCATGCATTTTATTGAAAATTCGTCCCTTTGGTAGAAAATTAATCTACTTGCATGAAAATTCATCCTTTTGGTTGAAAATTTAACTGTTTTGGTGACAAATTTCACTATTTTGTTGAAAATTCATTTGTTTCTGGTAAAATTTATTTTATAACTGAAAATTTAACTATTCTATATTCAATTGTAAATTTATCTTACTCGGTTGAAAATTCAACTATTTGGCTGAAAATTCATGTATCTGGTAAAAATTCTTGCATTTTGTCAAAAATTTGGCTTTTTGATCGAAAATTCAATTATTTGGTTAAAAATGATCTATTTTGTTTAAAATTATATTTTGTTTGTAAACAATTAATTTTTTTAATTGAAAATGTAACTTTTTAACACTTGATATTCCATCTTTGGTTGAAAATTCGTGTATTTTGTTGAAAATTCGTCCTTCAGGTGGATAATTAATCGTATTCTTCTTGGTTCATAATGTGTCCTTACTATTTACAGTTATTTACACCTATTTACAGAAAATCTTATATGTAGATGCTTATTTCTATTTTTTGACTATAGCGCCATTTGGGACGTGTAGCCAGAGAGAGAGAGAGAGAGAGAGAGAGAGAGAGAGAGAGAGAGAGAGAGAGAGAGAGAGCGATAACGCAAACGCATCTTAATCTACTTAAGCTATTACATAACCATAAATTTCTTTTGTCTATAAAAGTTTCAAAATATTTCGATAGAAAATACAGAAATACGTTATTTTTAGAATATTTCATTAGGCACCATCTTTAATTTTTACACAAATTTGAAACCACTGGGATTACAGAATTATAGCTTAAGTGTAACTTTTTTGAAAGATATATTTAAAAATATTCCATTCAAAAATCCAAAATTCAGCTATTTTGAAAATATTTCGTTACCCGCCACCTTGGATTTTTCCAAAATTTTGAACTACTGCGAGCGCAAGATGATTGCTAAAGTCAAACTTTTTTGGAAGAAAGATTGAAAAATATCTAATTCAAAAATACAGAAAGGAGGTATTTAAGAAATATTGAATTGACCGCCATTTTGGATTTTTTTCCAGATTTTGAATTTCTGGGATCATATGAAGATTTCTAATGTCAAACTTCTGTTTCTATCAAGTTCTTCAAACATTTTATTAAAAAATACAGAACTTACCTATTTTTGGAATAATTAATTAGCCGCCATTTCGTATTTTTTCAAGATTTGGGATTTCTGGCATCATGGCATGATTACTGAAGTCTAACTCCTTTCCTTCGCAAGGTTTGGAAATATTTTATTCAAAAATTCAGAAATAAGGTATTTTAGAAATATTAAACTGACCGCCATCCTGGATTTTTTTTATTTTGGATTCCTGGCATCATAGGATGATTTCTAAAGTCAAACTTCTGTGTGCAGAAAATTTTTAAAACATTTTATTAAAAAATACAGAACTGAGCTATTTTTAGAATATTAATTGGCCGCCATTTTGGATTTTTTCAAAATTGGGAAGTTCTGGAAATACTGGATGATTTCTAATGTTAAACTTATTTTTCTAGCAAATTTTGAAAACATTATATTAAAAAATACAAAATTTAACTATTTTTGGAAAACTTAGTTGATCGCCATTTTGGATTTTTTTTAAAACTTAGGACTTCTGAGATCATAGAAGGAGTTTTAAGGTCAAAATTATTTTTCTAGCAAAGTTTTAAAATATTTAATTAAAAAAATAAATTTAAAAAAAAGTCTATTTAATTGGGTAGAAATAAGTGAATTCAAAAGAATTCAATTGAATTAAAAAAATGCAAGGCGATTACGAAGAATTAAATAGAATTTACAAGAATTCAGGATAAATTAATATCAATTTAGGGTGGATTCCAAACAAACGTAGAAGAATTGCAATAAATATTTCAAATCTCTTGAAATCTGTTAAAATTCTACGAAGTCCTTAACAGTTCAAATATTTTAAATTCTTTTACCACTTTTCAAAGCTCTTGAAAATTTCTTGAAAATTTTCTTAAAAATGTAATTCTCTAAAAAGATTCCTTATTTTAAACATTTTTCTACAGATGAAAAAAATAAATTTTTTATTTTTTTCTGAATCTCGTCTCAAATTTCATCTTGAATCTCGTCTCGAATCTCGCCTCGAATCTTCAGTCTTGCCTCGAATCTCGAACATTATCTCGAATAGAATCTCGAACCTTATCTCAAATCTCAAGTCTTGTTTAGAATCATGTCTCGAGTTTTGTCTCGAATCTCGTCTCGAATCTGGAGACTTGTCTCGAATCTCGTCTTCAGTCCCGTGTCTTTTCTCGCTTCTCGAGTATCGTCTCGAAATTTGTCTGGAGCCTTGCCTAGAATCTTGACTCTCGTGTCGAATTTCGACTCTTGTCTTCAATCTCCAACATTATCTCGAATCAAGTCTCGAAGCTTGTCTCAAATCTCAAGTCTCATGTAGAATCATGTCTCGAGTCTTGTCTCGAATCTGGAGACTTGTCTCGAATCTCGTCTTCAGCCCCGAGTCTTGTCTCGCCTTTGGAGTATTGTCTCGCTTCTTAAGTATTGTCTTGAATTTTGACTTTAGCCTTGTCTTGACTCTCGACTCTCGTCTCGACTATCGACTCTTGTCTCAAATCTCAAATCTCGAATCTTGTCTCGAATCTCGAATCGTGTCTTGAATCTCGAATCTTGTCTTGAATCTCGAATCGTGTCTTGAATCTCGAATCTTGTCTCGAATCTCGAGATCACGATAATTTTGAAAAACTGACGACAGATCGACCCTCGATTGAAACTATAAGGGCTTCTGCCTGGGGATACGAAACCCTGAAAAGTAACTGAAGGTGACCTAAGTGACTGTGTAGCAGTCCTGTTGATGAGCAATAAAAATATAAGATATCAGCGTATTTGCTCTCCGAGAAAAGCCACACAGAAACAGTTAATAAAAGATGTACAGTTCAGCGCTTAAACGCAGCTTTATGAGATCCTAGTCATGATTAACAATTCCCCTCCTCCGGACTTAGACACACTCCTCCTTCTTATAGCAGACGACTTGATGCTCCCAGTTCTTATCGCGGCTACGTGCCTATTACCAACTTTATCTCTGACCTTTATTTTCCTCTCGCATTTTGCAATCCAGTCGGCGAATATTAACATCTATATAGCATAGTGTAAATATATGCATGCTAAAATTGCTCCTTTATGAGAAGCAAATTTCTTCAGTCAGTGAAAATTCCTGGTTCGACGAGCTCTCGGGTCAAATTATCTTGGGAATGAAACAAGATGATATTCATTTCGGGGAATTAATAAGGTCTAGTCTGGTATTTGCACCAAATAAATGACTAGGCGGTTTAAAATACTATATATTCACTTTATCCTTTGCTCCTTTCCTTACCTAACTTCTTTCTTCTTTACATCCCCCTTACCTCGCTTTCCCAGATAGCACTTAACTTCCCCTACTTTCCCTCCCGAGCCCTTACTTCACTTGCCTACCCTTTCTCATTTATAATTCCCTTCCCTTATTTACACGCACTTCCTCTACTTCCCCTTCCTAATTTCCAATCACTTTCCCTCACTTGCCTTCCCTTCCTAACTTTCTTGCCTCACCTACCTTCTTTCTCCTCTACATCCTCCTTACCTTGCTTTCCCAGATAGCATTAAACTTCCCCTACTTTCCCTCCCGAGCCCTCACTTCACTTCCCTACTCATCCTCATTCATAATTATCTTCCCTTATTTACACGCACTTCCTCTATTTCCCCACCCTAATTTCCCATCACTCCCCCTCACTTTCCTTTCCTTCCCAACTTCCTTGCCTCACCTACCTTCTTTCTCCTCTACATCCTCCTTACCTTGCTTTCCCAGATAGCATTAAACTTCCCCTACTTCTCATGGAAATCCGTCAGTTTATTAAATTTTTCATCTGTCAATTTATTGAAATTCTCAAAAATTTAGTCGCCGTTTTTGATAAAATATTTCGAATTCTTACTTTTACTTCTAAAATCACTGTCAGCAATTCGAAAAAACCCCTAGTACCGGGTTTAAAGAAATTCTTGTTAATTTATAAAGCTTCGAGAACCCTAAACTTTCGAGTACTCGAGTGTCTTCGAGAACTCGAAATTTTTGAGAACCCGAAACTTTCGAGTAGCTTGAAACTGTTCGAGTACTCGAAGCCGTTCGAGTTCTCGAAAATTTCGAGAACTCGAAATTGCGAGCATGCTCGATCTCGACTCGACTCGAAAAAAGTCGGCTCGACTCGACTCGAAGTTTTGAGCTTTTTGTACACCCTTAAATACCATATATTACTATAGATTTCATACATAGATTATTAAAAATTTTTTTAGATAAAATCTAAAGTTAGATAGATTAAAGTGACTAAAGAGGCCTTTTCCTCTGAAAAAGTGACTTTTTCTTTAAAAAGTTACTAAAAAGGGACTTGAAAAATGTGAAAAAAGCTTGAAAAAAGCTACACTGGTGTACATTGCACAAATGCCAATGTACTCTTCAATGAAAATAAATTAGATGTGACACTTCACGTTTCCAGTTTTCTTTTTTGTTTTCTATAAGCCCTTGGTAGAAAATGAGGAAGTTTAGACAAGTTAGGAACAACGGTTGGATACGACAGAACATGGGAAAGGCACTTGGAGAAATGCGGGATAATTCGTTGGACGTTCGCCAATTTCTAAAGGGCTTACTTGTACATCAAGAGGACCAAGAAGTGTCACAAAAGAGAACCAATTCAATCGAAAGTGTCTTTCGAATAATACGCGGAAGCTTTAGAAGAAATTGAATCAAAATTTTTTAAATCCTCTCAGAAAAAAAGTATTATTTTTTTGCACCTTAATTTGAGCACATTTTTAGACTTGAAGCTAGATTTGAGCCCATATTTTATCTTCAAAGAAGACCTCGTCGTCTTATAAGTTGATTGGAATCAACCAAGAATCGAATTTTTTGAGAAAATAGTTGAATCGTCAACCTGAAGAGATCAATTTAAAAAATAATATTTTTCTGAAAAAGAATTCAATTTTAAACGAAAAAGTTAAATTTGAGTAAAATCTTTAAATTTGTATGCCAAAAGGACGAATTTTAAACAAAAAATTAAATTTAAAAAAAAAATTTAAGTTTCAACCAAATAGTTTAATTTTACACCAAAAAATATGAATTTTCATTAAAAATTTTTATGTTCAACCAAATAGTGGAATTATCTACTAAAGTTGTTGAATTTTTAAGCCCAAAGAAACAAAAACAAATTTTCTACACAATACTAGAACTTTCAACTCAAAAATATGAATTAAAAAAAAAGTACATTTCCGACCTAAACATTTGAATAATGAACAAAATTGTTAACTTTTTAATAAAATAATTTAATTTTCAAACAAACAATAATAATTTTCAACCAGAAAAGATGAATTTTTAACCAAAAAATAACTGCAGATTTTTAAATTCGAAAAGATAAATTTTAAACAAACAAATTAATTTTTAGCCAACAAAGATGAATTAAAAAAAAAATAATTCTTAACAAAAAATATAATAATTGACATTTCGAGCAAAAGGGAGAACTTTTCAAACAAAATAGTTGAATTTCCAAAAAAATAGTTTAATTTTTAACCAAAAACTATTGAATTTTCAACTCGAAAAAATGAATATGCAACAAAAAAATATTTTTTTTTGTAGTTGAAGATTCATAATTGTAGTTGAAAATTCATAATTGCAGTTGAAAATTCATCTCTTCGATTGAAAATGTAACTATTTGAATGAAAATTCGTCTTTTTGAGTTGAAAATTCAAATATTTGGTTGAAAATTAACTTTCTTATTAAAAAATTCATATTAACAGGTTGAAAACTACTCGGTTACTAGTTGAAGTACTTTGTTAAAAATGCATTATTTGGGTTAAGGATTCAATTAATTGGGTAAAAATGTATCTCTTAAAAAAAAAATACTCTAACTTGAAATATTAGGTATATGAAGTGTTTTAATTTGAATTTAATGATTTTTAATTTAATTTTTAATTTAATGATTTAATGAATTTGAATTTAAACTGTATTAATTTAAAGAACAAGAATTTATTCCACTATTTTCGTAAAAAATCGACTCATTTCCCCTGTTCCGGAAATATTTGAAATCGGTATCATAAAAAAAAATCTCTCAAAGTTTCTTGATTTGTAATATCTTGAATTTCTGTTTATAATTTTCAAGAAATGAATCGCAACTTTGTAGAAAAGGGTAAATTTGGTCAAATTTCTCGATTTTGAGTGCTTCAGGAGATTTTTTACATTTAACGGGAAAAGGCGGTAAAGGGTGGACAAGGGGATTATATAAAAATGGGACGAACTGTGAAAAAATCTTTAAAAATCAATATTTTGGCATGATTTAAATAAATGTAATAGTCAATGGCAATGGAACAAAAATTGAAATAAAAAAATGGCAAAAAATGCTTGCAGCCGGAATCCAGCCTGGAATATCCGGTTACAAACTCGGAGCATTACCACCTAATTTTACCGGGAGATGAAAGACTCATTTGGAATACTAAAGTAACTGAAATTTATGAAATTAGGTTGCTGAGAACGAAATTCAGTAACTTTTATAGTAAATTTACTACATTTTTATTAAAATTCAGAAACGGTATCTGAAAATTACAAAAATAGTTTCCTGAAATTCCTAAGTTCGAAGCGGACAAAGCATGGTGGTTATGGTCATGGGCGGCAAAGAACTGCAAAAGTTTGCGTTGAATTATAACGAGACAGTAAACTTATTTCTTCGATATAGAATTATCTCAAACGTGAAAAGGATTCGAAATTTGCACGAGAAGAAGAAACTGAATTAATAATTAATCCAGGTTTCAATTCAATGATGAGTCCGCTGTTTACGTCAAATGTCGTCCTCTTGGTTAGATAGGTTATATCTGTAATTTTGAGTCGTTCCGTTGGTTCATTAATTTTAATATAAATTTACAGTATATATTTGTTTAAACAATATAAATGACAGTGAGACTATATGTGAGCAAAGTTTATATGTAAATGACGATGTATGTATATAGGATATATAATATACTTAATAGGGTGGTCCAAACTTCCGAATAATAAAATTTCCGAATTAAAAAATTCCGAATTGGAAAATTCGTGAGTAATAAAATTTTCGAATAATAAAGTTACCGAATTGGAAAATTCCCGAATAATAAAATTTCCTAATAATAAAATTCCTGAATAATACAATTCCCGAGTAATGAAATTTCCGAATTAAAAAATGCCCGAATTGGAAAATTCGCGAGTAATAAAATTTCCGAATAATAAAATTCCCAAATTGGAAAAATCCCGAATAATAAAATCCCTGAATTATAAAATTCCCAAATAATAAAATTTCCGAATTAGAAAATTCCCCAACAATTTATAATATTACCGAATTGGAAAATTCTTGAATATAAAAATTCCCGTCATTCTGTAATATTACCGAATTTGAAAATTCCCGGATAATAAAATTCACGGCAAAAAATTGCCGAATTATAAAATATTCGAACTAGAAAATGTCCCGAATTTAAATAATTATTTTTCTTGCAAATATTATTTATTTATTAAAAATACAATAGTCAAACATTTTTATTTAAAAAATAATTATTTTTAATGTGTAAAGTTTCTAAAATTGTTGTTTGAATTTAAAATAACAATAATTGAACAAATATATTTCTGGATGATTTTTTTTCAATTATTGTTATTTTAAATTCAAACAATAATTTTAGAAACTTTAAACATTAAAAATATATTTTTTTAAATACTTCATTATTTTATTTTTATTCAATAAATAATATGTATAAAAAAAGGTTTAAATTCGGAAATTTTATTATTTGGAAATTTTATTATTCGGAAATTTTCCAATTCGAGAATTTTACAGCATCGGGAATGTTTATTTTTCGGGATTTTCATTCGTCCCGTAATAATAATTTTCGATAAAAATATTTGACAGAAATACTAAATTAAAGAAATTCTAGAAAAAATTCTAAATAAGTATTTCTTCGAGAATAGACGTTTTTTAAAACGAAACTCAATAAAAATTCATCTTCTCGATTAGTGTTTTCAATTTTCTTATTATTAAAGTTTTTCGTAGAGAATTATCTAGCGAACCTGCTAAATTGTATTATTTCAGAAATTCCACTTTTTTCTTTCGTAATGAATGAAATAAAAATTGTTCTTAAAAATAAATGAATTGAAAATATTGAATTACATTGTTTATTTGATTTTTTCAGTTATCGGATCCGACTGTTGGAGTAGATTTCTTTGCTAGACTGATAGAAGTTAAAGATGGCACAAGAATCAAATTACAATTGTGGGACACAGCTGGTCAGGAAAGATTTAGGTAAGTAAAATTTAATTTTTATTTAATTAAATGAATTAATAACGAATAATTTTACAACCATTCCTCTCCTGATCTTTAGAAAAATAGTAAAAGTTAACATTTTTTGGATATCTAACAAAATTATTCAATTTCATTTTAAATTTAAATTTAATTTATTAAATTATTAATTAGCAAAAATAATATTAACATCAGGTAATTAAAATATCGACGGGGATTTTTATGTTGTATATACTGACATGCAACTTAAAAGTGGTTTATATATTTTATTACTCTAATTCTTAGTCCGAGCAGAGAATTTGTGAAAAAATCTGAATTCTCACTTGGAATAGGGAATTTTCTAAAAGAATTTCAATTCTGACTTGGCACAGTGAATTTTCTAAAAGAATTATAATTTCAACTTTGAGACAGGAAAGTTTCTAAAAGATTTATAATTTTAAGTTGGAACAGGGAATTAAAAAAAGATATATAAAATATTCACATAAAGAATTACTATTATCCTGACTGGGAACAGGGAATTTTCGGAAAGAATTATATTTTTTAATTTGAGACAGGGAATTTTAGTAAAGAAATATAATTTTGACGGTTGGGACAAGGAATTCTCGCAAAGAATGATAATTTTGACTTTTAAACTAGGAATTTCGTAAAGAATTTCTTTTTTGATTTTCGAACAGGTAATTTCGGAAAGAATTATAATTTCACTTTGGGACGTGGAATTTTCTAAAAGAATAATAATTCTGAGATAGAACTGGAAATTTCCACAAAGAATCATAATTTTTAATGTCGGACAGGGAGTTTTCGTAAAGAATTATAATTTGACTTGAACCAGGGAATTTGTGACGTGGAACAAAAAATTTGGAAAAGAATTTCTATTCTGATTTAGAAGAAGGGAAATAAAAAAACCCGGAATTTCCGTAAATAATTATCATTTAGACTTTGGGACAGGGAATTTCCGTAAACAATTATAATTTAATCTTTGGGACAGGGAATTTCCGCAAAGTATTCTAATTTTGGTTTTCGAACCGGGAATTTTCGTAAAGAATTTTTATTTGACATGGAACAGACAATTATTAACATCAAACTCGAATTTTGGAAAAGAATTTCTATGCTGATTTAGAAGAAGGGAATTAAACAGAATTCTAAGTCAGAAATCGTCTTAATTTGAAACTTTTCTCTTCCAAATTTTGAAAAAAAAGAAGTTACTATATTTCTGAATTGTAATGGAAAAGTTCGTAAATAAATATAATTCTGACTTGGAACAACGAATTTTGGAAATTAATTTAATTATGACTGGTGTAGGGATTTTTCTAAAAGATTATAATTCTAAGTTTGGACGGAGAATGAATAAATTAAATATTAAAAAATTCACATAAAGAATTATAATTTTGAGTCTGGAACAGGGAATTTCATAACGAATTATAATTGTATTTTGGAACAGGTAATTTTTTACATGGAATGGGAAAAACGACACAAGAGACGAAAGAAATGAAAAAACAAAAGTTGTTCAACCAAAAAATATCTACAAGTTTTGTTATAAACTCTTGTTACAAAAATATATTAAAAATAAAAAAATTAACTTTTTGGAAAAATGACACAAAAGCTACAATAACATTTTATTTAACAAATTTTTTTGCCTAAATTATATCTACAAATTTTCTTAGAACCACTTTACGCTAGGATGAGTATTTTTGATTTAAATCGTAAAGATAACATTGAAAGTAAACAAATTAATTTTATGAAAAACGACACAAGTTGCAACAAAATGTTTAATAACCATTTTTTTAATGGAATGCGCCCTTTTTTAATTATAAAAACAAGACAATGAAAATAAGTATGTTTCAATACCAATGCATATTATTATTATTATTATATCATTAAGCCGTTTCCCTTTCGGGGTAGGCGTGAATTGTTTAATTTTTCAACGTTTTTAATTTAAAATTATTCAATTTGGAACACTTTAAACCTTAAATTTCGGCATTGTCAAAATTTGAAAATGTAAATTAAACAGTTTTGAATTATTTAAATTAGAAATTGTCCAATTTTAGGGAAAGAAATTAAAAAATTAAGTTCAATTTAATTAATCGTCAAACTTTTCAAATATTCAATATTGAACGCTTTTAATGTCAAGCGTTCAATTTCAAAAATGCGCAATTACAAACTGTTTAATTTTTTAACGATATTATAATTGCTATTATAGAGTTTTTAATTATTGAAATTGCAAATTGTCGAATTTTAAAGAAAGAAATACAAAAATTAATTAATTAAATTTTAATAATCGTCAAATTTTTAAATATTCAATATTGAACGCTTTTAATTCCAAGCCAATCAATTTCAAAGTTGTGAAAATTCAAACTGTTTAATTTTTCAACGTTTTTGATTTAAAATTATTCAATTTGGAACACATTAAACCTTAAACTGCTGTATTGTCAAAACTTGAAAATGTAAAATGAACAGTTTTGAATTATTTAAATTATAAATTGTCCAATTTTAGAGAGAGAAATTTAAAAATTTAAAAGGTCAATTTTATTAATCGTCAAACTTTTCAAATATCCAATTTTGAACGCTTTTAATGCCCAGCGTTCAATTTCAAAAGTGTGCAATTAGAAACTGTTTAATTTTTGAACGCTTTTCAATTTTAATTAATTAATTTTGAACACTTCAAACCTTAAATTGCTGCATTTTCAAAACTTAAAAATGGAAATTATAGAATTCTGAATTATTCAAATTCGAAATTGTATGAATCGTCAAATTTTTCAAATATTTAATTTTGAACACTTTTAATTACAAATTATAATTAGAATTTTTAACTTAATCAATTCTCGAAAAAAATTTCTTCTACTTGATAATAAAGTTATCTTGAAATTTAAATCATATTTTTTGTTTAAAGAAATTTGAAATGATATAAATAATTGATCAAGAATAAAAAAAAGAATTTTCGACAAATTAGTTCAATCTTCAACCAACAAAATGAAATTTTAACTAATTATTTTTATAACTATTTTTTATTGTATATTTTTAGTTAAGAGCATTAATTTAAAACAAAATAATTAAATCTTTAACAAATGAAATAATTTTTTCAAACTTTCAATCCAGTAGTTGTATTTTCCACCAAAAAGATTACTTCTTAACAAAATAGTTGAATTTTCGATTGAATAATTAGATTTTCAACAAAATAGTTTAATCTTCATCCAATAAATAATCTTTCAACAAATTTGTTTAATTTTCAACCACAAAATATGAATTCTCAACAAGAAATCTAATAAATGAGTTGTCAACTGAGAACGATCAATTTTCAGCCAGGAAGGGAATAAATAAATTTTCAGATAAGAAAATTAATTTTCAACAAAATAATTAAATCTTCAACGAATTAAATAAATTTTTTAACTTTCAACCCAGTAGTTTTATTTTCGACCAGAAATGTGACTTACAAACAAAAAGTTGAATTTGCAACTTAATAATTAAATTTTCAACCAAAAATATAATAGTATTTTTCAATTGACAACACATGAAAAGCAACCTACATGTGCTGAATTATAAAATTTTAAGAAAAAAAGGGTTATATTCAAGTTGTCAGTCTGTTTGCCTAACAAATTTAACCTCCAAGTCAATCAAACCAAAATAAGAAATTCTTTAAAACTCTTTTCTCACGTAAAACTAAAATTTAGTAATTTCATTTAAAATCGATCTCAATGTTTATTAACCTCACTTCCGATTCAAAATTAAATAATTATTGTGCCTTTTAAAAAAAGTGGAAAAGTTTCTAACTTGAAGCGCGACGTCAAAGTTTTCCGAAAAACTAACCTAACTTTTGGTTCGAAATAAATAAAAACTCGACAGTCTACAAAAACAAAAGTCGACTCACCAATTAACCGGTTTCTCCTTTGGTCAAGAAGCATCCAAAAAAAATCACAAATGTCACACAAACTCAAAACGTGAACAAACAAAACAGTCCACAAAACAAGTCACTTAGTCACAGTAAAACGAAAAATCCAAGGACCGGCACAGTAATATAATATCTCTCGATAAAATAATAGTAAAGTTGAAAAACTGTTTTGACGCGAGATATTTGTACGAGGGTGTTCGGAAGTACGGAAAAAAGAACAGCGAACTGGTAGCGACCCACTCGGCTCGAGAACTCGCGCTATACTGGAGGAGAATCTTCGCGCTTATTCCATGGGAGTCCAGTGCGCAACTCGGCGTGCGCCGCTCATATGGGAATTCGTGTGGTACGTACGACACGGTCAACCCTCATCAGAAGGAATTTTGAGACCCATTCGCTTTATCATGGAAATGCAGGGGTCGCTGCACCAACAAAAAACAAAAAAAATATCTTTATAGATATAGAATAAAGAGGCCGAATCTTAAGATTGTTATTGCGAGCCTCTACTTCCTCTTTTTTATTTATCTACGGCTTTATCTTGCAACCCCTTCTTATAGCTCTAGCTCGGACGGACTTCCGGTCTTTTCTGACTTTCCGCCCCAAGGACAAATTTGTTTGGTTGAAGATTCATCTTTTTACTTTGGAATTAATTTGTTTGTTTACAAATGTATATTATTTTATATTTTATTATTAATATATTATATTATTAATTCATTTTAAAATTTAAACTAATATAGGAATTATAATTTGCATGTATAATATATTAACCCCTTCGTCAAAATTCGAAAATTCAAAATGGCAGAAGAAAATACAGAAAACGGCTTGATTTGGATAAATTTCGTTACTTAAGTGTTTTTGAGGTCGGTGAATCCGAATCTGAAGTCAAAACTCGAAAATTCAAAATGGCGGAAGAAAATACAAAAAACGGCTTGATTTGGATAATTTTCGTTAATTACGTGTTTTTGGGGTCGCTGATTCCGAATCTGAAGTCAAAATTCTAAAATTCAAAATGGCGGAACAAAATACAAAAAACGGCTTGATTTGGATACATTTCGTTACTTACGTGTTTTTGCGGTCGCTGAATCCGAATCTGAAGTCAAAATTCGAAAATTCCAAATCGCGGAAGAAAATACAAAAAACGGCTTGATTTGGATAAATTTCGTTACTTAAGTGTTTTTGAGGTCGGTGAATCCGAATCTGAAGTCAAAACTCCTATCAGGTTAGAAATTCATCTTTTTTAATATTCCTCAAATTCGTCTTTTTTCGTTGAATTAATCTTGTAGGTAATTCTTTTTAATTTTGGTTGAAAAGTAATTTTTCAAACTGAAAATTAATTTTTTTGGTTGAAAATTCAGTTGGTTAAAAATTCAACTATTTTGTTGAAAGTTAAATTACTTTGTTGAAAATTCATTCATTCCTCAGTATTGTTTTTTATTTTGTTAACACAACCGAATTTCAAAGAAGAATCTAATTTTGTATTGAAACTGTTTTCAACTAAATCAATGCTACATAATCCTGAATTAGATTTAGTACTCTGGGTATCTCCCTCTAATATAAAAACACAAACGACATTCTAAAAAACACAAATTTATTTTTGGGGGTTATTTAAAATACAAAAATACGTATCATCGATTAAAATAAACTATATAAGTTATTCGAACTCCAACTATAAATCTTATAAATTGCTTCCAAAAACACATAGTTTGAGCATTTGCTTGCGCAGAGTCTAAATCATGGACTATGTTGTGAAATGGAAGAAGTGATGATAGTATTAAAGTTGATTTTTAAAAGCATTTTTTCAACGCAGGACAAAATTTGGAATCGATCGCGAGGGCAACTGGCAAGGCAATCTTAATACTGAAACCTTTCAGGTTTGCCAGAAGTTTAATAACGTCCGTGGGTTGATTTTAGTATCTCCTACATTAATTTCAATATTCATCCGTCAGACGTGATTACAATCCAAATAATCTATTAACATATATACAGACTCTCAATTCACATGTTGCAAATTACATCTCGCAATAAGATAAGATGTGAAAAGAGCTCAGCTGATGAAAGTGACCAAGCCTTGTTCACCACTAGAGCTTGAGTAATTAAACTATCTTATCCCCTAATTCGTACATTATTGACAGATTCCAATAATGTACTCGCCTAATTATAATTTAATCTAGAGTCCTCTAATTGGTTAACCAGGATACCAATCATTTATGTGTATACAAAAAAACTGGTGCGTTACCATCTTCAGCTGAGCTCTTTTGAGGAGAGTAACATGATCTTACATTAAAACACCACGCGCACAGCGGAGCCATTCTTCGGTTGCAATCACTGATCAGGTGGCGGAGATGTGATTTTTCTCTTAAATAGAAGAATGTGTGGTTCTGAAACAAAAGAATTTTATTCATTAATATTAATTTCAACTCAGAACAGGCCTCGGACTCACTTCAGAGATCAAAAATAGTCTCATCAATTTTATTTCATGTCAAAATAGTGTCACACAATTTTTCAAGTATTAAAAATAAACTTCAATGTTTATTTCTAATGTTATTCTTTAGTCTATAAATTATCAACATTCCTATTTATTTATCGTATGCAGAATTAAAATCCAATAAGAAAATCCAACTATTTTTCGTTGAAAGTTCATTATTATCGATTGAAAAGTCTATTATTAAATTTTTCGTTAAGAAAAAATCTTTTTTATTTACAAATTTTATCATTTGGTTCAAAATTGAATTCTTTTTTTGAAAATTTAACAATTTGAAATTGTATTTCTTTCTTGACTAAAAAATTTTGTTTTTCTTGAAAATTCAACTACATATTTTGTTCATCTTTTTGGTTTGAAAATGTATCTCTTTCCATAGAAATTTCATATTTTTTGGTGAAAACTTAAAATTTTTTTAAGTTTTGAAAGGATTCCAAAATAATAAAAAATTTGAAACAAAATGTAGGTTTTTGAAGATTACCAAAAAAAATTAGAAATAAATTCTGGGGAAATTTAAAAAGATTTCAAAACATTATGATTTCCTAAAATTTCAAACAAGTATGTAAAACATTCGAGTAAGTTTACGAGATATTTCAAAGTTTTGAAAAGATAAAAAAATAATTTAAAACTTAAAAAGATTTTAAAACATTTAAAACTAAGTCTAGATTTTTTAAGACTTTATAGAATTTTAAAAGGTTTCGAAGGAATTAAACATTTTTCTTTAGATTCCTAGGAAAAAAAAAAAATAAATAAAAATTTAATGAAGATTTTTGAAGATTTTGAAACCAATTTAGAACCTTTTCAAGAGAATAACGTATTTTTTGCTCGAAAATTCAACAATTTGGTAGAAAATTTATGTATTTTTTGACAATTCGTCTTTTTTGGTGAAAAATAATTTGTTTGGCCCAAAATGCAATTTTTTGGTTGAAAGTTATTCTGTTTTTGTTAAGGATTCTAGTATTTTGTTGACATTTTTTTTTTTAATCCAACTATTTTTTCAATTAAATTAAAATCTTATTTTTTTTAAATATCAACTATTACAATCTTGTTGAAAAATCGTCTTTTTAGGTTGAAAATTCATTTCCTTGGTTTAAAGTTGAACTACTTTCTTAAAAATTAATTTTTTTGTTGGAGAATCATATTTTTTTATTGAAAATTCTTCTTTTTTTATTAAAAATTATTGCTTTTAACTGACAATTTAATTTGTTTTTTAATTCCAACTGATTGGTTGAAAATTCATATTCTTGGCTCGAAAATTCAACAATTTGGTAGAAAATTATCTTTTTGGTTGAAAATTATTATTTTTTTGGTTCAAAATGCAACTGTTTGGTTGAAAATTATTTTGTTTTATTTGAGGATTCAAGTATTTTATTGAAAATTCGTTTTTTTTTTTGGTCAAATTCAACTGTTTTTATTTTAAATTAAAATACATTTTTTTTAATACGAATCAACTCGTATCAACTATTACATTTTTCGTTTAAAGTTCAACTCCTTGGTTTAAACTTGAACTACTTTTTTAAAAGTGCATTTGTTGGGTTAGACATTCATAATTTTAGTTGAAAATTCATTTTTTTATTCAAAATTAATTTTTTTAAACTGAAAATTGAACTATTTTGTTGAAAATTCAACTGATCGGTTGAAAAATAACTTTTTTGTTGAAAATTCATATTCTTGGCTCAAAAATTAAACAGTTTGACAGGAAGTTTAATGATTTGGTTGAAAATTTATGTATTTTGTTGAAAATACGTCTTTCTTGGTTAAATACAACAGTTTTTTACATTAAATTAAAATGTTTTTTGTTGAAATATCAACTATTACATTTTTTGTTGAAAAACCATCTTTTTAGGTTGAAAATTCATTTCCTTGGTTTAAAGTTGAACTACTTTCTTAAAAATTAATTTTTTTGTTGGATAATCATTGTGTATAAGACGATATTCTATTTTTGTGGGAAAATGTCAAATGTACCGATTATTACGGTGACAGGGTGGATAGTAAAATCGCAATTAACATAGCTGTACGCACTAGGATGGTCGAAAAAAGCATTGCAAATTTTGATATCTCAAATTTTTATGCATACCCACCGGTAATTCATTCAAATCCACACAAAAATAAGTCGATTTTTTTGTTTGAAGAAAGAAAATTAAGTTTAAAGGTGATGCAAGCCCTATAAAGTTTAAAACGTATTTCTCATAAGAAAAAGGACCTTTTTGTAAATGTTATTGAATATTGTCAATATTAGTTGATTCGAGTTAAAAATCAACGTTTCTTTTTAAAATTAGGGCTCTTACTTGAATTACGTAACAATACAAATGGGTAGAGGGGTCCAGAGATTTTGTTACGATTTTTTTATGGATACATTAATTTATTTACGGAATTTGTAAGTTCGATAATGAAACAAATAACTTGCAGTGCTTGTACAGAAATTAAATACCAATTAAGTGAAAAACAAACCTAGTCACCAAAAATTTCAAAAAATATCAGTGACATTTTTCCCCAATTCTCGGACAAATTCAAAAAGTTTACCGAAAACTTGCAAATTTTATCACTTTTGTAGGTTTCCATGAGAGTTAGCACAAGGCGGGTTTTTTGGAGCCCATAAAACACATTTAGCGTAAAATACAACAATTCTACAATTTTAATAAAAATTCTAAGATTTTATAAAAAATTTAAATCTTCCACCAAAAATTTAAACTTTTTCATGATTTGGTATAATTATGAAATATTATTAAAACTTTTAAAATGTTACCAAAAATTTAAAACCTTCAGCAAAAATTAAATCTTTTTATTCATTGGGTAGATATCCATTGAATTCAAAAATTTTTCCAAGAAGTTGAACATTTTACCAACGCTGTAGATTTCCATGGAAACTACCGCAAGGAGGACTTATTGCGCACAGTACACAACTTTGGGTTCAAAATTAGTAAGTTTCGCAAATCTATGCAAATTTCAAAAAGTTCACCAAAAGTTTAAAATTTGATCAATTTTGTAGATTTTCATGAGAGGCAGTATCATAGGAGTTTCCGGAGATCAGGACACACATTTGGGGTAAAATAGATAAATTCTACAATTTTCATAGAAATCCAAAAATTTTACGAAAAATTGAAAACTTATAACAAAAATAATTGTTCTTTTCTGATATCCTACCGAAAATCTGAACGATTTCTATATAAGATTGCCTAGAAGCACATAATCCAGAATTTACCCCTTCCTAGATGACACTGGGCGAATGCTAGACTCAAAAGGGCCGCAGGTAAAACTGATTAGACACAACCAGATGAACTATAGGCTAACCATAGACAAGGCGACGGTCATCAAATCATCCTAGATTTTCGCTAGAGGAGCGGAGTCTAGAAAGTATCTAAAAATAATCTAGCTATCCGTTAGAGTATTGTAGATTACCATGAATGTCAGTACAAGGGTGATTCTCGGATCATATAACACACATTTGGGTTCAAAATTAAAAAGTTCCACAATTCTACGCAAGGTTCGAAAATTATACCAAAAAGTTGAAAATTTCATCCATTTTGTAGATTTCCATGAAAGCTGGCACAAGGGGAATTTTTAGAGCACAGAACGCACATTTGGGTTCAAAATTAATAAATTTCACAAATCTACGCAAAATTCAAAAAGTTTACCAAAAAGGTTACCATTTGAGCCATTTTGTAGATTTCCAATAAAGCTAGCGCAAGCGGGATTTTCAGAGCATGGAACGCACATTTGGGTTTAAAATTACTAAACTCCAGAATTCTGCGCAAGGTTCAAAAAGTTTACCAAAAAGTTTAAAATTTCATCCTTTTCATAGATTCCCATGAATGATACATCAAAGTGCTTTCGGAGCACAGAACGCACATTTGGGTTCAAAATTACTAAACTCCACAATTCTACGCAAGGTTCAAAAGGTTTACCAAAAAGTTGAAAATTCCATCCATTTTATATATTTCAATGAAAGCTAGTGCATGAAGGTGCTTTCTGAGCACACAAGAGAACTTTGGGATTAAAATTAATAAATTTCACAAATCTACGCCAAATACAAAAAGTTTACCAAAAAGGTTACAAATTTTACTATTTTATTAATTCCCATGAAAGCCAGCCGAAGGGAGATTTCCCGAGTACAAAACACAACTTTGAGTTCCAAATTAATAAATTTCACAAATCAAAGCAAAATTCTAAAAGTTTACCAAAAAGGTTACAAATTGACCAATTTGGATATTTCCATTCAGGCTAGCGCAAGGGGGATTTTCAGAGCACAGGACGCACACTTGGGTTCAAAATTAATAAATTCCACCATTCCATAAAAATTTCAAAATGTTTACAAAAAAGTTGAAAAGTTGATCAATTTTGTAGATTCCCATAAAAGCTAGCGCAAGGGGGTTTTCGGATCACAGAACACACATTTCGGTTTAAAATTAATAAATTTCACAACTCTACGCAAGGTTTAAGAAGTTTAATGGAGAGTTAAATATTTCATTTACTTTGTAAATTTCCATGAATGCTAGAGCAAGGGGTTTTCTAGAGCACAGAACACACATTTGTGTCTAAAATTAACAAATTCCACTATTCTACGCAAGGTTGAAAAAGTTTACCAAAAAGATAAAAAGTTGATACATTTTGTAGCTTTCTATTAAAGCTAGCGCAAGGCGGATTCTCGGAGCACACAACACAAATTTGTGTTCAAAATTAATAAACTCCCAAACTCTACGCAAGGTTCAAAAAGTTCACCGAAAAGTTGGAAATTACATTCATTTTATAGATTTCCATGAATACTAGAGCAAGGGGGTTTCAGAGCAAAGGGCTCACATTTTTGTTCAAAATTAATAAATTCCACTATTCCACGCAAGGCTGACAAATTTGACCAAAAAGTCGAAAATTTCATCCGTTTTATAGATTTCCATGAATACTAGAGCAAGGGGTTTTTCGGAGCAAAGGGCTCACATTTTTGTTGAAAATTAATAAATTCCACTATTCCACGCAAGGCTCACAAATTTTACCAAAAAGTCGAAAATTTCATTAATTTCGGAGATTTCCATGAAAGCTAGCACAAGGGGGATTTTCAGAGCACAAAACGCACAATTGGGTTCAAAATTAATAAACTCCGCAATATTTTAAACAAAAAGTAAATTTTCTACAATAATTGTTGAACTTACAACCGAAAAAGACGAATTTTTAATAAAAGTTGCATTTTCATCCAAGAAAAATGCAATTTCAACTAAAATCGATAATTTTTCAATTAAATTGACAAATAAAAAAAGTAGTTGAATTTTTATCCAAAAAACATTTCAGTTGAATTTTCAACACTGAGATATGAATTTCAAACAAAAATTAAATTTTTTATGAAAATTATTAAATTTTCAACCCGAAAAGACAAATTTTCAACAAAACAGTTGCATTTTCAACCAAAAAGGATGATTTAACAAAATTGTTGAATTTTCAAACAAATAATAACATTTATAACTAAAAAGATAATCTTCAAGAGGAAGCCACTGAAAAAAAAAGAAATATAAATACAAGGCAAAAAATTACTAATAAGAATATTATATTAATTAATATTGAAATACCAGCATATTAAACTTGTAACATTTTTAGCCTAGAATCTTTTATGAACGGAATAAAACAATTTCAAATTTATTCTTCTTAACAGTTAATTTAAGTTTTAGAAATTTCCTGGCTTTTACAAGATTTCTTTTGTTAATTCCCGTACTTTTTCTTGCCCAGTAAAATTCCCTGACTTTTTTTTAACTCTTTCTGGCAACAAAGAAATAACATCAAATATAATTAGTTTTTAACAATCTTTTACAGTCTTATTTAGAATAAAAGAAAATAATTAAATAATCTCAAATCTCTGTTTAGGTCACTGCTTGCAGTTCTCTCTTTCTAGCCGGAAAAGCAGAAGAAACACCAAAACGATGCAAAGATCTTGTGGAGGCAGCAAAATCTCTCTTAACGGAAGATGTCTTCAAAACCTTCGGTGACAATGCTAAAGTAATTATTTAAAAAATCTTATGCCCCACTGTGGTGAAAAACTGGAATTTACTTTTCGAAAATGTCTACAGTTTTCGATTTTAACCTATTTAAAACAAATTTTTTAGAACTAAAGAGCATTCTATTCTTAAAACGTTTATGAAGCGATATTTTTAATTTTCTTATTTTTGTTTAAATTACCTTTTCATTTTCTATGGGTGGAAATAACTGATCATACTTATTAGAATCCAGAAAATTCTGAATTATTTTATTTTAATTAGCAAGTCTCTGAAGCAAAAATTTGTAAAGCTATATACAAATTTTCTATTCTGTAGCTTAAATTATTTTTTACAAAGTTTTATTTAGCAAATCAATAGGTAAAAAATGCAATTTAATATTTTTTAATTACTAAAGAATGAAATTTAATATTTTTTGATCGCTAAAAAATATGGGTTAATATTTGCTTAGTACTTACAAAAATAAAAGTCAATATTTTGTATCTAAAAATTACAAATTAATATTTTATTTATTACTACAAAAATAAAAGTTAATATTTTTTTCATCACTGGAAAGCTACAACTTGAAATTTTAAATAATTAATGAATATTTTATTATAATAATTTAAAAAAATAGAAAATATTTATGCAGAAAAAATTCAACGAAAAATAATAATAGACTAAAAAGTAAAAAAAAAAATATCTCTTCGTTCGTATGTTAAGAATTTAATGTTATTTAATTATTTTTAGAAACCTTTTAAACCGTTTAATATTTTTTGAATAGTAAATTCCAGATTTGCACCCTTCGATTTGGATTAAACTTTTATTATAAACATTTTTATTTCATTTTCAGGAAGAAGTGATGACATTTGAAAAAGTCCTGCTGAAGACGATTAATTTTGAGTTTAGCGTAGAACACCCCTACAAATTTTTGTTAAAATACGGAAAATATTTGAGGGGCGATAAGGCAAAGGTCGAAAAAGTGGTACAAAGGGCGTGGAACTTCATGAACGACAGGTAATTATCTCCATCTTTTAGTATTTTTTATACGAAATTTGAAATTCCAAGATTATAGTCAGGGCCTAAAATATTTTAAATTTCAGATTACACACAAGTAGCAAAAAAAAGTATTCTTTCAACTAAATTGATCGAATTTCATGTAAAAATATTGCATTTTCAACAAAATAGATGAGTTTTTAACCAAATAGTTAGTTTTTCAACCAAAAATGATTTTACAGTCAAGAAAGAAAAAAATGTCAACTACATTGTTGAATTTTTAAGCTAAAACGACGAATTTTCTACAAATTAGTTGAATTTTTAACACTTAAGTTAATTTTAAGCATAATTGTTTTTTTTTTCTTCCAAGATAATTGAATTTTTAACCCAAAAAGACAGGTTTTCAACCAGAAAAGATTTTAATTTTGAATAAAAAATAGTTAAATTTTTAACCCAAAGCATGACTTTTTAACAAAATCGCCGAACTTTTTAAAAAAATTAAATTTTCAACTAAATACATGATTTTTTTACAAAATAGTTACATTATCAACCACAGTGATTAATTTTCAACTATAATGACGAATTCTCAACCAACAAAAAATTAACGAAGTCAAACCAAAAAATAGTTAAATTCAACCAAAAAATAAATAAATATTCAGCGAAAAATGTAACAGTTCATATTGCAACTAAAAAGATGAATTCTTAAGGTAAAATGTAATATTTTATGTTTCCGCCAGACATTTTTTTTTATTTTAAATCAAAAACAGTTGAATTCAACCAAAAAAGACCAATTTTCAACAAATGAATTGAATTTTCTACATAATATTTGTATTTTCTAACAAAATAGTTGAATTTTTAACCCAAAATATGAATGTAAATCAAAAACTTATTTATCAACCAAAAAGATGAATTTTAAAAAACAAAAAGGTGAATTTTCAACCCAGAAGTTTAATTTTTGACCAAAAAGAATAATTTTCTACAAAAAGGTGATTTTTCAGATAAATACATGAATTTTCAACCAAATAGTTGAGTTTTAAAATAAAAAATTAAGCTACAACCAAAAACAGTTGCATTTTCAAGGAAGTAGTTTATTTTTGTAACCAAAAAAAAAACGAATTTTTTAGAAGACAATTGAATTTTCACCCCGAATAGTTAAATTTTGAAGAAAAAAAAATCATTTTCACCAAATAAAATATGAATTTTCATCTAAAAAAGATAAATATTCAACGTTCTTCTTTATTCATAATGTGTCCCGTAAGGGTTTACATGACTTCCATTTCTTACAATATTTCTGTCTACATATTTTCTAAATCTTATCCTTACTATTTACATGAGGATGGGGGGGGCAAAATATATAAAAATTGGTAACGTAGTTTATGGCTGAACCCTTATATAAAATTCCATTTATATTTCGTACTTGAAAATAGGAGGTGGAGGGGGGGTCAGCTTCAGTATCACGTGACGTTGTAAAGAGGGGGGGGGGTGATTTACCGAAATGTAAAAAATTTCCCCAAGAGGGAGGGATGGGAAGAAAATCACTGAAAATATCATCACGTAATGGGTGGACACTCCCTTATGAGCGCAGACCAACCCCATTAACGATTTAGTCAGGTTGGCTATACTGGCCCTGCAATATTCAGCCATACGGGTAAAAAGAGGAGAATAGAAATACTTTGTGCGTCAGGCAAGAAGAGAGTGCCGAGAGGGTAACGTAAAATACAAAGACGAGAATGTGCAAGTAACACTCGAAGAGTGCAACATCAAAAGGGTGAGAAAGTCAGGAAATGACTTCCACACTCTCAACGAAGCTTTCGCTTAAAAGTGCGAGACCAGTGTCCTCAAACTAGAAGCATATTTTATTTTTCTGGTCAATGAGAATGTATCCGGATTCAGTTTGCGCAACATTCTTTAAAAGTCTTGGATTGACTGTGCTATGACAACCTTATCATCTGCGAATGCTAACTCACGCACTTAACCCACGTACCTAACCCACGCACCTAACCCACGTACCTAACCCACGCACCTAACCCACGTACCTAACCCACGCACCTAACCCACACTCCTAACCCACACTCCTAACACACACACCTAACCCACGTACCTCACTGGTAGAAATTAATACTGTAGACATGAATTTTCTAACAAATAGTTGAATTTTCCACTTATAAGGCATGATTTCTAACCAAAAATGGAATAGTGAAAAATTTCAATTAAAAAATTGATTTTTCACACACAAAAAATACGAATTTTTCACAAAAAAGTTATATTTTCAACCAAAGAAGTAAAAAGAAATAGTTAAATTTTCAACCAAAAAGATGTATTTTTTTTAACAAAATACATCAATATCATTTTTTATTTTATAGCCAAAAGGACGAATTATCCACCAAGAAGTTAAATTTTCACCAAAATAGTTCAATTTTTAACCAAATAGTTAAATTTAGACCAAAAACATAAAGTTTAAAGAAAAAAGTTGATTTTCAACCAAATAGTTTAGCTGTCTACAAAATTATTGAATATTGTGAGAAACAAAATTAATTTAGAACCACAGTGGCATTTTTATTCAAAATGGAATAATTACATTGTTATTTAAAAAAATTAATTCTCGATTAAACAAAATTTTCCTAGCGTAAAGTGGTTTTAAGAAAATTTTTATAACAGAAGATTATAACAAATTTGTAGATCATATTTGGTTGAACAACTTTTGTCTATTATTTTTTTCATCTCTTGTGTGGTTTTTCAAAAATTTAATTTTTTTATATTTAACGCTATTTTTTACGATTGAAACAAAAACTACTCTTCTTCAAAAAAATTATTTATGGCAAATTTGTAGCTCTTTTCGGGTGAGCAACTTTTTTTTATTAATTTTTTTCATAGCTTGTGTCGTTTGTTCAAAAACTTATTTTTTTTATTTTCAATTTTATTTTCTAAGAAAATTAATTTTTAAGAAAAAAAAACGAGTTTTTGAAATAATAGTTTAATCTTCAATGAATAAAATGAATTTCGTCAAAGTATTTCAACTTTCAACCAAATAGTTGAATTTCCTACCTAAAAATATGAATTTTCAACTAAGAACTATTAATTTTTAGCCAAAAATGTAATAGTTAAATTTTTATTTATAAAAATTAACTTCTAACAAAAAAAACAAATTTTATATAAAAATGTTCAATCTTCAAACAATAAAATGAGTTTTTAAAAATTGCTTCAACTTTCAACCAAGTAGTAAAATTTTCTACCAAAAAAGACAAATTCTCAAAAAAAAAGGGTAATAGTTGAATTTTCAACTAATAAAGATCCATTTTCAGCGAAAAAATTTAAATTTTCAGTTTGGAAAATTAATTTTCAACCAAAAGAAAAACGAATATTCAAGAAAAAAGTTTAATTTTTCTAACAAATTAGTTGAATTTTCAACAATATAATTAAATTTTCAACCAAATAGTAGAATTTTCAACAAAAACTAAGAGACATAAATTTTAAACAAAAAATGAAATAGTTACATTTTGGATTTAAAAAATGAAGTTTCTATCATATAAGACGAATTTTTAACAAAAAATGGAATACTGACAATTTTAATTTTTTTGATTAATTTTTTACAAAAACAAAAACGATTTTTGAATAAAATAATTGTAACTGAAATAGTTAAATTTTCAGTTACGAAATAAATTTTGAATCAAAAAGATAAATTTACAATCCAAAATAAAATATTTAAACTTATACCCAAAAAAAAGTTTCAAGCAAGAATCTTGATTTTCCAAACCAAAAAACGAAATTTCAACAAATTTCATGAATTTTCACCTAAGAAAGACAAATTTTAACGGAAAATGAATTAGTTAAAATTTTAGTTAAAAAAATTAATATTTAACAAACAAAAAAAATTAATTTTCAACAAAAATGTTCAATTTGCCACTTCACCATTTTTAACTAACATCAAGAATTATCACCCAGAAAAATTAATTTTTAAAGATTAGTTTCACTTTCAACCAAATAGTTGAATTTTCAACTAAAAATGATCAATTTTGGATTAAAAAATTAATTTTCAATCAAAAAAACTATTTATTTAACAAAATAGTTAAATTTTCAATCTAGAAGATGATTTTTCAAACCGGAACATTACTTTCTTTTAAATGGATCAGATAAGTTTTTAACCAAGGAGGTAAATTAAAAAAAAAAGAATTTTAATAAAATACAATAATTTTCAATAAAATTGTTGAGCATATAGGCCAGAAGGACGAAAAATCGACAAAACTTTTGAAAAATATGATTTTTTAACAAAATAGTTAATTTTCATTTAAATAGTTCAATTTTCTACCAAATTGTTGAATCCTAAACCAAACCAGAATAATGTACAACCAAAGAGTTGCAATGTTACCCAAAAAATAGGAATTTTTAACAAAATAAATGAATTTCCAACTAGGAAAGATAAATTTTCAATAAAAATAATAAATTTTAACCAAAAGTAGAATAGTTACATTAATTAAATTAATAAAAAATAATTACATTTGCAACAAAGGAGATACACTTCTTGGTTGAAAATTCATCTGTTTAGTTGAAAATTTTACTACTTCGTTAAAAATTCAACTATTCAGTTCTTGGTAAAAATGAATTTCTTTGGTTGAAAATTTAAATTTTTGTTGAAAATTTAATTTCTTCGGTAGAAATTTAATTTTTTTAACTGAAAATTCTATTATTCTGTTTCTTCTAAGAACTTTATTTCTTTGGTTGGAAATTTAACTATTTTGTTTTAAAATCTTTTTCTTTATGTTTGGTTAAAAATTTGTATTTTTTAATTCAAAATTCATGTATTTTGTTGAAAATTTTTTTTTTTTTGTAGAAATATAATATTCTGGGTTGAGAATTCAAATATTTGGTTAAAACTTAATTTTTTGGTTGAGGATTAATCATTTTAGTCAAAAATTCATTTCTTTAACAGAAAATTGAACTATTCCATTTTTTGTGGAATATTTATCTTTTTTTTAAGAAATTGAATCTTCTTGGTTGAAAATTCATCTGTTTGGTTGAAAATTTTACTATGTTGTTAAAAATTTAATTTATTTGTTTGTAAATCAATTTTCTTACTGAAAATTTAACTATTCTATTTTTGGTAAAAAATGCATTTCTTTGGTTAAAAATCTATTTTTCTAAATGAAAAAGTAACTATTGTATTTTTGGTTAAAAACTGATATTTTGTTTACAGAAATAGAATCTTCTTGGTTGAAAATTTTAATTTTTGTTAAAAATCTAATTTCTTTCGTAGAAATTTAATTTTTTCAACTGAAAATTTGATTATTCTGTTTCTTGCAAGAAATTCATTTATTTAGTTAAAAATTTAACTATTTTGTTTTACATTCTTTTTTTTTATGTTTGGTTCAAAATTTATTTTTTTACCTGAAAAATTAAATATTATGTTTTTGATTGAAAATTGGTCTTTTTTAATTGAAAATTCATGTATTTAAAAAAAATTCAAATATTTGGTTAAAACTTATTTTTGTTGTTTGTTGAAGATTAATCATTTTATTCAAAACTTCAATTCTTTAACAAAAAATTGAACTATTCCATTTTTTGTGGAAAATTTGAAAAAAAAAATTGAATCTTCTTGGTTGAAAATTCATCAGTTTGGTTAAAAAATGTGCTATTTCGTTAAAAATTTAATTTATTTGTTTGTAAATTAATTTTTGTACTGAAAATTGAACTATTCTATTTTTGGTTAAAAAATTACCTCTGTTACAGAAATAGAATTTTCTTGGTTGAAGATTCATCTGCTTGGTTGAAAATTTAATTTCTCTGGTTGAAATTTAATTTTTTCAACTGAAAATTTGATTATTCTCTTTCTTGTAAGAAATTCATTTCTTTGGTTGGAAATTTACTTATTTTGTTTCAAAATCTTTTTTTTTTTTTGGTAGAAAATTTAACTTTCCAGTTGAAAATTCAACCATTTGGTTAAAGCTCATTTTTTAGTTGAAACTTCCTCATTTTAGTTAGAAATTCATTTTCACGGTTGAAAATTCAATTATTTTTTATTTATTTATATTTTTTTTATATATTTGAGTATTCAACTAATTTGTTGAAGATTCGTATATTTTGGTTCAATGAAACTGTTTCTAATTGAAAATAAAAATACTCTCTGGTTATTTTTATACCATTGAGCAAAATTTAGAATATTCAGGCAAAATGAAAAATTAGCCAGGGAAAAATCAGGGGATGCCAGGGAATTTCGAAAATGTGATTTTCTAGCAAACCTGATTTATAAAATTATTCTTTCCCTGATTTAATCGAAAAACTCAATTAGGAAAATTACAATACCAAAATGATTGTTAATTTTTATTCGGCTTGGATTCTAATTACAGTCCGAATTTGTGTAATTACACGTAATCGCTGATGCAAATAGGTCTCGTAAATAATAAATAGAATGAGCCGAGCGATATTTGGCCCACGAGAGTGTCATTAGGGATTTAATATGCAAAAGGCCAAGTTTCCAATTTAATACTCGAACACAGTAGAGATAGTATAATTATAGAATCAATTATTACAAAATCAATGACCATTTCGGTATAATTTTTCAACTTTCAAAATTAGAATCAATTCAACTTTGAAGATGTCCTCTAAAATAAGAGATAAAAATTCCTATCAAAGAAATTATATATTTAGAACTGAATTTTAAAGGTAAAGGCCGCAAAACTTTATTTTAAAAATTCCCGGACTTTTCCGTATTTTTTCTTGACTAATTTTTCATTTTTTCTGACTATTAATATTTAAAGTTTCTTTTTATTAACATTTAAAGACCCGAGTCCTAATATTGTAACATTTTAAAATAGATTTTTTTTTAATGGAATAAAACAATTTTTAATTTATAAACTTTTATTGAATTCATATTAATTTATCCTGAATTATTTTCAATTCTTGTGAATTCTTTTAAATTTGTTGAATTCAATTAAATTCTTCTGAAATCGCTCAATTTTACTCAGTTCATTGGATGAACTTTTTTCAATTTCTTTAAAAAAAATGTTTCCATAAAAAGTGGAATAGTTCAGTTTTCTAATAAGGAAATGAATTTTTGAATAAAATGATTAACCTTCAACCAAAAAAAAATAATTTTTCACCTAATATTTGAATTTTCAGCAAAATAGATGAATTTTCAATTAAAAAAGTTCAATTTTCAACCAAAAAGGTAATATTCAATTTTTCAGCTAGAAAAATAAAGTTTTAACCAAACAGAAGAAAAAAAGAATTTTAAACAAAATAGTTAAATTTCCAACCAAATACATGAATTTTTTACAAAAAATGGAATAATCAAATTTTCAGTTGAAAAAAAAATCAACCAAAGAAATTAAATTTGCAACAAAAATTTGTATTTTAAACCAAAGAAATGCATTTTTACCAAAAAGTGACTAGTTAAAATTTGAACTATTCACTTTTTCGTAAAAATGCATTTCTTTCGTTGAAAAGTTGAATTTTTGTTGAAAATTAAAATTTTTGTTGAAAATTTAATTTCTTTGGTTGAAATTTTATTTATTTTTTTAACTGAAAATTTGAAAAAAAAGATAAATTTTCCGCAAAAAATGGAATAGTTCAATTTCCTGTTAAAGAAATGAATTTGTGAATAAAATGATTAATCTTTAACAACAACAAAAAATAATAAGTTTTAACCAAATATTTAAATTTTCAACCCAAAATATTATATTTCTACCAAAGAAGACAAATTTTAAAAAGGTAACTTTTCAACAAAATACTTAAATTTTTAACTACAAAAAAACTAAATTTTCAAACAAATACATGAATTCTCATATAAGAAAGATAACTTTTCCACAAGATACTTGAAAAAAAAAACTGAATTTTCAAACAAATACATGAATTTTCATATGAAAAGGATAAATTTTCAACAAAATACTTCATTTCTCAACAAAATAATTAAATTTTCAACAAAACAGATAAATTTTCAACCGAATACTTTAACTATCTTTCTAAAAAGATGAATTTTTATCTAAAAAAGATAACTTTTCAACAAAATACCTAAATTTTTAACAAAAAAACTGAATTTTCAAACAAATACATGAATTTTCATATAAAAAAGATAAATTTTCAACGAAATACTTAATTTTTCAACAAAATAATCAAAAATCCAACAAAACAGATACATTTTTATATAAAAAAGATAAATTTTCAATAAAATACACTAATTTCTAAAAAAAATACTTAATTTTTCAACAAAAAAACTGAATTTGCAAATAAATACATGAATTTTTATATTAAAAAGATAAATTTTTAACAAAATACCTGATTTTTCAATTGAATAATTAAATTTTCAACAAATCATCTGAATAAGATAAATTTTCAACAAAATAATTAATTTTTCTATCAATTAATTTAATTTCCAACAAAACAGATACATTTTTATTTAAAAAAGATAACTTTCCAACAAAATACTGAAATTTTCAACAACAAAAAATGAATTTTCAAACAAATACATGAATTTTCATATAAAAAAGATAAATTTTGAACAAAATACTTAATTTTTTAACAAACTGAATTTTCAACCAAATAATTAAATTTCCAACAAAGCAGAAAAATTTGCATCTAAAAAATATAACTTTTCAACAAAATACTTACATTTTTAACAAAAAAAAATGAATTTTCAAACAAATACATGAATTTTTATATAAAAAAGATAAATTTTCAACAAAATACTTAATTTTCAATTAAATAATTAAATTTCCAACAAGACAGATAATTTTTCATATAAAAAAGATAACTTTTCAACAAAACACTAAAATTTTTAACAAAAAAACTGAATTTTCAAACAATTAGAGATATTTTTATTAAAAAAAAGATACATTTTTAAATAAATAAACGAATTTTTAACAAAATAATTAAATTTCCAACAAAACAGACACATTTTTAACCGAATACTTTAATTATCTTCCTAAAAAGATGAATTTTTATCTAAGAAATAGAACTTTTCAACAAAATACTACAAATTTTTAGCAAAAAAAAATGAATTTTTAAACAAATACATGAGTTTTCATATAAAAAAGATAAATTTTCGAATAAAATACAGGAATTTTCAACACTGAGGTCTGAGTGCTGAACTCCACTTTACTGAACTCCACTCACTAAGTCTGTCAGCTCATACTTCCCACCTTCAGTTTTCTGATAAGATTCTAATTTTTTTATTTATTTTTTTGTATTTTGAATTTTTTAATTTTAAAAGGTATTTTTGTTCATATTTGAGTTATAGATTTATTCCCAAGTCCAGCGGAGGATTACTTTACAATGAAATTGTTGAATTTTCAACAAAATAATTAAATTTTCAACGAAAGAGATCAATTTTCATCTAAAAGAGATAAATTTTTAACAAAAAACTGAATTTTTAATCAAATACATGAATTTTCATATAAAAAATATAAATTTTCAAGAAAATACACGAATTTTCAACAGAATACTTGATTTTTCAATTACATAATTAAATTTCCAACAAAGCAGATAAATTTTCGTGTAAAAAAGATAACTTTTCAACAAAATACTTGAATTTTTAACCAAAAAAAACTGAATTTTTAAAAACAAATGAATGAATTTTTATATAAAAAAGATGAATTTTCAATAAGATAGACGAATTTTTAAAAAAATACCTTATTTTTCAACAGGATAATTAAATTTCCAACAAAGCCGATAAATTTTCATATAAAAATGAATACTTTTCAACAAAATACTTAAATTTTTCACAGAAAAACTGAATTTTCAAACAAATACATGAATTTTTATATTACAAAGATAAATTTTCAACAAAATACCTGATTTTTCAAATAAATAATTAAATTTTCAACAAATCATCTAAAAAAGATAAATTTTCAATAAAATACACGCATTTTCAACAAAACACTTAATTTTTCAACAAAATAATTAAATTTCCAATAAAACAGATAAATTTTTAAGCGAATACTTCAATTATCTTTCTAAAAAGATGAATTTTTATCTAAAAAAGATAACTATCAAATAAAATACACGAATTTTCAACAAAATAATTAAATTTCCAACAAAACAGATAAATTTTCATTTAAAAAATATAACTTTTTAAAAAAATACTTACATTTTTAATAAAAAAACTGAATTTTTAAAGAAATACATGAATTTTCATATAGAAAAGGTAAATTTTCAACAAAATACACGAATTTTTAACAAAAAGCTTAATTTTTCAACAAAATAATTAAATTTCCAACAAAACAGATAAATTTTTTACCGAATACTTTAATTATCTTTCTAAAAAGATGAATTTTTATCTAAAAAAGATAACTTTTCAATGAAATATTGAAATTTTAAACACAAAAACTGAATTTTCAAACATAAACATGAATTTTTATATAAAAAATATAAATTTTCATCAAAATACTTCATTTTTCAAATAATTAATTAAATTAACAACAAAACAGATAAATTTGTATCTGAAAAATATAACTTTTCAAACAAAATACTTACATTTTTAACAAAAAAACTGAATTTTCAAACAATTACATGAATTTTCATATGAAAAAGATAAATGTTCATCAAAATACTTAATATTCAATTAAATAATTAAATTTTCAACAAAGCAGATAAATTTTCATCTAAAAAATATAACTTATCAACAAAATACTTACATTTTTAACAAAAAAACTGAATTTTGAAACAAATACATGAATTTTTATATAAAAAAAAAAATTTCAATAAAATACACGAATTTATAGAAAAATTCTTAAATTTTCAACAAAATAATTAAATTTCCAACAAAACAAATAAATTTTCATCTAAAAAAGATAACTTTCCAACAAAATACTTCAATATTTAACAAACAAACTGAATTTTCAAACAAATACAGAAATTTTTATAAAAAAAAGATAAATTTTCAACAAAATAAATTATACTTGTAGCAGGAACGAATTCAAAAGAATTCAGAAGATTTTTAGGAATTCAAAAGAACTAAAAGAAATCGTTAGAATTCAACAGAATTCTAGGAATTAAAAAGAATTCTATGAATTCAAAGGAATTCTAGGAATTCAAAAGAATTCGAAGAAATTAATTTTTAATTTTAGGTCGTTTATTGTAATCGTAAGTGAGGTAAGTGTCCCAGTAATCGTGACGAACCCAAAAATCGTGTAAACTGGTTAATGTATTGTTAAAAAATATTATAAAAGTAACATTTAGAAGAAAAGAAATAAAATTTCTTTTCAGCATTTTATAGTATGAAATGGAATTTTAATTAATTCAAAGTAGACCGAAAAAAAGAAAATTGGTGTCTCCATTACTGGTACGAAGATCATGATTACTAGGATGTTTACCGAATTGGGGGTCGTACACATAATACGTCACACGGTTTTCTTTTGTTTATGTCGTTGTGTCCTTTTGTCTTCGAGGCAATTTTATTCTCGTCTTTATTTAAAGAAAGGAAAAACCTGTGACGTAACATGTGCAGGACCCCTTACTTAATTTTTGAATTCAAAGCATTCAAAAGAATTTAAGGAATTCGAAGAATTCAAAAGAATTCGGAGAATTCAAGGAATTCGGAGAATTCAAGGAATTCAAAAGAATTGTACGAATTCAAAATAATTGAAGTAATTCAAAAGAATGCCAGGAATTCAAAGAATTGATCAGAATTCTTATTCTTATCGTAAATTTAAGTAAGGTAAGGGTGCCAGTAATCGTGAAGGTCCAATAATGGTGTAGGTTCCAGTAATTGTGTAACTTCGTTAATGTATTCTTAAAAAATCTGATGAAAGTAAAATTTGGAAGAAAGAGATAACATTTATTTTTAGCATTTTATAGTATGAAATGGAATTTGAATTAATTCAAAGTGGACAGGAAAGAAAATTGGCGTCACCATTACTGGTACTAAGATCACGTACAAGATCGTGTACTAAGTACACGACTCCTTTTTACATTTTTTAATGCAAAAAATTCAAAAGAATTCAAGGAATTCAGAATAACTCGCACAATTCAAGGAATTCAAAAGAATTTTAGGAGTTCAAACGAATTAAAATGATTCAAAAGAATTCAAGGAATTCAAAAGATTTCAAGAAATTCAAAAGTATTCAAGAAATAGAAAAGAATGCAAGCAATTCAAAAGAATTCTAGCAATTCAAAAGAATTCAGTAAATTCAAAGAATTTATAAGAATTCTTATTCTTATCATAATTTTAAGTAAGATAAGTGTCTCAGTAATCGTGAAGGTCCCAATAATAGTGTAGGTAACATTTATTTTCAGCATTTTATAGTATGAAATCAAATTTCAATTAATTCAAAGTGGACACAGAAAAAGAAAATTGGCTTCACCATTACTGGTACTAAGATCACGATTACTGGGATGCTTACCCAATTACTTAATTTTTTAATGCAAAGAATTCAAGAGATTTCAAAGAATTGAAAATAATTCAAAAGAATTTAGGAGAATTCTAAGAATTCCGAAAATTCAAAGAATGCAAAAAATTCAAAAGTATTCAAAGAATTCAAAAGTCTTCAAAGAATCCAAAAGTATTCAAAAAATTGAAATTAATTTTTAATTTTAGGTCGTTAGCATTAATCTTGAGTTTTTGAATTCGAAGAATTGAAAAAAATTTAATTCCAAAGAATTCCAAGAGTTAAAAAGAATTCAAAGCATTCATCAAAAAGTTCAAAAAAATTCAACAGAATTCAAAGAATTTAGAAGAATTTAAAGAATTCAGGAGATTTCAAAAAATTCAAACGCAACTGCGTCTGCCCGCATCTTTTTCTCAAGTGGGTCTCTTTCTATCTCCACACGTTAGAGAAAGAGGTCCGTTCGGTTTTCGACCGGGTATCGGAGTGCCACTGCAGCCGCCATATTGAAATCATTTGTAGTACAAGAGCTTCGAGATGAACATTGCAAATATTCAAAAAATATATATTTAGCAATAATATAGCATCTTCAATTGAGCAGACAGACCTGCCATATAATATTACCTGTCATTTAAAAAAAAGTTGGCACCATATATCAATTTCCCTCTTTTTAAATTGGCGGAAAAAAATAATATGGGATGGTCGGTAATACGTGACGTCATAATGTACTACAGACCCTTAAAATATCTTTGAATAAAAATGAATTGAAATAAAAACCTGTGCCTCAGAATATGGCCTCGAATTAATTCAATTTTAAATTCAAAAGTCCTTTTGAAATTGAAATTGTAAATCCTAATCAATTTACTTGGAGATATTTTTCAATAACAAGAAATTGAATTGAAAACCTGGGCATCAGAATGGTGCCTCAAATTAATCAAATTTTGAATTCAGAAATTCTTTTGAAATTGCAATTGTAAATCTTAGTCAATTAGCTTAAGGTGTTTTCGAATAAAAAGAAATTGACTTAAAAACCTGGGCCTCAGAATAGGGCCTCGAATCAATTCAATTTTCAATTCAAAAGTTCTTTTGAAATTGAAGTTGTAAATCTTAATCAGTTTACCTGAAGATATTTTTGAATAAAGAAATTGAATTCAAAACCTGGGCAGCAGAATAGGGGCTCGAATTAATTCAATTTTAAATTTAAAAATTCTTGTGAAATTGAAATTGTAAATCTAAATCAATTTATCTTCAGATATTTTTAAATAAAAAAAAAATTTAATTAATAATCTGGGCCTCGGAATAGGGCCTCAAACTAATTCAATTTTAAATAAAAAAATTCTTTCGAAATTGAAATTGTAAATCTTAATCAATTTACTGTAAGATATTTTTAAATAAAAATGAACTGAAATAAAATCCTGGGTCTCAGAATAGGGTTTCGAATTAATTCAATTTTAAACTTGTATTTTATTAATCTCCCTTTTACGGGTTCGAAGACTCCGTTCCCTTTACATCTTTTACAATTTCACTTTAACACTATGCCTTATGTTCATCTTAACCTATAATAGCTTCGCCTTCTTATTATTTACAAGTTCTTAAATATTAGCTCACTAACTATTATCTTTATCAACTGCGCGAGACCTTCCAGGGCTTCCGTTTCCTCTTACCATTACTTTTCAAGCTTTTCCTAGTCACGCAACACTAATTTTCCTTATAAATAAATCAATTTTGGTTTTCTCCTCCCCCATGCATTAGGAAAATGAGTATGTAGGAAGAAATATTATGAAAATATTGAAATAATGAATTCCAAACAAACTTGGAATAAGTACATCATGTTAGTTGATACCGGGGCGGAATGGGACAATTTATTTTTTTTATTAAAATACTCTTCATCTGTTGCGACATACCTCAATGTAAATTGTTTTTTATATAGTGTGAACCTTTAGGTTTTAATTTCGTAAAGAATTCAATATGGCAAAACAATTCTTTACGAATACAAAATACAAATTGAGAAGTAGTGCGTTTGTCCTGCCTTGCTCCGATCGCGTCTAATATTGTTACAAAGGAAAAATAATAGAAAGGAAGCATACTTCGAAATAATCAGTATATGTTTCATTAACAGTTGTGACTAAAATCTTGTAAAATTTGGATTTCATTATTTGATTTTTACACATATCACACTTACTCGTACTGCTGGACAATTTTTAATCGTTGACAGAATGCTAGAGACAATTAAAAATATTTATTTGTCTCACTTTCTGTTGACGGGACAAATCGAGAGACAAAACGATTTATTAAGTTGGAATAACTATGACAATTATATGGAAAAATTTGTAAATTTGGTTACAGGTCAGAAAAGAAAACACCTTCGTTTTAGGAAAGCAAAAATAGTGTAAGTACCGAATATTATTTGTTTTAATGCAGTGATTTTTTTGCCTGTGATTATTATACCAAAACTTGTGTTATTTTCGGGATGAAAAATATGTGTGCGAGATAAATTTTATATTCATATGGAGATAATTCACGATAAGAAATCAAGATTCAATTCATCTTGGAAATGTCAGAGAGAAAACTTTGTCCATGAATCACCATATAATGCAATATGAAAAGTAAATTATCGTTATCTTCATTTGTATATATGTATTGAAAGAAAGATTTATCATTTTCACATGAAGTAGAAAATACTGTCTCATATTGTAAAATTTCGACATTCCTTTTACATATAAATATGTATCTGTCCAATATTTTATGGGGTTTCGCCAACAACATTTATCATTACTTAAAAAAGTCTGCTAAGAATAAGAGAGATTTCTAATGTGAGTTTATGTTACATATAAACGGTGGAACGGTTACTGAATACAGAGGGAAAAAGTTTCATAAAAAAATCGTTCATTTCGGAGAAAACTGAGTTTTACTTTTGAGGTTAGAATTGTATGGTTTCTGTAAATCGTCTTAAAATCTTCACAGCAATTGTAATTGTTATTTTGTTTTTTAAATTATAAAATGTCCCTGCCGAGATATTCAGTTGATAAACACGGAGAAAGCAGGTTTTGTCGAAAAAATTTATTCACTTCCCAGAAAATCAATTTTCAATGAGACGGTGTCACAGTGTGACATAAGATTTGTCGTATTCAAGTAATGATAAATAATAACATTAACATTTTCTGCGGTTGAACCATGAAGATATTGAAATATATGCCTTTTGCGAATATCATGCAAATACCTTGATCATAAAATTATTTATTTTTAATGGATATGTAAAAAGTATTCGGATAGTATTTTTTATTTTTCAAAAGCTATTCAATTAAATAATTAAATCGATAATTTATTCTGTAACGAGTTTGGTATTTAATTGAATAGCTTTTGTAAAATAAAAAATAACGCCTAAATACACTTATGGGCCTTACGGCTCATTTACACATCGCTTGCATGCAGGCGGTAAATGTATCTTCCTCTCACTCTACCACGTGACGATGCCATGCATTTATCTCATTCTAAATTTTTCTCTGTCCGTGAAGATTTTCCAGTTTGGTGGAAAACCTGGAGTGAGATAAATGCATGGCATCTTCACCTGATAGAGTGGGAGGAATATACATTTTCCGTCTGCATGCAATGGAGGTGTAAATAGACCATTATTGTGAAAAATCATTTTTTCCAAGTTATTAAAAAAATTAAGGTTCATTCAATGGGATTGGTATTATTGCTTGGGCCTCGGCGTCAGACATCTTGGATTTCCCCCACCATATCTGATTTACCTGGGGGCGCAGACCCATGGAGGTAGATTAGTAGAATAGTGGAAAGTTTTTACCAGTAAGGTTCCTGCACAAGCGCTAGCAGTCACGCCATTGTTAAAAACTGTTCCACTATTCTACTAATCTACCTCCATGGGACTGCGACCTAATAGGATGTCATTACAGAGGATCAAGAGACAGTGTGGCAACCTAGTGTACTGCTCGCTGATTCGCTCAGTTTTCTTATGTATATACTATAGATATACAGGGTGTCCCAGACTCAAGTGTCCGGACTTATATTGCTGTATAAAAATAAAAAAAATTGATAATTCCTTTTCCAAAAATCAGTTGAAGTTTTAATTTTTGAGTTATAAAATTTTTAGCTGGACCAATCCGGAGCGCCATATAAGCAGTCACGCGTGCGTGATCGGGATTCCAATGCAGTGTTATCGAAGCGAGCGCAGAGGTGGGGTTGTAGAGGGAAGATATTACGTCCTTAGTTTTCTCCAAATGTATTTGGTATTTTCACTTCTACCACCAGCGAAATTCACTTCATTGAGTGCTGAGGGGAAAACAATGGACCAAATGCATGGAACAAAATTTTATTTTTGTAATATCTTCGCAATGAATAATAATTATTATCATTTTATTATTTCATTGAATGGTTCTAAAAAAATAAAAACTTTTTCATATTCATTCATACAGAAAAAATTAGTTCTTACAAAGATATTAGCAAAATAGGGCAAAATTGGACCGAATCCCATGCATTTGGTCATTTAATGATCAGGAACAGTGCTACAGATTTCAGGTCTTAAGGTACACATAAGCATAATTGCAAAAAGTGAGGTTATATTATGCTCTATGCGAGGCCCGAGCCCACGTAAATTACGTCCGCCATCTTTGATATGTATTATACATAGTTCTCTACAATTTTCCAAGTATATTACGTACGTCGTTTACGTATTATACGTAGAAAACCTCGCGTGACGCATCACTGCACAACCCTGCGCAAGCACGACTGTTTATATGGCGCTCCTGATTGGTACAGATTATATAATTTATAACTCAAAAACTAAAACTTCAACTGATTTTTGGAAAAGGAATTTTCGTTTTATTTATTTTTTATTTGTATACGGCTATATAAGTCCGGACACTTGAGTCTGGGACACCCTGTATAGTGTATATATATATATATATATATATCAGGTCGTCCCTGAGTCGATCCGTCCACTTAAAAGTAACGAGATTCTGCTGGTCAATCACATTGACTCCATCTTGATATATATATATAAATATATTGCCCGATCTAATAAACACCTTTGTGTCCATCACTCATCAGGCTCAAAGAGTAGTTTAACGGGTCCTAAGTATTTAAATTGAATTTTTCTTTTACTATCGCTTATAAATACTAAATTTAAGTTAATAGATATTTCTGTAATAAGTTGAAAATTATATGAAAAGGGTTACTTATTTTAATGTGTAAATTTGTTTTGAAAATATAAAAAATCAATATTGTATACATGAATATCTAAGATATATTTTTCGTTGTTAATTAGCTTTCTTGAACCGTACGTCACTTTTATTTTGTTATGCAAAACATTTTAACATATTTTTCAAACTAAAGATGGTTTTTCATAAATGACGGTGCTTATTGGGTCTTTTATACATAAATATATTGCCCGAACTAATAAGCACGTTTATGTCCATCACTCATCAGGGGTAAAGCGTACATAGAAAATAAAAGTGCTGGAAACTTTCATTGACCGAGTCTGTGACTTTATGATAGGTCTAAAAGCATTTGACAATTTGAAAATATCGTATTGCGAAATCATGCAAATAGTGCTTGAAGAAATATAAGACTTCTTAGATTGCATCTTGCATAGTCAGTGAAGCACTCCTAGACTCCATCTACACAATATCACAGACAAATTTGTAATCCGTTCAACTCTCCAATATTAAATTCTCGGAGACAGTCAAGGAAGGGTTCATAGACTGTGAAGGCTGCCGTTTATGCTAATAAAAAAATAATAAATTATTTTCTAAATTTATAATATTATTATCTTTAACTTATATATTCATTTAAACATAATATAACACACACAATTACTACTTATATTAATCGTACGCCTTTTACGCTCTGATAAAGCGCATGCATGCTGTTGAGATTAGAACTACCTATACTCTAGACCAGGCCTTCTCAGACTGGGGAAAACTGCTAATTTGCCAGATGGGAATTTAGCACCACCACCGACCTCTACTCATTCAACTTCACAAGAGCGACTGCCCCCGAATCCTCTGGACCCGAGAAGAGGTCGGTAGTGGTGGAACTCAAACATGTGGTAAATGAGTCCATTTCCCCAGTCTGGGCAGGCCTGCTCTAGACTCTAGACTAACGGAACTCGTTCCTAACTGCTCAAGCCTCTCGGCTAATCATTCGGGTTGAAGATACGTCAAAAATCTTGGCGTTGTGCTACAGTGAAAACTGCATGGCGGCATAAAAATAATCTGGGTGAAGGCTGCGAATTAGACAACTTGCTGTAAGACTGACTTTGCATACAAAATTAAACTCATTGTTTGAACAATTTTTATTTAGATAATTGGAAAATATAATATGTTACAAAAAACTATTTTTTGACGAAGGGATGATTTTACATAAAAAGATATGTTTTTTAATTCTTCAAACTAAAATTGTTTGAATAAGGTTTTTAAATTTGTTATATATAACATAAAAATTAATTGCACTGTTCGATTATATGGAAAAGAAATAAAATCCATCTAATGGAAATAAATTGTCAGACAATTACATGTGTAGTATAAATACATAATCACATAGTACTACGGCAGATGATGAAATTTCTGTGAAAAAATTAAATTCTGTTATTGTTATTTTTTAAATGAAAGAATTTTATTCCAAATTAAAGAAATTGATAACACATCAACAAAAAGTCAAAATTGTTGTCCCTTGTGCTTTTTTTGTGAGACGCACTGTTTATAAGTTGCAGTGCTATAAATAATTTATTTGAATGAAACTGATGTATTTATCGAATTATATCAATAAATTATTGATAAACAAAATTTGAAACTTGGACAAAAACCTACTTACGTTTACACTCTTGAAAAATGAAAGAATTATTGAGATAGATTCGAAAATACATTATTATAGATTGTTATTAAAAACGTGGTTATTCCGAATGAAATTTTTGATGAGAAATAGCAACTTTACCAACAATCCACGAAAAGTATTTAAGATTCTATATCAGAATAATAAATTTTGGTAAATGAATAAGAAAATTATTTAAACAATTGTTGTGTATCTTTTTGCTAAAAACAACTCAGATATTCGATTTGTAGTACCTCGGGGACCTCTCAGTGCTTCAAAAAGTATTAGTATTGGCTAGACTAACTTCTAACCAACTTTTTATTTATTTATTAAAGTTATAGACGTGAAGATGGCTTTTATTTACATGTTTTTAGAATAAAACAAAACACATTTTATTCTATTGTGAGATAGTAAATGTAGTTTTCCAAAAAGGCATCAATCTCTTTACGCATGTCACTATGTGTGCATACACCTTCAAACTTTCGAACAGACAGATGATAAGTCTATGAAAGGTTGAATGAAAAGCTTTCCGGTAGTCAATCCAGTCCATTGACAGGACGGGTTGATGAGCTGCAGCGTCTTTAAAGACACACCTGTCAATTAGCAGGTTCCCTCGATAGCCTGCTACACCTTTTCTCGAGCCCCTTTGTTCGTACATCTCACGCAACACAGGCTCAATTCGCCAAAAGTCCTGTTGTTTGGGACAGCTGTAAGGATCTTATACAGTGTGTTCAGACAAGTCATTGGCCTATAATCCTCTGGCTTGGACAATTTGCCTTTTTTCGGTAGGAGTATAGCGCGTCCTAACACCAGCCACTGAGGAATGGACGACTCCGACTTTAAATATAAGGTGAATATGCAAGCCAAATGTTGGTGTGTAGAAGTAAACTTCTTTCACCAGAAGTTCGTGATACAATCTGGTTCAGCACCGAAGAAGTTCTTCGTGCCTTTAAGTGCTTTTTCCACCTCTTCGGCAGTGATTGATGGACATTCCGCATTCTGTCTTGCCCATCCAGTCTACTAGGATGATCGGCATTGTTTGCCGACACATTGTCGGGTGCTCTGCGCGTTCGATTGTTTTGAACCGCGTCTACAACTTATTGGTGTTTTGGTGATGCCATTGTTGTTCCCACGAGCAGCTAGGGAAAGGGCTGGTCCATCTTTGTAGTGCCCCGCGTGCAAGGATAAAGCTGCATACTCTGAGAGGCCGCCCGGTATCCCAGAGTCACCGTTTAAGACACCTCACCCAGGTGCCATTCAGCTTTCGGCACGGTTGCTACGCCTCTATTAATCCTGCACTAGCTGTGCCAAAGTTTGTAAAAATAGTCCAGAATTTTCCCCATGCAGATTGGGCGATCCTATAGATTGTATCTTCATCTAGAAGGTTAAATACTGAGATTCCCTGATTATTTGTGGAATGTTTCATCACTATCCTACCTAAGGTGTTCAAGACCATAGGTTTCTCTGTATAAAACATAATCTGATCTCTTAATTTGTCTAGATCGGCTTGTGAATATATACCACTTGTGGCCAAAGATGAGGGGTTTGTCTATTCCCATGTGGGCTGTGTTTTAGGCAACATTAGGTGTTGGTCCTTCAATACGGTTGGGTAATATTTTAAACCATTTCTCACCAAAGAAATACATTGATGGAACACATGTGTTACAACTTATTTGAGTACCTGTATTTGAAATAATATGGGTCCGTGGAGTTAGAAAAAATGTTCTATTTCCTTTAAATACTGAAAGTTGCATATAGCATTCCTTGGTTTCACGGAAAACGACTTTGGCTTGAACACATTGAACTATATGGACTACTTCTCCGGTTACTGCTGCCATATAACCTTGCCCTTTCTTTAATGATAAGCGAATTCGTCAGGTGCCTGAGTGGCTGAAATTAGTGAATTCCTAAATACTTGTTGTTCGAGTTTGCATTTTCCAGTTAAAAAATTCCCGATAAAGTTGTTTCACCTCTGTACGAAGGTGTCTTTCAACGAAAACAAATTAGGAACTGACATATGTAAAAATAGCCATGTTTTTTACTGCGATTTTTCGATTTGCAAAGATAGATAGGCGTTCATTATTTTCATAGATCAATAGTTTTGTGTGCTCAGTTCTCATTAACAACATATTGCATACATGCATCAATGACTTGTATGCCAATACAAACGTTATATCATCCGTTACTAGGGAACATAAAATTTCGTTTCTTGTAGTGTTGTCGTAAGTTTTTTTTGCTTAACCGGAGTATAATAATTCGAATTTTTTGAAATTGCATGTTTCAGTCGGTAATGGGTTCTGAAAGGTGTGGCCTCCTTCTACATCGATACAAGTGGTGTCTGAGACTCTACATACTACACCTGAACTTAATTGAATTTTACCATCGTTTACATTAATAGTACCGTAATAATCCCCTAGTGAAATTTTATAAGTTGCTTCGACAACAACGTAATCACAAATGCCGAAAGGGTCTGAGAATGTAGTACCTGCACATTTCCCCCAATTAATAGTGGTACCTGCTATCATTATAGTGTGAAAAAAAGAGTTGTTTGAACTTGACCCGATTATTTGCTTTTTGTCTCCTACTGGTAATACATCCGTTTTATGCATTAAGTCACATTGTTCATGTGATACTTCGTGTATATATTCTTTGTACCCATTAGCTACTGACGCCACATGAGAATGCATTCCACAATATTTTACTTCCCGTTTTACTTCTACTTTACATTGTATGACTTTTATATTGCTATAATCGGTTATTTGCAGTAATTGTATGTTTACCGACTCGATGTTTAATTTATGTGAATGTATATCACATCCTCCTACCTCTAATAAAGACGCGGCTGTTATATTCAGTTGATTCGGGCCACAATCATATCCCACGATGGCATGGATTGTTGCTGTAGGTATAGTGTAAGTATGTAGTGAACAGAGTCGAAAGGAAGCCTCGTAAATCCATTTCAGGAAAAAGGAGGTTCCAAATTAGCGACTTGTTCTATTTATGGATACTTTTAATTACGGCATTATTTATTTATTATAAACGTGAATAATATTTATATTTTTCTTCTCTGATGATTTATTGCAATGCATATTATATTGTAGAGTGATACTTTTTTGATTTAGAACTAGACACCTATTTTATTAGAGCCAGAACGTCGGCCAGTAAAATATGACCTGATAGGCTCAAGGCGGATGAGATTTTTGTATGCGTGAGGTCCTCTTGTTTTAATTGTTAACATAATATCTCTAATTGTGAATGGGTTGGCAAGATTTTTACTCCATTCAGGAATGTTGCAATCATCATGATTAAAAATTCCAGTTTGAATTAAAAATGGCCAGAGAATAATCATGTCGACTGAATAAGCAAATACGTCGATAAGAGCCTCGATTCGTTTGCGGTGAATTGAATCCATTTGTCTGAAATAAATATTTTACTGCATATATTTCAAAACGTCGGCCGAAATCTCGAGGGCTAAAGCATATTTTGTAAAATTATCTTGAATAGTTAAGATATTTACGTTACCTGATGTTGTTTGTAGAAGAGGGCCAACTATGTCCATTGAAATTTTTTCCTTTATGACCTCCTAAAGCTGAAGAATGTGCTTCTTCAAGTAATTGAGTTCGCTGTTCTTTCGTTGGATATTAAACTATTCCCGTACATATTATAATTTTGGTAGAAAAATCCGAAAAAGTTGAAATTAGAATTTCACGTATTTCTTTCCAACCTATATAATGAATGCAAAGAAAGTATTGAAAGTTTAATATTGCTCAAATTATTTGAAAATTTTTCTTTAGAATCAGCTTCAATGGGAAGGACTAAATAATAAGCGTGATTATCTTTACGCATCGTTAATTGATCACGACACTCGATGACATTTTCTTGTGTATATGTTTGTCCGTTTAATTGTGTATTCAAAGGAGGGGGTTCTGGAGGGGGTTTATTTTTTTCGAAATTATCTTCATTTGACTCTTAACAAATTTCGGGACTGTTCAAGTTCCTTCCTTGTGGAATTTTAATAAAATTTTCTGATTCCAAAAGTTCTTGTATAATCTCTTCATGAACGTAGTTTTCTTCATCTGAAAATTTTTGAAAATTTTCATTTTTTAGGACCTCATCTTCCGAAGTTGAGAAATTATCTTCATCTTCATTCTCCTTTTGTTGTCCAGTAGGCTTTGATTTGGATTTTTGATGATTTTTCTTCTTCTTTTTCATAATTTTCTTTCTTGAATGATAAAAATATTCTTTATCTGAATCTTTTCTTGGGCTGCCTCTCTTTTCCAAGGCTTGCGGGTTGCTTGGTTTTAAGAGCACAGCTTTCTTGGGCCTAACTCGTGCTTTTTTTCAGCAGTTGAGGGAGGTCAGTATTCTTCCTCGCTATCATTATGTGACATACCTTGATTTTCAATTTGTTCATTAATTTGTGCTTGCTCTTCATATTTTTGCTTCTGTCCTCTTGTAACCACAGTGATTTTAAATTCAATGGATCCTTTTATAGACAAAAGTTTGGTACTCCCATAGGTTCAGTCATTTCTCCGATTTTAGCATTATTTATTTATTTATTAGTGCATTATTATATTTATAAAATATTAAATCTATTAAAAGAATACTTACAATAATAATTTTATAAATTATTATTTATTTTTCAAATATCTTCTTTATGTTTATTATAATCATATTCTTAATTAAAAATTTGGCTTAAAGTTACTGAATCACGTAAAGTATTTATTACGATATAGTATTGTTATATAAAGTATTTTTACGATATAGTATTGTTATATAAAGTATTTTTACGATATAGTAAAGCTTTCGCGTGATTTCATTAAAAATGAAATTTTTATCATCGTTTGGAAGTTTTTTTAGTTTAACACTTTATTCTTTATTTTAATTCATAAACGATTTTTGCTCCCGTACTGAAGTTTTATATTTAATATTTGCAGGATTAGGCAAGGAAAAATTGGATCATCCTGAATAAAAATGCTTCGACTTGAGTTCCACTTGGCGATACCTTGAGTTTGTCTCCAAGGCATCGATGTCTGGCTGCGTCCTAAAACTGAGATGAGACATCAGATGATGTCTCACTTCTATATTCTTAGCAGAGTGATTTCAAGTCGGCGTAAACTTGTCTCAAGACGAAACTTTTTGGACTCATAAATAAGACTTTTAACAGAAGCAACGGGTCAAAATTGATGAATGACAAATTTTCAATTATGAAATTAGCTATTTTCAATTTAAAAATTCAGAATCTGTGGGTCTGAATGACTATCCCTGAAAAAATGTCTTCAACAAAACTAAAATTCTAGTTTTCTATAAGGATCTCCTAAGCCGTTAGAAATATATATTTATTCATTGTATATATAGTTAAATGTTTGTCATATGGACAACCGCAGGATTTCGCTGGGAGCAGGTGCTAATCTTAAAAATTGCACCCACTCCCAGCGAAATCACGGTAAAATTTCAGCTGTAACCACGTCTCACGCCGTGAGATAGATGGCCAGTCTGCGATGAATGCAATACGATGATCCGGCAAAACTCTCGTGTACCCTGAGAAAAAAGAGGGAACCAAGGACGACCGCCTTCTGCATTTCCCTCGCAAGTGTCTCAGCATTTTCTTGACACGCAGGGAAGCTTTTCAAGCTATTAACCAGTGAAACCTTGGCACCTCCCTTTTTTTCATTCTCCTTGGCTATGATGTTTTTGTCAGCTGGTGCCGAAAATTCGATAATGAACATGGTTCGTTTCTCGAAGTCAAGAAGAACTATGTCAGGCCTTGAGTGCGCAACAGAAACTATTGTCGAGAATATGAAGTTTCAGTATATCCGGCACTTCTCATTCTCGACAATTGACTCTATGATGATTCAAGCCTTCAGGAGCAGGAGCACTGTACGCTCTTCAACCAAACACTCCGGAATGGGCTCTTCTGACATTAGATATGAGGTGAAAATTTGGGCCAGATGCCGGTGGGTTGAAGGAAACTTCTTCCACCAGTAGGTCTTGATATCATCTGGTCCCGGAGCGGAAAAGTTCTTCATGCCTCTTTATACGTTTTTCACCTCCTAGGTAGTGATAAGTGGGCATTCCTCCTCAGGTGTTATGAGAGCACTGCACAGCTCTTCAAAGCTATTTCTATTCTTTGAGTGTTCTTGCAGTGGATGCTGGACTTTGTGGACTTCTCTCCAAAATGCCTCGACCTTCTCTGGTGTGGGCCGGTGGACGACAGTAACTGGAGGGTTTTTGAAGAGTCGAGATGGGTCAGACAAAAACTGTTGATTTTCTCCGACCTACCTCTCTCTCTACTCTGAACTTCTCCTAGCGTTAGATAGTACCCATATTCTGTCAACAATATGCTGCCTGATGGTCAGTAGCTTTGACTTGTTGAGTGTGTAACGACAGACCCGCAGTTCTTGCGCGAACTGTCGAACCTTGGCAGTAAAAGTCCTACCAGATGTTATGTAGTCAATCACACACTGAATGTGGGAAGCATACTGCCTTGCCTAGCCTATCTTTGTGCTGAGTTGATGCATTCGTCTTTTGGTCTCACGATCAACCTATGGTTTTGTTTTACGGTTTGTATCTGTCAAAGCTCTCGCTGCATTATACACACAACAATTGATAGTCCAGAGGTCGGGTTCTTCGGAAAAATCTCCACGAAGCTCATCATCCAGTTCAGCCAGATCTTTAGCGTTGAGAGAAACCTAAATGTTGATGTTTCTCCGGGTCCTGAAGTATCGCTCTTCCTCGATTGGATGCTTGCTCGCGGTTTGATGTCACTGTTGCCGGCTTTTTCTAGCTGCCGTTGAGTAAGCGCTCCGTTTATATAACCCCTTTTCCGGATTTCCTCGGTACGGTTTTGCAGACGTTTATGCAAAAAATGCGAGAGCTCTGGGTGTTTCGCGGACCACAGAGTATGCAGTCGCGCCATGTAACTTTTTCCTTCAGGGGCCATACTGGTATCATAGCACTCCAGCAGGTCGTCCCTGAGTCGTTTCGTCCACATAAAAGTAATGATATTCTGCTAATCAATCACATTGAATCCGTCTCGATTGGCTCCCCCAACTCTAGGATAGAATATATATATATATATGAAGAATACAATAGAATAGAACTGAAAGGCCTATGACAAAGCCACCGAACGCGTGCTCGGGTTTTGGATAGAGGGTCCCTGTACCAAGGGTTTCTGTCGAATACGGTTGCAATAATTAACAAGCAGTTACAGACAATTGTCCAGAGATGGTCCCGAAGGAATGACCCCTAAGCGGAGGCGTAGCAATCGTGCCGAAAGCTGAATAGCATCTGGGTGAGGTGTCTCAAACAGTGACTCTGGGATACCACGCGAACTCTCAGAGTATGCAGCCTTTTCTTTCCACGCGGGGCTCTACAAGGACGGACGAACCCTTTCCCTGGCTGCTCATGGAAACAGCAATTACACCATCAAAACACCAAAAAGTTGTAGATGCGGTTCAAAACGATCGAACGCTCAGAGCACCCGACGATGGGTCGGCAAGCAATGCCGATCATCCTAGAGTTCGGGGTGCTTGAAATAATTTAGATTGAAACACGACGACGAAACGTCGTAACGCCCACATTGAGTGGATGAATCAACTCAAGGATGACTTGCTAGACTGCTACGATGCCAGCATTATCCCTGTTCACAAGTTAAATCTAAATTTATTTCAAGAAGATACCAACACCAGTGTTTAAAGTTACCTATTCCAGTGTCTAAAGTACCTCATCTCGAAAGTGCACATGCGCAGCTTTTTCACCAGTGCCTAAAGTAAGCCATCTGCAAACTGCGCATGCGCGAAAATTGTTTCGCACACAGTCTGCTCAAATAAGATCCTTTAGGCACCATTTAGAAGCATGAAAAGTTCAATTTTTGAGGTGGGTGTTGCAAAACCGCTCTTTATGATATACTGTGAGAAAAATAGTCTATCTAAATCTTGAATAAGATATATAGTAATTTCTAAATAAAATCTCTGGATGCACGTAGATATAGGAATATCGCATGGCCAGATTCATTTTAAGCTCAACCTACAACTATTCTCTACATAAATGCTCTTTATTATTTATTACACGGAAAATATACTCTCTCTTAATGTTGAATAAAATCTGTTTTAATCCTCAAATAAAATCTCGGGATGCACACAGATATAGGAATAACTCATGGAAAAATTGATTAATTTATTTGATTTATCAAATTTTCAATCATAACGCAAACAAAATAGGTCCTCAGACTCGCAAGACATCTGTCAGCTCATTTCTTTTTGTCAGTGCTTACTCGGTTGAGGCAGATGACTACCTCGCCCTGTTCGCTACTTGACTAAATATTTCACAATGTTTTGATTGCTTACTCGGTTAAAAGAGTGACCTCCCTTTTCCTGTTCGCTACTCTAGAAAGTTTTTTATTCATTGTAGGGAGCGCTTACTCGGTTGGAGGAGTGAACTCCTAAGCTCTGTTCAAGGTCTCGAAACTTGAGTGGATGCTGAAAGATCGCTAGCCAACCTTCGAATGCCGTTCTCGCATCCCTCATCAGACTCCTTCACATGATCTAAGAATACATGGTCTAGCTTTAAGCGCCCTAAATTTCGTACTTAGTCGCGTCTCCACCACGGATAGCCATCTTGGTTACCAGAGATAGTATCTTCTCAAATATTTGAAATATTCCTAATGAAATTACAACTGTGGATTTCGTATCACACGCTTACCTGCATGCTCATTATATGTTAATTCATTTATTTACATTTGTGTAAACAAGGATAATTTCCTTTCATTAAAGAAACTTATATTATGATAAATTATATGCCGTATAAATTTATATGTTCAATTAAAAAATTTTCATACCTATATAAGGTCTAAAAAAATGTCATTTTGTGTGATTATATTTATACGGATAACAAACACAAAAATTACCATAATACAGGCTGTGATATCGGTATTTGGCATTTATATATTTGTGTTTTGAAACGCAAAAGAAAATTCGTTGTCTTTTTGGATATTGATACTTCATTTCATGTGCGTTAAAAGATATTAGAAATTAAAATATGCCGTATTTAGGTGCATTGAGATGTTATGTTATCCATAGTTTTCTATATTACAAGGATTAGAAGATTTTTTTTTCTATGGCACAAATTACGCTATTCTCAAACTAATTTCATTAATTCATAACTTGTATAATTTGTTCATCTACAGGGTTATATTTGCTATGTTACAGCATGTACACATCATACTGAATTATAAAATAGTAAGTTTGCAGTTAATGATACTATAATCCTAAGAAATTGGATTCTGATTCCATCAGACCAGCCTGAAACGAAAAATGCATTACGAAATGAAGATGCAGTTGATACACAATAAAAGATTTTTATGATGAACTTAATCTATTTTTGTGAAACTAGGTTAAGATTGTTTGAAAAAAATAAATATTGATATTAAATGAATCAAACTGTGTGTATGTATTTAATCCTAATTCCCTCTCCTACTAGTGTAAGTTAGTCTTCAACATTAGTTATAAGTTAATTAAATTAGTTTCAGTTATTATAAATTAAACGTAAATTAATATAATACCTATGGAAGCGGGAAATTAAAATAACATGCCACAAACGTACGAGGCATGTCGGTAAAGTAGACACCTGATATACGCTATGTACAGCAATTTACAGAATAGATCTCCATTAGCGACGAAAGGGGCACCACTAGGACCCAGTACTTAATCGATAAGGTAGATCCTTTATATACCAACTGACGATTGATCCATTTCAAGTATATGCATTACCGACTGAGGGTAATACCGACTGATGGTAACTTAAAATGGAACAGAATCTTGCTTAGTCGGTAAGTGGCGCCACAGCAGTATAGCTATTCTATTTACTTTTTTATGTATTAATGTTTATAAGATTATACTAAGAATGGAATTCTTGAATATCCTTGTTTAAATATTTTTACTTCATACTTTTCAGTAAATTTCTTTCAAAAAATTTTATCACTTAAAAAAATTATTATTTTTTAGCATAAAAATACACAATGCATAATAATCCACAAAAATGATTCTTAGAAATAGTGAACTTCCGCCTATTCTAAAGGGCTTGATACGTACACGATCAATTATTTTATGGCTGTAGGGTTCTCCACCTCTACCGCGATTCGTCAGTTTTTTTTTGTCAAGCGACGTTTATTAGCTGCTCCGGCCTTGTATCAATGCGCCCTCTTCAAGAAAATTTTTCAACTGTGCATTTACCAAAAAGGGCGGATCAATTTGAAATCAATAAATACTATCAATAATACAGATAAATACATCCGACATTCCTGGAACTGCTGGCCCACGCAGTTTCTCATCTCAAAGGGCGAGAGACGCTTGCGACTCTCGCCTCAGAAAGGCCGCAGAGCGTAGGTTCTAAGTCAAGTATATTGCGCCATATTATGCATGCCAACTGGAACCGGCTAGGTGGAAATGTCAACCGTCAGGAAGGTTAGTACATGGTATTGCAACATCATACGATTTTTTTGAGAAAATATTCGAAACGTAAAGGTAAGTGATAAAGGTCTGAATAGTAATCTTATCAAGTATAGAATGCATTTGCGAAATTCTGTTTGATCCGTGTCTCGGTTAAAGACATTTCAGTTTCACGAACTACAAGCAACTGTCCGAAATCTGAGGTTAGAGTACCCGATCTGATACACTAACCCGAAACTTTGGATATTTTATTTTATTTCGTGACACTAAAAGTTCGATTCCCCGTACCGGAACCATTCGTTTCGGTTTCTATTCCTTTGGAATAGAACTGAAGGGCCTATGGCAAAGCCACCGAACGCGTCCTCGGGTTGCGGATAGAGGGTTGCGAGATGGATGCAGAAAGCTGTCATCCTTGGGTCGCTTCGTGTCCTGAAAACACACGAGGGTTTCGCCGGCCTGTAGTGATTTCGTCGTGTCCTGTGACCACCCGTCTCATGGTTGTGAGACGTGGCTATGAGTGGGATTTACCGCGTCTTACTGGGAGCCGGTGTCATTTTTTAGATGGCAGTTGCTCCCAGTGGGACCCTGGGGTGGTTGTTAACCTTATTTTTTAATTATATATGTATATATATATATATATATAATGATGTTCAACGCGTAAAAATACAACTTCTTTTTCAAATTCAATTTTTCATGAGAAATTATGAACCAATTTAGTCAATCTCGGAGTTATTTTTTCTCCGATATTTCAAGACGGATTTTGTCAACTTTTCATATTTCAGAAATATTATGTAACAATTTTACAATGAGGAAAATTCTACCAAAATTGCAATATTCGCAGACTTATCACTCCCTTTGTTTAAGTTTGTGTGAAGTGAAATTTATACAGAGTACACTTTAAGCCTGGCATAATAAATCTGAAAAAGAACAACTAAAAAGGTCAAAGATTTACAATAAAAAAGTGGTTTGAAAAATGGGGAAAAACTGGCAATTTTACTTCAAGTTCGCTCGTAGGTCAACAGCTGAAGCATTTGTGGCGAGTGCAATAAAGCGGATTAATGGCGAGAGTCCAAGCAGTTGAATCCTTAGAATGGTCTCACAGTTTTATCACTTTGGCATTACTTTGATAAAAATTAAGAAAAAATGTTAGCGAGCTGAAAAATGACTCTACAACGAAACAAAAAAATAGACACGTCACGTACGAATAATAACAAAAATAATATCTCGCTGCCTAGTAACCAGGTTACTAGTATTCAATTATTTGATAATCACTGATATGGGGGGCGGCTCCCCGAAACTGAAGAGGCGAGAATCTCCTTTATTTCTTCATGTGGATCGTTTTCCCTACTCTCGGTCCGAGAATTGTTGTCCTGAAAGTCTCAATTACGTAAGACAACGGATTTGATAAAGCCAAAATAAAAGATTTTCTTGAGTCTAAAGTTCCCAAAGAAGATAAAATATATTTGGTGTAATCGTCAAACAAAACATTTCGGGATCATAAAAGGCATCAGTACAATTGAGTAATTAAAACGATACAGCTTACCAAGTGATATTTCCTTATACTACGGCTGGTGTTCGAGAGGAAATCTCAAACAAGAAGGAACAAATGCTTTTTCCTTTTGTTTTCAAATTTTTAGCCAAATCAAGCAGGCGAGATTTGAAATTTTTGCGCTTATTCTCTGATGATAATAAGCTCTTGTTCCTTTTCACGTTCGAGCAAATTGCTCCTTTTCGTTTTGGGATTCGAAAAGGTGCAGTTCGCTCTAGACCAATTTTTGAAATTTCGTTTTTTTCACAGGCTGAATTCAATCCTGCCTTCCGTCGGCAGGAAGATGATTTTTATTTAACGTCCGAATGATTGAATTAAACCCTTTCCTGCACTATATCACTTTACGGCTGTTTAGGCCATTCACTCCTGTTACTGGTTAGACTAAATGTTCTTAACGAGGATAGCAGGTGTTGTGGACTTACTAAATTTCGACTAGCTCGAAATAAGGCAAACTAAATGTTCCGAACGCGGACGGGCGAGACAGGGTTGTTCCCTCTAATTAGCGTAGTTCTGGTTGGTACCAGGTTGCTCGAGTGGTTGCGAGCATGATTTTGCTGAGATGTTGCTCGTCCGTTCATAAGAAGGGTAATTATGGTAGGGATTTTTGCAAGGTAAGGAGAATCTTGGGTAGGAGTAGAAGGGATATCGTGGGACTCATAGTTGGGTTCTGATAACTTGCTGAAGCCATGTGAATTGTCTTCTTATCTAAGTACATATGAGACAGGAACTTCGTCAGTGTTCAGACTCTGGAGCCTCGAGTCTTTCATGGTGACTCAATCAAAATTTGTATTCAAGAGGGATATGATTACAGGTTCGAGGTTTTCAACCAGAATATGATTTTGTTATTTATTATAATCGATCATAATTTTAAATTTTTCCAATGATTAATATAATGCAATTGATACACCCTATGCCTGTACCTTAGCGTAGGGAGGAGTGAGTCAGATGCTCGCGTGTGTGGCGTATACGAATGCTCATGTGTTGAATATGTTCCTTCTTCCTTGGGCGGATGAAATTGTGTCGCGCGCTATTTTTAAGTCATTCTCTACAACTTTCAAGCTTTTATTTAAGATTGAACAGAAATATATTTCTTCCCTGAAACCTTTTTATCATGCGCATGTGGTCTAATTTTAAATTCTTAATATAAAAGACTTCTTTGTCTCGAAGCCAGCTGGCTGACTAATCAGTCTAGAGCTCAGGAATGCAACATGATCGACCCTGTCGCAAACTCTAGGGTTACTTGCGTTGCGAGGTGCGACTTTGTATCTGCTTTCTAGTCATGATTTTAATACAGTGTAAAATAAATTTTCACACTGAATCTAAATCAGACTTAAAATTAAATTTACCTAGCATCGCTCGTAACAAGGCATATTCTGATTTTGCCAAAGCTATACGAATTTCCAGTCGCCCATGAACATTTTGACAGTCGCTTTTTTTGGACAACTCTTACACACACACACACACACACACACACACACACAATTTAAAAAAAGGTTAAACAACCATCGCAGAGTCCCACTGGGAGCAACTGTCATCTAAAAATGACATCGGCTCCAAGTAGAACCACGGTAAATCACATTTATGACCACGTCTCACGACCGTGAGATGGGTGGAATGATGGACTTAAAACGACCGGCCAGCGAAACCCTCGTGCGCCTGGAGGACACAAAGCGACCTAAGGATGACAGCTTTCTGCATCCATCTCGCAAGTGCCGTGGCATATTTTTGGAACGCGGGAATGGCTTTAAGCTTACGAACCAGTGACAGTTGCGCAGCTCCGAAAGCACCGATCACAAGGGCAATTACTTTAACCGAATATTTTGGGTACAGTCGTTGGAGCTCCCTTTTAAGGTCTTGATACTTTTCCTCCTTTTCTTTCTCCTTGGCAGTGATGTCGTATTCGAAGGGAGCCGAGAATTCGATCACGAATATAGTTCGCTTCTCAAAGTCTTGGAGAACAATGTCAGGCCTCGAGTGTGCAACGGAGACTGCTGTCCGAAAATCGTAGTTCCAGAATTTTCAGTTCAAATCATAAAAAAATAACTTTGAAAATAAACAAATTAAATTTATGGAGAAACGACACAAGTTGCAATGAATTGTATAATAACAACGTTTTTTGTTTAGGATGCAAACTTTTTTATAATTATAAAAATAAGACAATAAAAATACGTATGTTTCAATACTGATGCATATTATGAATTGTCATAATATAAAATTATTGAAATGATAGATTTTGCAGGGTAGCTGAGGATGAAACTTAGTGCAAAATAAGAAGAAAATATTGAAGTTATCATGAAAAATAACATTTGTATATTATTTTGGAAAATCTGAATAAGCAGTACCAGCTTGAGATACAGAAATAAATATGATACACATTTGATATAATAGCATTGAACATAATGTAGAAAAGTTCAGATTTTGGACAAAATCGAGTGCGAAGCCCGAGATACGTGATGAGAATATGTTCGTTAAAGCCAAAGGAGCTTTAACAAAAGAGAAGTCACAATCACCAAATTGCAGTTGTCGATTATTTGATCTTTAATTTTGAAAGGTCTGGGCGCAAATGTGGGGGAACTACAAAGTCCGAGCGCAAGAACCAACAGTCGCGGGCCCTAGGCAATACAATTATGTCCTCTTTTATCTTCACTAATAAAAATTGTTTATAATATGTTAAATTGGTCGTTTTTAAAGAACAAATATTTTTTTGGTTTGTGATTTATATAACGTACAAAGTTAAGGATAAGAAATTCTTGCCCACCTTCACAATTGCTTTAATTTTATTCAAGAATAAGCCTGGAATTTTACAATAGAGAAAAAATAATTCGTTTGAGGTCTTTATTGACCTATAAACGTAACAATTTGTCGTTTCAATATAATAACACACAAAAAATTTGTCCGTAAAAAAGTCCGGAACTAGTAGCTAAGTCTCGGAAACGAGAAAAATTTATCTGATATGGATGTATTTTCGTAAATAATCCGCGAACTTTAGGAAATAATTGACAAACTCGTTGTGAAAATTCTAAAACAGTTCATCATTTTTTTTTTCGTCAGTAATTCAAAAATATTACGATTGTTTGGAAAATAATTCTCATTGAACTCACGAGCTTGCCCGACATCTCTCGGAAAACGGGGAACTAGATTCGGCTGTACGTGGCCCGCACAAAGGCTCACCCAAACGCGCGGTGCGTGTTGTCGCGTGCATGTGTGGCTCGAGTAGGCTATAGAAGTTATAAAACCTATATGGTTTGGCTTCGACTGCTGCGCGTCTTTACTCACTCTTGGTTTATGTTTAGAAACTAGTGAGTCAGCAGTCTTTGAGGTTTCAAATCCTCCCAGTTGCAAATTTATATTTTTATTATTATTATTAGTTCGGGTTGAGACCGTAACAGCCTCTGACGCTTGGGTAAAGCCTTTGCGTCCCCTTGTAAGCCTAAGCGTGACCCCAAAGCCCTCTCCATAGGGAGAGGACCGCAGCCACGCTGCAGTAATTGCCTGTGAGTGTTAGACGTTTCCTCGCAATCGCAGGGCAGTGACAAAGGATGTGACTAGCTGTCTCATTATACTATCCGCACAGACGACCGAGGGGACTTTCCGTAAGCCCTATCTTATGTCTGTGATAATTGAGGTTCCAGTGTCCTATAAACATTTCTGTTAGGACTTTGATTTTGTTCTTCCGAGCTTAAGTAGTTCCCTTGTTTGGGTAGATTTAAGCTTTAAGCCCAAGAGTGTTTTGACCTGTCTGTAACCAGAGACCAAATCCCGCTCATTCTCATGTTACTCAGTCAGCTAACTGTTAATTTTTTCAGTGACTGACCTACTGGAAATACCTACAACTGGCTCGGGTCCAGTAAGATTTCTTCTTGCTGCTAGTTTGGCTAGCCTATTCGATATCTCATTGCCCTTGATGCCGCTGTATCCAGGGACCCATAGCAGAGTAACTCGGTTGTCCGTCGCTAACATATGTAGTGCCTCAAGGCATTCCCCTACTAATAGCGACGTGGTCGTTGTTCCGTTCAAGGCCAATATAGCAGCCCTGTTGTCTGAGCAGATACGTATGTTTCTTTTCTTGACATACTCTTTTGCCTTGTAGGCACACTGGAGTATGGCCATCATCTCAGATTGTAGAACTGTGGCGTAGGACCCCATCTCGATTGTGACGCCCATTCTACTCCTTCTACGATATACACCGGCTCCTGCATTCTCCTCGTTCCTGGAGCCATCTGTAAACCAGTTGTCTCCATCATTGGGCAGGTGAGCGTCGCCGCAACCCCTTCCTCCTTCGTGGATAGGCTAACTCGATACTTCTTGTCGAAGAGGTAGCGAGTGGCCATTTTGTCCCTGGGCATGTTCAGGGTCGGCCTCCTCGCGATGTCGTCTGGGATCTTCACTGCTGTCGAGATCCTTCTATTATATACCAAATTTAGACTCCAGGCCGCCTTCACAGCCACGGCCTTAATGGTGAGATGGAGGGGCTTCAAACTAGTGCTACAAATTAGTGCTCCCAGTGCCATCGTGGGTGTCGACTTCGAGGCACTAGTGACGCCTCTCAAAATCAGTCCCCTGATCCTTTCCAGTCGAGACTTCACAGTAGACAGCTCAACCATGCTCCACCAGACCACCGCCTGGGTCGCAAGATCGCTGTGTAGTCCACGTAAGTGTCTCCGGTTTCAAGCCCCAGCTTTTCCCTATGGCTGTCCTACAGAGCCATAGAGTCGCTACTAGCTTCTTGCACTTGTTTTCCAGGTGCTCGTTCCGTAACAGCTTCTTATACTTGTAAAATGGCCTTCTTGACAAGACCTTATCGCGGATATATATATATATTCACAAGTCTTTTCACTGTTTTTAGTATGAAAGATGTTAGGCTGATGGGATGGAAATGCTTGGGTAAGGTATAATCGATCCTACCTGCTTTCGGAATAAAGACTACTCTCGTACCCCTCCATGCCGCCGGGATATGTCCCAATGTCAGACTAGCCCTAGCAAGTCTCACTAGCGGCCCTATTACGGCCTCTCCAGCCCTCTGTAAGAGGACTGGGTATATCCCATCTGGACCGGGAGATTTGTAAGGGCTGAAGGACTTCAGGGCCCACCTGACCCTGGCAGGGGTGACAATCACGTTGACAAGCCGCCGTTTCGGGCCCAGTTGGGCCACAGGCGACTTTGGTTGCCTCTGAGGTGCCGTCCCCACTTCTCCAAACCCATCTTCAAATGTTTTGATTTTTATAAAAAGCTGCGGTCGGCTTTGCCCTCCGGTGTGGGGCAAAGACGACGAAATGCAGCTTGTTAGAAATAATTAAATAATTAAATCATTGTTTTATTCATGTAATTAATACTTATAGAAATATGATATACAATAATGTAGGACTCGAAATAAGAAAAAAATTGATTAATTCTACAAATTATTACCTTTAAAAAAATCATTGACTGTTAACTGGTCGGCGCTGCCCCTCCCTACCCTACTGTTGATGTTATAAATGAAGAAACATACCTCAAAACAAGAGATAAGAGATACATGTTGTTAGTGAGGTTAAAATATCAACTAAGTAGTAAGATGTTTGAGAAAGTTTTTGTAAGGTTTTTAACAATTAGAAAGGTGAAGTACCCAAAGAAGGTAGTACGAACAGCAAGATTGGATCCATATCTGCAGATTAGGACTATAATTAAACATTTTCAAACAGACTTTGGTGAAGCACTCACATGTCGTCACCAATCCAACAGACATAATTGAAAGCAAGTTAAATGTAAGGATGCGAAGAAAAAGATTAAACGGAGTGCATGTAAGAAAGGAGTTATGATACGCAGGTTCTACAAAAATACGCACATGGAGATTGCTTTGAAAATTGCAGATGAATGAAAGCCTTGAAAAATTGTTAGAAAATCAAATAGAAATAATAATTAAATGATAAAAATTGTAGACATGTTATTTATTTATTTAAAAAAATATATTTTCTTATAAATCAATATCAACCGCCATATTTGTTTGTTCTTTTCTAGTTACTTCATATTACAAGATTTGAACTAGTTTACTCAAATACTTTCGTGCTTTTGTACAACCTGCGTATCATAAGTCCTTTCTTATATGGATTCCGTTTAATATTTTTGTTCGCATCCTTGCATTCAACTTGCTTTTAGTTCTGTCTGTTGGATTAGGGGCGACATGTGAACGCTCCACCAAAATCTGTTTGAAAATGTTAAATTATAGTCCAAATCCGCAGATATGGATTCAATCTAGCTGTCTGTACCACCTTTTTTGGGTACTTCACCTTTCTAATTGTTAAAAACAACGAAAAATTTTTCAATCAACTTGTTACTTAGTTGATATTTTTAACTCGGAATTAACGTCACCGGATTTACCGTTTCCGAGAATTGACGCCGCGCCGCGGGTAGGCTTGTCAGCTGCTGCTCGGGGTGTGCGGGGTTCACGAAAGCGTGACAAAACAGGAACTGTTTACGTTCGGAGATGAACTAAATCCGGTTCAGTTAGGGAGGTCAGATCCAAGGACAGCCCCAAAACCGACGTTAAATCCGAGTCCGACTGTAATTCGTTGTTTTTGTTTTTATCTATCTTCTATTTAGGAACAGAAGATGGAGATTGAAAATTGTTATCTGGATTGTAAACTAACTTAGGACAGAATTTTGTTGTTTTTTATTAGTGAAAATGCTGGATGATCGACACATTATCTCCTACACTGGTCGTCACCTTTCAACATCTTTATATATAATGATTGCTTATTTTTAGGGGTGTGCAAAAAACTCGAAACTAGAAGTTCGAACGAGTCTAGTCGAGCTTGCTAGTTTTCGAGTCAAGTCGAGCTGAGCTCGATCCGGTTCGAGTCCAGTCCAGTTGAGTTCGAGCTTTCCGGAAAGCTCGAAACTTTTCGAGAACTCGAATTTCTTCGAGAACTCTTACATCTTCGAGAACTCAAAACTTTCGAGTTCTCGGATGCCTTCGAAAACTTGAAACTTTCGAGTACTCGAATACTTTCGAGCTACTCGAAAGTTTCGAGCTGCTCAAAAGTTTCAGGTTCTCGAAACTTTTGAAAAGAATTTTTTCAAACCCGATACTACGAGGTTTTTCGGATTGCTAAAAGCGATTTTGAAATGAAAATTAAAAATTCAAGATTTTTTATCCAAACCGATGACCAAATTCTGTAAAAATTCAGTAAACTGACAACATCCCTGAATATAATGAATTTCTTCAACATTTCAACTAAATTTATGATCAGAAGCTCGAAAAAAACTGTAGTATACTGAGTCTCATGGAAATCCGTCAGTTTATCAAATTGTTCATCTGTCAATTCATTGAAATTCTCAAAAATTTAGTCGCTGTTTTGGATAAAAAATCTCGAATTCTTACTTTTGATTATAAAAGCACTGTTGGCAATTCGAAAAACCCTCTAGTACCGGGTTTGAAGAAATTCTTGTTAATTTCAAAAGCTTCGAGAACCCGAAACTTTCGAGCAGCTCGAAACTTTTGAGTACTCGAATGTCTTTGAGAACTCGAAACTTTCGAGAACCCGAAACTTTCGAGTAGCTCGAAAATTTCGAGCATGCTCGAGCTCGACTCGACTCGAAGTTTCGAGCTTTTTGCGCACCCAACAAATTTTTGATTAATTTTGTTAGAGAAACGAAGTGTTCAGAGTATCAAATAGCTACGATATGCACTTGTTCATTAAATTTGATTATAATATTAAAAATACCTTTGGATTAAAAAAAGTAGTAAGTAAGAATTGGTTTTACACGGAGAAAAATAGTTCGAGAAACTTTACCAAACTTAGTGGGGTGAACTTGAGACATATGGATACTTCGATAAAGTTAAATTCTAGTATGGTAAAACGAAATTCGGTGATACTTCATTCACAAACATGAACATTGTGACAAATTGATACGAATATCTACCGAACTGTGATTTAATTAATACTGTAATTCGTAGTTGAAATTTTAACGCATATAAATGTAAAATATATAAAACGTTAGATAAGGAATGCTGAACGGTTAGGTAAAACGCGGTCGAGGGCTCGGTAGGAAATGTAAGCGGGTTTACAGAAAAGGCATGAAGGAATCACGGGCGCTCGAGAAACTTTAACTGACAGTTTCGTAAACCGTAAGCTCCTGTGAATAAGAAAAAAAAAGCTTTTATACACAATGAGCAGCATAAACTTACATACACATTAGTCAGTCACAGCCAATCAGAATACAATTTCGTCGCATATTCACTCACGACACCTACAACTACTTAACACATGTAATACAAAAATAAATGAACCTAATATAATACTACACGTATCAATATAAGAGGCCGGGACTAAAGTTTTTATAAAAAGATTTATATTATAAGTTCTATATTTTTTGGAATATGTATTTTGTAATTGCCACTTTACTATTTCAGATAATATGGCAGAAATAGGAGATCCCATAGGGGTTCCAAAAGATTGTTTATATAATATATCATCAAATTCAAATATTATAGAATCTAAAAGATGTGAAATGCCTTTTTTAAGTTCTTCTAATGGTATCTTAGTATGGCAACCAATGAAACACCATCTGTCATCAATACTTTTTAATACCAATTCAGAAGGAACATTCGTGAATAATGAAGTAACATCTAAAGATGCTATAACATAATTATCAGGAATTCCAACATTACTAATGCGTTCTTTAAAGATTAATGAGTTTTTTACATTAAAATTGTAATTAGGTAAAGAATCAGAAATTATTTTACTAAGTATTTTTGCTAGTACATAAGCAGGAGTATTAACAGAAGAAACTACAGGTCTAAGCGGACAATCTGGTTTATGTATCTTTGATAGACCATAAATTCTTGCTAGGTTGGAATTAGTTGTAATGAGATCTTTTCTAACTATGTCAGGATTGAGATACTTCTTAGTCCTCCATTTATTAATCACAATGAATGTTTTATTTTGCAATTTCTTTAAAGTTGTTTTTGGGCCGTAGTCTAATTTGATATATGTACTGGAATCGTTAAGTAAATTCAGCATTTTTTGTTTATAATCATCATTGTCCATCACAACTGTAACATTTCCCTTGTCAGCCTTAATTATCATTATATCTTTATTTTTATTTATAAAGCAATTGGTAAGTTTAATATTCTTAGCAATGATTTTATCTGAATCACTGATTTATTTAGGTTTCTTTAGATAATTGGAAGCAAGAGAAAGAATCTTGTGTCGAAATTCCTCATGTGAGTTATCTGATAATTTATCAATATTAGATTCTAAGTCTTTAATTATTTGAAAAATATGTATGTATTATAATATGTATGTAATAATAATGAGGTTATTAATGTTAAAAAAGAGATTATATCTATTCTATTTTTAGGAACAATATCTAATAATATCGAATAGACTTCTTAATAAGTACAACATGAAAGCTGTTTTTAGAACTGATCATAAATTTGATAAATATATTAAATTAGGAAAAGATGAACTTAATATTTTAGACAGTTGTAATGGCATTTATAGAGTCACTTGTACATGTGGTATGACTTATGTTGGCCAAACCAGTCGTCCAATTAGAATAAGAATAAAAGAACATAAAGATAATATTAGACTTGCAGAAAAATATCATAGAGCTATTAGTCAGCAAGTAACTTATAAACATTCAGGTGATATTAATTTTATAAAGTGGGATTGAAATTCTGCACGAGGAACCTAATTATTATAAACTCTGTTTTTCTGAAATGGTTTTTATTAAGAAAGAAGGATACGAAAGCATGAATCTTACTTCGGATTTGAATACTTTCAACGAATCTTATATAATGATTATTGATCAATTATGCTCTCCGATTGATACAGAATTGTTAGTATTGGTGTTACCACGATGGAGTTGTTGCGGTTTCTCCGATTAAACTTCACAAAAATAATAGTTTTTAATAACTAATTTTAATAAATTCCCACATCATGGGTCAAAAATTCAATTTTTTTGTTTTCGTTTAAACCTTATTTTTGATTTAGTTTCAGGTGAAACAATTTTTCCTCCTATGTATCTTATTTCACTTCATGTCTAACGTAACCTCCAAATATGTCATACATTCAATCATTACTATTTTTTATTACAGGCTAATTCTTTATAATTATATTCAAAATTATGATTCAACAATCCCTACTTATCTTTGTTGTTTAACTCATTTTGAACCTTTTTTAACCTGATTTTAATGGTAAGATAATTTTTACTTCTTTAGAGCTTCTATTGTCTTGTCATACTAATTTATATATTATTATTACTATTCATTTTTATTTATATTTTAGATCAATTTTAATCTGATGAGGAAACTGGTACATGCTTCGAAACGTCATAAGTTTTAATTTCGTTATGATCTTGACACAATAAATTATACTATTTTTGTCTGGAGGCAGTAGTTTTGACTGTTATCACCACTTTTATCTAGTATATTGCCAGACGTTCAACATAAGAAGGATTTTACATCACCGAATTCCTTCAATATTTCTAATTTAAATTTTAAATTTATTATAATGAATCATTGTGGGAGTTTTCTTACTAAAACTAACACTTTTAGTAAGCTAAGGTCTTCTTAAGCTAAGCTACTAACATATTTAGCTTTCTTAAAACGATTTAGGGACAATAACATCATCCCGAAATTCTCACAGTTGGAAAACCATTTGGAAACATCTAAATCCAAATAAATTCTACATAAAACAAGTTTGTTTCTCTTGAAAGAAAGAATACAACATACCAAATTTGTCTTGCACACTACCTCCAAAAGCTATTAAAACTTCACCGTTTCCTATCAAATACTCTCAGATTTGACATTTGGTATAAATTGGACCGCATATCATTTAACCAATTCCAACCGATTGAAGAAAGAAGAAATCATCAGTAATTTGAAATCCACAATATACCCTTCCACTCGAACAAGCGAATGACATAGGGTAGGACGGCCAGCATCTTATGCTAAGCTCAACTTTCGTCCTCAAGGTGAATAAATCAACCACAATAAAGACATCATAATATTACCCGCAGACAAAGGCAACATAACAGTAATAATGAATAATGAGGACTATAACAATAAAATCCTGGGCCTGCTAACTGATGATATATATAAAAAAAATTAAAAAAGACCCCACAAAAAAATAGGGTATGTGTCCCAATTACTGCGCTGGCATGGTTTAACCTCACTTAAATTCAATTTTTCACCTATTTTATATTAAAATAATATGGTTCTTCTGCTTAAGCCTAACGAATAATGTATTTTGTGCATTTGAAAAAATTGGCAAGTACGAGAACCTAACATAATGTATTAAAAATGTAAAAAATTAAGGAAAGAACATATTGTACCCATTACTGCGGTTGAAAAAAGGCCATGTATGTATTACTGCGAACTGAGGTACCTAGCCAGTGGGCACAAAAACATTAACGTCCTGAGAACGTTCTAAAGACGTTCCTAGGACGTTTGTGTCAGTCCAACTGATGTCCTAAAGACGTCCCATTTTCCAAAGACCGTCTCTGGAACATGGGACGTCTTTAGGACATCAATTGGACTGACACAAACGTCCTAGGAACGTCTTTAGAACGTTCTTAGGATGGACAAAAAGCCAGAAATTACAACAAAAAACCGCATCTTTCTAGCATTATTCAAATATAATATTATTAATAATTATAATAAATTCTTGAAGCAATCAATTTTCTTGACTCTAATTAATTACTTAACTTATTTTGATTGAAAATTAGTCTAAAAGTGATTTTTTTCAACCTGCAATTTTGTAAAACTTTTCTAAAAGAATATCATTAACATTGATAATAAATTGTTTAAGCAATCACTCTAGTTAACATTGATGAACTATCGATTCCTTCTAATTGAAAATTTGACAAAAATTGGAAAATTTGTGAAAAACCGCGTCTTTCTAACTTCATTCTATAAGAAAATAGCTAAAAACAATAACAAATCGTTTAAACAATTTATGTGAAAATATAATCATCAATATGATATGGTCTTTTATGTGTTTGAAATAATTTTCACTGAAAAAATCGCAAAAAAAGGCATACACTGCATACCCGCTTTATCAGCCGTGTCGGGTGTACCCTCAATGGCCTTGATGATGAATCGGGACTCTCTGAACCGTAAACAATCAGGGTCGTATGAACCATTCCTGTTGGAGTTTTGTCCGCAAAAAATACTTTTTTTTTGTATTTTTACCATTTTGGTTTTATAATATCATAACGAAAGTGAAAATGTTTGTGCTCGAAAATCAAACTTTATCAAAGTATTGAGTTACGAGTATGTACGTACATATAACAGGGTGGCCATTTTAATCGAAGAAGAAAATTCCCGATCATTTCCCGGTTTTTTCTCGGTTTGAAAAACATTTTTCACGGTCAATCAAATTAAGAAATTTGAACTCTGAAGCTAAACATTTTTCAATTTGAAGGAATAAAAAATAAACTACAAATTGAAGCACTCAAATTGGAACTCTTGAATTTTGAACTTTTTAAATTAAATTTGAAGTTTTTGATTTCCAAAATTTTGTATTTGAATTTTAAATGATTCACACGTATATAATGGAAGGTTTTAACACTTTTCAATTAGAATTTTTTAAATGAAATGCAGATAAAATACAAAACTGAGAATTTCTAACTTTGGTAAATTATAGAGTTCAAAGATTTAGATTGAATTCCAAAAATATATATCCACTCTTCCTGGGTTAGATTCCTCAGAGTTGCGAATTCATAAAGTATATAAATATAAATTGAATCGCACAAATAACATTTTATATTTTATTTGTGCGATTCAGTTGTCTGTTTGATACAAAACTTACTTTATCAGGGGTTTTTGGTCCCTAATTCTAAATATGTGATCAACATTCCGAAATTAAAAATGTCGAATACAATATGGCTATCAAAATTTTTAAAAATTATCCGTATCGCATGAAACTTAATTTTGAATTACTTTTTGGTCCCTATTTCCATATACGTCGTCAAAATTGCGAAATTCAATTCAAATTCAAATTCAATATTGGCGTATCCAATTTGGCAAACAACATTTGTCAAAATTATCCGTTTGAAACGAAACTTACTTTATAAGGGTGTTTTGGCTCCTGATCTCAAATCCATTACCAACATTTCGAAACTTGAAATGGCGGACCCAATATTGCGTTTTACCCAATATTGTGTTTTGGCTCCTGATCTCAAATCCATTACCAACATTTCGAAACTTGAAATGGCGGACCCAATATTGCGACCAAAATTTATGAGAACCATCCATTTGTCCTGAAACTTAATTTCTGACGAATTTTTGGTCCCTGATTGGAAATGCGTTTACCACATTTTGAAATTCAACATCAAGTATCTAATATCGCCAACGAAATTTGTGAACATCATCCGGTGAGCATGAAACTTACTTTCTAATAATTTTTTGGGCCCCTGACTCCAAATTCGTTATTAAAATTTCGAATCTCAAAATGGCCGAATCAATGTAGCGAACAATATTTGTAAGAACTATATGTTTGTTATGAAACTAAGTCTCTAATCATGTTTGGGTCCCTGGTTCCAAATTCTTTATCAAAATTTCGAAATTCAAAATGGCGTATCCAATATGGCAAACAAAATTTGTAAAAAATATTTGTTTGCCATGAAACTTACTCACTAAGGAATTTTTGAGTCCTTGATCTGATTCGGTTATTAAGATTTTAAAATTCAAAATGGAGGATTCAATATGCACCAGAATTTGTAAAAATTGTCTGTTTGGCATGAAACCTAATATCTGATGAATTTTTGGTCCCGGATTGCAATAATACGTTAACAAAATTTTGGAATTCAAAATTACCTATCCAATGTGGCAAAGGAAATTTGTGAAAATTATCAGGCAAGCACGAAACTTACTTCCTAATAATTTTTCGGGGTCCTGACTCCAAATTCGTTATGAAAATTTCGCATGTCAAAATGGCTGACCCAATGCACAGTGGGATGAAATGAAAAAAAAGAGGTTCAAAGTAACTTGTAGAAGGCAAATCTTGGCCGATTTAGGATTTTTTGTTGTTGCAAAAATTAAGCATTCAGTTTTGAAGAGATTTACGTAGCCCGATTTTTTATTTTCGTTTGTTTAATCATTTATGATAATTAGAGTGGTCAAAAATAAGCGACTGTTCAAATCGTCATAGGCGACGTCATGGGCGACTGAAAATACGTATAGCCTAGCCAAAATAAAATGTAGACTCATTTTTTAGCTCTCGAGAATGTTTTTAGGAGTGTTGTTAAAGTAATGTTGAAGACTTTTCTTGTACCATGAATATATTCTCTAAAGAATATTCGGAAATATAGATAAAATAACGAAATATTTGGGAATACAAGGAATCTGAAGAATATGGGAATATTTAGGAATATGAGAGAATATCTAGGAATATGTAGGAATATTTGGCAATATGAGACAATATTTCGGAATGCATTTGAATTATGTATATTAAATTACATATCCGGATAAAAATATTTGTTTTTGATTGACCAATGGTATGATGTTTTTAAATGTTGAAAAAATTATTTGTCTTTAAAGACGATAATTGTGAATAATTTTTGGTAATATTTTTGCATAAAAGTTATAAAAAGTTTTCAAAAATTCTGTTTTATGCTGGATTATAATGATCTAAATCTGTAATTTCATTTATACTATTGTTTCCTTCTTTTTTAATAAATATGATTTCAGCAAAGCATCTTTTGTAGTAATTAGAATCTTTGTGTAATATTTCAATATTATCCCAGTCGATATAAGAAGTAATTCCCCGTTGAAATTTACTTCAGGAATGACCTTCACTTTTTTGAAAAATATTTTACCTGAGGAAATATCCAACCGCCATTAGGCAGCCATGAGCAGTCTTTTGACAGATAATCTTACGTAAATGATGACAGCATAACTGCCGTGCAAACTAAAAAGATACATTAGTCCAATCTCACTCGAACTGAGAAAATCGAAAAAAACTGTTTCCCAAAGAACTCTGATATCGAATAAAACTTTAAATAATCTAGATGCACTATTTGGGCAAACATAATGTGCTTTTTCATATTTTGAAATGAAAAATTGATGTTTTAAACTTGGTTCATTCCGGAGAACTTCAAATGCACTCCATCGCTCCACCAAAAAATTCAATTGCGCTACATCGCAAGTACTGATAACGAAAGCGCGCAAGGAGGTGGGGGCGGGGCACAGTGCGACGAATTAGAAAATTGGGATTAAAAATTATCCAGAGCCTATAATTTTTATCCGATTTTATCTTTCTTTTTTTAAATTAAAGCTAATTAAATTCTAAAGAGGTCTGTGGAGGCCGATTTTGCAAAAAGGCTCTGTTTATTTGTTATTCAAGTTGGAAAATGCCAAAAAACCATAATTTTTCATATCCGAGCTGCCTGTTCTGTATCATTCATTGATATTACCTCATAAAGGTGAAAAACTGATAGATTCACAATCGATTAACAAATCGTGGTAACTGAGATGAAGTTCCGGGAATCCGTAAAATTGTTACAAGCAAATTTATGAACAAAATCGATTTTTGCTGTACATCGGAGCCTGGAAGCTCTTTTCATTACGTTTTTCCCCGCGAAATTGAGAATAATCAATCTTTCATACAAATCAAAGACTTAAATATTATCTGTTTGTTAGTTATAAACAAATTTCATACACAAATTCAATAAATAAACGCCCTTGGATATATAAAATAAATTTTTTCTGCGAAATCATTAGTTTTTCCTGCAAAAATAAAAATTCAATAACAGAAATAGACAGTAAAAAATATTTACTATTATTATAAACAATACTGATTAACGAATGGATTAAACCTTCACTCTTTGATACAAAAAATCCATTTTTTATGCATAACTTTTCATTTTATCCCTAAATTAAAATGCTGATATTGGAAAAAGATGTTGAGTATAGACGCTTTACGGTTCGGTTCCTTATTTCAAGGTAACATTAACTATTGAACCCGAAAAACAGATTTATTCTTTACGAAAGAATTATTTTAAGAATTGATTGATCAAGATTGTTAATAACAATGGAAAATGTTGTTGGATGTCAGTATATTTCGTAGGAGTTTCATTTTTTATAATCTAATAAACATTTCAGCAAGAAAGAGATTTTTTCTATTTGAAAGCGAAAGCATTTGTTGATCAGAATTGTTAATAACATTGAAAAATATTGTCAAATGTCAGTTTCTTTTATCAGAATTTTAATTTAGGGATAAAATGAACATTTATGCAAAAAATGTTTTTTACCTATTAAAGAGTGACCCTTTAATGAATTTATTGATCAGTATTGTTTATAACAATAGTAAATATTGCTTATTGTCCATTTCTGTTATGGAATTTTCATTTTTGAGGGCAAAACTAATGATTTCGCAGAAAAAATGCATTTTATATATCCAGAGGCACTTACTTATTAAATTTTCAATGAAATTTCTTTATAACAAACAATAAAATAATACTTTAGTGTTGGATTTTTATGAAATATTGATTTCCCTTGATTTCGCGGGGAAAAACGTGATGAAAAGAGCATCCAGGCTTCGATGTACAGCAAAAATTGATTTTTTACACAAATTTGTTTATAACAATTGAACGGATTGCCAGAAATACATCTAAGTTATCAGGATTTGTTAATCGATTGTGAATCTGTCAGTTTTTCACCTATATTGAGGTAATATCAATCAATGATACAAAACAGGCAGCTCAAATATGAAAAATTATGGTTTTTTGGCATATTTAAACTTGAATAACAAATAAACAGAGCCTTTTTTGAAAAAATCAGCCTCAACAGACCTCTTTTGAATTTAATTTTCTTTAATTAAAAACAAAGAAAGATGAAATCGGATAAAAATTGTAGGCTCTGGATCATTTTGAACCTCAATTTTCTAATTTGCCGCACTGTGCGGGGGGCTGGTGACACGCTGTACGTATATCGAGTCCCAATTAATATTTTTCAATTATTCTTGGTTCATTCCGAAGCACACCAAATGCGCTCCATCGCTCCATCAAAAAATTCAATTGAGCTAGGTCGCAAGAACTGATAACGAGAGCGCGCAAGGAGGTGGGGGAGGCGGCTCATCACACGCTATACGTATTTCGAGTCCTAATTAATATTTTTCAATTATTCTTGGCTCATTACCAAGGACTTCAAATGCGCTCCATCGCCGCACCAAAAAATTCAGTTGCGCTACATCGCAAGTACTCATAATAGGCGAGCCGCAAACCCTCAAAAAGTCGCTTACAAAGCGAAAAAGTGACCAGATTCTTTCTAGTCGCCAATTATAGTTTACCTTTATGTTATCGAGGATGCTGAATACGAATATTGAATTTTTTTTTTAAAGTTGGGGGAACATTGTCAAAATCGACTTTTTAGTGAAAAATGTGCTGAAAATTCTTTTACGATTTTTCGTATTTGACTTGCTGTAGCTCTGCGAATAATTAATATTTTCAAATAAAAATTTAATGGCGTATTCTCCAACCAATTAAAAAAACGACGAAAGCTATCAGAAATTTCCGAAAAATTTGTCAACCGAGTGGGAAATTTCAGAAAAATTGTTATACGATATTCTGACTTTGTATATACTATTGAAAAAGTTGAGTGACAAAGTTTTCAATTTTTAATTTATAAATATATAAACTCAAAGTTTAGAAGTTCAAGAAGTTTTCGAGAAAGTTTCAGCTCTTAATCTTATATAGAAAAAATTATGTGCCGATTTTAAAAACCGCGCCGCCCGCGCGCCGCCCGCCTGCTGTGCATGCTTCGAAAGGGTTTAGCGTTGTGCGTGCCTCAACCATTATAGTTTACCATCGAACGAATCGTGCTTGCGCTAGTGTTTTCGACTGTAGTACGTCTTTATTTTTTATTAGTAAAAAGACTGTTTATGCTGCATTAAAACAAATGTCAGACGAAGAGTTGAATAATCTTACTGATTTGAATGAAATTTCAATCATTCCCCATCAGTCCACTAATTGCCTTTCCCTATACTTTCTCTACAATTCTGCATAGCTTACTTCATTCACCTCCCCTATATCTCTAGCATTAAGGAAATCCTTTCTTTCGTTTTCCCATCTTGGTAGTTCTATCAAGTGAAAATTCACCATCCACCACTACTTCCCCTCCCTCACCTCAGGCAAAATTGATTTTAAAATTGAAATCAAATCACATAAAAGCCTGTGTAGATATTTCAATATTTATGTTTATTTCCGATTATAAATTATATTTTAAAGTACTTTAAATTTGGACTTATAGTTTAATTTGATGATTAGGCAATCAAAGTAATAAACGGTAGAGAAATGTAATAAAAGGAGACCAGACCATTTTCTCGAATCTTTTATCAAATCCCTTAATACTACATTACAATATAAAATCTTAAATTAAGTCAATAATGTATTTCTTTACTTGTCAGACCCAATGGGATATAAATTATGCGATTGTGATTATATTCTCCTACTCTAATGCTTGATTTGACAAACATACATTTTTTAACAAACGCAACCATTATTATTTATGAGATAATGACTTTAGAATATATGATATAATCTATGAAAGTACAAGAATATCTACTAGTTTCAGTGTCAATAAAATTCTTCAAGAATAATGCATTAATAATTTTTTTGTCTCATTAGAAATTATGAGGATTTTTTATACACTCTTCATATCCACGGCGGTTTTTCTGAATTATATTGGTAAATATGATATACTTTTGCAAAGATTAGCTATTTAGGGTATTTTTGAGGTAGCTGATAACGAAAATGGTGCCAGACTACAAAAATGTCTCGCGCTCCATCAGTTATTTCTACATTTTCATTGAGGAATAGCACACATTCACTACTGACATACGAGTGTATACTTCAAGACAAAATTAATACTCTATTTCTTGTTGCAGATTTGAGTTCACAATTTGAGTGTCTACCTAATGGTGATCCCCTTCCTGGTGTTCCTCGTGCAATTACTTCTTCTTTATCTGTTAGAAGTCGTTCTCCTGACAGGTCTGCTTCTACTGCCGAGCCTCCTCCACGTGTCAGGACTCGGTCTCCTCCTGCCAAGTCCAGGTCTCCTCCTGCCATGCATCCTGATTCATTCATACTTGGACATCCTCCTGAACAACTTAGATTTCTTCGACTTATTCTCCGTACTAATCCGGACCGTGTATATGAAATTCGGAGGTACACATTTCATGCCGATAAATCAATTTACATTAGAGGAGCACGCGGTGCCCGTACGCCTATGCCAAGCGAAGAGCGACTTGTTTTAGCAACGCCCACTGGTGACATTCTGGCAATATTGGAGCGTAATAATACAGTTCTTCGTGGAATATATTCAAGTAGTATCTTGCTAAGACGGGTGAAAGTAAACATGTATAGCGGCGCCGTGGTCAAATATGATCGAAATGAATTAGACGAAATTCCCCTAGGCTCCCCACACCCAATCTCAAAGTGTTTCAGAATAATGCATGTAAAAAACATGTAAAACAAAATTCACAACACCATAATTCACATTAAGAAAATATGAAACTAAAATATAATATTGTTTGTGATTCGAAGTTGGTTCAAAATCCTACAAATAACTTTTAATTATAATGAAAAGTGCACTATTTTTTTCGAATACAGATAAACAAAAGTTTCTTTTGATTATAGTACAAAAATACTTCAGAATAAAAATTATTACTCAATTACCCACAATGTCTTTCCGTTCAAACCATCCTCCTTACTTTTCCTTACTACCGTCCCTAACTTTTAATATTTCATCTACTTCCCCTCTCTAACTTTCCCGTTCTCCCTATACTTTCTGTTTTCTCATTTTCTATCATTTCTCTCCACTTTCCTTACTGTCGCACTTCTCATTTCCCCTTACTTTCTCGACTTTCTCTACAGCCTTATCGCTTTTCCCCTTATTTCCCCTGTCCCCCCTACTTACCCGCTTGTAACTGCCCCTTAATTCTCTACCATTTAACCCTCTTATTTCCCTTAAATTCCATTCCCTCACTTTGACTACTTACCCCACCTCTCCTCCTCACTCGTACCTCTTCACCCCTCCCCTTCCTTCACTTTTCCGACATCCTCTCCTCTCATTTTCCCTCATTTCTTCTTCTTTGCTTCTCCTCATTTCCAATAACTTTCCATACTCAGCCTCCCCTTATTTCGTTTCACTTACTCTTCTCGCCCTGCTTCTATTATCCCACACAAATCATTCAATTTCTTTCATAATGTCCCCTACTCCGCAACCCCTCTTTTCCTTTTATTTCCCATTCTTTTCTTCCCCACATTATTCCTTGCTTTGCACATTTTCGCACTCCCTATTTCTCCTCTCTTTCCCTGCTTTCAACTTCTTATTCATTATTACTTGCTTATTACTTATTATTAAACTATTTCATTGTAAATTAAATTTTTTGTTTTGCTGTATTTATAATGTGTCCCATAAGGGTTCCACGACCTACGTTCCTCACGATACCATCTACAAACTTTATATTATTTCATTCTTTTATATTTAAAACTATTTACATCAGTTCTTATATCTGGTCCTTAATTATATATTATACCCAACTCTCGGATTCTGTCCCCCCGGTCTCGGCCATCCTAGAACTGCTGGCCCTCGCAGATTGTCAGCGCGCAGAGTCAGAGATGGTTGCGAATCTTGCTTGAAGAACAGCCGCAGCGTAGTGGAAAGGCACAGTGCGCGGGTACTCACATGCGGAGATTGCCCAATATTATGTATTCCAATTGGAAACGGGTAAGACGGCCTTGATAGTTTACGTTTAGATCCACAAGATTTGAAGCCAAAGTGTATATATAGCGCAATGCTATTGTCGATGGAGTGAGCGAGCGTATCCGCATCTTAATCTACTTTAACTACCACTACATAACTGCTACTTACTAATCTTGACGTTTTTAATCCAAGCGTCTTCCGTTTTCTCTTCCTTTCATCTTCACTTCTCTTCCATCTCAGTTTGATATTTTGCCATTTTTACATTCTCATCCAGAGAAGGTATTAGATTTGTGTAAAATTTGACCCCCTCGTTTTTTGTCAAATGTCCACATGTTGACACCCCCTTAAGGTAGTCCAGCTATGAATCGTGAGTCAAAACAGTGAGCATTCGATGACAAAATAAAGCACAACGCAAATCCCCTCCACAAGCAGAAAATGCGTTAATATTCGAAAACTCGAACGCGCCACATTAGCCGCCGCGCCGCATTCGGCGCCGTTCCCCTAATGGATAATCGAGCTTCATTTATTAATATATCATCATAACTGATGACTCGAAGACAAGGTGAAGAATGCAGAGAAAACCGTAACTTTCTAGGTTAATTTAAGAAAATATTATTTCAAACACTCGTCTAACAATAACTTTACAATAATACAGTATTTAAACAATAATTTTTGTTGATTTTCATGATTTCTTATATTATGATAACGGAAGAGTCGAAGGAAAGTTTGATGAACGTAGACGGAACAGCAATTTGTAGGTTTATTTTAAGAGAAGATTGTCCTAAACAAAATTATCTTTTTTCTTCATAAGAAACACATATAAAACTGAACGGTATATGGCAGTACAAGACTAGATATCCAAAATGTTTCCGAACATGGAATTGTTTATAAAAAAAAATGTGAAAAGAATGAAATACACGTTGTATCATGCTATGACATCGAGACCACCAATCTTGATCTTCTCGGAATAGAATAAGTTTTTGCAAGCAAAAATTGTTCATTTCCATTCAGCGTCCCCAAACTTCGGGATCTTTGAAGTACTAACGTCAAAGTTCTGAGAATATTTACTCGGGATTGGTTAACTTCTTTATATCCAATCTTTTTTGTCCATCAAACTTTTTGGCCTAATTGAGCAAAATCTCAGATCAGTAGACGACTTTTGTATCATCTTTAAATTATGATTTTGATTTTACAGCATGTTTTTTCGCAGTTCTAAAAAATTACGATTTTGCTGATTGTGTGCTTATGTACTGCCACCCTTCAATTATGGTCTTTCAACAAACCCTAAATATAAATTGATTTGAAAACGGCAAAATACATTTACATGTTCACTGGATGTATCACAAATCTGAGGGCTGAAAGCATGAAAATTTCAAAGAAAACTTTCCTGATGCAGTTATGGACCATCCTATTGTATGATTAGAGTTTTCGTATTCATTTAATTAATAATTGCATGTGATTCTTACTTTCATTGCTTTATTATTTCTATAAAATAATAATTTTAAATAGTTTTTTAGATAAGAAACATTGAGAGAACAAAAACAGAGCCCTCGTAATCATCTAAGACGAGAAATAACATCAACTGATAAGATAAACGTTTAACTCTAGGACAAACACACGCGCACCAAATTTTATGTTAGAAAATTCCAGTATACTTTAAAAATAAAATAGCTTCTTTATAATAATTGTTGGTATTACTGATTATTAATTAAAACAAATTTTGGTAGTAAATAATGTAACTGACATGATCTGTAACATGAGTAATGAAGGAAATTTCATGAATTGTTTAAAGAAAAAGGTCTCCAGACATTTAGTTACAGTAGGATATAATCATTTTACAGAATATAATTTGATTTCATTCTTCGTATTTCATTATAAGTTACTACCACATCTGTTGATACTCATTTTAACGGAATTGGTACCAAGGACGATTTCTTCGTATTGTCACAATTTAAAGTATTGAAACCAATTTATCAGCGGATGAGACAGATATGAATAGAAATATACAGTGGTGGGAATAGAATGCGGATGAGACAAAATGATATGACGATTTACAATTTTTATTTGTTGAATTTTGTAACTTTTAATTTTTAAATTACACTGTCTTTAGTTAATACTGATCTTATTCTAAGGTAATATAAGAAAATCTTACAATAAAATATTGAATAGTATTAATGAATATAAAACATAAATTTAGAAGATATTCGTATCGAAATAATCCGACTGTTCGTAACGAAATTTGAGTACACGACGCCATGTCCAAATGAAAAGTTGGTACGATCCCTAATTTGGAATTGTTAATTAAAAAGAATAATTTTTAAATTGCTGAATTTTCAACGCTATATTTGTGAATTGTCTTAATATAAAAACCTTAAATTTGATACTCTAATTAAAATGTTTTAATTTTAAATAATGTATTTTAAACTGTCTTTTTTCAATTTGACATACTCTGATAACAATAATAATCACTCTTTATGAACTCGAAAAAAATACAGAGAAGTGTCATAATTATTAATGGAAATTGGTGATTTGGAAACATAAAAAAAAACAATTTCAAATTTGTTTACATACATTTTTACGGGGTTATGTATTTTTAATTTTATTTGCGCGATTGCTAAGGAATGATAAGAAATATTTATTCGTGAAATGGAAATTTCCACGAAGCTAAAAATACGAGATTTGTCGGTTATCAGATGAAGCATCTGATTCCAAAGCAAATGTAACCATTTATTTTTTAATTTAAAACACTTCTTTTATAATAAAATTAGATAATGTAGACAACTTCTTTCCTGCTAATTAATAAAAAAAATAACTCTTCATAATATTATCATTCAGACTAAACATTTGGGAAAAGTGTAGTCCTATTGAATAGTAATTTCTGGAAAAAATTTTGGCGATGAAGACAAATATTTACCGAGAGGGAAGGGGTGAAATTCGAAAAAAATCAGGTTTATTTTTTACTTTTATTCATGAAAAAAATGATTTTTCCATGATTTCTCAGCAATTACGTAATATTTGTTTGTTTCCTTGGGGTTGAACGCAAGAGTTTGAAACGATGACTTTTCTGGAAAAAATTGTGGACTTTGAAGATACACGCTTTTTACACCGTCCAATAAAATAACTTGAACATAGACGGATTCAACGCCATCTAAACTTTCAAAAGTTTGTTATTTAAATGCCATATAGGATTAGTTTCTGCACAGATATTTAAAAAAAATTCTTTACTGCGGGATCTTTTTTTTTTCATCTAAAAAATAATACTTTGTCACAATAGTTTGTCTTTTAACAAAAAATGTCATTGTTATAAACAATCGTTATAAACAAATCCATTTATATATTAGTTTTTTGCAAAGAAAATGTTTCATTATTGCAGAGTAATTTCTTTTCATCTGAAGAATCTTAACAGAATGGATATGCCATTTAACAACAAAATTATGTTTGTTTTTTAAAATTCGTATAAGTTTAAACCATATAGGTTGAAAAAAGCCAAAAAACAGAAGTGATAAAAAGAATGATAACAGCGGCACACAAAAAAAAACACTTTTCTGTTCTACAGATGCGACACATATATTCCCATATATTTTGACCCGCTGAGCATGAAATTTTAGAGAATTGTTTTGCGAACTCACAAGACCAATGCAATACTTTATCAGATTAAATTGTTAACTAGTTATGTCAAGAACAGAAAATTTTTTTCAAATAATTCTCAACTTTCAACTAACAATTTCCAAAGTCCTAGCCTGAAGTACTTTTGTACATCGTTCAAGAATAAACTTATAATATAATATAGTGCAATATGATAAATTTAAAAGCGTGCTCAAGAAAATATCAGAAACTTTATCATAAAATGTTATTTATTATCGCTCCATTTACATAATTGCAATCTACAGTGATAAAAAAAGTGTATGCACATTGTACCTATCACAAGGTAAACAAAATAAATAAATCCAATCTATAAAAAAAAGGTCTCAGACAACTCTCAAACAGGCATATCTTTAGCGAAATCTTGTAATTCATTATAATGACAAAATTATCACATGCAACAAAATTGCTTATAAATACCAATACATATAATTTTTATGAAAGTCTATAAGAAGGCTCATACCTTTTGAACAATTTGTAAATCCTTCAAAAACAGATGATAATTTGATATTATTATTTTGATGTTTATTAGAATGAGTGAATAAAAAAATTTAGCTGGTTATGAAACTTTTTCTTTTTGAAAAACCGTCGCCCTAGTTTTTCAAATTTTTGGTAATTACCTGATTAATTGTGTTATAATGAAAACCCGATTATTTCCCTTATTATAATTATTTGAATGAAACATATAGAAGATTTTACAACGAAAATTATTTAAAAAATCGTACAAAGTTATATGCACTTTTTTACAATATAACTTTTTTTTATAAGCTTAAAAATGCAAACATATGTCAATCACTCAAATAGGAATATATGCAGCAAAGAAATTGGCAGCAGTCAGACCAATTTTATGCAACAGAATCGATATTTCACACTATCCTTGCGTAGGGAAGTTATAAGCAGAACACGGTGAAGAATCACAGTTGAAAAAGAGACATCAAAATTGGTAGGTGTATGAGCAACTTTTGACTTTACATACTAGCAATTTTGAAATGTCCAAAAATTTGTAAATTTTATAATTGCTTTTTTTTTCCTTTCAATGAATCAATTTTTCCTCTGCGAAGGCGACATAAATCGATTCATTTGGTTCAGAAGTTTAACAAAATACGTTGCACAAGATTCCTCCATATTTCAAACGATGCTGATCATCGATGAAGATCTATTTCAAAAGAAGGCAAAAGTCGAAACGCTTCTTCGAGAAATCAAACGTGGTAAACCCAATAACGACATTTTTCATAATAATCGACTCCATCCAGAACAACTTAAACATTGCAACAGAAACAATGAAGCTGATCAGCATCTTGCTAAAAGGTCGTATTCGACCAAAGTGTCTGGTTCTTCAATTCTCTGATGGGCAAAAGTCGCTGGATCGCATGAAGAAGAAATTACTTCGAACTGCTTGAAGCAATCAATTCCTATGCGTCAGTACTCTTGATACCGTTGGAAATACATCTAAGGTGCAGTACTCTAATCCATTTGAGGACATTTACTCAACAAAAGGGGACTCACCAAAAACAGTACTTTTCCAGACAAAATTCGAACCATGAATCATTACCATTTGAATGTTGCAACTGTGCATGTTCCCTCAAATGTTTACATCCAATACAACGCATCCGGTTGTCAAGTTAACTATTCTGGAAGTGATGTAACCTTGCTGAATGCTTTTGCCAAAAAGATGAACTTCGTTGTTGAATTTGAGGCAGGTATAAATGAAAAGCCACCAGGACCTTTCATCCTTTAGCATTTACTTTCGAACAAGGTGCATGTTGCTTTCATCCGGACTCCGATACAGAGGGTTCATCAATTTTATATAATGGAAAATTTAGTAATTGGATCAGGAGGTTTTAATGCTTTGTCGCCAAAATTAGACAATACAGCACATATTGATGATTTGAATTTCGTACGTCCACTAGCCCCTATTGCAGTCTTTTCTGCAATACTGTGGCTGCTGATGTACGCGTTGAAACACTACGGCAATCACTCGAATTTGTCGTTCACGTTGCAGGTTGTATTGGGTTTAACAGTTCCTCAAGAACTTGCAAATTGGAAATCAAGGGTCATATTTGCCTATATGGTAATTGTGAGTTTCGTACACTTGTCAGAGATTTATGCAATGATCACCAGTAACAATTTGAAACTTGAATCAGAACTAAAACTAAGTACATTGGATGAGTTGGATAAATCAGGTCTTGCACTTGAAGTTAATCCTGTTTAAATTAATTGGATGAGTGCGGAAATTCAAAATTTGAGCATTGTGAAGAAATCTCAGAGTACATTCTCCAATGTAGAGGAATGCGCTCTTCATGCAATTGCAGATAAGAATGTAAGTTGTGTTATGTTAAAAAGACAGTCGAATTGGTTTAATTTGCACTTTATGGATGCTGATGGAACTGCTTTAACCGCAACAGTGGCAGAATCTTTTATCACATCAACTCAACAGAAGGATTCAATCTAGAACCAGGATCTCCCTACGTTAAGCGATTTCGTAGTCTTCTTTTGAGACTAATGGCTTTTGGGCTCTACGAGAAGTGGAATAAAGACGTTGTGCTAAGAATTTCGCATATAGAGAAGAACAAAGAAGCTTTGGATGACTTGGCAATCAGTTACAATTAACTTTTTCTAATTCTTGTAACTGAACTTCTGGTTGGATTTCTGAACTCTGACATCGTTTTTGTGGCGGAAATTTCTGCCGTGAAGATCAATAAAAGAGAATAAGTAGCAAGAAGAGGATCAGTCACTCTTGGAATCTTGTATGAATTGTCAATTATGTGACGTTGGTCCTTGTCAGAAGTAAGAAAACAAAATTTTGAGAATGAACAGAGAGACATTGTTCTGTTTTGTCGAAAATTAAACAATTTCATGTTGTGGAAAATATAAGAGCAGGAAAAATTTGTATACATTAACTCGTACAGTATCGAAATATTAGGCGATATCCAGTTTATGTTAAGGGCATGCTCTACGGTGACCACGTGACCAAACCAGTCCTCGGTTATGAAATGTTTTTTTGGGGTTCACCATGTCCAAACGCAATGATATATCGCTCTGAAAATTTGGAATATAGGAAATAAGACAATAAATTGCGTTTGTATATTTATTTTGAGTTATAATTTTGAAAAAAATTATCCGAGTAAAAAAGAAATGAGTCGATTTTATAATTCCTAAATAAAAGTTTTTCTATAAAAACGTACTAATGAGATTTGCAGAGAATCTTTTAAGGAATAGAATAAGCCTTACAGCATTAGGATTAAATAATAGTTGCAGCTTTTACCTAAATTGAGAGAGAAAAACATTAAACCTCAAAAACTATTGTTAAATAAACAATGAAAATTGTGAAATATTTATTTCAAAGTTCACCTCGAGTTCTTTTCCAAAACTGGTTATAATTAACAATCAACTATTTTCCTCGATTTTATAAATCATTTTTAACAACGTTTATTTTGTAGCTTGAAATAACTTTAGTTCATGTTTAATTTAAAAACAAGTATAAAGAAAATTCCCTTTTCGTCTTAAATCTTAAGCTAAATTTCATGAAAATAGCTAATCCGTAAAGGAAATTATTAAATTGATTCATTAAAATTAATTAAATTTGTTTATAATGTATATTTTTGGTTCATTTTTTTTAACTTGAAAATTTGAACATCAGGGTGGCCGTTTTAATCACAGAAAAAAATTCTCGGTCATTCGCCGTTTTTTTCCCGAGGGTTTCCCGGTTTTTTCCCGGTTCGCTAACATTTTTCACGGTGAATGAAAGTAAAAAATTCTAACTCTAAAGCTAAAAATGTGACCATTTGAAGTAATAAAAACTGAGCTGCAAATCATTTTGAGCAATTTTAAGCCAAAAATATTACAAAATGAACGATTAAATTTTTTTTAATAAACTGAACACTTCTTAAATCAGAAGTTAAAATATTTTTATTTTAAATAATTTAAAAATCCTTGAAAAGCTTAAAATTTTTATTTCAAAATCTTGAAACATCTACACGTTGTTTTACATTTTTTTAAATTATGAATCAATTTTTAAATTTTTTCAGACCCTCTAAACAGCTTTCCAAATGATTTGAATTCTTTCTAAAATTTCGTTTAAATCCTGCAAACTAAAAAATATTTCCTTAAAATCTTCCAAATTAATTTTTGACCATTTTACAAATCTTTTCAAATCTTTTAAAATATTCTCTTAAAATTAATGTTTCAAAATAAAAAGTCATTTTCAATTTTTCTAGGAATCTTGAGAAAATGTTTTTTATTCTTTTGAAACCTTTCACAATTCTTGAAAATCTTCTAAATTTGTTGTTCGAAACCTGCACAAATCTATATTTTGTTTTAAATTAGGCCGTGGGATATTCGTACCGAAATTTCGGTACGAATCATTTCAAATTTTAAATTGATACTAAATTCAAATTACTTGAATTTATTCTAGGAATAATAATAGGTGTTCAATATTTATTATACATTAAAATTTTGAAATTTGACTTGCAAATTAAATTTTTTGAAATGAAACAATTAAAATTGTAACGTTCAAAGTTTAGTTTTTTTTTGAATTTTGAATATATGATTTACAATTACTGATTCTAAATGAAGCGTTAAAAATTCTAAATATTAAGCAATTGTTATTTTTACTAATTGACAAATTTCAAATTTTATACTAAAACAATATTTTTAAATTTAATAAAAGTCTTTAAGTATGAATATATTGTTTTGAAGTTATTTTACAATTTCAAATAGTATATAAAGTTTCAATCATGCATTTACATTTGTTTAACTACTAAGACTTTTGAATTTAAACAATTTAATCTTTAACGTTAAAATCGGGAAATTCTCAAATTTTGAACTGATTTCGAATCGTCTTGTAAAATTAATTATTATTCACTTGATAATCCTTAATGTATAGTTCAATGTTGAAAATCATTATAATTCATATCCACAGTTGATCAACTAAAAAGATTTTTTATCCAAAATTTTCGATTTCAAATGCTTCCAATTTTTAAATTTTTAAGTCTTTAAAACTGCATTATAAAATTCTTTTCATGAAAAATGAACGCTCAAAAATTAGAATCTAAAATAGCAAATTTTTGAGTGAAAGATTTTTGAATTACGCATTGTAAACTGAATGATATCATAATTGAAACAGATAAAAATTCAACTAATTATTAAAAAAACTGTTGAAATCCAACTTGGACCGATTTTTTTCCAAATATTTGTAAAATTCCCGGTCAAAAAAATAAATTCAGTGTCATTTACCGGTTTTTCTCGGTCTCATAAAATTCCCGGTCATTTCCCGGTTTCCCGGTCCAGCGGTCACCCTGAAAATATATAGATATAATTTTTTTATAATCTCAAGTACAAAGACGTCGTTTTGGATGATATTAAATAATGCCCATTATTCACAGTTAATATTAACGATAAAATAGTATTCTTAAAAACAGAAAAACTTTACAAATAAAAAGATATACCTATACACATTATAGGTAACACTTACCGTTGCGACAACACTTTCATCAAGTCCCCTAAAAACCTTTTCTCGGATGATATCTTCTGGGTTGAAGTGCAAAGAACAAACTGCATCACCAGGCTTAAGTTTGATATCATCCCTTAAGATAGCTATTTGCCATTCTTTAACAACATTCGGATCATTTGGCACTTCGAAAAATTGAATTTCGTTAGCTTTATCCTTCTCCCGATTACTTTTATATGCCCCGATTTACAATCAAAACAAACGCACAAAACGCATCCGCGAATAGATGCAGATTTTTACATGTAAAAGCAGTTTTTCTCAGTTTTCTTTCGCTTAAAAGATGGAAAATGTCGCAAAGATCAGTCAAAACACTAAAAAATTATTCAACACTATCAGTAAATTACTTTTAATGTGTTATTAAATTCAATGTTATTATTTTGCCATTCAAATGCATAGCTGGCGCCACCACAAGGCCACCGTCAACACATAGTCCATTTTTGACTCCGAGTTCCAGGGGGCTGGTTGAAAACGTCGAATTTTCAACATAACCTTAAAAACTGTCATATTTCATTTGCACTAAGTCATTAACTAAGTCGGCTAAAAACGCAGCCAATATCAGCATTGCTTCAGCAGCCTATGTTTCTCTCTTAGAACTTACTTCTTTAACGCTGTTGCAAAAAGAAGCGGTGGAAAAAATCTCGGACAGTTGGGAACTATCTTCAGAAGAGAACGTGTACAAAAGCTCTCCAAACATTCGTGTCAACTTCTGTCATGAAATTATTTTTACAGAAAGAAGGAGTAACGAAAGCTGAAATAATGCTCTGTCTTTATTCTATCGTTCATCATATTTCTTTGCGAAGCATTGGTGACTTGGTTATTATCCCAAATTTTCAACTCGATGTGGCTATTCGTGTGAAAATAAGTTTACAAATAAAAATAGTGTCGGTAAGGAAGGAAGCTGGTCACGTGACCCACTCGTCACATGGCCTTGAAGAAAAAAAAATTGTTTTCAAATTTGTTCTCTGCTGTACAGAAAAAAGACTGCTAAACCGTTCTTTTGGAGGTGCATGTATATAATAATCAAGGTGTCTACTCACCTGGAAAGCCATGAAAATGTTAGGGATTTTTTTTTTTTAAAGTCAGGGAATTTTTTTTTCGAGAGCATAACTAATTTTTTGTATGATTGTAATATAAAATTGAATATCAATTTTTTTTTATTTTATTTTTAGTTAAAAACTCAACTATTTATTTTAAAATTCATGTATTTTATTTAAAAATGATATTTTTTGTTAGAAAATTCGTCGTTTTGTTTGAGAATTTATTTTTGTATGTTGGAAATTCAGCGGTTGAGATTCATTTTTTTTGTATTGAATATCAACTATTATATTTTTCGTTATGAATTCATCTTCTTTTTGTTAAAAATTCAACTTTTCGTGTTGAAAATTCGACCATTCAGTTGAAAATGTATGTCTTTTGTTAAAAACTGGTATTTTTTGGTAGAAAAATCATTATATTTTATCTTTTTTTTATCATAATATTATATTTTTCGTTACGAATTCATTTTGTTATTGAAAATTTAACTATTTTTCATTAAATTTGTATACTTTTTGTTTCAAAATTCGTCTTTCGGGTTGGAAATTCATCTTTTTTGGCCGAAACCTTTACTGTTTTGTTGGAAATTCGTCTATTTGGGCAGAAAATTCATTATTTTTCGTTAAAGATTATACTATCTTGTAAACAATTCAATTGTTTGGTTAAAAATTCAACTTGTATTGGTTGAAGTTTAATCTTTTTTGTTTGATAATTCGATCATTTAGTTGAAAATTCTCCTTTATAGGTTGAAAATTTATCAATTTCGTTAAAACTTCAACTATTTTCTTAAAGATTTAATTATTTTGTTGAAAATTAAACTATTTTGTTAGAAAGTCATCTTTTTCGGTCGGAAATTTAACTGTTTTGTTAAAAGTTCGGCCTTTTGGATTGAAAATTCATTTTTTATTGTAGAAAAGTCCATTTTTTATTGAAATAAATTAATTAAAAATGTGAAATTGTTTTATTTCGGTTACAAAAGATTCTATGTTAAAAATGTTACAAAATTAAAATTCTGGTCTTTTAATATTAATGATTATGGAAAATGAAAAATTGCTCATGGAGAAAGCAGGGAAAAGTCAGGATGTTTTAAGAATTAGCTTAAAATTCGATAACTTCCGTCAAATTTAGCAAATTCTAATAAAAAATCTCATTACACACGGAATCGAACTCACTTTTATTATATCAGCAGCAAAAAATTAATGGATTTAAAAAAGTGTCATTGAATTGCTTGCAAAGATGAAAAAAAAAACGAGAATAAATGAGAAACTTAGAAATATTTTTGATTGTAGCTTCGTGATTTTTCACCGTCATAAAATGAACAATCATCGAAAAACGGATTTTTGACTATAAAGTCTGATTTTGGGGGTACTCGAGAAAATTCGCATATACACTTTTTTTATTTCCACTATATCTATATTTTCTATTATGTTTCGTGAAAAGTATTTTTCATTGTAAAAAAGGTACCTGGAAATTTCTTTTTATCCTGGAAAAGTCCTGGGATTTTTATTTTGAAGAAACGCTAGATATCCTGGTTAAGTGTACTTAATAGCACTACTCCTGTAGGGGACAATCACCCACTTTAGTTGATAGTAGCACGGACCGTCATACGAGCAAGATGGAGACCATACAAGAATCTAAAAAGAAAACCGTCGTTGGATTCTACGTTAAAAAGGGCATCGAAATCATGTATTGCTTTCTGTTTCAAAAATTTTGTACATCCTTTTATCGTATTATTTTCGATTTTTCGAAAAAAAGTTAACTAAAAAAATCTCGAATACCTGACGTGATGAGAAAAAACAGAGGACAGATTTGGATGCAGCACAGAAAACTACTCTGGAAATGATATACCTCATTCCGTGAAATCATATTTTGTTGATCAATAATACTGAAAAATTGTTAAAATAATGTTTTTTCTCAAAAAATATGTAAATCGTAGAAGACTATCATCGTGGATTTCTAGACTCCAAGAAAGAAACAACTTTTTAAGTTACAGTAGTGTTGTATTTGAAACATTAAATCGATTTTTTTTATATAAACAAAGTAAACAATTCATGTGAATTTTATAAATCACTATTGATAGATCATGAAAGGTTATAAAAGATTCCTCCGAGATTTTTCCACTTTTTTTTCGACGCGAACAAACGCATGTCATTTTAATAGGTTTTTCCCGTAGATTACGAATCCGAAAACTACACAACGCTACACAACGGGGCAATACATAGTAGTTTGTCCTAAAACAAAAAAACAAAATTTTCTTTTCTTGATAACGCACCCCCTAAACTTATTCTATTTTGTAAAACAATAAATGCATATTTTTCTTTTATGCTTTAAAATAATTTAAACCGTGGTATCAGGGGGCGCTGGTAAGCAAGTATGGCAGTCGGTCGCGTGTTTAATCGCTCGTCAAAATGTTGGTTGTTTACGGGCTGAGTTTGTGCAGTGTAATTTATAAAGAGCTTTTAAAGTAACTAATTGTCACTAATGTTCTCGATTCTAGAGGTTTGTGAGTGTTACAACCATCACCGCAATCAATTTTAAGAAAAAAGCTGTTGTGGTTCAAACTGCCAATTTTCTCAAGGTCGTTGTGTCAGGTGTACAGTGTGTTAGTGTTGCCATCTCTGTGTCACGTCAGTTACTCGATGCAATGGCTTTCGAAATCTCTGAGGATTAATTTGAACTCTTAATGAAAAAAATGGAAAATCGTGAGTCCTCACTTTCAGCTCTCGACAGCAAAATTGACCATCTTACGCTAGAAAATCAAGATCTTAAAGTCGAGCAAGAAAAGCTGAGATCGGTTATAAGGAACAAGGCCGGAGAATTGAGGCAATGGGCAGAGCGTTGAGAAGCAACAACCTGATTATTTTTGGTCTTCTTGAGGAAGACGACTTGGACCTGGTGCAGTCAATATGTGGTATTTTCAAGCAGCATCTCAATATTGAAATACGCTCAGACCAGGTCGAATCTAAATAAGTTTACAAATAAAAAAAGTGTCGGTAAGGTAGGAAGCCGGTCACGTGACCCACTCGTCACATGGCCTTGAGTCGAATTTAAGCCCAATGTATATTTTGGGCCATAAGTCGAATTTGGGCCCTATAACAAGTTTGAGCTCCATGTCAAATTTGAGTGATATGTCAACTTTGAGGACTATATCAATTTTGGGCCCTATATCAAATTTGGGTCCTATGAAAATTTTGGGTCCTATGTCGGTGAATCAAGTTGAAACTGAATATTTCTCTTCACAATTAGCTATAGAATACCAATGAAATATTACTTTTTAAATATCACCCCCATATGCCTGTTTGAGTAGGGTCCCAAAAAAACCCCATAAGTGAAAAAATGGGTTTTGAGAGTTTTTTGGTGCTCATTATGATTTTTTTAGTTTTTTCATGCAAATTGGTTCTAATAGATAAAATACTACTTTATATTGATTGTTTAAACAATTTATTATTATTTGTAGCAATTTTCTCTTAGAATAGATAGAAAGTCGCGGTTTAAAAAAAAATCCACTTTTTGTTCAACTTTCAATAAGAATGAGGTGATAGTTAATTAAAGTTGAGAAACATAATTGTTTAAATAATGTGTTATCATTGTTATTAATATTCTCTTTAAATAATGCTAGAAATTGCGGTTTTTTTCTGAAATTTGCAACCTTTTCTCTACTTTTCATTCGGAGTGAATTGATATTTAATTCAATTTAGAAAAAAATATTGTTTACACAAATTATTATTGTTTATATATATCTTCTCCTATAGTAATGCTAGATAGTTGCGGCTTTTTCTGAAATTTTCAAATGTAGTTCACTTTTCACTTAGTGAGGTAATAGATAATGCGAGTCAACAACCATTATCGTTTAAATTATTTATTATTGTTTATAACTATCTTCTCCTAGAATAATTCTAGATAGTTGCAATCTTTTTCTGAAATTTTCAACTTTTTTCCACTTTTCACTTGAAGTGAATTAATATTTAATTCAATTCAGCTAGAATAATAATTGTTCAAACAAATTTTTATTGTTTTTATCTATTTTCTCCTACAGTAATGATAGGTAGTTGCTGTTTTTTTCTGAAATTTGTAACTTTAGTTCACTTTTCACTTAGTGAGGTAATAGGTAATGCAAGTTAACAAACATTATTGTTTAAATTATTTATTATTATTTATAAATATCTTCTCCTATAATAATGGTAAATAGTTGCGGTTTTTTCTGAAATTTTCAACTTTTTTCCCATTTCATTTGGAGTCAGTTAATATTTAATTCAATTTAGCAAAAATAATAATTGTTCAAACAAATTAATATTGTTTATGACTATCTTCTTCTATATTGATGCTAGGTAGTTGCGTTTTTTTTCTGAGTTTTTCAACTTTTTGTCCACTTAGTATAGTAATAATTAATGCAGGCTAAACGGAAATAGTTGTTTATTCAGTCTATTATTGTTTATGACTATCTTCTCGTAGATAAGTGCTAGAAAGTTGCGGGTTTTTCTGAAACGTTTAACTTTGCTTTGCCCTTTTAGTTATGAACAAATAATTAATAAGCATCAAAGAGAAACATATTTTAAACAATCTCTTTCTTTAATAATTTTGATGTAATTTGTTTGTCTACTGGTCTAGAATTGTTGTCTACCAGTAGACAAAAAAATTAACATAAAAATTATTGCTCACATTACCTGGTCAAAAACCTTGATATCAACAATAAAAATTAAAAATCTCTTTCTTTTTCGTAAATATATTTTTCTAAAATAAAACAGATATTTGAAATATGCTTCAAATTTCCAACATGTATCCCAGGGCATCTTCAGGGAAGGAGAGGGGGGCTGATATAAAATATGTAAGATAGTTTTTTTTTTTTTAAATTAACGTTGTTAAAACATTGGCGAAAGAGCAAAAATAATTCACTTAAAACATTATAATACTATTTAAAGAATTATTCTTGATGAGGTTCACTCATTATTTGTTCATAACTAAAAAGTCAAAGCAAAACTAAAGATTTAAGCAAAAAGCAACTTTCTAGCATTACTCTAAGAAAAGATAGTTAAAAACAATAAACAATTGTTTAAATAAGCATGTTAGTTAATTTGCATTAATTATTAACTCAGTAAGTGAAATGCGGACAAAAAGTTTAAGAGTTTAAAAAAACCGCAACTTTCTAGCATTATTCAAATTGAATATTATTAACAGTAATAATAATGCGTTCAACAATTGATTTGGTTAACTTCAACAATTATTTACCTCACTTTAATTACAAATTGGACAAAATGTGGAAAATTTTGGAAAAAAGTGCAATTTTCTAGCATTATTCTAAGAAAATATTATTGACCATATTTATAAATTTAAAAAAAAAAATTATGTTTGTTAACAATAATTAACTACTACCTTACTCTAATTGAAAACCAGTGATGCATGTCGATCATTTTTGGACAAAATCGAAATTTGCTTAAAAATGCTTTTAAATGATCGACATGCATCACTATTGAAAGCTGGAAAAAAGTGGATTTTTTTTTAAATTGCTAAAAACAATAGTAATTTATTTAAATAATTTACGTCAACATCGAATTAGCAGAATAAAGTTGTATTTTATTATTAGAAACAATTTGCATTTAAAAAACCGCAAAAAAATCATAATTAGTGCCAAAAGCTCGCAAACCCAATTTTTTCACTTATGGGATTTTTTTGGGACCCTAGGGAACAGACTTATGGGGGTGATATTAAAAAAGTAATATTTCATTAGTATTTGTATAGCTAACTGTGGTGAGAAATTTTATTTTCAACTCAATTCAGCTAATATTGACGATTCCGAATAAAATGTATAAAAACGTATCTTTTTCTTATGGGAAATACGTGCATACGTGTTAAACTTCATTATATTATTTTCTATGAATTTAATTAAATTTCTTTATAATTGTTAAGAATTATATTTAAAATTACACGTATAAATGGGGTAAATTTCTCTTGGTTTGAACATTTTATTATTTTGTTGCAATTTTCTGTTTTTGTTGAAATATCATCTTTTTACATTCTCATCCAGAGAAGGTGTTAGATTTGTGTAAAATTTGACCCCCCCGGTTTTTGTCCAATGTCCACGTTTTGAGACCCCCTGAACCCAAAAAACAGGTTTTTACGAATGTGTCTGTCTGTCTGTATGTATGTATTATATATATATATATATATGTTGAATTCAAATTTCTAACTCTGGTTCATTTCTCATTATTCTACTTTATGATTTTTTAATTCAGAAATGATAAGCACAATTAGAAATTGAACTGAAGTCAACCTTCGGATTGAATAAGTGTTGCTGTTTATATATATATAAGAACTTTACTTAATTAAAACAAGAGATTTATTCAAACTAACCAAACATTTGTATGAATCAAATAAATGAGGCAAAACAAAAAATTTCTTTGAATCAAACAAACATTTTTTTGACCCTATATTAAATAAATAATTTGTTTGATTTAAACAAAATTTGTTTCGTTCAAACAAACATTTTTCTCAGTGTAGAGTGGAAGAGGTTAACGCAGAATGTGAAAGGACACACGAAAAATATAAATGTGAATACATATATTTTGAGATACTTACAAAAATGAAAATTTGTGATTTTATTTTGCAAGTGAAGAATCTTAATACAGACTCCATACTCTTTCCCCTATACTCCTTGTCCCCCCTGTTTTCAAGAAACTTTCCCTTCTTTACCGTTTGTTTTTCGTTAAAATGCGAAAAGGGTATTCTTTTTAATTGAAAGGTCTACTATTATATTTTTGGTTCAGATATAATTTCTTTTGGTTGAAAATTCTACTCTTTGAAGATTGAACGATTTCGGTAAAAAATTAATTCTTTTAACTGAAAATTTCACTATTTTATTTTTGTTTGAAAATTTATCTTCTTCAGTTGAACATTTGCCTGCTAAATTTTTCATTGAGCATTCATCTCCTATAGTTGAAAGTACAACAGCTTGGTGAAAGTTGGACTATATTGTTATACATTATTTTTTCTTTAGTTGAAAATTGAACTATTTTGTTGAAATTTTATCTTTTTAGGTTAAAATTTTTGCTATTTCTTTCAAAATTAAACTTTTTGGTGACAATTCATATTTTTGGTTGAATATTGAACATTTTGATTGAAAATTTAGCTATTTAGTTAAAAATTCTTCTGTTTTTGTTGAAAATTCAACTGCTGAGTTAAAATTTGAACTACTTCGTTGAAAATGTATTTTTATTTTTAATTGAAGATTAATCTCTTTAGATGAAAAGTTAACTATTTTGTTGAAATTTTTTTTTAAATTGTTTTTGTTTGCATTTAAAATGTATGTATTTTATTGTGAATTCTTCATTTTTTGGAGGAATCTAATGTTCTTGATTAGAAATTAAATTACTTGGTTTAAAGTTGACCCTCTGTGTTAAAGATTCATTTTATTATTTAAAAATCCATCCATTTAGGTGAAAATTTATCTGTTTTGCTGAAAAGTCGTCCTTTTGCGTTGAACAATCAATTATTTTTGTAAAAAGTTTTATTATTTTGTTGAAAATTAAGTTATAAGTAGAAAATTAATATTTTTTGGTAAAAAATAGAGCTGTTTTCTAGGGAATTCGTCTTTTTGATTTTGAAATTCATCTCGTTTGGTAGAAATTTAATATTTTTTGCTTGAATATGCAACTGTTAGGTTAAAATAATTCTGTTTTGCTTGAGGAATCAACTATTTTTTTGTAAATACAACTCTTTGGTTGATAATTAATTTTGTTTTTGAAAATCTAATTTTTTGGTTCAATATTCATCTTTGTAGGTTCAAAGTTCATTTATTTGGTTGCAAATTCAAATATTTTGTTAAAAATTCAATCATTTTGTTGGAAATTCAACTATTTTGTAAAAAAAGAAATATTTTTTCTTCGAAAATTCAATTGCTTTATTGAAATTTCGTCTTTTTGGATTGAAATTTTATCTTCTTTGGTAGAAAAGTTCTGGATTGAAAATTGAACTATTTTTAAAAAAATGTTTCTTTCTGGCTTGAAAATTCCACTATTTGAATAAAAATATAATTGTTTATGGTTGAAGTTATTTTTTTTGGCTCACAAGTTCTACCAATCGGTTAAAAATTCGTCTTTGCAGATTGAAAATTCAACTAATTGGTTAAAAATTCGCTTATTTTGTTCGGAAATTGAACTTTTTTGTTGTAAATCCAAGTGTTTGACTTAAAATTAATTTTTTGTTTTTTAAAAATTTTTAAAAATTAATAACGTTGAAAAATCATCATTCTTGGTTAAAAATTGATCTTTTCGGATTTAAAAGTCAATTGTTTCACAGAAACTATACTCATCACTGTGCGGGGTTAATTTAAAAGAAAAATTTAAGAAATGATTTCAGAATAACAAAATTGAACGTAATTTTTATAGAATGAAATCTTGCTGACAGCAAAAACTTTTCTTGCCAAACTGAAAAATTGTTTCAATAAATATTAATTGTTTAAATAACTTGTATGACCATTAAATATTTAACATCAAGCAACATACTTATACAAATTTAGAAAAAAATTAGATTTTATAATCACTTTTCCATCAAAATGTACGATTATTCTTTAATGAATGGTTTGAACAATTGGATGATGGTTTCAACATGAAACTATGGTCTTAAAAATAACAAATGACCTCTTCATTACAGAAAAAGATCAATTTTAAACTTTTATTTCAGAAAAAAATTGTTGAAAAAAAACTTAAAAAATATTAATTTTTTTAATAAAGTAGTAATATCTGCATGACTTGCATATATTTAATAATGAGCGACAAAGTCATCCAAATTAACAAAGAAGACAAAAATTGTCTACCTTTTATTAGGAAACTGTAAGAAGTTACTAACAATGAATTTGTTGAACAATTGATAAGTTATTGAAATAAACATTAACTTTCTTATAGATGACTAATTGTTCGATTAAATGTAGAAAAGATACCTGAGAATGAATTGGCGGGAAAACAAAATTATATTAAAGAAATATAAACTGTTAAAACAATTTCAAATTAATTTAAAAAAGCTTAGAGACATTTTATTTGTCAAATAAAAATAATTTATGACAAAAAAGTGAAAAGTAGCTAATATGCGTCAATTTTACGCAAAATTCTCAATTTTATTTTTTTGGGGCATTTTTGGGACTTTTTAAGGGATAGAAGGGGGGGCGGGTCAAATTTTGAAGTAATTTAGCGAAGATTATTTGATGGAGACCTTCCAACAAATTTTAATAATCGCCCGCGAGCTTAGTTCAAAACTTTAAACCCACACGGAGAAAAATGGTTAGTCAGCCTGAAAATCTAGAGTGTCAGACTGACTATATTTCAGTTTCAACTATGGGTGTGAATTCTCTTTTGTTAAAGCTCCTTCGGCTTTAACGAACACATTCTCATCACGTGTCTCGTGCTTCGCACTCGACTTTGTCCAAAATGCGAACTTTAGTACATCCTATAAAAAAAAACAATTTTGTTATTAAAAATTTTATTCCAACTTGTGTCGTTTTTCCATATATTTAATCTGTTTATTTTCAATGTCATTTTTTACGATTTGAACAAACAATACGCATCCTAGCGCAAAGTGGTCCTAAGAAAAATCAAAAACCAAAAAGATGAACTTTCAAGGAAGAATCTTAATTTTCCACCAAAAAATGAACGCAATTTCAACAAAATAAATTAATTCTCAACTAAGAAAGACCAATTTTCACTAAAAAAGATTTCAACAACTCAAACAACTCAAAGATCGACAACTGTAATTTGGTCATTGTGAATTCTCTTTTGTTAAAGCTCCTTCGGCTTTAACGAACACATGCTCATCCCGTGTCTTGTTTTATAACAAAAGTATTGAACAAATTTGTAGATCATTTTTGGTTGAATAACTTTTGTCTAATAATTTTTTTCGTCACTTGTGTGTTTTTTCCAAAAATTTAATTCTTTAATTTTTAATGCTATTTTTTACGATTAAAAAAAAACTACCCTTTCCTAAAAAAAATTATTTATGACAAATTTTTATAGTTTCTTTTTGTGTGAGCAACTTTTGTTCATTAATTTTTTTCATAGCTTGTGTCGTTTATCCGAGAAATTTATTTATTTTATTTTTTGGATTTCATTCTCTAAGAATAAAATAAAAACTAAGCGTCTCATCAAAAAGTGATTGCTAACAAATTTGTAGGTCTTTTTTATATGCACAATTTTTGTTTTTTCATCTTTTTTCATACCTTGCAAAGTTTGACCGCAAAATGAAATTTTTGATTTTTGATTATTGATTATTTTTTTGTGCGACGTTTTTCTCTCATAGAATTTTGTTTAATATCGTGCGTTTTTTGGCTTAAAATGTTCATTTTCGTTTGGTTTTTGGAATTTTTAACATGCTATAACTCCGGTAATTTTTTCTATCCGAAAAAGTCATTGGGATAAATTTTTCCTCTTTTTAAGTACTACTAATAGCCGTGCATAGAATTTTCAAATTTTGAAAAAAAGTAGTGTCCAAAATTTTGAAAATGCATTAAAAGAGTATACTAAAGGACAAAACAATCTGTTAATTTTTTCGAAAGTTATCGTGCTGAAAAACTAAAAATCTACAGACAGACATACAAACAGACAGTCAAACAGACAGACAAACAGACAAACAGACAGACAAACAGACAAACAAACATACAGACAAACAGACAGACAAACAGACAAACAGATAGACAGACAGAGAAACACATTCGTGAAAACCTGTTTTTAGAATTCAGAGGGTCTCAAAACGTGGACATTTGACAAAAACGGGGGGGAGGGAGGGTCAAATTATAGGATGATAATGTAAAAATTTGAATTTAACCAAAAATATGAATTTCAATCAAGAAGATTTATTTTCTACCAATAAAGACGAATCAGTAATCAGTAACGCCCACTGACCGAATCAGTAATTTTAAATGGCTAAATCAGACACTTTTACTGATTGAATCAGTCATTTTAAGTTATGTAATTAGTGACATTTATCCTTCATTTTGATCATGTTTATTAAAATATAAGAATATGATGAAGAGTTTTAATTTAGAAATAATTTTATGATTTTATTACTGCGAACAAATCTGTCACTTCTATTGACTGAAAATGTCGAGCTTTTGTTGTTTAGCAGGCTTTCGTCGGTCCGTGAGGTTTTGTCGGTTCGCAACCTTTTCTTGGTTTGCAATATTTTTTCGTCCGCATCTTTTGTTGGTCCGCGAGCTTTTTTTGGACCGCGAGCTTTTTGCGGTCCGCAACTTTTGTTCGTCCGCGAGCTTTTGTCCGTCTGTGAGCTCTTACGGTCCGCAACCTCTTGTTGGTCCGCGACCTTTTTTCGGTCTGCAAACTCTTGTCGGTTCGCGAGCTTTTCCAGTCTGCACCTTTTGTTAGTCCGCGAGATTTTGTCTGTCCGTGAGCTTTTACGGTCTGCAACCTTTTGTTGGTCCGCAAGCTTTTTTCGGTCCGCAACTTTTGTTCGCCTACGAGCTTTTTTCGGACGGCAAGCTTTTTCGGTCCGCACCTTTTGTTGGTTCGCGAGCTTTTTTCGGATCGCGAGCTTTTTTCGGTCTGCACTTTTATTGGTCCGCGAGCTTTTATCGGCCTGCGAGCTTTTTTCGGCCCGCAACTTTTGTTCTTCCGCGAGCTTTTTCAGTCCACAGCTTTTGTTCGTCCGCGAGTTTTTGTCCGTCCGTGAGCTTTTACGGTCCGCAACCTTTTGTTGGTCCGCGAGCTTTTTTCGGTCTGCAAACTCTTGTCGGTCCGCGAGCTTTTTCAGTCTGCACCTTTCGTTAGTCCGCGAGCTTTTGTCGGTCTGCGAGCTTTTTTCGGCCCACGAGCTTTTGTCGGTCCACGAGATTTTTTCGGTCTGGAAGCTTTTTTAGGCCTACGAGCTTTTTGCTGCCCATAAGCTTTTTTCGATTGGCAAGCTTTTGTCGGTCCGCGTGATTCCGTTGGTCCGCGAGCTTTTTTCAAACCCTGCTTGATTAATTTAATCAGTGAAATTTTGACTGATTTGAATTTCGAGTGTAAAGAATAACAAATATTGCTCAATGACTAATCTCATGTTTAAAGATCTGTATGAAATCTCTTTCCCATAGATTATCCTGTTATTCTTCCCCGTCCTCTTTCTCACGTTTCCAACAATTTCTACAGATTGAGAACCGCATGATCATAATTCAATTCGGATCGTGCCTCCACTCAATGTAGATTCAACAATCTGTGTGCATTGCGTGGACCGTGCTTCCGCCTGGGATTCACGATTATTAACCCGTCCATCGCGTCGTGCGAAACTGTGTAATTAAACAACAATTAGTCTCGTACAAAGAGTTATCGATAAAAAGAGATAGATTCAAGTATCACCTACCTTCTACTACCACGTCTCCACACTATATTTTATTACCAGAAATTTTTACTTTTTGCTAGATTGATCTTTTTTGAAAAGTTAAAAAAAGAAAAAAAAAACACGCGATGAGAATGTGTTCGTTAAAGCCGAAGGAGCTTTAACAAAAGAGAATTCACAATCACCAAATTACAGTTGTTTCAATATTTCGTTTTTATTATTAAAAACAAACGTTTGACAAAAAAAATTCTAATAGGAAAAAGTTTCATTTCCTTCTTCTGTACAATTCTACATTTTCAAAAAATTGATTTTTCCATTTTGAAATTTTTTTTTTTCGAGACGATCGGACTATACTTTTACGCGTTTTCGAGCGTCGGGCTGGTTATTGCATCCGGCGGCTCAATTTCGAAAAAATGACACTAAACCGCTATTTTCTCAATTTTGTCCGTTAATGCCACTATTTATTTACTTTTCCTGAAATTTTTTGGAATTTCTTCTCTAATTGGCTAAAAACTGTCCCAATGGCTCATTAGGGGCCGTCTAAATGTTGAATTTTCAAGCCAAAAAGATGAGCTTTCATCAAAACAGCGGAATTTTTAACCAAATAGTTAAATTTTCAACTAAGAAGATTAATTTCCTGCCGAAAAAGATGAAGTCTCAACAAATTACATAAATTTTCAACCAAACAACTGCATTTTTAAACTAGAAATGATACTTTTATAACCGAAAATGGAATAGTTGAATTGTTATTTAGAAAAATTAATTTTAAATAAAAAGTAAACTAATTTTTTACGAAAACTTTGAATTTTTTACCAAATTGTTGAATTTTCGAGTCAAACAGATGAATTGCATACTTCATTTATTTCAAATGAAAAACATTTGGATTTAACTAACAAAGACGAATTTTCAACAAAATTCTTGAATCCTCAACTACAATAGATTAATTTTCAAACATAAAGTTAAAAAAAATTATATTCTACGAATAAGACGAATTTTCAAAATATCAGTTTTTAAACGAAAATGTATATGTTAAATTTTGATTGAGGAAAATTAATTTTTGAATAAAAAAGACGAATTTTCTAAAAAAAGAACAGTTTTAATTTTGTACCAAATATTTGAATTTTTTAAAAAAAAGGTAATTTACAAACAATCAGTTGAATTTTTAAGAAAATTGTTAAATATTAAGTTAAAAAAGAATTTAACAAAAAAAGCGAATTTTCAACTTAATTTAGGAATTTTCCACACAAAAAAATTAAATTTTAAGAAAGTAGTTAAACTTTCAACGAAGGAGTTGAATTTGTAACCCAAAACATGAATTTTTAACAAAAAATGTAACAGTTGATGTTTCAACAAAAAAAATATTTTAATTAAAAAAAATAAAAAATTGTTGGATAATCTAGAAATGATCAATTCTTAAACAAAAATGGAATAGCTAAATTTTTATTTAAAAAATTAATTTTTAATAAAAAGTAAACGAATTTTCTACAAAAAGCACTCGAATTTTTTACCAAATTGTTGAATTTTTAAATAAAACGGATGAATTCACCACAAAACAGTTGAATGTTGAACCTGAAAATACTATCTGTCACCAAAAAATTTAATAGTTAATATTTAAACAAAAAAAGATTTTAATTTAAAATAAAAAATAGTTGCATTCAAACAAAAAAGGCGAATTTTTAACAAATAACCTAAATATTCAACTAAATAGCTTGAAAAATAGATGTGGTGTTAGCCTAAATTTTATTTGATTAATTTTTAGTTTATATTTTTTCATTTATAAATATTTGTAACTAAATAGTAGAATTTTCTAATTAAAAAAGGTTAGGTTTAAAAAAGGTTTAAAACGTAATATTGAAAAATTTGTTTAATAGCGGATTTTTAAATTGTTTAGATAAATTCTCAACAAAAAGTGTGATAGTTGATATTTCCAGCAAAAAAATATTTTAATTTCCAATCAAAAACAGTTGAATTAAACCAAGAAATATGAATTTTCAATCAATTGTTTGCATCCTCAACCAAAGCAGATTGATTTTTAAACCAAAAAGAGGCATTTTTTACCAAAAATTGAATGTAAAGCCAAAAAAAAGCACGAGAAATGAATTTTCAACTAAAAAAGATTAATTTTCTAACAAAAATTGTGTAGCTACATTTTCAGTGAAAAAAAATCATTTTCAACACAAACAAAAAACTAATTTTTAGCAAAATAGTTAAATTTTTAAGCAAAGAAATTAATTTTTAAATAAAATAATGAGTCTTCAACAAGGTGACCTAAACAAAATAAATTTTCAACCAAAGAGATGATTTTTTAACCAAGAAAAAATGTCTATCAAAAAAGATAAATTTTCCACAAAAAATGGAATACTTAAATTTTCAGTTAAAAAAATTAATTTTCATTAAAAAAAACTAATCTTCAACTAAAGAAATAAATTTTCAGCCAAAAAGAATTATTTTCTACCAAAAAAGTTAAATTTATACCAAATCACATAAATTTTCAACCAAATTTTGAATTTTTAAATGAATATTCAACATAATAGTTCAATTTTGAACCAAAGAAGAAATTCTAACCAGAAAAAAAACAAAGTTTCAACAAAATACATAAATTTTCAACTAAGAACGAATTTTCAGTCAATAATGAAAAAAATCTGATCTAATATGTTGAATTTTCAAGCTAAAAGACGAATTTTTGACAAAAAGATTGAATTTACAATTTAAAAAAAAAATGAATTTTCTACCGAATTAATTGAATTTTCAACAACAACAAAAAACACAATTTTCTGGCAAAAATGGAATAGTTACACTTTCAATCAAAAAAATCTTGTTTAAACCGAAAAATAACGAATTTTCAACCAAATTAGTTTTATTTGTAAGAAAAGAAATGCATTTTTAATTAAAAGGAAGAAAATGCTTCAACCAAAAAAATTAACTTTTAACCAAACAGTTGAATTTTCAACCCAAAAAATGAATTTTCTACCAAAAAGAACAAATTTTCAACAAAATAGATGAATTTTCATCCGTGAAGATGAAAATGTCGCTCGAAAAAGATAAATTTTCGATGAAAAATAGAATACTTAAATTTTCAGTGAAAAAAATTAATTAAAAAAAAACTAATTTTCAACTAAAGAAATTAATTTTCAACCAAAAAGATTAATTTTCGACCATAAAGCATCCTTTTTAACAAAATAAATAAATTTTCAACCAAATTTGAAATTTTGAAAGGAATATTTAACATAATAGTTAAATTTTTAAGCAAAGAAATTAATTTTTAACTAAAATAATGAGTCTTCAACAACAAAATTAATTTTCAACCCAGTACTTGAATTTTCAATCCAAAAAGTGAATTTTGTACCAAAACAAGATAAATGTGCAACAAAATAGATGATACTTACGATTGATTGACTTGATATTGTTCGTCTTATTCCGCATGCGAATCAAAATCGGCGATTCGAAATTCATACATACACTTTTTCTCGCGATACACTAATTCGAGTGAAAGGAATATATTAGGTCCATGGGTCCATGCCAGCGGGAATACAATTTGTATTATCAACAACCAATGGTGAAGTCTTTGCAAACAGTGGTGGGAAGTAACAGAGTTCTTTGTGGAATATATACATTGAAATATGGCTCTCAAAAACGAGAAAAAATAAATATGGACAGCGGCAAAGTTGAAGAGATGACCACAGAAGAAATCCAAGAATCTCCCGCAGGCAGGCATCGCCCATTTTTGAGGAATTTGTTGATAACAAGGGTAGACGACTGAAGTTTACATCATTAATTACTTATTTTCGTAATGCTAAACTGAAACATCAGAGTGACCGCAAAATTTCATTTTCAAAATTGCCTGACGATCCCCTGATTATTAAATAATCAATTGTCTAATCATTAATATTCAAAGATCAGCATTCCAGTATTGTTACATTTTCAACATCAAATCTTCAAGAATCGGAATGAGAAAAATTCAGGTTTGAATTGATTTTCTTATTTCTACCAAACAAGATTACTGTTAAAAAAAATCTTTGAATTAGCAAGAAAGTAATTAAATTTTAACAAAAGAGTTGAATTTTTAACCAAAGAGTTAAATTCTTCACAAAATAGTCGAATTTTCAAACGAAAAATATTCAACTCCGAACAAAGATAGTTGCAATTTTGAGAAAATAGTTGGATTTTCAACAACGAAAATTAAAGTTTGATCAAACAGTTGCATTTACAGCGGAATTATTGAACTTTAAAGAATTTTGTTTTCAAAAAATAATTGAACCTTGAACCAAATAGATGAATCTTCAGTCAAATGGTCTGACTTTCAATAGAAAGAGATTTAACTGTACCCGAAAACAATCACATTTTCTACCGAATAAATAAATTTTCAAGCCGAAAAGACGACTTTTGTAGAAAAGAGTAGACTTAACGACCAATAAAGACGATTCTCAAACAAAAAAACATTTTTTTGTGAAGTAATAAAGAATTCTTAACTGAAAAACAATGCACATGCAGGATTTAAAGTTTGATGGTAAAAAAGGTTCTTGAATCATGATTATTATTTTTTGAGCTTCAAAAGCATATAATTTATTTGAAGAAGACTTCAAGCTTTCGCCTTCTAGCAAAGGTTCATGAAGTTTACAAAATTAAAATAAACAAGAGGAATAAGAACTACCGACGTTATTTTTTATCTTGCTCAAGATCTGTGAGATCGTTCTGCAACTGTGAAGATCAATAAAGTCATCAAGAAGTGACTCGGTGTTAGCGGCACCAGATCACTCAGATTATCACTCTGAGCCCGTGGCGGACGTGAGTTTAGGCAAGCGTCCACTCGTGTGAGAAAAGCTGTCATTTTCTCAAGTTTCAAAGTAATTTCTCCCACTTCTCGACGAAGATGATGTTTCAAATAGCGGACCACTGCTTTCCAAAGATCTCCAAAGTATGGGGCGGCTGGAGAGTTGAAACGACACGTAGTTCCGATGTCAGAAAAATAAGGGCTGAGGGTCGCTGAGACAGCAGATGTGTCAGCACAGAATAATACGGATCTGTTTCTCGGCTCCCACAAAATTATTACCGTTGTCGCTGTCGAGGAAGATGCTAATTTCACGTCGAGCAGCAAATCGTTTGTAAGCCGCTATGAAAGTGTCAGTTGTATAGTCCGAGAATGCCTCGAAATGGAGTGCTTTCGTAGCAAAACAAACAAAAACCACAGTGTAGCCCTTGTATGACGCGTTGCCCCGACCTTTTGTAGTTAGCATTCAAACGGGACCGGCGTAATATTAAAACACTCATATTAAGGGTTCTAGACGACCAAGTTACTCTATGAGTAGGTAGTTGACCCATAAGGTGAGTGCAGGTGGTCTTACGATGTCGAGTGAAAGTAACGCAACGACTCAGAACCTTCTTTACCACACAACATCCTGTGATGATCCAATTATGTCTCCGAAAATAAGACAGCTTCAGTTCAGCGTAATACTTGTGCAGAATATATAGACATCGCTCGCCGAAGTCCACAACCTCATATTTCAAAGGACCTTTTAGTTTATTTGGGCGTTAGAGTCCAAAAACGGCAGCAAACAAATAAATGACTTTTTGTTGTAACTGAGAGTTGTTTGCGCAACAACTCAAACTCTTCGAAGAAGTGTCAACGTTGTTTATACCCTATTAGACAGCATCGGGCACGTTTCAAAACATCCGGGGTAAATTTACATGGAGGCGGGTTAATGGGTTTCTTCCGCAACCGGTTCATGAATCTCAAACAGAGAGTAGAAATGCGAAGTAGTTTCGTAAAGGTCGAGTATAGACTCAGCAAGGATTATGGTGGATCAAGTTCAACCATTCCAGCATGAACAATGGTTCTTTTCTCGGTTGATGCTTGGATCTATCGAGCGCGTAGGAGATGGCCAAAAATTGGGCGGTTGCGATAACTATGTTGGTCTAGCCCACCAGAGAGGATCGCTCTCACAATGTAAAGGAGAAATTCCTCGAGACGCGCAATTAGCTGAATTTTCGGTCCCTGGGACATGATGCCCGATAGCGTCAGGCAAGACAGTTTTTATTTCCGAGGCCAGATTTGAAATATATATCTCATCCATCGTAAAGGATAGCCTCGGATCCAATGAAGAGTACTTGCCGATTCTCAGATAGACAACCGCACCGATGGCCTGCTCTGACGGATCTGCAAAGCCATTAAGTTCGCATCTAGACGCGTTCGACGAACAACCTGGATCGTTTCTGATCTTTCCCCATGTAGCGACATGATCGGTAGGCAAAGTGTCAACCCAATCTATCTTAAGTTTCCACATAATTTGCCAAAAAATGTTGGCTCTACCTAGGATTGGTGCGAGCCATCAAAACAGATCAAAGAGGTGAGCTATCTTGATGAAAACGCTCCTTTTTGTTGGTATCCCAGAATCCTCAAGGAAGTTTAACCTGAAACTTAAAACATTCTGAAACAGGTTGCTAAAGAATTCCGAGAGCTCTGTCGGTTGATCCACGAGTGAATTTTCAAGACGATACCTTTTCTTTGTAATTTTTACGGACTCTTCGTTTCTATATTGATGTAACAATGTTGTACGCTCCGGAGCGATGAATTGATCAAAAATCGCTGACATTTTGTCCATATGAAATGCGTACTTTTTCACATAATTTATTTTGAAGCGAAGTCCGCCATAAAAATGGATATAATGTTTCCATTCAATAAACAAAAAGTGCCATTTCGCAATATTCTTTAAGTGTTTTGGCAGAACGTAAACTTTCTTTCACGAAAACCTGCCCATCGTAAATTGATCAAAAATCCGTGATATTTTGTCCATATAAAATGCGTACTTTTTAACATAATTTATTTTGAAGAGAAGTCTGCCTTAAAAATGGATATGTTTCCATTCAATAAACAAAAAGTGCAATTTCGCAATATTCCTTGAGTATTTTGGTAGAACGTAAACTTTCATTTACGAAAACCTGCTCGTCGTAAATTGATCAAAAATTGATGACATTTTGTCCATATAAAATGCGTACTTTTTAACATAATTTATTTTGCAGAGAAGTCCGCCTTACAAATGGATATGTTTTCATTCAATAAACAAAAAGTGCCATTTCGCAATATTCTTTGAGTATTTTGGCAGAACGTAAACTTTCTTTTACGAAAACCTGCACATCGTATATTGATCAAAAATCGGTGACATTTTGTCCATATAAAATGCGCGCTTTTTAACATAATTTATTTTGAAGAGAAGTCCGCCTTATAAATGGATATAATGTTTCCATTCAATAAACAAAAAGTGCCACTTCGCAATATTCTTGAAGTATTTTGGCAGAACGTAAACTTTCTTCCACGAAAACCTACCCATCGATGAATTGATCAAAAATCGCTGACATTTTGTCCATATGAAATGCGTAATTTTTCACATAATTTATTTTGAAGCGAGGTCCGCCATAAAAATGGATATAATGTTTCCATTCAATAAACAAAAAGGGCCATTTCGCAATATTCTTCAAGTATTTTGGCAGAACGTAAACTTTCTTTCACGAAAACCTGCCCATCGATGAATTGATCAAAAATCGCTGACATTTTGTCCATATGAAATGCGTACTTTTTCACATAATTTATTTTGAAGCGAGGTCCGCCATAAAAATGGATATAATGTTTCCATTCAATATATAAAAAGGGCCATTTCGCAATATTCTTCAAGTATTTTGGCAGAACGTAAACTCTCTTTCACGAAAACCTGCCAATCGATGAATTGATCAAAAATCGCTGACATTTTGTCCATATGAAATGCGTGCTATTTCACATTATTCATTTCGAAGAGAAGTCCGCCTTAAAATGGATATAATGTTTCCACTCAATAAACAAAAAGTGCCATGTCACAATATTCTTTGAGTATTTTGGCAGAACGTAAACTTTCTTTTACGAAAACCTGCCCTTCGTACATTGATCAAAAATCGGTGACATCTTGTCCATATAAAATGCTTGCTTTTTAACATAATTTATTTTGAAGAGAAGTCCGCATTGAAATGGATATAATGTTTCCATTCAATAAACAAAAAGTGCCATTTCACAATATTCTTTGAGTATTTTGGCAGAACGTAAACTTTCTTTTACGAAAACCTGCCCGTCGTAAATTGATAAAAAATCGGTGATATTTTGTCCATATAAAATGCGTACTTTTTAGCATAATTTATTTTGAAGAGGATTCTGCCTTAAAAATGGATATGTTTCCATTCAATAAACAAAAAGTGCCATTTCGCCATATTCTTTGAGTATTTCGGTAGAACGTAAACTTTCTTTTATGAAAACCTGCCCATCGTAAATTCATCAAAAATCGGTGACACTTTGTCCATATAAAATGCGTGCTTTTCAACATAATTCATTTTGAAGAGAAGTCCGCTTAAAAATGGATATAATGTTTCCATTCAATAAACAAAAAGCGCCACTCCACAATATTCTTTGAGTATTTTGGCAGAACGTAAACTTTCTTTTACGAAAACCTGCCCATCATAAATTGCTCAAAAATCGGTGACATTTTGTCCATATAAAACGCGTGCTTTTTAACATAATTTATTTTGAAGAGAAGTCCGCCTTAAAATGGATATAATGTTTCCATTCAATAAACAAAAAGTGCCGTTTCACAATATTCTTTGAGTATTTTGGCAGAACGTAAACGCTCTTTTACGAAAACCTGCCCATCGTAAATTGATCAAAAATCGGGGACATTTTGTCCATATAAAATGCGTGCTTTTTAACATAATTTATTTTGAAGAGATGTCCTCCTTAAAAATGGATATAATGTTTCCATTCAATAAACAAAAAGTGCCACTGCGCAATATTCTTTGAGTATTTTGGCAAAACGTGAACTTTCTTTTACGAAAACCTGCCCGTCGTAAATTGATCAAAAATTGGTGACATATTGTCCATATAAAATGCGTCCTTTTAACATAATTTATCTTGAAGAGAAGTCCGCCTTAAAAATGGATATAATGTTGCCATTCAATAAAAAAAAGTGCCAGTTCGCTATATTCTTTGAGTATTTTGGTAGAACGTAAACTTTCTTTTACGAAAATCTGCCCATCGTAAATTGATCAAAAATTGGTCACATTTTGTCCATATAAAATGCGTGGTTTTTAACATAATTCATTTTGAAGAGAAGACTGCCTTAAAAATGGATATGTTTCCATTCAATAAACAAAAAGTGCCATTCCGTAATATTCTTTGAGTATTTTGGTAGAACGTAAACTTTCTTTTACGAAAACCTGACCATCATAAATTGATCAAAAATCGGTGACATTTTGTCCATATAAAATGCGTGCTTTTCAACATACTTTATTTCGAAGAGAAGTCCGCCTTAAAATGGATATAATGTTTCCATTCAATAAACAAAAAGTGCCATTTCTCTACATTCTTTGAGTATTTTGGTAGAACGTAAACTTTCTTTTACGAAAACCTGCCCATCGTAAATTGATCAAAAATTGGTGACATTTTGTCCATATAAAATGCGTGCTTTTTAACATACTTTATTTTGGAGAGAAGTCCGCCTTAAAATGGATATAATGTTTCCATTCAATAAACAAAAAGTGCCACTCCGCAATATTCTTTGAGTATTTTGGCAGAACGTAAACTTTCTTTTACGAAAACCTTCCGATCATAAATTGATCAAAAATAGGTGACATTTTGTCCATATAAAATGCGTGCTTTTTAACATAATTTATTTTGAAGAGAAGTCCGCCTTAAAATGGATATAATGTTTCCATTCAATAAACAAAAAGTGACATTGTTTAATTTGAAAATTAATTTTCTGATTGAAAATTATTTCTTTTAAAGTTGATTTTAACTGTTTTTACTTAGAAATTAGAATTTTCAATTGAAGTAACAATTATTACATTGTTCGTTGAAAATTCATCTTTTATTGGTTGAAAATTCGACTGCTTGGTTAAAACTTTTTTTGTTGATGAAATTTTGATTGAAATACAATAATATTAAAAAATCTTTGAAAATTTTCTTAAGAATCTTAGGAAAATTGTATTTATATATACTTAAAAATAAAGAAACTTAAAAAATATATATTCGAAATCTTTGGTTTGTATACAAAAATATTTTTCACCTTAAATTATAATTTTGTTGCAATTTTCCTTTTTTCGTCACTAAAAAATTTTTTGATTTGAAAATTTTTTCACGATATTCACGAATTTTTTTTGTACCATGTTTGACCCTAGGGCAGAATCAAGGAGACATATTTTAACAATATGTTTATTAGTTATTAAAATACTACAAAGAATTACCTTTAAAATAGTTTTGGCCTTCTAAAATCATTGGATATTTCTTTATAAAATAAATTTTGTTAAATTTATTTTACGATTATTTACAATTAATTTCTAACTTAAATTATTTTACACTTGAAATAAAATTGTACAAATAAATATACATTTTCTGAGATTCTTGAGAAAATTTCTAAATATTTTTTAAGATTTCAGATGTTTTAAATCAAAATTTGAACAACAAAGAAACCATTTTCAATCGAATAGTTTCACTTTCAGGCAAAAAAGTTTAATTCTCAACGAAAAATGTAATGATTGCTATTTCAATAAAAAAATGATTTTCAATAAAAAAAAGGTAGAATTTAACTTAAAAAAAAATAAATTATCAACAAAATAAGTACATTTTCAAGTGAAAATGATTCTTAGTCAGGAAAAAATAAAATTCCAACAAAAAATATAATTTTCAATTAAACACTAATTAATGGAGTAATGTTAATAATTTAATTCTTCAGATCTATTCCATAAGGTCAAACATGGTACAAAAATGTCGTACAATTTATAAAATGACCAACTATTTACAAGAACTTTTAAAAAAAAATCAATGTGTATCATAATCAAATAATATTTAGGAATATTTCTAAAAAGTATTAATATTTTCCATTTTTAAAGTTAATGTATACAGAGTACAGTTTTTATTTGAAATTCCACGACATTTTTTTGGACCATGTTTGACACCAGGGCAGAATCAAGGAAAAATATTCTAGAAATATGTTCAGTAGTTATTAAAATAATACAAAGAATTACCTTAAAAAATTGTATCGTCCTTTTAAAATCATGAGATATGTCTTTGTAAAATAAATTTTGTTAAATTTATTTTACAATTATTTACAAATAATTTCCAATTACAATTATTTTACAATTGAAATAAAATTGTAAAAACTAAATTTTGTAATGTTGAGATAATTATTTTCAGACATTAAAGGTTTTGTGAAGTTTTTATACATTAAGAAAGCATATGTGGTGAAGTTAATAACTTTTTTGCTTTTCTCTTAAAATCCCCAAAATTATGATTATAGCCTCAAATAGCATGAAAAGAAAAGTAAATATAAGTTGTAAGTATACAGTAAAAATGTTGATTAATTTAGATATTTAAAAATAATGTTCATATATTATTATTTTGACTTTGCAATATTTAAAATCAGTTGAAAAATAAAACATAAATAATGAAAAAAGAAACTGCAGAATCGGATAGTCTAAAACATTCCACAATAATTCCTGAAAAACATAATCATTAAATATCTCAAGACTTCATTATATGTATTTAAAGTCTTTCTTTTAGGTGTAAATTTTTGAAAACAAAAATCAACTCAAACCTCTTAATAGCCGACGAAACCCAATCGTGAATTCGGGCCTCGCGCGAGCTCGGCTTCGTGCATTTTCGGCTTTATACGAGGTTGGCCGACTCCCCGACGCTACGCTTGCATGTGTTCTCTCATATGGGAAAGTGGTGGGGGCCCAAAATTCCCACGTTCTGGAGACTCCGGTCTGTCAGTGTGTTTCTGATTGTTTCTGACTTTGATCTAATTACTATATAGACCAGATACACATGTAAACCCTTTCAAGTTCATCACTTGTACACTTGCGGTGCTCTTTGTGGATAAGGAAAAGCGCTCGGATATTCAAAATGAGAATATAGGAAAAAGTATTTTAAAAGGGTTTATTGATACATTAAATTGAAAATAATAGAAGAGGTGGTAGTTTCACCACTTTTAGTATAAAAATATTTTTCAAAAATGGTGGTGTAGGGGTTTCATCAGTCTTTAACATTTTATAAAGTTGAGTGAATCCCAAGGCTGGAGCTCGAAATCGGTAAGGTAAAACCCTGTCGTATCGACCGAGGCTCAATTTTAAGTTCATCACTTGCACGCTAGTGGGATTTCATCAGTCTTTAACATTTTATCAGGGTATTTTCACTTTGGGTTGCTTTTTGGGCCTAGGGAAGCTAAAGAAGGGGGTACATTTACAATTAGAGGTGCTTTTTTGACCTGAGAGAGCTGGAAAAGGAGATTGTTAAAATTAGGGGTGAGTTTTAGTACTGAGAATAGCTTGATAATTGGTATTTCTCACGGTGGATTTTAGGACATAAGAAAGCTGGAAAAGTGGTATTTTTACACATAAAGGTAATTTTTGGGCCTGCAAAGAGCTGGAAAAGATGTATTTCTCACTGAAGGTTATTTTTTGGACCTGAGAAAGCTGGGAATGGAGATTTTTACAATTAGAGGAGATTTTTGGGCATAAGTTCACCACTTTTACTATAAAAATATATGAAGAAATGGTGGTGTAGGTGTTTCATTTAAATTTTAAATTTATTATATGTAAAACATGTTTAAAAATAGGTTAACTGTACCTCATTTAAATTTAAAATCATTATATGTAAAACTTGATAATAATAATAATAATACCATTTGTTAAAACCATTGATGATTTTTTTAAATGAAAACGAAAATTGAAATTAAAAATGAAACGAAAACGTGGTCTTTCAGCGTCTTTCTAACTTTGATCTAATCACAATACAGACCGGATACACATGTGAACACTTTTAATTTCATCAATTGCATGGGTTACGTTCAAGACGACCACACGTGTGCACACGGGTGCACCTAAAGCCGTTCAGCGACGCTTGGGGGACACTCGCCAGCTTGAAAGAAATTGACAAGGGGTTTTTTCCACATAAGAGACATTTCTTCATCCTTTGCCTTTTCTCTCAGAGCTATAAGACCTATCGCATCTTCTAACTTATCTCCCATATTTTTATCAGCCATGTTATCTTTCCTCATACTAATGGGTACGTTATATTTGTGAAGAAGGTCAATACCTTTCTCAATAGATTTTCTATTTTTACTATTACCAACATATTGTGGATATTCATATCCTGCAGTCCCACTGCTCATAAGGATAATACGATTTTCAAATGAATCATCGCGTCTCACATGAAGAAATGTACGAGGAAGTTGTATTTCTGTGAGTGCTACGACCTACTGTCCTTGTAGACGAATCTCATGTGTTTGTTGTGTTATAAAATTGGAAGTGATATTCTCGGGAAAATATTTCATACTACTATTGCTTGGTAAAATAAGGTAAAATTGATTGATATTCATTTTTACAAGTTTTTTAAACTTGAGGCTGGAATCCACGAATTGAATTTGTCAGGATAACTTGTCCACTTGACAAGAAATTGTTTTTTGTTGCCCTTGCCTTTAGTCTATAATACTTTTTCAATTTGAAATTCTTTCTCCTCAATGTTCTTATTTTTGACACCAGTCAATTCCTGCTAATAAAAAGAACCTTCTATTTCTTCTCCCGCTAAATCTTTCAACTCGTACATGTAAGGTGCTTGACTTCTTCGTGTTATGACCCGCCTTACAACAAACAATTCCTCACTCCAGCTGGACTGATAACCTTTCTCAAAGACACCTTTTCACCACTGATTCTGACATTGTTTGATTGAAACGTTCGACTACGGCTGATTTAACGTTAGGATCCCGCGTTACACGGAATTTAATCCCATTATCAGTCAGATATTTTTGAAAAGAAGCTCCTAAAAAATTCCTTTCCTTTGTTTGATTGTAAACAGAAAGGCGTACGACGATTACTTCTTTGTACAATACGTTCAAAAGCATTTTTAACTTCCAGTGCTGTTTTATTTCGAAGTGTATCAACCCAGGCGAATTTACGTAAGATATCAATTACTACTAAGAGATAGCGGTAATTATCATTATAAGTAGACACACTTTGCATGTCAATTAAATCACATTCCCAAACCTCATCAAAATTGGAAACTGTATAATGAGCTCTTTGAAATTTTTGTCGAATAGGTCTGTGTAAAGTGAATTTATCCTGAGATTTCAGCCAATCAAGTAATTGTGCGAGATAATTTACCGCATGCAGCAAGAGTTAATTTTTCTGCTCCGCTGTAGGAAGCAGAATGACCTGGATTGTAGTATATTTCTTCAAGTAGCTTCATTTTAGAATAAAATACTGCCACTTGGTTAGCATTCCAGAACCAGATTGTACCTTCTCTTGTTGGGTACTTTTTCTAATTCTACTGCGAATCCTCGCGCGAATTGAATTTTTAGGAACTGTAAGAGTTTTATTTATTCTTGCTTCATCCTCAGTAGTTTCATCATCTATTATAAGAGATTCATGGTTTAATCGGTAGTTGATGTGGCGCTGTATTTGCTTAGTTTGAGTCCAATATTCATGACTTTTCACGAGCTCTCGCGGTGTGCCAAGCTCTTGAAATATATGGGCAAAGTGACTTTTTCCTGAAGGGTTAGCACTTTTTCTATACCTCAATGCATCATTAACGAGATCTGTAATGTTTGAATGTTCAATGCGTTTTTCCGTCAATGATTACTGAGCCATATTTATCCCATTTTGTTCTTTCGGCAAATTCAGACTTTGTTAGGTGATTGAGTAATAGAGTACTTTTATATCGAAAAGATTTAGGTACATTAGCTATAATATCCTTTACTGGCATAAACTCATGGGAGTCATTATCTGTATTTTCAGAATAATCTATTTTCTCAGCAGTTGATTTCCTATTTTTATCGACAAAGAAGAGAAATTTTTTCAGCACTTGACTGTAGTCTTTCCTCCTTTTACGTTCATCGTAGAGAAAAGGTGAAAATAAGTTTCGACTCATTTCAGAATCTAATCTACCAAGATTGCTTTCAGGAGTCTGTATATTTGCACCAGGTATCAATGGTATAATCGGTGAATCATTATTAATATTGTTTAGTAAAGTTGTCTGATTTAACGTCTGCATTTGTTGATTGATTTTGTTCACTTGCTCGCTGGGGATCAGTACCATTTTTCATGTATGCTCCATATTATTGAAAGTTCTACGAGGAATATTTAAACAAATTGAAGAGCAAACCACCAATGATTTTTCCAAGTAGGCGAGGCAGAAATTCACCTTTTTGAACAATAAATTTTTTCTTGCTTTTCTATGTACCGCGACATTCACCTAACTTTCGTAGTGTCTTTCTATGTTTTTTCAATTTTAGCTTCTGATTATCTTTAAGAGGAACATTTCCCAGCAAGATATTTGAGGCACACTCACAAATACACTTTGTGAGTTTGACATCAGATGTTTTTAGTATTGTCTGTCGTTGATCCGGATTGAGCTGACAAAGGGCACGTAAAAGTATGGCATTCTTCTTGCCTATTGACTTGCAACCTTTCGACGTCATCACAAATGTGTAAATGGAACTTGACAATCACTATTTCTCCCCTTTATACTCTTCACTGGTATGTCAACGTACTGATGAGGATCGTCTGGAAATATGCTTGTGCGATAGCGACAATTGTCAGGAGTTGATTGTTTCAAGTCTAGAAGTGAATAGCCATGAGGCTGAGAAGTTGCATCGTGATAGGCTTCTTGTATAAACCGTGAGTCTGCAGGACAAATCTGGCGCGCAAGATGTTGAATTTGAGCCCGATCTCAAGGATTCTTAAACGTGACAATATATTTGCATTTAAAGAATATCTCTTTGACCATGCCCTTGATGGAAAAGATTTTCAGAAAAGAAAATTACACTCAAATTTGTATGATGACTTCCACACACAACCTGACCACATATTAGTAACGCGAACGGATGCTTCCAGCGCTTGTCCATGTTGAATAGTGATACATCGTCAGCCAAATCTTGTCACTTATATATGTCGATGAATATTTATCATCAACAACTATAATTTGGTGATTGTGAATTATCTTTTGTTAAAGCGAGCTCAACTCACAGAATCGTTTCAACACGAAATATGTTGTTTTTCAAAGGATTCTAGATGACACGTATTTCACCGATTACATGAAGATATATATATATATATATATATATATACACGAAACCAGGCCGAGCATATATATATATATATATATATATATATCGCACTACGCAATTATCTTGGGCACCTTGGCGGCGACACTAATTATCGTAAGCATAAGGTCACTTATATGTTTTATATGGATGACTTGAAGACCTATGCTTCTAGTGCACGCTGTTTTCAGAGTTCTTTAAGTTTCGTCCGCAGGTACACAAGACAGATTGGTACGGACTTTGGATTCGACAAGTGTGCCAAGATTGATTTGAAACGAGGACGAATTACTGGCGTTTCCGAGGGCCCGAGGCTCATGGATGTGAGTGTCAATAGACACCTTGACACTAGAGAGACATATCCATACCTAGGCGTGCCTGAAAGTCGCACTTAGGATATAACATATATTGAAGGAGGCTTTCCCAAAAAGATACAAGCGTTTAGTTCGACAGATTTGGTGTTCAAGTCTGTCGGTGTTGAACAAGGTATCTGCGACTAACTCGTTTGTCATCCCGGTTATACTCTATTCGTTTGGGGTAGTTGCAGGGGTGAAGCACAAGCTCACGACCCTCTACATTGTAACGCGTAAGATCATGCATATGCAAAAAAGCTTGTATATCAATTCGTCTGTTCCGTGATTGTACATCCCATGCCATCAAGGCTGACGCGAACTTCTAAATCTCCAATGTCTTTATAACCAAATTATCCTGAGTACAGCTTAAATCGTCGCAAATAGAAAAGGTCTTCTCCTAAAAATGGTCAGGATGCACGAGATGATTGGCAAAGGAGCGTTCCCTTACAAATCCGCGGAGCAGGAAGCACGAGATTATTTGCAGAGGGGCGTTCCTTTACAAAGCCGTGGAGCAGGCGGCCGAGAACCTTGGCCTGAATCTTAACATCACAAGTGAGGAAAGTGTATGATTTCATCTAGATGTCTCAATTCTCAAAGCCCACGTAAAGAAAACAGCGGTCGAAAATGTCCGCCAACAGCTCCTTAACAAGAAAATTCACGGGAACTTTTACAGAAATGTAGAATATCAGTCCTTGTCAAAGGAGCTAACGTTTGCTTCCCTCAGATCATCCGACATTAACTTACGCATTCACGCGGGAACGACGTATCTCTACAGACATAATGAAGCCGTAAGAGTCCTTCACTACTATATTTGCCGTTTTTACAGTCTTGGCTACGACCCTGCCCTGCCGAACGCTTCGATGGAGATAGAGTCAATTGTCCAAAACGAGAAGTGTCAAATTTTCTGGAACTAAGATTTTCGGACAGTAGTCTCCATTGCACACTCCTGACTTGACATCGTTTTCCAGGATTTCGAGAAACGAACTATATTCGTGATCGAATTCTGGGTTCCAGCCTACAACATCACAAACAAGAAAGAAAAGGAGGAGAGGTATTGGGACCTTTTAAGGGAGCTGTGGCGACTGTACTCAGAATATTTGGTTTAAACGATTGTTCTTGTGATCGGTGCTCCAGGAGGTGCGAAGCTATCACTGGTTCGTAACTTCAAATCCATAACAGCGTTTCAAAAATATGCCGAAGCACTTGCGAGGTAGATGCAGAGTGCTGTCATCCTTGGGTCGCCCCGTTTTGCCGGCCTGTCGTTGTGATCTCGTTGTATCCTGTGGCCACCCATCTTACGTCCGTGAGACGTATCATAGGTGTGATTTAACGCGGTTCTACTAAGAGCGAGTGTCATTTTCATGAATGGCAGTTGCTGCTAGTGGGACCCTGCGATGGTTGTTTAAAAGTATTTTGCATTTATATATGTATATACATATATACTTTGTTTATAATAATTAGGTTGAATCTCAAATTAAATATTTGTATTTTTTGAGAGATGTAAAAATCTAGCCTGAAATTGTTTTGAAGCGTGTAATAGTGAATATTTCTATAAAAAGAAAACAACTACAATATTTTTATCATGAACTCTTCCAAAATAGTTTGAAATATGTAACGACATACAGCATTTAAAAAATGTCATGATTCAAATAATTGTTTAAGTATTTAAAAAGATTTTAGAATTTTGCGTTTGGTGAATGAATTCGTTGCGTGCGTCCGAACTCGGGTTTGATCCCTGGTACTTGCGGATTTTTCAGTCTGCTATGCGTTAGCGATAAGATAAGAATATTATAAATAATATATCTATGAAGTAATTGCGAATATCCTTGATATTTATATAACGGGTAATTGGACATTATTATTTTATTTTCGCTGCTAAATAAAACATGGTTATTTTTATTCAGGTATATAAGGGGGAGATTGAAGGACCTGCTTGCATGCTGCAAGTCCTACATGTAGTACTTGGAGCGTCAAAAGAGAGTCTAGTGTACTTTAAATAGAGACCGTACTTTGAGGCTACTCGTGGAAAAAATGCAATTTTCGGACGTTTCTATTATCTGAGGAGGGGTTTTTTATATTGAAATCACTGCTCATTTAAAACCTTACTTCACTGATCCCAACGCCTACTAAGGTAGGAGTTACAGGTTCAAAATAGGGTCAAAATTTTGGGTCCGTTATGCTAAGAAAATTTCCCTACATGAGGACTTTGACACTCGTCTTCTCCATGAAATATAGGCCAAAGACTTCGTTAATAATAATGCCAATTACATTCAATTTTTATAACACTTGCCCCATCCATATGGTCTAATGTCACATCTTTACATAATGCTCAATTTTTTTTTTATCAAATTAATTTCTCAGGCTTAAGATGGTTACAGCCCAATATGTCGAAGACATTTTTTGTTAGAATTGGATTTTGTATTTATTTTTTTTTGTTTCAATAGTCTGCACGGGGCTGTCCCGGTATATAGTATCAGTCACGGATGCATTTTTGGGATGCAATCAAGTGATCTGATAAGAGCAGTGCGCCTAATTAGACATATAGGGCAAAGCCTGGTTTTTACCCCATTTTCACGGACTGGGTTGCAGTCAAGTGCATGATGGGGGGACCTACAGCTTAAAGTGGGATCCGAACCCCCAGAACCTTGGTAAAGGTACATAGAAAAATTTCCAGAGGTACCGGCTCAGGGATCGAACCCGGGACCTTTAACGTGAAATCTGAGCCAAGTCCCTTTCGGAGTAAGCGTAAACCAGCCCCGTGGCACTCTGAAATAAAAGTGACGGAAATGTTGAGTACGGCCGAGGGTGGCGCTGGCTGTACTTTTAGTCATCTGAAAATTTTGAAACTTGGTATCAGTATTGGCAAAACCTTCACCTGCAACATGCATGTTGTCTCATATTTTTGAATTTTTTTTTTTATAAGATTTTCATGAAAATCTGCATAAAAATCGAGCTGCCTAAACGTTTTGGACGGACAGTAGATACATTTCAGTACCCGTTTTAGAAAACGAAGATTATGTCTTATATTGGGATGTTACTATCCAGACGGATCATTATATCCGAGCCAATCGAACCGATACCGTGATGAGAGAGAAAAAGGTGAAAGAGTCTACATCATCGACATAGCTTGTCCACTTAACGCAAGATGCACTGAATATCTTGAACATTTAGGAGTCAGTAGGGTATTGGCAGCAGCTCAGAAAGCGGTTTTATTCAACACCTCTCGCATTCTAAGAAATATTCTAGACCATCAGGAAGCAAGGGACTAAAAACCTATGGAGTGACAGATGGTAGCTCTAAGAAAGCATCCAGAGGCGACTGTTGGTCACCTCCAACGCTTGCGGCCGCTATGTAAGGACAACAGCGGTAAAAGATGAACTCCAAACTACACCATGCTCCTAATTTTGTACCTGCAACATCATCGAAAAAGTTTTTAAACAGCTTCATAAATTAATTTATAACATCCTAATCTTATTAGGCACTTGACTTAGTCCATGGCTGATGATGAAAAACCGGGTAGACCCGAGAACAATTTTGAAAAAAATGATAATAACCTGTACATCTACGGAAGATGTGCTCGCGTTGGCGTCGCGGTAGGGGTTGCGCTCTCCTCTCATGACTGTGACGGATATGTTGGCTCTCGCACTGCTACTGATAGGATTTCCGATGCCGATGAAATGATTTCCGATGGAACGCTTGTCGCTTCCGAGGATCGCCGGAGCGCCCCTGGAACCACCTAATTATCGCCGCCAGAAGGATGCTAAGGTCCTCTTTTGAAGAAGCAGTAATTAGTGGACAATCTTCCTCTGGGCCTTGCAAGCTTTGCCTTTGACAAAAGTTACGAAAGACTGATATATCTGAAGCGCGTTCATTTAGCTGATAAGTATCTCCATATACTTGATCCCAGAAGACTTGTATCTTTTCTCGACTAGGTGGATTTTTAACGGAACATGACGTTTTATTGAACAGATGAGAAGGATGTGTAGCAAAGGTCCAGTGATGCTTGATCTTCAACAGTTTACACAAGTTCAGCGTGTGATTTGCTTTCCTTAAGTTTCGAGGAAGTGCCCTAACTTTTGGAGTGCATTTTTTATTGGATGTTATGTAGCTAATCAGGCACTGAACATTGGATGCGTGCCGTCTCGCCGTGTTAATTTTAAACTGAAGCTGTACAATGCGCTCGCGAGTCTTACTCATGCGTACTGAAGTATCGTTACTTCTTTTGTAGGCATTATCGGCTATCTGCGAAGGTGATCTTGCTAGAACGGGTGGTATGTTCGCTGGAGGATGTTAAGCCGTATTCAGACGAGCGGTTCCCGGTTCAGATTACAGTTACGGTTGGAACCGTCGACCAATCAGCGCGCAGCACGGTTCCGGTTGCGCGTTTAGGTTTCTCTCTATTTTCAACCGCGGCGATTTTGACCGGGTCACAGTCGTCGCTGATCGTAGCCAATCACAGCGGTCGATGAAATTACGTGACTCGCCAGCTATTGTCGCTGCCTTGAAAAAATACCAGCAGGCCTCGTGTATCGTGTGCATGAACCGGACCGTCAATCGTAAACATAATCGGAACCGATCGTCTGAATACGGCTTTACTCTTCTAGATAAAGAGCTTTATATATATTGACCCAACGTTCATGTAACCTCAGCATAAATCATCTTCGCGAAGGTGAGCTTCTTTGCCAGCAAGTAAGGATGTCCCTGCTAAGTTGGTCCGACCATTTAAAACGATGTTCTCGCGTTTATCCGGGGCCATTTCCTGGTCGTCGCCTCGGTTCGATCCTATTGCCACTCCCAACTGAACCATGGCCTCCATCCGATAGAGACCTATTGTGGGTGACACTACGCGATATTGGCGACGTAACCGCATAATTCGTTGCATTGGAGATTTAGCCCGATGCAACGTGGCTGAGTGCAAGAGCCGGAGCTCTAAGGCGATGGGGATTCCTCATCTTTACATAAATTGTCTTTCCCTGACCCTTCTCTCCAATTCTTCATGGCATACTCCATTCCCATCTCCTATATCTCTAGCACTAAAAAAATCCCTCCTTTCTTCTTCCCATCTGGTTAGTTCTAACGCCCTTCCTCTCTTTCGTCTACCTCCTTCAGACACTTTCTCGCTAACTCCCCTCCCTTTCCCTCCCTTAACTTCGCCGCAAATTGCCATGCTCTCTTGACCGCTCTAGTACTTGATTTATCCCTATGTGATTCTTCTGTCGCCATATATCCAGACGTTCTCCAGTCTACTCCTAGCACCCACCTTATATACCTTTCTTGTAAACTCTCAATCTCTTTTCTTTCCTTCCACCACCATATCTCCGCTCCATAACCTAATGCCCGCCATTCTAGCGTATCAACAACCACATTGTCCTTTTCCAATCTTTCTTGAACCTTCTTTTTCCTATTCCCCACATCTGTTTCATTATCGCTGCTGCTTTTTTATCCTTTCTCTTATATGAGCTCTATGATCTCCATCCATTTGCAACGTATATACTAAATATTTAAACTCCTTTACTTCTTCTATTTTTACTCCCTTCAATCTACCAGTCCATTCTTTCATTCTTCCCCCTCCTTTTCTAAACCTCATTATTTTTGTCTTTTCCACATTAAAATTCAACTTTTTCCCATCGAGTATTTATCCAATAATAATAATTTAATATATATAATAATATATAATATAATGTATATCTAATTATATATAATATATATGTATATATATATGTATATAATATATATGTACATATATATGTATATATATAATTAAAAACTAAAGGTTAACAACCACCGAAGCGTCCCATTGGGAGCAACTGTCATCTAAAAAATGACATCGGCTCCAATTAGGACAGCGGTAAATCCCATGCATGTCCACGTCTCACAAACGTGAGATGAGGGGTCACAGGACACGACGAAATCACAACGAGAGGCCGGCGGAACTCTCGTGTGTTTTGAGGACACGAAGCGACCTAAGGATGACAGCTTTCTGCATCCATCTCGCAAGTGCCGTGGCAATAAAAATAGCTTCACGAAATTAAAATTGTGAATTCTGATTAAACTTGTTTGAATTTCATGCTCTTATTTTTATGCGCATGACATTTAAAACAAAAATGTTCGGCCTAGCCGGTTAAGCATGTAAAATCTGCCCCCGCACGTATTGAGTTAAAATTTAGGTCGTAGTTTCATGCCCATGTGGGGTATAATTTCGTCCAATGATAACCTTAAAATTGCATTTTTGAGTGACTCATGGAGAGGGAAAGAAAAATTAAAAAAGTGTTTTCTTTTTTAAAACGACTTAACCGATTTTGATAAACAAAATATATGTTACATACATCAATGAGAGTAATGTAAAAAAAATATGAAAAAATGTTGGTAAAAAATATGCCCAAAAAAAATTTTTTGAATAAAAAAAAATTTCATTTCATATTTTAGATACATACCCACATATTTTTCTGAAAAATATCATCACATCATCGGCTTCAACATATATTTTTGCTGCATTTTTTGTGGAGGTATAACATGGGTAAAAAAATAAAAAACATGCATCTAGCGCTACGCTCATACAACAACCTGCCACATGGCTGCGAAATGCTATACCATCAAGCAGTAGAATTTATTTTTATGAAAAAAAGTGTCATCAATATCAATGAGATAATTACGAAAAAAAATCTGTTGTAAAATACATCTCCTAATTTTCTCGCAGGAAAAACCTTTAGTTATATGCTTTCGCATATATTTTTTCCAATTTTTTTGTCGCGGTATATCATGAATTAATAAGCACACTCGCAGCGCTGGCCTGTGCTAAAAAGTACGTCTGCAGTTAGCCCACATAAATTATAGTTTCCAGAGTTTACCACAAGAAGGTTGCAGTACGTTTCAAAATTCCTTATCGGGGTCCTTTTTTAATGTGAGTCCCTTCGGCTCTTACAAATCGGGGTGCTTTATTATTGTGAGTCCCCTTGCGCATCTCACATGAACTCTTTATCACTGGGGTTTCAATCTTCCCCGCTAACATCTTCAATCACTGGAGTGAAGTGATTTTTTTTAATACATCGCTCAGTATTTCAGCTGGTTTGAAAATTATAGCTAGGTATTTTTCATCGAATAAATAATACACTATAGCTGCAATGTACGAACAGCAACCAACAGTACGTCTACCATTCGCACACTCGCAAGCGTAATCTGTTAGACCAGAATCTCCAACGTTGTGAGGTTTGTATCCTAAGAAACATCTATATGTTGTGCGAGAAATACGTCTGGATGACACTTTTAATTTGAGTAAATTTTTGTCATCTTTAGCATACTCAATGTTCAGTTTGCCATCTGTGTCCAGAATTTCTGCCAAATATGACACCGCTTGAGAAAGTTCGTATGATCCAGTGAATAGAATCTTCAAATCTCTTTCGGACATTTCCACAAAATCCAAAATGTCATCGCATATGTTGATTTGAAAAGGGATTTTTCGGCGAATCCATCCCTGTTCTTCCGCGTCAATAGCCAAAATATTTGTCGTATAATTTTCAGCATTTGTTCTGTGTACAATCTAGTCAAAAGTATCTACATCCGATTGTAGCTCAGCGAATCTTACTGACAAAACGAGAATGATTGGATTCTGCGGTCGACAATTGTTTTCTTTCACCTTTCAAAGCAGGCATAATTACCCTGAAATTTTTTTCCTCTGAGTCATGTATTATATCTCGGAACCAGCGATCGAGAACAAACATATCATCTTCTTTCAGAAGCTTGCATAAACCATTTGGATCTTGTATGATATCTTTTAAAATTACTGCATCATTTTGGTTCGCAAAGTATGGACCAAGAATGCCCAACACGTATCCATCAGTTGCAAAATAAATATTATGTCAAATAGTAATTTGATTAAATGAGAATAATGTGGAATAGTAATTTGGTAAATAGAAAGTAATGTAATAGGTTGGTACAAAAATCAGGATATTTTGAAAAGTACAATGTACTTGTGGAAATTCTTGTTCCTGTTTAGCCTAATTTTTTGCGACCACTTTAATGGAGTTGTTTAAATTTATAGAATAAAATTTGTGCATGAATTTCTCTGCAAAATGTACTTTCTTCTGATAATTAACGCTCTTAGTGTACCTAAACTTATTAATATAATTTAAAATCTTTTATAATCTAGCAATGCATTTTTATCAGAAGTATATACCAGTTTTGGTATTCAAAAAGCCTTCATTATTACAAGAAAAAGTGCATCATTGAAAAACTATGTCTAGCCTTTTCTCTCTCAAATTACATAACACAATTCAATTTATCATAAAAAATTAGGCCACTATTGTACTGAATATTTTTCCTTCACGAAGGCGACGATGATTTTTAGAGCTTAAGGTTCGACCTCAATGAGAAAGCTAAAAATTTTATCTTATGAGAATGAATGTATTCATAGACCTGCTTTTTTAGCAAACTCTTCTTTCAAATTTTTTGGTTGAAGGATACACAACGTATCATGGTGAACCTTTAAGCACAAATATTCGTGGTTGTCAGGAATATTTTTCACTTGACTACACAAAATCTGGGTCAAAAAAATCAATCTCAATAGATAAAATCACTGTTGGAAAATATTTAAATATTGATTTTCAGATTAGTTGCCACCCCCCCCCCTTTTTGATCGCTTACTTTCTTAGCAGTATGTGCTGAAACGTTCAAACTTAAACGTCTCAACTCTAGAATTCCAACATTTCATTCAACAATTGTAAGTAGCTAAAGATTTAAATCATCATGAAGATATTATATATTCAAGAAAACTTAGACTGCTACATGATATAACTATTTTGGCAAAGATGGATCTGAATTCACGTATTTAAGGCATCCTTTCCATTCGGCTAATGATAACTCAGTATGGATTCGTGTCTCCGGAGAAACACAACTTCCTGAAAAACTTGAAAAGGTACATAGAACATGATCGAGAAATAAATCAAGTGATGTTGCTTACTGATGCTAAAAAAAGTGTCCTCAACGTGCAAGAAGTTAGTCAGAAAATCTCCCCTAGCATTCAGCTAATCGATTTCAACAACACGACAGCCACAGTTGCTCAATATTTAAGTCAGCTACAATCTTTTAATAATCCCCGATTAACTTTATTCATATCATTCATATCATCAGCATGGAATGAATCTTTATCAAAATTATCGAGACTAATCAATTTTATAACAGAATTACACCCAGGGATTGGCATGGGATGACTTTGGCGACTCGGTACGGACCTCTAAGTACCCTCTGATGACTTTTCATCGTAAAGTCACACTTGAAAGGCATCGGTATCGATTTTAAGCCCATTTTTGCAGAACCTTAAATTTTAGTGTTTTTTAGTGAAATTTCGAGATTTCGCCCTCAAAGAACAGACTGAAGATATTATTCAATTTCAAAATTCCAAAGTGCGCTGAGTTTCGGATTGGACTGGGCCACTTTTTCGCACTCAGGCGTTTCCTGGACGCACAATGTTGGTTTCTCGCGACAGCCTACTCCTTATCCGCCTTCTCCACATTTTCATTCCTACGCTCTTCCACTGTCTTTTCTACAATATTTTCTACCTTCTCCCAAATACCTTTCTTCTCGCCCTTCCTCCTGTCACCTACTTCGATTTCCGACCTACCCTTCACCTTCTCGAGCCTCTTTTCCATCCTTTCCTTCCACACTCTAATTTCCTCTTCCATCTACCTAATTTTATCTTCTTTTTCCTTCCTTGCCGACACCACCTCCCTCTCTTATCCTTCTACTTTCGCGCTCAGCTCATTCACTTCCTTTTCCCATTTCTCATCTCTGATGAGCCTCCTTCTCCTTCTCTGACTTCCCCTCTATCTGTTGGAGAGGCGACGTACGTGTTCTTAAACTTTTCTTGAACGGACTGTCAGCCGTGCTTTTCTCCGGACTCTCTTGGCTGTCTCTCTTCCTCTTCAAGAGATCTTCCCCCTCACTTTCACTAGACGCTTTCTCCCTCACCTTCTCGCTTCCTTCGTTCCGCTTTTTCCCCTCACCCTTCTGTTGGTAACTGGGATCTCTCCATACAGTACCTTCTGCAACCGACAGATGCCTCTGACGACTATTGCCGCGTCCTACTCCAAATTTTGCCTTTATATCAATTTTTCAACCCCTCAGAACCCCTGCGGCCACCTAAACTAAATCTCACCTCAGGGGCAATTCAAGTATTACGTAAGCTGAACTTTCTCACTTCCGCCACCAACATGCAAGTCCCCTGTTGTAGTTGTAAGTTCCCCTCACTTTCCCTCCTTGGAAAAAAGTATGACGGACGGACGAACACTCGACCGGAAATATAAGGGTTTCTGCTCGGGTCTACGAAAACCTTAAAATGCTGCAATACACTCATTATTGGTCAGTATTATTTTACCTGTACTTATAGAACATAAATAATCTCATTAATTTTTAGGTTAATTATTATAAACAAATTCTCGACTGTGGTGCTCGACTGTTATAAATTTTTTTTTTTATCTAAAATTTGTTAGATTGATTTGCCAGATCGATATATGCTAACGACTTATCACCATATCTCAACAATTTTTATTATTATAAACAATGTTTTAAACAGTTATTCAATTTTGGTTCTTATTTCTAAACCACATTTTTCCATTTCATTGGACCCAATTGAAACTGTTTCATAAATGATTATCAATAGTTAAATATTGTTGAAAGTGAATAAATTCAATTATTATTAACAAATATATTAAACAAATGTCCCGATTGCATGATTTTTTTGTAGATAAAAATTACTCTTCCATTAACTCTTCTTAGAAGCAAGCTTTATATTGATATTGCATCAAGAAAATGTACTGCTAATTAAATTAACGATCATTATAAACGTTAAATGGAAACCCCTTTTTTTGACTGCATATTTGAATGAAGCGGAACATTTTTCGTCAAAAATGTACTATGGAAATCTTGTTTTTGTGACCTTGGTAAAGTCAAAAATCTAGGTCAAATGTCCAAAAAACAATCAGATGCCCTTTTTCTAAATTTACGTGGTTTTCTGGGTGAAGCAAACATTTCAGATGCTTTTAAATAGTTGATGAATTGTAAAAATGTGAACCACAGTGACCACCATGTCAGCCTCGACCTTCAGATAAATTTTCAAGGTGATTTAAAGGTGAAGATGAGTTTTTTAAATGGAAATCCCTATATTAGACTGCGGACTCGTAAAGAACGGGAAATTGTGCGTGAAAATTGATATTTTAGAATCTTTCATTTTGACCTGTAGAAGGTCATATCAAGGTCAATTATTTAAAAAGCGCTTGGAAGCTTTTTTTTAATTAATCTCAAAGTTGAAGGTGCCATTAACAAGTATAAGACAAGTTGCACAAATTTCGACGACCTTGACTAAATTGACCTTCAAGTGTATTCTCAAGGTTTCTGAAGGTCTGCGTCATTTTTTGAAATAAAATAGTTGCAAAAAATGGAACCACCTTGACCTTACTTTTAGCGTTACCCGGAAACAACGAAGTGGACGTAGTAAGTTCTGTTTCCTTTGGGGTGCTTGATTATCATGAGTCCCCTCGCCTCTCAAGTTTTATGTAGATGGGGTAGTTTAGAAGATATTTGGACTCATATATTAAAATGTGTCAGCCTGTACAAATGTGCAACTGTAATCATTTCTTATTGGAAACAAATTGATATTGAGATTCGGTAGAGATGTTAGGTAAATGAAATTTACGATTGTTATAAACAAATAATGTAACAAATATGCTACTGTAACAGTTTTATAAATAAGTGTTTTTTTCGTTCTCACTATTCAAGAACAACTAGATATCGATATTGTAGCTCGTTTTTATGTCCTAAGTATTAAAAACCATTGCTACTCTTCAATTAAACTCAGTCATGTTGCAATTCAAATTATATCAATAATTCTGCAATTTTGGGATCAGCTTCAATTAGATCACTTTTCCATTCTCACCTCATAGACTTCAATATTAATCTAACATCTCGACTGAATATCAGTATCAGTTTATTTCTAACAAGATTTAATGAAAAAAATAATTTTTTCCGCAGAGGAAAGTTTAATTAGAGCATTTGTTTATACTATTTGTTATTATAAGCGACATTTCTTTCCTGTTCCCTGAGTAATTTGTTAAAACATCAATATCTGCGTATTTCAAACATGTAGACAGGAAAAATAACTTATTTATGTAAAAAACTGTTATAGTTGCACATTTGTCTAATAATTTGTTTGTAGCAATGGGTTTTTCAAATAGCAGTAAATTTTCTTGATGGAATATCAATATAAGCTTGCTTCCAAGAATGTTTAATTTAAAAAACAATTTGGCTTCCGTTTCCAGTACCAATAGAGGTTACACGGTGTTTTTCGAGTGCGATCATTTTTTGGCTGGGGAGAAGTGAATTGTGAGACGTGGCCATGAATGGGATTTACCGCGGTCCTACTGGGAGCCGATGTCATTTTTTTTTTGGATGACAGTTACTCCCAGTGGGACCCTGCGGTGGTTGTTAACCTTTAGTTTTAGATATATATATATTTGATTCCTCAGGAATCGAGCCTAAACAAAACAAACTAAACAACTAAACAGTTGAAGTTTCTACTGAATTGATGAATTTTCAAGCCAAAAAGGCGAATTTTCTATAAAACAGTTAAATTTTCAACAAAAAAGTTAATTTAGAACCATATAGTTGACTTTTCAACTAAATTACTGAATCTCAAACAAAGTTGATATTTCAGGTGAAATATATTTCAATTTAGAACGAAAAACAGTTGAATTCAACCGAGCAGATTAACTTTCAAACAAATAGGTGCATTTTCAAACTAAAAAGGATGAATTTTTAATCAAGAAAATTAATTTTCAACTAATAGTAGTATTTTTATCTAAACGAGATAAATTTCAAACCAAAAATATAATAGTAGATGATATAGAATAGAATATCGAAAACTAATATCTTCATTGAAAAAATCAACAAAATGTAGCCCTGGACACGATGACCAATGATGAAATCCAAATCTGGGGACCCATGAAATTGAAATTAGTCAAACGGTCGTAAAAGTAAAGGTTGCATGAAGGCTTTTGAATATTTACAAGAATGTAGTCAGGGACATAGGACACGATGACAATTTCATACATTTTAAAGATTTTACATCTACTTAGCAACATAATATGGGTTAAATGGGAATATAGTATATTGTAGTGAAACTCGTGTGCTAAAAAATCCTTACATTTAAAACAAGATATTATTTAAAATAACAGTGTAATTTTTATACGAATTCTATACCAATTAATTGCTTTTTACCAACCTTATTATTTTTATATCAATTAATTGTTTTTATTCCAAATTATTTGTTATTATACCAATTAATTGGTTTTGTGCCAAATGGTTTATTGCTATACCAATTAATTGTTTTTGTGCCAAATTGTATATTGTATATGCTAATTAATTGGTTAAAATACCAACTTAATGATGACTTATCGGTAGTTGTACGAGTTTTTTTCTAATATTTCGAAAAATGTAATTGTTTTAGCCTTTTATCCAGCCAGAGATTGAGGGCTAACTAACTAAGCCGAACAGACGATATTGTGAGTGGTTAGAGGGTGAAAGGGGGATGAAGAAAGGATAAATGGATACAGCGGAGAGAGTTAAACCAAACATGAGGTCACGTGGGAGTAACCTAGCCCACCCTAAAAAGCTTCCGAGGAATCTCCCGAATCTCGAGAGCGAACCTCGAACTAGATTTGGCCAAGAAATTGAATCTGGCGAAAAGTCCGAGGGTGAAGTGGTTTCGGTCGATGATCTGTAGACTCAAGTGTACACAGAATCTAGTATTGCAAGAGTTTCGAAATGCGTCTCATAAATTCGATTCCGAGTCAGTAGAGAAGTTTGGTAAATTCGGTTTAGAGGGCTCCTCTTCTATTTACGAAGTGTATTCCACGCTCTGAAATAGATACATGCAAAAATTGAATCAGAGCAGAAAGAGTTTGATGTAGGCTGTAGAGAGTGTAGAGTGTAGAGTTGTAGACTGTAGAGTGTAGGGAAAGGAAAATCTTGATATATTTCATGATGAAATAAATCTTTCCCCCCAAAAATATAAAATATTAATCATACTTGTGGTAAATTCAACACCACAATTCTGGTATTGTAATTTCTCTGACATTGACTCGGTATTCCGTCAATGCCCAGATGGAAAATACAGGGTGAGGTGTAGACGAGAATCGCTCCTTTTAGCACAACAAAGCAGAATGAATCATCGAACAGCACACATGCCGTCACAGGATCACTGGGACCGACTCGTGTTATGTCCTTTGAAGGGTCCCTCCAAAACTCCAAGGTGGCTTGACAAATTGCCGGATTCCACCCTCCATCTTCAATTCTTCCTTCTTTTTCTCTATCAATTACAAGCTTTAGCTTCCACCAAAAAAATGAAAATTTCTTTTTCTTCTACTCCTTCTTTTATATTTTCTTTCGGGTTCTCAAACAAAAATCTAAGACGGTGGTCTTTTTTACTTTTATGTATCTAAAAAATGAAGAGTTGAAAGTCCTATCTATCCCTTTATCTCTTTCTTCTCGTCATTTTCTCGTCAGAACCTTTGAACCCAACGTTGAGGAAGGTTCAAGGATTAACCCTCGACGGGAGTGACCTCTGACACCCCGAGTAAACAGAATGTTTGGTGCTTCCTCGATTCGAGGCAAAAAATTAATCTCTCCAGCATCAGCGTTCTCTTCCGACTCATGTCTCGATAAGACCTCATGTTTTTGCTCCCTCGCTGATGCTCCTCTCAGCAAGGGTCAGTCCCCCCCCCCCAATAGTGTTAGCTTTATCAAAACATGAAGGAGATTAAAACAGTGTCATTAAAAAAAGACGCTCTTTCAGCCTCAAACGAAATAAACTCACTCGAAACTTTCCAGACGGTTTTGTCGGCAAACAACGTCACGCCTTTTAAGCACTGGATTAAATTATCAACAGAAAAGGTCGCAGGCGATTATTTTTTGATAAGAACACTTCCTAAAGAAGTTGTATCTTCTAATTATTGAGAACATTGATTACAAATGTTAGAAATTAAACTTCATTATCCGGAGTTGTACAATGAAAAACTTGACTCCTGAAAAAAAAAATTTATAAACCGCAATGCCGATATTCCCTTACCCCAGTTCCGTATAATTAATTTCTGCCGCATCGCGGACGTTCTTCTACCACCAAGAGACCCGTTTTTACACCAACTGCATCACGCGAGGTCAGTTATCACGGAATAGAATGCGTCTCGTTAAAGTTATCTTCAGATGTAAAAGAATTAAAAATAAATCTCAATAACGCAAAGAAAGAGAACACCCTCGATAAGGTATCTACAAATGTAACCCCACCTCTCACTTTCAAAAGAGTAGGGGTAAAGTAAGAGCAAGTCCGGACAACTGAATTAACTCCTCTAGGTATTTCGGGCTTTGCTCGTTTTGTCATTGTCCCATCGGATAAGGATCTTGCGCATACCCTATATACATATTTTCACTCTTTGTTCAGTGGATATAACCGAAAGGGGTGTGGAACGCAGGGGGGAATAGTGAGTGTGTGTGTGGGGGTGGGGGGGCCAAAAAATTGTATAAGTTTACACGAAACTTCTGTAATTTTTTACTTGTTTTTAGCTACTCTGACAATACAAGCAAAAGAACCAAAACTCACTTTTCGTCATAAAAATCAGGCAATTAATTTAATTATCACAATTTTTTGATAATGTAACGTTGAAAACATATATACATGTAATGAAACGACCTCTATAAGCAGAAAATGAGTTAATATTCGAAAACTTGAACGCGCCACATTAGCCGCCATGCCGCATTCGCGGCCGCTCCCCTAAGCAAAAAAAAAACAAGAAAAAGGGCAAGTTTCCTCAATACAGGTATTTAAAAATAGGATCGGGGTCCGCTTTCAGTGTCACATATGACATTTTGAGGGTGGGTTCACCGAAATGTCACAAATTGTCACAAGAGGGAGGGTTGAGTCAAAAATGACTGAAAATAGCGTCACGTAATATGTGGACGCACCTTTAGGTAAAATAACATAAGAAAAAAATGCAAAAAAATTGTGTTTTGTGGATGGCAGTTTGATGGTGTCTGCTTACAATATTGATCAAGCCGACTGCCAACTGTTGGGGTTGGGTGGTTGGCAAGCGTGATGCGACTCTCCCTTAGTCCCTTGAGGCTCTGAGTCACTGTATGCGAGCTCAACTCATGTCAGTAAAATACTATATAGAATTGAACCAAATTCAACTGCCCCGATCGACATGTACACGAACATACCAGATTGGCACTTGACTAGACGATTGGTGGGTGACGTGTACTGTTATCGACGTTTCTGCAGCACTGTCATCAAGAAAAAATATGTTCTCTCGTACACGGAGAAAAATGGATGTTCATATTTAACGTCTAGATATTTAAAGTTAACATATTTAATGTTTGACTATAGGACAGGCATCTAGATGTCAAAGGTTAGTTTCTGTGGATATTAACCTCGAAGGTTTTTCTGGAGAGGAAACAGCACTTTTGTCAATTATTTTACTCTATCCAAACAATTGACAGCATTATGATTACTATCCTGTGACTAATTAATAATGATTATTTTTCCACAAGTATATACGACAAGAAACATTGACTATAAGCTTCATCAAGTGATGGACAGATGTCGAAAGAATTTTTCACGAAATTGACTATAACCTTCATCAAGTGGCCGCTAGAGGGATGGCGTTTTCCTGCAGTCGGACGACTTTAACATCTTGGATGTTTCAGTCTAACATCTTTAAACTTTAAATGTCTATATTGAGACATTCATCTTTCTTCGTGTACGTGCTAGAATAAATTGTGCAATTCGATTAACAGCAAAATGAGGAAAGGACATTTAATGATAAAACCCAACATTACTGAAATACGAATCTCAATTTTATATGCAAAAAGTATGCAGACTTTTCTAGGCACTGCGACTCACTGAGCTGCATCCTATGATGATAACTTTATGAATGTAAATTGTGATTTTATGAGCTGACCATTAATATTTAAAGACCAAAATTATTTTGTAACAATGACTAATTTCAAACCCAAGAAGTGACTAATGTGCAGTAATGTGACTAATGTTCTTTTGAATTTAAAAGAATTCAAAAGAATTCGATGAAATTTATCGGAAATCGAGGTGAATTTGAAAGAATTCAGGATACATTCATAATAGTTCAAACGAATTCAAGTTAAATTCAAAAGAATTCAAATTCATAACTAGCTGTGGATTCGATCTCGAGTGTTTCCACTTTGTTTGTATTTATAATTATATGCTGCTCATTTCATGAGCACTTTGCTTCCAGTTAGCAAATGTAGTTTTTCCTTATGATCAATTTGAAAATAGAAATTTACAAAAAATACAAAATTACAAAATAATACAAACAATTTTTTAAATACAATGACAAATCAGACAAATCAAATTTTGTATTTGAAATGGTAATTTCTCGAGCTGGACTAGGGAAGAAGGAAGTTGCGTCGCACCTTATCCCTTTCCCAGCTTTATGATTTTTTTACGAAAATTATCATAATTTATTTTATTTGAAAATTTATGATCAAAATGTCTTTTCTGTTCATGCATCAACTTTGAATTATGTTAATGAAAAAAGTTTAACTATAAAACCCGTTTTTTTTTTGTTTAAATATTATGCATTACCATATCTTCCTTACTCTTCAGTAAAATGTATTAATATTATAGGTCAATCAGTTCGTCTCGAATCAACACACCCTTTCTATTCCTTTCTTTTCTAGACCTTTTATATTCTTGCATCAATTTTGAATTATCTTAATGTCAAAAGTTTTACTATGAAAACTCTATTTTTAAAATATTATAAAGTGTTAAAAAAATACAATGAATATTTTTATAAATCCTTCGGTCAGTTTCAAGATATTAGTGGTAAAAATAAGGACTCCAAATTTCATCAATTTATCTGCAACCGTCTTCAAGTTGTTTAGAACAATTGCTTAGAACATTGTGCTAGACAATTTTAAATTGAGGAACGTTTAAGTAAATGAATTAAATTTTTTTCGAAATTTTTACCATTACAAAGCTTCCTCTATGAGGAAACAAAAATTTGAAAAAATCCACTGAATTGAGTAGAACTGAGTGAATTTCGAAGAATTAAAAAGATTAAAGAGAATTCCAAAGAATTCAAAAGAATGAAGGATTTTTGATTCAGGAGAATCAAAAAAATATTTGAAACTCTCTTCAAATATTTGAAACACTACGAAATCCCTAATTTTTTGTGAACAAATTCTTTTAAATTCATTAGAATATTAGAAAATCCCATAAAATTCTACGAAATGTGATATTCTGAAATCATGGAAAATTTATTAAAATACCTCGAGAGCTTTTAAAATCCCTTAAAATAATTGAAATCTTCGGAAATATTATAAAATCGTTTGGAATCTTTTAAAATATCCTAAGAAAACCTTATAGGTCCTGTAAAATCGGCCCATGTCTTCCGAAATTCTTGGAAATTCTTCACCGCCGCATTAAGGGTTTTTCAAATCCCTTAAAATTATTAAAATCCTTGGAAGTCCCTGAAAATTGTTTAAATGTTTTGAAAATTGAACTTGGAATCTTTTAGAATACCCTGAATTATTTTAAGCCTTTGAAATCCCTTCAAATTATTAAAATAAATGAAAAAATTCCCTAAAATATTTCAAATTCTCTGAAATCTGAAAATCCCTTAAAGCTCTTGAAAACGTCTTGGAATTTTATAAAGTACGTAAATTACGTAGGTAATTTACATGTAAAAAACTACGTAAATTACCTAAGGTATATTACGTACGCAACCCTGCCCTACGCACTGATAAACTGCGTGAGCCAGCAGTTCTAGGAATGTGAAGTGTATTTATTTATATTATTATTGCTAGCATTTATTATTGATTTTAAATCTCCCGCGCTGTTCGGTTCAAAAACTTGCGTACAGGCGGCGCATCGATACAAGAACGGGACAGCCAATGAGCGTCTTTAATAAAAATAAACTGCCGAATCGCGGTAGAGGTGGGGCACCATGCAGCTTGGAAATAAAGGAATCGTTTCGTTTCAAGGTCAGGGAAATAGAAGAGACTTCACTGTATTTTGGGTGGCTGAATCCGAAGCCGAAGTTTGAATTTCGAAGTTGGCTCTTGTTTTCTTCCTAACTTAATCAAAAAAAAACTTTTTTTGTAAATTGCACAACCGCACAAGAAAAAGTAGGAGTTACGATGGACCAGACTAGTCCACTCAAACTTATTTTTATCGCTGAATCTGAATCCGAAGTCGGAATGCCGAAGGTAGCTCTTTTTTTCTTCCTAACCTAAAAATTTCGTAACTTTAAAGAACATTTTTTTCGTACATTTCACAGCTAAATAAAAAGGTAGGAGTTCCGACGGACCAAACTAGTCAATTGTTATGCATTTTGGGTCGCTGAATCCGAATCCGATGTTGGAATTCTGACTTTAGCTCTTTTTTCCTTCCGAAATTAAAAGAAAAAAATACTTTTTTTCTACATTTTACATCCTTACAAAAAAGTGGGAGTTATGATGGACCAGAAGAGTCAATTCATGCATATTTTGCATCACTGAATCTGAATCGGAAGTCGGATTATCGAATTTAGCTCTTTTTATCTTCCTAACCTCAAAATTTCGTAACTTTAAAAAACGATTTTTACGTACCTTTCACAGTTTCATAAAAAAATAAGTATTCTTATGTATTTTGGGTGGCTGAATCCGAATCTGAAGTCGGAATGTTGAAGTCAGCTCTTGTTTCCTTCCTGAACGCAAAAAGTTAGGCAATTTTGAGCTTAGGAAGAAAACGAGAATTCGTATTCGGATCCTGTGATTCAAAATACGTAAGACACGACTAAACTGGTCCGTCGAAACACCTAGTTTTCTTTGTTTTTTGTGGGGCTGTGAAATGTATGTTGGAATTCCAACTGCGAATTTGGATTCAGCGACCCGTAAAGTTATTAGAAAATTTTTTCTCAATGTTTTTCATTACAATATTAGCAGCTGCTAACTTGTAATTTTAAATTACAATATTTTATCCCAGGCTCTGTTTCGTCTTCCTTTTTTTTTCTTCCTCTCACCGGAACTCTCAAAACGAGGGGATGAAAAATGTCTAGTTGAAAAAGAGCGGAAGAATAGCTGTCTTATTTGACGGAACACCGACTCGTCCTTTTGTCTTTTCCCTAAGAGACGACGAAAGGAGAAAAATCTTCCTTTTATATAGAAAGTAGAGTCTCGACTTTATCAGAAAAGCACATCAAATCTTAAGGAGAAGGAATCCTAGAATGCGCATTCTTAGCACACGGCCAGCATCAAGTACATATATCTATTTAATATTGAAACTTTATAATTTTTTTAGAAATGATAATTTTCAAAAAATTATAAAGTTTTCTTCTCATCTCAATGATGAGGTATTGGTTTAATGTGAAAATTGATTTTCCAGAATTTCATCAAATCTCGACGTTTCCGGACTCACTGATTGAGAAAAAATGGATTATGCTTCGTTTTGGTTTTATCCATCGAAAATGCTTTTTGAAAAATCAAAAATTCAATTTTTCAGATAAACTATGCAAGTTATGAACAAATATTGAAAAGCGAAATTGTTTTGATAAAATGCATATTTTTTGTTTTAATCGTGGAAAATGTTATTAAAAATAAAAAAATCCATTTTTCAGCAAAACTGTATGAGATACGAAAAAAATGTTGAAGAGTAAAATTGTTCACCTCAAAAAGGTCTACAAATTTATTTCAAATTATTTTTTTGATGAAAGGAATATTTCTTCTTTTATTCGTCAAAAATGTTATTAAAAATAAAAAAATCCATTTTGCAGCAAAACCGTATGATAAAAGAAAAAAATGTAGGCACGATAACTTTCGAAACTTTTGAAAAAAATATTAAGAAGCATTTTTCGTTTTAATCATGAACAATATTATTAACAATAAAAAATACCACTTTTCGGTCAAACTATGCAAGGTATGAAAAAAATGGATGAATAAAGATTGTTCTACCAAATAAGATCTACAAGTTTATCATAGATAATTTTTTGATAGAAAAAGTAGTTTTTGGATTAATCGTATGAAATAAAATTTACAAAAATTTTGAAAAACGGCACAAGATACAAAGAAAATAAATAGACAAAATTTATTCAAAAAAAAAAAAGATCGTTAAATTTGTTATGAATTATTTTTTGACAAGACGTGTAGTTTTGTTTTATTCGTGAAAAATGATATTACAAATAAACAAATTGAATTTAAAAAAAAAATTTAAGGTACAATGAAATGTTGAATAAAGAAATTTTTTTAAATAATATCTTAAAATTTTCTTTTGACCGCCTTCTCTCACGGAACACGTTAAATATTTCAAATAAAAATTCAAAATTTTCAAATTCATCTACTTATTGTAAACAGAAAAAGAAAAAAATACTTTTCTGCCATAAAAGATGACTTTTTAACAAAATAATCAAATTTTAAACCTAAAAAGATGTATTCCGATAAAAAAAAGTGTGATAGTTGATAACACAGGCCGAGAAATTTTAAAGCCAGAGATTTTTCACCAAGAAATTTATTTATTCCAAGAAAAATATGCGACTAATCTTATTGTTCCCAGAGTCAGGTGGGTTAGCATGCTCGTGGCTTGTTAGGGGTGGGAAGCGGCTTCCGTAGAAATAAAGAAACACGGGTTCCATATTTTTTATTGTTTCATCAATGTGCAAAGTTTGGTTCCAAACGACTGTAGGCTTTTTTGTTGGTATTTTGTGCGGGATCCTTTGTTCTTTTTTCAAGCTCTAAATTGTGGCCGCCATATTGGATCTTCTAGGGGTTATAACAAAAAACTGACCCCGGCAATAGAAAGGGCATCCTCGAAAACCCCTGAGATAATATTTTGAAGAAAAAATATCGTACCGTCAGCAATAGATTTTATTTTCAGTAGGGGTTGTTTTTGCAAATCGGTTGTTAGCGCATTCAAGAGCCCAAAAAAAGCCCAAAATTCTGTCGTGTTTGATTTTTAATTTTTTCAAATTTTTATTTAGTGGAGGTGCTGGCTTGAGTCAAGTCAGCACCTCCACTCCAAATTTGAATTTTCAAAAAAAGTAGTGGGGCCCAAAAATCGACAATATAGCCCAAAAAAAGCACAAAAAAATCCCAAAATTCTGATACAGAGAAATTTGGGAATTTCGATTGCGGAGGTGCTAGCTTGATGGACCTCTTTCGTTGCACGTGGATAGTGAAGTCTGCACGGCTGCACTCCAAAATTACTATCATCGAAAGTTCAAGAGTGCCCATACATTTTTTTGTTTGAACCGATACAGAAAAGTATTTTTATATTTAAAAAATAAATAAAAGTACGCTTTTGATTAAAAAATTAAATACAATTTTATTATCTTGTTTTTATGAGCACCTTTTTGAAAAGTTTCTGTTATTGAATTTAATTAAAAATGCCTATAAATTATACGCTACACCTGCAAAAATAATTCAACTCAATCAGCGGCTTGGGAGATATGGTGTCTTCAAAAAAGTCGGTTGTCAAAATTCAATATCCTGTAACTCCCTGAATTAAAAAATTTTGGGAAAACCATGTTAACCATAAACTTATTTCAGCCAAAACTGAAGTTTCGCCAAGTTTGATCAAAATCACTAGACCCCCCTACAACTCGGATATACAGGAAATGGATTGACCCTATTAATCAAATAACATAAAAACTTAAAAATTATTCATTTACCTCTTATTGAAAATTAGACTTCACGGTAATTAATCATTTGGTTGAGATTTGCTTAAGCACCTGATTATCAGTAGAAAGTAATATTTCATGCATTACAAACAATTTGTACTTAAACAGACCACACAAAAAAATTAAAGAATTAGCGCCAAAAAAATTACAATGTCGAACTCTCACTTTTGGATTTTTTCACCTATAAAATAAACTTATGGGGATGAAATTCAAAAAGTAATATTTGATTTGTATTCCATAGAACTTACAAAAATGTCTTTTATTCTTATGGGAAATACGTGATAAACTTAATAGGGTATGCGTCACCTCTCAATATCATTTTTTTTTCTACCAAAAAATACGTATTCATTTTTTTTCGATTGGAACAAATTTGAGGGGTGAGAATTAGGGGCCGCCTGTAAACTACGTTACCAATTTTTTCCAATTCCCCCCCCCCCTTTGACAACCATAGTTTGACCTCATTCCCCATCCGAAAGCAACTGTGTTTTTCTGTGTTTTTCTGGTTTCTAGTGAGTTCAGTTGAAAATATGCCTTACGTGACCGTGCGGGGAAATAGGGTGATTTATCACGAAAATAGGGAAATAATTGGGGAATAAATTCTTTCAGGTGAAATAATTGTTGATACCATATTGAATTTGATATGAAATGTTTTCAATTTCTAAGATTTCAAGTTGAAATATATTGTATTTTCAACAAAATAGTTGAATTACATATCAACTTAAAAAGATTTTCTACCAAAAGAGATGAATTTTCAACCCAAATAGACAAATTTTCAATGAAAGAGTTAAGTTTTCAAGCTAAATCTCAGAATTTTTTAGAAAACAGTTGACTTTTAAACAAGGAAAGATTAATATTCATCAAGAAAGATAATTTTCTATCAAGAGAGACGAATTTTCCACCAAACAGTTAAATTTTCAACTAAAGATGGAATCGTTAAATTGGTAGTTTAAAAAATTAACCTTTTACAAAAAACCCAGTGAAATTAAAATTTTCAACCAAAAATGAAATAATTTAATTTTCAGATAAAAAAAAATCTCTAAACAAAAAAGAAACGAATTTTCAACAAAATAGTTAAATTTTAAACCAAAGAGGTAGATTTAAGAAAAATGAATTTTTAACAAAGCAGTTCAACTTTCAACCACGTAGTTGAATTTTGAACCAAGAAGTATGAATCTTTAACCATAATAGTTGAAGTATTTTCAATCAAACATATGAATATTCCATTAATAAGAATTATTTTCTACAAAAATGACAAATTTTCAACAAAATACAATAATTTTCAACAAATTTTTGAATTTTGAAAGCAAAAAGACGACTTATCTACAGAAAAGTTGGATTTCAAAACGAAAATATGATTTTTGCACACAAATGTTTATTTACTACTAAATAGGTTAATTTTTAAATAAATAGTTCAATTTTAAACCAAATAGTTGAATTTTCAACAAAGAGTACAAATTTGCAACAAAATAGTTGAATCCTTAAACAAATAATTGAATTTTCAACTAGAAAAGATCAGTTTTTAATTTAAAATATCAATTTTCAACAAAAAATGGAATGGTTATATTTTCAGATAAAAAATTTTTTCAACAAAATAGATCAATTTTCCAAAAAAAATCATGTTTGAACTAAAATGTTGAATCTTCAGAAAAAAATGCATTTTTAACATACGAGTTCAACATTCAACCAAGTTGTTGAATCTTCAACTAAAAAGTTGATTTCACCGGCACACAAAAAAAGTGGTCTGTCCGGCGGACTAAACCGGTATATCTATATGTTTTTGGGGTCGCTGAATCCGAATCCAGGGTCTAAATACCCAATTTAGCTCGTATTTAAAAAAAAAATGCAAAAATAGACGTAAAATCGACGAAAACAGCGATTTTTCTTGTATTTTTTTACAAAAAACAAAGTATTTTCATGCCCGGTGGACTTGACCAGCATATATATATGTTTTGGGGGTCGCTTAATCCGAATCCGGGGTCCAAATATCCAAGTTGGCTCATATTTTTCCGAAAAACGCAAAAACGGACGTAAAAATGACAAAACCAGCGACAAATTTAGCGACCCCAAAAACATATAGATATGCTTGTTTAGCTTACCGGGCATGAAGATCTTTTTTTTTTTTTTTGCAAAAATATACAAGAAAAATCGCTGTTTTCGTCAATTTTACGTCTATTTTTGCGTTTTTTGGAAAGTATGAGCCAACTGGGTTATTTGGACACCCGATTCGGATTCAGCGACCCCAAAAACATATAGATATGCTGGTTAAGTCCACCGGGCATGAAGACATTTTTTTTTTGTAAAAATATACAAGAAAAATCGCTGTTTTCGTCGATTTTACGTCTATTTTTGCGTTTTTTAGAAAAATACGTTCTATTTACAACAATTCAATTTTCCATTCTCTTCAATTCTAATCAAATAAATTTTGAATTATAAGCAATTGAATTTTCAAATGTTGAAAACTGAAAAAAATTAAATGTTCAATTTTCTTCAATTTTCAACAGTTGAAAATTCAATTCTATTAAATTGGCAACAGCTGAAAATTCTATTTTGTTCTATTTTCAACGATTGAATTGTCAATTTTCTCCAATTCTACACAATTGAATTTTCAACTGTTAAAAACTGAAGAAAACTTAATTTTCAACTGGTAAAAATAAAAGAAAATTCATAATTGAATTTTCAACAGTTGAAAATACGTTTGTTTCAAATAAAAGAAAATTGAATTTAATAAATAAACATTTCAATCCATAAAAAAAATTTCGATAAAAATTGATGATTCATTTTAAAAAAGAAATACAACTCCGATCATCTCCTTGCTAGTTCATTCGAAATTCATTCATGGCGATAAAAAAAAGTCCGACAAACAATAAAATTTGTTAAATAAATAATTTTTACATGTTTAAAATCGTCCTCATAAACAATAATATTTTCTCTTTTAAAAAATACCATCATAAATAATTAAATCGTGAAACTTTTTAGTCCGGAAAATTATTTTAGCTTTAAACTATTATTTAAATCATAAATAGTTTAGTTTTTAATCGATCAAGTAAACATTTGTAAATTTTGTATTGGTAAGATTCAAAAATAAAATTTGAGACGCACGAGTCCCTATTTTGAATCGTGAAATTTTGATTTGAATTTTCTTGAAATTTAAAAGAAAAGGTGAAGTTTTCCAGAATATGAGGAAAAGGGGGAATTTTCCAAAAAGGGGGAAACGCAGGGGAATAGGGGAAAGACTGTGATCCCTGAAATTGAGCAAAAATAAGATACAATTACTAATTACAAGTATGTCCTACCGTTTCCATGATTTACAGCACAAAGTAGTACAAGGAGAATTTTAAATGTTTCTAAAAATTTTCCATTTGAACAAATGCAATGTAACAATTGAAAAATATGCTCAAAAATTATTGTACTATTTGACAATTCTTATACTACTTTGTGATTGATAGTGCGCTTTCGCAAAAGTATACTGACTAACAATTTCATCACACAGTTTAGTCTTTTCGATAATCTTTCTCTTTTTTCAATAAAGCCGCCCATTTAAATGCTAAATTTTTGTTTGGATAAAAATCGTACTCTTCAATTTATACTTTTTGAGAAAATAACCAACCTCTATTTTATAAAAAAGAAAAAATAGGTAATTATAAGGAAAAAATCGGATAGGGTCAAAGATTTAAAATGTTTTAAAATGGCAGATTTAGAATACCAAGGTTGCTTATGTTTTTAAAAATGTTCATATTTTAAGAAAAAAGAAAAAATCCCTTTTTCTTAAAAAAAAAGAAGCGAAATACTCTCGGACCTCTTGCGAAAATTCAAAAATAATTATACGAAAAAAAAAGCAGCAATGAGTTAATTATTTTCTTAAATTGTATAATAAATTTGGGGAGTGCGACTTTCCGAAAAAATATTTAGTTTTTAAACGGGCGCCCTAATGACGCCCATTCACCAAAAAAATTATTTTCGCAAAATTAACGTTCACTAGAAACGTTCAAGTCCGGTAAATATCATGACGGATATTTTAGGAAGAAGAAGAAATGTTTTGCTAAATTTCCTCAGTTTCCTCGCTCGGATCATTCTCGACAAATTCAACGTGCGTGAATGGAAAGTGGCCCACTTTTCCGTGAAGTTCACCCTCCCACTGACCGTTTATATTCGTTTTTGTGACTTTGATCACGTCCCCGACTTCGAGCTGTAAAGCCGTTTTGTCGTAGGCATTCGGCACCCTCGACTGTTTTACTTTCGCGAGGGCAGGCAGTGTCCGTTGAATATTCGTCCGTCGATTGGCAGGAGCCACGGAAAATTCGGGATGAGTTGGCTGTGTCGATGAGGGTCCGAGATTTGAATTCGAGCCGGAACTTCCTCCACTCTCAGGTCGTGTATTTTCAATATGACCATCCTCGTCGTATTTTTGAACGTAGGGAACTGGTACCGATCCAGTTTGGCCGAGACTGTTTCTCGCTGTCCACCACTGCTCCTCGTACTTTGAAATTATCGTCAAAATCTCCCCTGTTGGGACAAAATCAGAAGGAGTTGGATTAAACTTTTAACATCTTCCTGATCAAAGAATAACAGTCATAAAATGTTGCATGTATTAAACTGATGTGTTATTATTTTTAAAGTAAAATTTCCAGTTTTCTATCCTAATATTTGGAAAGTATGAATGCATTTTTTAAAAGAGACAATATTATTGTTTATGAGGACGATTTTAAACATGTAAAAATTATTTATTTAACAAATTTTATTGTTTGTCGGACTTGTTTTTATCGCCCTGAATAAATTTCGAATGAACTAGCAAGGAGATGATCGGAGTTGTATTTCTTTTTTAAAATGAACATCAACTTTTATCGAAATTTTTTTTATGGATTGCAATGTTTATTTATTAAATTCAATTTTCTTTTATTTGAAACAAACGTATTTTCAACTGTTGAAAATTCAATTATCAATTTTCTTCAATTTTTAACAGTTGAAAATTAAGTTTTCTTCAGTTTTTAACAGTTGAAAATTCAATTGTGTAGAATTGACAAACATGGAAAATTCAATTGTTGAAAATAGAACAAAATAGAATTTTCAGCTTTTGACAATTTAATATAATTGAATTTTCAACTGTTGAAAATTCAATTTTTTAGAATGAAAGAGAATGGAATTGAGAATCTTTAACAGATGCTAATTCCATTGTTGAAAATTTAAGAAAATTGAATTTTTAACTGTTGAAAATTGAAGAAAATTGAGAATCTTCATCAGATGCGAATTCCATTATTAAACATTTTCAAAAATTGAATTTTTAACAGTTAAAAACTTTTAAAAAATTGAATTTTTAACTATTGAAACTTAAAGAAAATTGAATTTTCAACTGTTGAAAATTGAAGAAAATTGAGAATCTTCAACAGATGCGAATTCCATTGTTAAAGATTTTTAACATCTACAACAGGCGCTAATTCCATTGTTGAAAATTTAAGAAAATTGAATTTTTCAAATGTTGAAAATTGAAGAAAATTGAGAATCTTCAACAGATGCGAATTCCATTGTTAAAGATTTTTAACATCTACAACAGGAATTCGTTCGCTTTTTTTGTTAAAAATAAATTTTTTTTGACCTAAAAATGTAAATATTTCGTTAAAAATGCAAATTATTTGTTGAAAATTCCTCTTTTTTTGTGGAAAATTCATCTTTTTTTGGTACAAAATCAATTTTTCCGTTCCAAATGCAACTGCGTATTTTACAATATCAAAAACAAACTACTTGAAAATGCACAATGACAAATTGTCAAATATTGAAAGTTCTAAACATATTTAAAACGACATCTCTTGAAATTCTTTGGATTTTTTTAAAATACAACTTCAAACTATATAAAATAACATTTCAATTCTTAGAAATTTAAAATAAAGTACAATTTAAAATTTTCAATTTCAATCCATACGTTTCAAATTTGCGTCGAATATTTTTACAACATTATAACATCTTTCTAAAAACAATAGTGTCAAGACAGTTGGTAAAAATGAGTCTTGATTTTAAAAATATATTTGTTAAAGGCAATGCATATTAGTTTCTAATTTATTATTCAAAAAATCGTAACCAATTAATTTTTACATAAAAAAGCGGATGTTTATGAATATATGCAGCCCAAATTAGTATTTTATTCCTATTTGATTGATCATATTAATATTTTTACAATATAATAATATCTTACTAAAAACAAAAGTGTCGAGTCATTCGTTAAAGGGGAATTTTAATACCGACAATTTAAACGTACCTTATGACCTTTTAAAACATTTTAATTGTTAAAATAAATTTTACTTCCTTGAACAATTTTTATCCTGAAATATGCAAACAAATAATCGTATTTTCTAAATAAAATGTAATAGTTGGTCATAGACAATTTATATGGGGCATGTAGTAGTTAGCGCTCTTCTCTTGTTATATGTTTTGAATTGTCCTGGGAATAATTTTTGATAACACTGCTACATATTTTTGATAAGCTATAAGTTTTCCAGACATTTGCCAATTCTAGAATTATACAAATTTTTCTTCAACAAATGAATAAGTGCCTCGAAGCTATCGATTTTCTATCAGAAGAGAAAAGACACCATATTTAATCCTTATGGCTTTTATTATTCAATAATTATTATTTGGATATTAATGCTAAGTTTTCCCTGTCATTTAAATTCAATTCAAAGGAATCAAAACGCTCAACAAGAATTAATGCAGAAACATAATAATAATAGCCTATTTTTACTTGTGGATCAAGAAATTCTAATTGTTCGCCAATATTGAATAATATTATATTCTGTTTTTCAATAAGTAATATAATCATTATTCGATTTTTTTGCAGTTAAGGGTGTTTTTCCAAATCACGGCAGTATTAAGCTTGCACCTCCACAATCGAATTTTGGCATTCTTAATAGCTTAGAATTTTGGGAACAAAATACATAAATATTCAACCAAATGGTTCATTTTTCTACGATATTTTTCAAATTTGTAGCCAAAAACACAAATGCTCACAAAACAGTTGAATTTTCAACATGAAAGTTCATTTTCAACCGTAACGGATTAATTTTCATGCAGAAATTTGCATTTTCACGCAGGAAAGTAGTTGCTACAGAAAGAGATAACTTTTCCGTAACAAACATTTTTTAGTCAAGAAACAAAAAAACTTTCAGTAAAATTGTTGAATTTCCAGACAAATTGAACAAAATAGATGAATTTTCATCTAACGCGGCGTCCAACTAGCCACTAGATTTACTTAATATAGGAATCAGAAAGCTGGGGCCATACTTTCTAGCCATACTTTTCTAGAACGTGCGGGACTCACATCCATATGCCTGACCAGGTTCCTCTTGAATCTGGCAGCTCATTGTTCCCTGAGTGATGTGATGAGCTGACTCGCCCGAATCTGACACGATTGTGATCAGTGATTGTTATTCTCATTTAATGATTGCTCATGGTCTGACGATTACTTTTATTTTTGACAGTTAAGAGATTCATAACCTCAAACTCAGATTCTCTCAACTGTCGAAAAAAAGTAATTGTCAGACCATGAGCAATCATTAAATAAAAATAACAATCACTGATCACAATCTTGTCAGTCTCGGGCGAGTCAGCTCATCACTCGGAGAGGAACCTGGCTAGGCGTATGGATGTGAGTCCCGCACGTTTTAGCCATGTTAGTCTCTACACGTCAGTCACTGTCGTCTGCTTTTTCCATCACTACATTAGGGCCCGGGTGGAAAGTTTGTCCGCAGCTTTCTGATTCCTATATTAAATAAATCTAGCAGCTATCAATATTGTTTCCCTCTACTCATGTCTTCTCTGAGTGGTCATTGATAATTTTAATTGAAATTAATAATTTTTTGTACGTGGCCAAATACCACGTTACAGTACGCTGCCACGAATTGACTCTAGTTGGGGTTCGAGTCCAATCGTCTATATTATTTTTTGATTTCAATAATTGAATCAGTAAGTTTCTGGTAGCTTGCTCTTTAGCAACCTTAACATCATCTAATAAGGTATATTAATTCTCAGATAATTTTGTTTTTATTCAGGAACAGGTATACATCAGAAAAATATTGAATGATTTTCATATAGGTTTACTGTTCATCTCGTGATTGATTTTGACCTCATACACAGGTTGCTATATGACCAAGCATAACTCCACAAATGTGTCCTTTTTTTAATGTGAACCTTGTAAATTGTATGCCCTCGAAAGTATCTTGAACGGGTTCGATTTGGTAATCACGGCACTCATCTTTAGTTGGAATAATATTTTTATCTTCAAGGCGAACTGACCACACCTCGTTATCACGATTTATATACACATTAACTATTTGTTGACCACGAGAGAAATGATGAAGTGTTCGCTCATTGTATCTGCCTCCTTTGCAACAGAAAAAAAAGATTTAGGATTGAAAAAAAGGTTGAAAATCAATCCTAAAATTAAATACACTGAGGGGTTTGGACATTAACTACGTTATCAAGGTTTGGGCTTTTTTTTACCTCGCCAACCACCCTTGTTGACGACTCACCAATCACAACCAAGAAAGATGAGTTTTCTACCACAAAAGATGAATTTTCATTCCAAATGAACGAATTTTCAACAAAACGGTGGAATTTTCGACCAAAAAAGACGAGTTTGACAAAATAGTTGAATTTTAAACAAATGGTTGGATTTTTAACCAAAAAACGTCATTTTTAACGTGCACATATATGCATTTCCATTCTGGTCAACAACATAAACAGTGGTGGAGAGGGGGGGGGGGCAAGAAGGACATTTTTCACGATGTTAAATACCTATGATTGTATCAAGTTCTGGCTGTTTTTGTCAATTTTCCGACCTTGCAAAAATCGGGTTGCACGGGGGGTGGGTTTTTGGGATACGAGCGAGATGTTTGTCCACTGCCATTAGTCGAGGGATAATTTGTATGAAATTTCTAGGCTATAAAATAAACATAAATGTATTAAGTTCGTACTGAATTAGACATTTTCTTCAGTTTTTGGTACTTATTATTTAAAAATGGGTTTTCGATATTCGAGCGAGATGTTTTGCCACTGCTATTAGTCAAGGGATAATTTTTATGAATTTTCTAGGCTATAAAATAACCATAAATGTATGAAGTTCGTACTGAATTGGAAATTTTCTTCAGTTTTTGGTACTTATTGATTATGGGTGGGTTTTCGATAATCGAATGAGATGTTTTGCTACCAGCATTATTCGGGGGGGCAAAAAGGATAATTTTTCACGATGTTAAATACCTAAGATTGTATTAAGTTCTGGCTGTTTTGTCGATTTTCCGAATTTGAAAAAATCGGTTTGCCCGGTATGTGGGTTTTTGGGATCCGAGTGAAATGTTCAGCCACTGCCATTAGTCAAGGGGTAATTTTTATGAATTTTCTAGGCTATAAAGTAACCATAAATGTATTAAGTTCGTACTGAATTGGACATTTTCTTCAGTTTTTGGTACTTATTGATTAAGGGTGGGTTTTCGATATTCGAGCGAGATGTTTTGCTACAGCATTATTCGGGGGAGCAAAGAGGACAATTTTTCACGGTGTTAAATACCTAAGATTGTATTAAGTTCTTTCTTTTTTTGTCGATTTTCCGAGTTTGAAAAAATCGGGCTGCACGGGGGTGGGTTTTTGGGATCCAAACGAGATATTTGGCCACTGCCATTAGTCAAGGGATAATTTTTATGAATTTTCAAAGCTATAAAATAACCATAAGTGTATTAAGTTCGTACTGAACTGGATATTTTCTTCAGTTTTTAGTACTTATTAATTAAGGGTGGGTTTTCAAAATTAGAGCGAGATGTTTTGTCACCAGCATTATTCGGTGGTGTAGGGGGGGGGGGGAGGCAAGAAGGGCCATTTTCACGGTGTTAAATACCTAAGATTGTATTAAGTTCTGGCTGTTTTTGTCGATTTTCCGAGTTTGAAAAAATTGCGCTGCACGGGGGTGGGTTTTTGGGATCCAAACGAGATATTTGGCCACTGACATAAGACAAGGGATAATTTTTATGAATTATCTAGGCTATAAAATAAACATAAATGTATTAGGTTCGCACTGAATTGGACATTTTCTTCAGTTTTTGGTATTTATTGATTAAGGGTGGGTTTTGGATATTCGAGCTAGATGTTTTGACACTGCCATTAGTCAAGGGATAATTTTGATGAATTTTCAAAGCTATAAAATAACCATAAATGTATTAATTTCGGACTGAATTGGACATTTTCTTCAGTTTTTAGTACTTATTAATTAAGGGTGGGTTTTCGATATTCAAGCGAGATGTTTTGCCACCAGCATTATTCGTGGATCAAAAAGGACAATTTTTCACGATGTTAAATACCTAAGATTGCATTAAGTTCTGGCTCTTTTTGTCGCTTTTCCGAATCTGAAAAAATCGGGTTGCGGGGGGGGGGGGTCCGAGCGAGATGTTTGGCCATTTCCATTCGTCGGGGGATGATTTTTATTAATTTTCTAGGCTATAAAATAACCATAAATGTATTTAGATCGTACTGAAATGGACATGTTCTTCAGTTTTTGGTACTTATTGATTAAGGGTGGGTTTTCGATATTCGAGCGAGATGTTTGGCCACCATAATTATTCGGGGGAGCAAAAAGGACAATTTTTGACGATGTTAGATACCTAAGATTGTATTAAGTTCTGGCTGTTTTTGTCGATTTTCCGAATTTTAAAAAATCGGGTTACACGGAGGTGGGTTTTTGGGATCCGAACGAGATATTTGGCCACTGACATAAGTCAAGGGATAATTTTTATGAATTTTCTAGGCTATAAAATAAACATAAATGTATTAGGTTCGCACTGAATTGGACATTTTCTTCAGTTTTTGGTACTTATTAATTAAGGGTGGGTTTTGGATATTCGAGCTAGATGTTTTGCCACTGCCATTAGTCAAGGGATAATTTTTATGAATTTTCAAAGCTATAAAATAACCATAAGTGTGTTAAGTTCGTACTGAATTGGACATTTTCTTCAGTTTTTATTACTTATTAATTAAGGGTGGGTTTTCGATATTCGAGCGAGATGTTTTGCCACAAGAATTATTCGGGGAAGCGAAAAGGACCATTTTTCACGATGTTAAATACCTAAGATTGTATGAAGTTCTGGCTGTTTTTGCCGATTTTCCGAGTTTGAAAAAATCGGGCTGCACGGGGGTGGGTTTTTGGGATCCAAACGAGATATTTGACCACTGACATAAGTCAAAGGATAAGTTTAATGAATTTTCTAGGCTATAAAATAAACGTAAATGTATTAAGTTCGTACTGAATTGGACATTTTCTTCAGTGTTTGGTACTTATTAATTTGGGGTGGGTTTTCTATATTCGAGCGAGATGTTTTGCCACCAGCATTACTGGGGGGAGTAAAAACGACAATTTGTCACGATGTTAAATACCTAAGATTGTATAAAGTTCTGGCTGTTTTTGTCGATTTTCCGAATTTGAAAAAAATCGGGATGCACGGGGGTGGGTTTTTGGGATCCAAACGAGATATTTGGCCACTGACATTAGTCGAGGGATAATTTTTAGGAATTTTCTAGGCTACAAAATAACCATAAATGTATTAAGTTCGTACTGAACTGGACATTTTCTTCAGTTTTTGGTACTTATTAATTAGGGGTGGGTTTTCGAAATTCGAGCGAGATGTTTTGCCACTAGCATTATTCGGGGAAGCAAAAGAGACAATTTTTCACGACGTTAGATACCTAAGATAGTATTAAGTTCTGGCTGTTTTTGTCGATTTTCCGAATTTGAAAAAATCGGGTTACACGGGGGGTGGGTTTTTGGGATCCGAACGAGACGTTTGGTCACTGCCATTAGTCGGGAGATAATTTTTATGAATTTTCTAGGCTATAAAATAACCATAAATGTATTAAGTTCGAACTGAATTGGACATTTTCTTCTTATTGTCTCATTTCCTATATTCCAAATTTTGAGAGCGATATATCATTGCATTTGGACATGGTGAACACCAAAAAAACATTTCATAACCGAGGACTGGTTTGGCCACGTGGTCACTGTAGAGCATGCCCTTAAGGCAGGATTTATCCCTACTTTTAGTGTTCACCCAATCGGAAAGCTGACGTCACTCAATTTTAGTGCCGAATAACCAATCATAAATGAGGTCACTTTGCTCCTCCTACTGGTTAGTCAATTAAAGTGAGTGACGGTTCAAGGATATGGGTCCAAAGTTCACTTTTTTATGGCATCTGGCTTAAATTTTAGTTCTCTCATTTACAATAAATCTATTATTTCATTGATATTCGTATATCATTATTAATCATCTTAATAATTGCTCATTTCTTGCGTATTCTGATTCTACTTTAACCTTTTTGAACTTTTCCACTCGATAAATCACTAGTCTAGAGTATATTTAGTAAAAGGGTCTTAGCGCCCTCAAACTTTAGTTCTCAAAACGGCGCATGCCGTTACATTAATTGAACTACTGCGCTTGCGTGAGGGCCACTTGTTGGTTGGCCGCTATTGGCGCGCAATTCAAAAAGAGTATTAAAAACAATTCTTGTAATTAAATAAATAATTTTTATAAAATACACAAGAATGTATGCAAATTGTATTTATTAAAATTCCTCAATGAAATATAAGTAAGTCTTTGAAATACAATGAAAATAAACTTAGAAAATATATGCGTTATCAATTTTTTTCTTCCCTGATATCAAAAGCTACACAGTTTATATACATTCTTGTGCATTTCATAATAATTATTCATAATAATTGAAAAAAATTGTTTTTAATGCCCATTTTCAACTGCGCGCCCATTGCGGCCTTCCTCCACTCTTTCTCTAGAAGTAAAATCATTGCTCTGCGGCTCTAAGGGTATTGACTTTGAATCTATTGTCCTTGCAGCTTCTCCCTGTTATCTCGAAACATCGGTAATGTAGAAGCAGGGATTCTGACATTATTTACAAAATTTGGTAATCTTAGGGTAATATTTTCTATTGTTACCAATATATAGCGTCATAACTCAGTCTGTAAATATTATAGTTGATATTTCTGTGAATAGATGGCGCAGCTGTAAATTGAGCATGAAAAAAAAACTTAGTTTATTTTTCTACCAATAGATTTCTTAACAACTCGGTCGGTAAAACAGGAATGCCGGTAAATAGGTTGGTCGATATCTTTGTCAGCAGATCAAGCCACCGTTGTAGGAATCTGCATTACCGCTGAGAGGTAACTTACCATGAAACAGAACCTTGCTCGGTCGGTAAGTAGCATAGAAATTTTAAAGATACATTTTAAATTTTAATTTGTGCATAAAAGTGTTCTTACGATTTTTATGTGGAGTTTCAAGTAATTATTGCAGTAATTATTGTCTTTATGAAAAACAAACTGTTTCAGATGGAATCTATATCTGATACAGTGAAAAAGCACATTTTCGACATTTTTCCAATTTTTGCTCGAAAAATGATCTTCTTTAGCTTAACACTTAACTACAGTTGGAAAAGTAATGTATTTTGTTGGAAATTTGTCTTTGTATTGGGAGAAAATTAAACTTTTTTGATGAAAATTCATCTTTCTGGTTAAGAATTAAATTAATTAAATTTAAAGATTCTTGAGTCTATAAATTATCCAAATTCCTATTTATTTACCTGACTAAGAATTCACGTTTTTTGGTCAAGAATGGTATTAGGTAGTTCAAAATTTAATTCTTTTTTTGAAAATTCAACAATTCTGTTTTGATTTGACTTTTCATCTTTTTTTCTAGAAATTCCATAATTTTTGGTAAAAAATTAGACTCTTTAGGTTTAAAATTATGTACCTTTTTTCATTGAAAATTCACATTCTTGGGTTGGAAATTAAGCTGTTTGGTAGAAAAATTAGTATTTTCGTCTTTAAATTTCAACAATTTGGTAGAAAATTCCACTTTTTGTTCTAAAGTTTAACTACTTTGTTACAAATTAATTTTTCAGTTGGAGATTAATAAATTTAGTTGACAATCCATTTCTTTAGTTGAAAATTGATCTATTTTGTTGAAAATTAATTTGTTTAACTGAAAATACATCTATTCCCTTTTTGGTTGAAAATTTATATTTTTCAGTTGAAAATTCAACTATTTGTTTGAAAAGTCATGTATTTTGTTAAAAAGTCGTCTTTATTGGTAGAAAGCTAATCATTTCGGTTAAAAAATTCACTACTTGGTTAAAAATTCATATATTTTGTTGGATTGAAATTGAAATTTTGTTTTGTTGAAAATTCATCTTTTTACGTTGAAAGGTAAACTGTTTTCTTAAAAACTTATTTTATTAGTTGAAGATTCATACTTTTAGTTCAACATTCATCTCTTTGGTAGATAATTGAACTGCTCTGATGAACATTCATTCTTTTGTTTAAAAATTTAGTTTTCAAACTGTTAATTTAATTATTTGATTAAAAATTCAACTGTTTGGATGAAAATTACCTTTTTTGCTGAAAATTTATATCCTTGTTGTTGAAAATTTAGCTACTTGGTTAAAAATGTATGTAATTATTGATAATTTGTATTTTTTTCTTTATTGACTGAAAAATCTTCGTTGATTGAAAATGCAACTCTTGTTAAAAATTCATCTTTTTGATATGAAAATTTATCTTTTTTGGTACAAATTTAATCTTTTTTGGTTAAAAGTGCAACTGTTTGCTTGCAAATGAGTCTATTTTGGTTGACGATTCAAATTTTTTGTAGAATTCATTTCTTTGATTGGAAATTCATCTATTTTGTGGAAATTAAATGTTTTTGGTTGATCTCTTCCTCCCAGTAAAAAAAGTTGAATAGATATAACGCGAAAACGAATTCAGGTTACCAACTGTCGGCAACGAAGTTACTAGTTACCCACCGCGTCCATCGCCCTGCACCTTGAAGAATTGAGTACGTCAAGTCATGTGTATTGCCGAATTGAAGTCAAAGTTTGGTTAATATCACTCCGTTCAGTTAAATAATTAATATTCCTCGCCCAAACCGCACGAATGTATTTGGGCAACTTTATTTTTCATAATTATACTCATTACTACCCTGAAAACTTATAATTTCCCTTCATTTCATAAAATAAACTCGGCCGAATAGAGGCTAATGCATTGCAGAATTGAATTTAATTGAGAATAGAATACATTTCGACTTGAAATCTTGGTCGTGTTATATTCAATTCAATACAGTACCTAATTAGGGTAGCCCAAACAAAAAAAAATGTGAGGAATCAATTTCTAATAGAATAATATTGTCAGTTCTTTGTGAGCTGACTATACTGTAAATTTTTGTTTGAAATCGATTAACATCTTTTACCTCCTCAAGCGTTCTGGAAATGGAAAGCATTGAATTTAGGCGTAAAACATATGAAAAAACGAATTCTTACAGTCACTAAATGTAGAACTTTATGCTTGGAAAATTTATAGAAGTGCCTATTCGATATTGGGAAAATTTGGAAAATTGACAATCAAATATAGGAAAAAAATTCCCTTTCCATTTTCGATTTTATTTTCATTGAATTCCGAGTAGAAAATTACCTTAAATTGCAGCTCTTGATTGGACTATGTCCCTTATGTAACGGTCTTTTTCTTCAGCAATAAAATACAACATGTTTTCGATGCGCCGAATACAAAATAGATCAAATTCAAATTGAAAAAAAAACTTTGATCAATTTCTAATTTTTGATATATTCTTAATATCAGATAGGTACTTCCATCAATTATTTAGGCATATAGTTCTAAATATACAAAAAGATTGTTGACTGGTTAAATTCATTTTTCCATAGATTTTACGCGTGGATTCAAATTTTTTCCATTTTCAACATGCTAGAGGAGGTGAAAGATATTAATCGATCTAAAAATTTGTTAACAGATTATTCAGCTCATCAAGAACTAACAATTTCTTGCTATCAGAAATCAATGGCATGAAATTCACTTTTTTTGGCACATCCTAATCTATATATCAATTTTATTAAAAAGGATTTATGCCCCTATTTTCAAAAACATTACCCTATTTTTCTTGTTTTGTTAGCATTTCATGGAAAAGCTGTTCTACACGTTATCTGATTCCATTTTTCTTTCTAGGCTTCTTGTCCAGTTGTACGATCCATCAGGCAGCAAAATTCAACACGATGCTGCAAAAGCAAATATTTTTCCCGTCTCGAATTCAAATCAATTGAAGACCTTTTGGCTCCAGATGCAATCGAAAACACAAAAAAAAAAATAAATGTAAATTCAACGGTTGCAGTACAGATTTAGATAACCAACATTTTTACCCAAAATTGATTTTCTGCCTTACAAAATTTTTCAAAACTCAAATACACATTGTGTTAAAACGATTTGTTTGAAATCTTATTCCTAATATAGTAATACAAAGATTAACAAATTAAAACTAGATAACTCTCGTTTCTTTTTTTATATGTCTTACCGTTATAATTAACGATTTTAAAGGATATGATGAATTTTTCAGAATTTTAGGGATATAACATCAGATCTAATGAAATGTCTCGTTTTGTCAATTTATATTAAAGGAGCCATTATTTGTTAAAGGTGATATTATCAGCACCAAATCTACCGAATGCTTGTTCTTACATAGTAAAATTACAATTAAGGAACTTTAAAACAAATATTTGCGTATTCAAACTATTGAAGCTGAACAACTTCAGATGTAAGGTCTCAAAAATTAAACTATTTTTGATTTGCAGATTCAAAACTATAATTTGATATTGAAAGACTGAACATTTTGATGGTTGAAGAATCATGAGTAGGTACCATATCATTTAGTGGCAAATTATATTCAAAATAATTGAATAGATTTTATTGATATAAAATTAGATTTCTGTACGAAAAAAAACATTCACTGCCTTTCTCACAGGTCAAAATTGAGGAATTTTAAATGTTATAAATCTTTCAAATTTAATTATTCTGAGATCGTTGAAAAGTATGTGATTTCTCATTGGTCTATGAAAATAATAATTTAGAAACTGTGTGTCACGCTATTTAAAATTCATTTTTTCCATTCAAAGTAAATAATTAATAGCGAACTAAATCATTAGAACTTCAAAATAGTTGAATTTTTATCCCGTAAAGATGAAATTTCAACCAACTGGTTGAATTTTTAAACAAAAAATATTAAGCTTCAATCAAGAACAGTTGCATTTTCAACCAGGAGAGATAAACTTTTAATAGAAGAAATAACTTGTCTACAGGGTGGCAGTTTTAATCCAGGAAGAAAGTCCCGGCCATTTTCCGGTACGCGAATTTTCTCTGAGTCATTGAAATTAAAAAAATTGAAATCCAAAAGCTTAGAATTTTTTTATACCAGGAAATCAAAGCTGAATTATAAATAACAGCACTCAAAGTTGAATTCTTTGGAATTTTAAGCTGTTAATATTAAAGAAAAAAAATTAAGCAAAGTCATTTATGAATTGAACATTTTAAAAACGTAACAAGAAAAATTATAACGTTCAAAGTTTCGATGAAGTATTCTGTAAGTTTTACGATTGAAAACTTTCCCTTTCAAACAATTCAGTTCGAAATTGTTTAGCTTTGAATATTTAATTATAAAAATAGACTTATTTTGCTATGGTTTGGAATTCAAAACTTTCAATTTTCAACGTTAAAATCTGTAAACTGATTTATTTTATATAGATCCTAAACATATAAAAACATACAAAATTAAAAAATTAAATTTTTGGGCACACGACACACGCTACGAGAAAAAACTAATAATTAGAAGCTGCTCATTAAAAAAACAGCTAAAATTTTTGTATTAACAATTTTTCTATATGACGCTTATTTTTTGTTTCAATCGTGAAAAATGGAAATAAAAATAAAAAAAATGAAGTGGAAAAACGACACAAGAGACGAAAAAAAATGAAAAGACAAAAGTTGTTCAATCAAAAAACATCTGCAAATTCGTTACAAAGTCTTGTTATAAAAATGCATCGAAAATTAAAAATCTATTTTTTGGAAAAACGACACAAGCTACAATATCTTTTTATTTAACAAAATTGTTCGTCTAAATTATGTCTACAAAGTTGCTCAGAACCACTTCATACTAGTATGCATATTTTCAGTTTAAATCATAAGAAATAACCTTGAAAATAAACAAATTAAATTTATGGAGAAACGACACAAGTTGCAATAAAATGTATGATAACATCTTTTGTATAGGATGCACACTTTTTTATAATTATAAAAACAAGACAATGAAATGACGTATGCTTCAATATCAATGCATATTATTATTATTATTATTATTATATCATTAAGCCGTTTCCCTTTCGGGGTAGGCGTGAATTGCTCGGTTATGAGGGGAAATTGAAGGTGGGTGAATAGGGGAGATAAGGATAAATGGTAGGGGAGGAAGTAAAATTAATTGAGGGGTAGTGAGGAAAAATGTGAAGAGGGGGGTAGGGGAAGCAGGTAAGTTAGTATAAATGAGGGGATGGGAAGTAGGGAAAGTGAAAGAAAATATCAAAAGGGGGAGGAGGGGAAGTAGGAAATGTAGGTAATCTAGGAGAAATGAGGGAAAAGCAAGTAGAGACATTAGCGGAAATGAGGGGGGATAAAGTATGGGACATGAGGGGAAATTAGGGGAAGAATTACGGAAAATGTGGGCTTTGGAAACAGGTGTAGGTGATATTAGGGGTGTGATAGAAGATATAAGGGGGCCAGTAGAAATGAGAAGTAATAAAGGAAGAGGAAGTAGCCAAAATTGGGAAGGGGGATAGGAAAAAGTGAGTTTAAGTGAAGGAATGTAAAAGGAATGTATAGAAATGGGGATGACTGGGAAAAAGAACGTGGTGACTGGGAACGAAAAGTATTGTTGAAGGACTGTTAGCTGAGGGAGCAAGGATAGAAGAAGTAGAGGAGGAAGAAGTTGGGAAAGGAAGGAAAATTTGGGAAAGGGTGCAGGTGAAATTACGGGAGGAGGGTTGATTTGAGGGGACCAGGAGATGTGAGAAGTAATGAGGGAAGAGGAAGTAGCAGAAATTGGAAAGAGGGATTGAAAAAAAAGTTATAATATATTGGAAAGTTTATTGTGTACTTATATATATATTATATACTTATACAATATATATTATAGGAATAAATTAGAAAAAGTGTAGGTGAAATTACAAGAGGGGGGTTAATTTGAGGGGACCAGCAGAAGTGAGAAGTAATTAGGGAAGAGGAAGTAGCAGAAATTGGAAAAGGGATTGAAAAAAAAGGAAGAAGTTGGCAAAGAAGGGCAAGTTTGGGAAAGGTAGTAGGTGAAATTATGAGGGGGGTAGGGTAGGAGATATAAGGGGGCCAGGAGAAGTAAGAAATAATGAAGGGAGAGGAAGTAGCAGAAATCGGGAAGAGGGATTGAAAAAAGTGATTTTAAGTAAAGGAATGTAGAAGGAATGTATAGAAATGGGGATGAGTAGAAAGAAGAACGTGGTGACTGGAAAAGTAAAGTATTGGTAAAGGACTGTTAGCTGAGGGAGCAAGGAGAAAAGGAGTAGAGAAGGAAGAATTTGGGGAAGGAGGGAAAATTTGGAAATGGTGTGCGTGAATTCACGGGGGGGGGTGAGGGGGCCAGGAGAAGTGAAGAGTAATGAGGAAAGATGAAGCAGCAGAAATTAGGAAGAAGGATTGCAAAAAGTTAGTTTAAGTAAAGGAATGTAGAAGAAATGTATAGCAATGGGAATGAGTAGCAAGAAGAATGTGATGGCTAGGAAAGGGAAGTATTGGTAAAGAACAGTTAGCTGAGGGAGTGAGGAGTATAGAAGTGGAGGAGGAAGTTGTAAAAGGGGGGCGTATGCTGCAATGAGAAAGCGATAAAAAGAAGAAGTAGATAAGGAAGAAGTTGAGAAAGGTGGGCGTAAGGTGCAGTGAGGGCGGGGAAGTATGAGGATTAGGTGAAATCAGATAATGAGCATTAGGTAATATATGGAAAGTGAAGGAAATTAGGGAGGGAAAGTAGAGGAAATGTAGAGATGCTTGAAGAACTCAGATGTAAGGGGAGGCGAAGTAGCAGAAATTAGAGAGGTGAATTGGCAAAGGTGAGTTTAGGTGAAGGGATGTAGGAGATATGTATAGAAGTGGAATGATTGGGGAGGAGGATGTGTTGGCTGAAAAAAGGTTGTATTGTTAGAGGACTGTTAGCTGAGGGAATAAGGATCAATGAAGTAGAGATTGAAGAAGTTGGGAAAGAGAGGCGTATGGTGCAATGAGAAAGCAAGAAAAAAAGAAGTAGATAAGGAAGAAGTTGAGAAAGGGGGGCGTAGGGTGCAGTGAGGGAGGGGAAGTATGAGGAGTAGGTGAAATGAGATAATGGGCATTGGGTGATGTATGAAAAGTGAAGGAAATTAGGGGGGGGGAAAGTAGAGAAAATGTAGAAGGGCTTTGAAGTCAGAGGTAAGGGGAGGGAAAGTAGCAGAAATTAGAGAGGTGAATTGGGAAAAGTGATTTTGAGTGAAGGGATGTAGGAGATATGTATAGAAGTGGAATCAGTATGGAGTAGGATTTGGTGGTTGAGAAAGGGAGGTATTGGTGAATGACTGTTAAGTAAGAGATAAAGGAGAGAAGAAGTAAAGAAGAAAGAAGTTGGGAAAGGAGGGCGTGAGGTGCAGTGAGGGAGAGAGAAGAGAAGAAGTAGATGAGGCAGAAGTTGTGAAAGGGGAGCGTAAGGTGCAGTGAGGTAGGGGAAGTATGAGGAGTAGATGAAATGAGATAATGGGCATTAGGTGATGTATCTAAAGTGAAGGAAATTAGGGAGGAAAAGTAGCAGAAGTTAGAGAGGTAGATTGGGAAAAGTTAGTTTATGTGAAAGGATGTAGGAGATATGTATAGAAATGGAATGAGTAGGAAGGAGGATGTGGTGGCTGAGGAAGGGTTGTATTGTTAGAGGACTGTTAGCTGAGAGAGCAAGGAGAGAAGAAGTAGAGAAGGGAGAATTTGATCAAGGTAGGCGAAAGGTGTAGTGAGGGAGCAAGACGAGAAGAAGTATACAAGGAAGAAGCCTGGACAGGGGGGCGTAAGGTGCAGTGAGGGAGCAGGAAGAGAAGAAATAGACAAGGAAGAAGTTCGGTAAGGGGGGCATAAGGTGCAGTACTGGAGGGAAAGTATGAGGAGTAGACGAAATGAGATATTGGACATGAGTTGAGGTATGGAAAGTAAAGGAAATTAGGGAGAGAAAGTAGTGAAAATGTAGAGGGGCTGTCAGGAGTCAGAGGTAAGGGGAGGGAAAGTAGCAAAATTAGAGAGGTAGATTGGGAGAAGTCAATGTACGTAAGGATGTAGGGGAAATTAATAGAAATGAGACTGAGGCGGAAATGGTTGTTGGCAAATGAAAATATTGTCAGAGGACTGTTAGCTGAGGGAGCAAGGAGAGCAGGAGTAGAGGTGAAAGAATTTGAGAAAGGTGGCGAAAGGTGAAGTGAAAGAAGCGAAAGTAAGGAGAGTAGGGAAAATAAAGTGAGAAGAATCAGTTGAGGTATGTGAAATGAGGGAAATTGGGAAACCCGACGCGAATACGTTAGGACATTTTTCGTTATATCTTGGAAACCCGGGAAGATTTTTGAATTCCTTTTGTCTTAAATTCAAAATAATGTTTCCAATATTCCGTCTAGTTAATAAAAGTTTTTTCAAGTTTCCTGAGTTACAGCTGAAAAGTTTTCGGTGAACGTCGCACTCGCAGCCGAATAAAATGATGAATCATCAAACAAACAAATGAATTTTTATTGAAAAAGGATTTTAATTTCATACCAAAAATAATTAAATTCAACCAGAAAGGATGAATTTTCAACGAAGTATTTGCTAACTAAAACCTGACGCGAATACGTTAGGACATTTTTCGTTATATCTTGGAAACCCGGGAAGATTTTTGAAGTCCTTCTGTCTTAAATTCAAAATAATGTTTCCAATATTCCGTCCAGTTAATAACAGTTTTTTTTAAGTTTCCTGAGTTACAGCTGAGAAATTCTCGGCGAACACCGGACTTGCAGCCGACTAAGATGATGAATCATCAAACAAATAAATTAATTTTTAACCAAAAATTATTTTAATTCTATACCAAAAATAATTGAATTCAACCAGAAAGGATGAATTTTCAACAAAGTGTTTCCTAACTAAAACCCGTCGCAAATACGCTTGGACATTTTTCGTTGTATCTTGGAAACCCGGGAAGATTTTTAAAGTCTTTTCGTCTTAAATTCAAAATAATGATTCAAATATTACATCCAGTTGATAACAGTTTTTTTTAAGTTTCCTGAGTTACAGCTGAAAAGTTCTCGGCGAACACCGCACTCGCAGTTGGATAAAATGATGAATTATTATGAAACAAATGAATGAATTTTCAACCGAAAATAATTTTTATTTTATACCAAAAATAGTTGAATTGAACCAGCAATGATGAATTCTCAACAAAATGGTTGCTAACTAAAACCCGACGCAAATACGTTAGGACATTTTTCGTTGTATCTTGGAAACCCGGAAAGATTTTGAGAGCCTTTTTGTCTTAAATTCAAAATATTATTTCAAATATTACGTCCAGTTAATAACAGTTTTTTTTAAGTGTCCTGAGTTACAGTTGAGAAGTTTACGCCGAACACCGCACTCGCAGCCGACTAAAATGATGAATCATCAAACAAGTAAATGAATTTTTAAATAAAACTTATTTTAATTTTATACAAAAAATAGTTGAATTCAACCAGGAAGATGAATTTTCAACAAAGTCGTTGCTAACTAAAACCCGTCGCAAATACGCTTGGACGTATTTCGGTATATCTTGGAAATCCGGAAAGATTTTTAAATTCTTTTCGGCTTAAATTCAAAATGATTCTTCAAATATTACGTCCAGTTGATAAAAAATTTTTTTTAAGTTTTCTGAGTTACACCTGAGAAATTCTCGGCGAACACCACACTCGCAGCCAACTGAAATGAAGAATCATCAAACAAATAAATTAATTTTTAACCAAAAATGATTTTCATTGTATACCAAAAATAGTTGAATTCAACTAGAAATTATAAATTCTCAAGAAAGTGGTTGCTAACTAAAACCTGACACAAATACGCTTGGACATTTCTCGTTATATCTTGGAAACTCGGAAAGATTTTCAAATTCTTTTTGGCTTAAATTCAAAATTATTCTTTATATATTACGTCCAGTTAATAACAAATTTTTTTTAAGTTTCCTGAGTTACAGTTGAGAAATTCGTGGCGAATACCGCACGGGCAGCCGATTGAAATCCGACGCAAATACGCTTGGACATTTTTTGATATATCCTGGCAAAACGTGAATATTTGTAAAGTCTAATGGCTTGAATAAGAGACAAGATTTCAAAGATTAGGTCCCCTCAATCACAGTATAAATTTCAGATTTTTGTTACGCTTTTCCTAGGTCATGCTATGAGTTGTACTCGAAGTTCAAAATACGAGAAGTTCTTAATCTTTTTAAATTCTCACGGGGAACATTTTTTCAAAAGATCCAAAATATCTTCATTACGAAACTGGAAATCAACAATATCGATCTAAGGTAACTCCTTAAATAACAGAAATTCTTAATGTTATTAGGGACTAGATGGAATTTGAAAATTCATAAATTAAAATTTTTTAATATCCATTTTATATATATATTTATATATATATATAATTTTTTTGGCCAACAATTTTTAAAGAAAACCGAACCATAAACAAATTCTTAATTTTTTGCGAACATAAGTCGTCTTGGAAATTCTGTGAAATCTCATGGAATCTTTTCAAATTGTTGTAAAATGTTTGAAATCCGTGAAATGTTTGTGAATATTTCTGAAACCTTTCTAAATTTTTATGAAATTTTCAAAACATTTGTGAAAGCTTTCTTTAATCTTTTTTTGTAAAATCTTTTTTGTTCGTTGGAAATCATTGAAATCTTTCGAAATCTTCTAAAATTTGTTGAAACCTTTTGAAATAGTTTAACATCTTGAAAATATTTGTGAAATCTTTCGTATTCGTTTGAAATCATTAAAATATTTGAAATTGTTTAAAATTTTTGAAATTTTTTGAAATCTTTGAAATCTTGTATAATGTACCCTTTTTGAAATCTTTGGAATTCTTGTATTCTTTTGAAATCTTTATGAAATTTTCGTGAAATCTTTGAAATCTTTGGAAATGTTCGAAATCTTGGTGAAGTCTTTAAAATCTTTACAACTTTTATGAAATGTTCGAAATGTTTGGGAAATTTGTGTGCAATCTTTGTCAAATCTTTTAAAATATTTGTGAAATTTTTCTTGAATCTTTGTTTGTTAAATCTTTTTTATTCGTTCAAATCATTGAATTATTTGAAATCTTTTCAAATGTCTTGAAACCTTTTGAAATCATTTCAAATCATCGAAATGTTTTGAAATCTTTGAAATGCGTGGAATCTTTGTAAAATGTTCAAAATCCTTTCAAATACTTTCAAACCTTTGAAATATTTTGAAACCTTCAAAAATATTTAATAATGTTTCGTAATATTGTGTACACTCAAAAACCGAGTGGCGAAACACTTGAAAAATCCTTCATATGACCATGGCTCATTCTAATTCTGAAATTGAATCAACATCCAAATTTTCATCTAATAATTTTTATAATTTGTAAGTTGAATATCACAAAAAAATGTACACTTTAACATTCTATATTAGCAGAGAAGAAATTAAAAACTTATAGAATTACAATATTAGAGATGAGGATTCAAGTATTTTGTTAAAAATTTGTCTTTGTTGGTTAAATCCAACTGTTTTTTTATTTTAAATTAAAATATTTTTCGTTGAAAAATGAACTATTACATTTTTCGTTGAAAATTCATCTTTTTAGATTAAAAATTCAACTCCTGGGTTGAAAGGTGAACTACTTTCTTAAAAATTCTTTTTTTTCTGGTTAAAGATTTATAATTTTATTTTAAAAACGTTGTTTTTTTTGGGTTAAAAATTATTTTTTTTTTAACTGAAAATTTAACTATTTTGTTGAAAATTCATATTTTTGGGTATAAAGTTCATCTGTTTTTATACAGAAAACCGTATTTTAACTTGAAAATTTAAAAATTTGGTATAAAAGTCAACTATTTCGTATAAAATTAAACAGTTCTGTAGGAAAGTCATTTTTTTATTGAAAATTAATTCTCCTTAATAAAAATTACACTACATCATGTTTAGTTAAATATTTATCTTTTTTAGCTTAAAATTCAACGATTTAGTTCAAACTTTTAGAAACGAAAAAAATAGACTAAAAATTAATCAAATAAAATTTGGACTAACATCACATCCATTGTTCAAAACATTTAGTTTAAAATTTATTTAATTTGTTGAAAATTTGTATTTTTTGCTTGAAAATTGAACTATCTGATTAAAAATTATGTGTTTCGTTGAAAATTTGTCTTTTTTGGAAGAAATTCTATTTTTTGGTTAAAAATAAGGATGAGGATTCAAGTATTTTGTTGAAAATTTGTCTTTGTTGGTTAAATACAACTGTTTTTTATTTTAAGTTAAAATCTTTTTCGTTGAAAAATGAACTATTACATTTTTCGTTGAAAATTCATCTTTTTAGATTAAAAATTCATCTCCTGGGTTGAAAGTTGAACTACTTTCTTAAAAATTCTTTTTTTTCTGGTTAAATATTTATAATATTATTTTAAAAACTTTGTTCTTTTTGGTTAAAAATGCCTTTTTTTAAACTGAAAATTTGACTACTTTGTTGAAAATTCAACCGATTGGTAGAAAAATAACTTTTTTGTTAAAAATTCATATTTTCGGGTTAAAATTTCAACTGTTTTTATAGAAAAATCGTCTTTTTGATTTGAAAATTTCACAATTTGGTAAAAAATTAAACACTTTTTTTATTGAAAATTCATCTCCTTGGTTAAAAGTTGAACTACTTTCTTAAAAATTTATTTTTTTCGTATAAAATTAAACAGTTTTGTAGAAAAATCTTTTCTTTCTATTGAAAATTAATTCTCCTTAATAAAAATTACACTACATCATGTTTAGTTAAAAATTTATCTTTTTTAGCTTAAAAATTCAACTATTTAGTTCAAAATTTTTAGAAACGAAAAAAATACAGACTAAAAATTAATTAATTCGAACTCTAAAGCTAAAAATTTTTCCATTTGAAGTAATAAAAACTGAGCCGAAAATTAAAGCACTCAAAGTGGAACTCTTGAATTTTAAACTTTTAAAGTTGAAGTTTAAAAGTGTTTTAATTCAAAAATTTTGTATTAAAATACTCAATAATTCACACTCATAAAATGGAAGCTACTAACACTTTTTAACTGAACAATTTAAAATCAAATGCAGTTAAACTAACAGATTAAAAATTTAAAACTTTTGTAAATTGTAGAGTTCAAAGATTCAGATTCAGTTCCAAAAATATATATCCCAACAAATGTTAAAAAATGTACTTGTTTGCAAAATAATTTTAAAAATTTAACAAAAAAATACAGTTAAATACAAATAGATAATTTTTTCTTGTATATTAATAAAATTATTGAATTTTGATGCATAAATAACAATTAAATTTGGAAAAATTTGAGTTAGTTTAAGAGATATTTACAAGTTTTGAGAAGATCCAAATTTAATTTAAAACTGGAAAAGATTTCCAAAAATAAAAAACTTTCGAAAAAAAATTTTGAAGCTTTTTAATGAACTTTAAAGGTTTTAAGAAAATAAAAAAATGTTCTTAAGTTTGCTGGGAAAATTGAAAATGATTTTTTGTTTTGAAAGAGAAAATTTTGTTTTAATTATTATTTACAACTAAGCTTTTAAGCAAATAAAATAAATTTTCAATAAAAGAGTTAAATATTCAACAAACAAAAATGAGTTTTCTACCAAAAAGATAAATATCTACATAAAAAACGGAATAGTTAAATTTGTAATGAAGAAAATTCATTTTTAATTAAAAAAGAAAACTAATTTTCAACCGAAGAAATGAAGTTTCAACCAAAAAGATAAATTTTCTACCAACAAAGACAACATTTTTAACTAAAAAAGATCAATTTTCAACAAAAAATATAATAGCTTAATTTTCAGTTGGAGAAATAAAATAACATAAATTCTTAACGAAATAGTTAAATTTTCATCCAAACATATGAATTTTCTACCAAAAAAATCAAATGTCTATCGAACAAAACAAAATTTCAAAGAAAATTTTAGTTATATTTTTAATTTAAAAAATTAATTTTCAATAAAAAAATTTGTTTCAAACATGAAAATAAATTTTTAACCAAAAAAATTAATTATCTACAAAAAAATATAATTTTTAACAAAATACATGAATTTTCAACAAAATATTTTAATTTTTAATGGGATTTTCAACCTAATAGTGTAATTTTCTACCCAAAAGATGAATTAGTCACCAAAAATTTTCAACCAAAAATGGAATATTTGAATTTTCAGTTAAAAAAATTTTCAACCAAAAATGAAACGAATTTTCAACAAAATAGTCATATTTTCAAGGAAAAACATGAATTTTCAACCAAAAAGATAAATCTTCGAAACCAAAAACTGATTTTCTAAAAAAGAGTTTAACAATCTACCCAAATAGTTGAATTTTCAAACAAAAAGATAATTTTTTAAACAAAAAGATTAATGTACTACAAAAAAAAATTAATTTTCAACCAAATAGTTGAATTTTCAACTAAATAGTTCAATTTTCAATTAAAAGAATAAATTATTAACCAAATAGTTGAATCTTTAACTAAAAAAGATAAATTTTCAACCAAAAATGGAATATTTCAATTTACAATCAAAACTGGAATATTTAAATTTTCAGGTAAAAAAATTTTCAATAAAAAATGAAACGAATTTTCAACACAATAATTCAATTTTCAAACATAGTTATGAATCTGAAAAAAACGAAATTTGAACAAAGTATTCTATACATTTTAGATAAGACTTTTCCTTTATTGACTGAAAAATCTTTCTTCAACATTTTTCTGAAAATTCGTCTGCTTTGGTTAAATTCAACTGTTTTTTGGTTAAAAATTAGAAACTTTTTTTTATTCAAATATCAAATATTATTTTTTTTAATTATTATTTTTTTACTTAAAATTAAACTATTTCATTTTTGGTTGAAAACTTATCCTTATTAGTTGAAAATTAAACTATTGGGTCAAAAATTTCTGTCTTTGATTGAAAATTTGTATTTTCTGTTAGATTATTAATTTTTTTGGTGACTTATTCAATTTCTTGGTTGAAAATCCAACCACTTGGTCAAAATGTTAACTTTTCGTATAAAATTCAACATTTTGGAAGATATTTTTTTCTATAATTGAATATAAAAAATTTTCTTTGCTTGAAAATTTAAATTAAAATTTAAAAATAAAAATTTAATTTTTCACACCGAATCGAATTTTTCCTAAAATTTTGTAAAATATTGTAAAATAAAAAAATTTGCCACAAAAATTTCTAAATACATTATCGTCGTATCAAAAATCTTCAATTTTTTTTTTGAATTTTCTAAAGCATCTTAGTCATTCGCGATTTTTATTTTGTATTAAAAAAATTATTTTTCCTCAGAAATTATAATTTGGTTGAAATTTGTTTTCTTTCATGCCTGAAAAATCTTTTTTGGTTGAAAATTCAACTATTTTGATCAAAAATTAATTTTTTTTCGATCCGAAAATTAATCTCTTTTGGTAGAAATTTAATATTTTTTGGTTAAAAATTAACATCTTTTTTTATTTGAAATATCGATTATCATTTTTTGTTGAAAATGAATTTTTTTGGTTGAAAATTCTACTGAATGGTTAAAAGTTGAACTTCTTCGTTAAAAATTCACTTTTGTGGCTGAAGATTCATCATTTTAGTTAAAAATGCTTTTTTTTTTGTTTGAAAATTTTAATATTTTTTGGAAAATTCATGTATTTTGTGAAGTCTCGTCTTTTTGTGTAAAAAATTCAATATTTTAAATCAAATATTACTTTTATGTTTAGAATTGATCTTTTTTTGGTTGTAAATTCTATTAATTGGTCAAAAGTTGAACTACTTTGTTATAATTTATTTTTTTTGTTGAAGGTTCATCATTTTAGTTAAAAATTCATGTATTTTGTTGAAATTTTATTTTTGCCAGAAAATTAATGTCCTTGGTTGAAAATTAATCTATTTTTGTTGAGGATTTCACTATTTTGTTGAAGATTCGACTTTTTTTGATGAGCTAAACTGTTTTTTATTTAAAATAAAAATATTTTAAATCAAAATATTACCTATTAAATTTTTTGTAGAAAATTAATCTTTTGCGGTTAAAAAGTTAACTACTTGATTAAAAGTGAAGCAACTTTCTTAGAAATTAATTTTTTTTTGTGGTAGAAGATTCATCATTTTAGTTAAAAATTTACGTATTTTGTTGAAAATTCGTCTTTTTAGGTTGAAAATCAACTAAACGATTAACAATTTATGCATTTTGTTTACAATTGGTCATTTTGAGTAAAAAATCAATTTTTTTTGTTAAAAATTCGTCTTTTTGGTTGAGGATTCAACGATTTTGTTGAAAATGCTTCTTTTTTTATTTAATTTAATTGTTTTTGATTAAAAATTAATTTTTTCTCTTGGTTAAAATATCAACTATTACATTTTTTCTGTGTAGAATTCAGAATTTTTTAATTCCACTACTTGGTAAATAGTTTAGATACTTTGTTAAAATATTTTGTTGTTGTTGAAGGTTCATGATTTTAGTCAAAAATTTATTTCTTTGTTTAAAAATTTAATTATTTAACAAAATTTAATTATTTTAATCTTCTTGATTGACAATTTATATTTTTTAGTTGAAAATTCTTTTTTTGTTTTGTTTAAGGATTCAACTATTTTGTTGGAAATGCTCATTTTTAAATATAATTTAATTGTTTTTGATTAAAAACTAAATTTTTTTCTGGATTAAAATATCAAGTACTACATTTTTCATTGAATTTTTGGTTTGTTTGTTAAAAATTCAACTACTTGGTTAGAAATGTATGCATTTTGTTGAAAATTTGTCTTTTCAAGTACAAAATTAATCTTCATGGTTAAAAATTCAATTATTTGGTTGAAAAATCCACTATTTTTTAAAAATCTCTCTTTTGCTTAAAAATTCAAGATTTTGAATCAAATATTACTTTTTTTTTATGAGAATTCATCTTTTTTGTTCGAAAATACAAATATTTTGTTAAAAATGCTTCTTTTTAATTCAATTTAATTATTTTTGATTACAAATTAATTTTTTTTCTGTGTTTAAATATCAACTATTACATTTTTTCTTTAGAATTTATCTCCTTTGCTTGATAATTCTACTAATTGGTTAAAAGTTGGACACCTTTGTTCAAGATTTATTAATTTTTTAAAGATTTATTATTTTAGTTAAAAATTCATATATTTGGTTGAAAATTCGTATTTTGGTTAGAAATATATTCTTCTTGGTTAAAAATTCATCTTTTTGGTTGAAAATTCAAATATTTTGTTAAAAATGCTTCTTTTTGATTTAATTTAATTGTTTTTTATTATAAATTTCTTTTTTTCTTGGTTAAAATATCAAATATTAAATTTTTGTTTAGAATCTTCTTTGGTTGAAAATTTCACTAACTGGTTAAAATTTGAACTTCATCATTAAAAATTCACTTTTGTGGTTGAAGATTCATCATTTCAGTTAAATATTCATCTATTTGTTTGAAAATTTAACTATTTTCTTGAAAATGCATGTAATTTGTTGAAATTTCGTCTTTTCAAGTAAAAAATTAATCTTTTCGGAGATAAAACTTCAATATTTTGGATGCATTTTTTTTATTGACTAAAAAGTCTTTCTTGGTTGAAAATGAAAAAAAAACAATCGGTAATTTATGCATTGCCCCTTAGGTTGAAAAATTTGTTTGATCATTGACTGATTGTTTTCGGAAGAGAATATATTGTACATGTGACGTGGAACGATGAAACCAACCTTAGGACCTAGAAAAAATGTTAGTTTTCAACCGAAAAGTTGAATTTTTAACACAAAAATCACAATTTTTAATGAAAAAGACAATTTCCAACTAAACAGCTGAATTTTTAACCAAAACATGAAAATTTTCAATAAAAAAGTTAATTTTCAATTTTATCAAGTTTTTTTTTTTGTGATGAACCAAAAAGATAAATTTTTTAATAAAAAGATTCGTTTTCTAGTAATCAAACGATTTTTCAAACAAAATACATGCATTTTTAACTAAAAAAAGAACTTAACAATCAAAAATAGAATAGTTAAATTTTTAATTTAAAAAAAATGAACAAAATAATTAAATTTTCATCTAAAAAAGATAAATTTACAATCAGAAATGGATGAAGAAATTTACAATCCAGAATAGAATAGTTTCATTTTGAGTTGAAAAAATTAATTTTCAACAACAAAAAAACCAATTTTAAACAATATAGTTAAATTTTTCACCAAAGAAATTAATTTTTAATCAAAATGAATTTTGAATTTTCAACCCAAAAAGACGAATTTTTAACACTACAGTTGAATTTTCAACCAAAAAATAACTTTTTAGCCAAATTTCTGAATTTCCTACAAAGTATATTAATTTTACATAATTGAATTTTTAACGAAGATGATTAATTTTTTATCGCAAAAGAAGAATTTTCAGGAAACTGCATCAATTTCCACTAAAAAATCACAATTTTAAGCCAAAAATGGAATTCAGTTGTGATTAATAATTTTCAACGAAACAAAGCAACACATTTTTAACAAAATATTTGAAAACTTTCAAGATCAAGGGTGGATGTTCAACCTCGTTTTTTTAAATGATTCTATCGATCATTTTTAATTTCAAGGTAGACTAACACTCAATAAGAAATTTTTTTTTCAATATTCATTTTATTAAATTAAATTTCAGATAAATATTTTTAATAATTTTTTACAGCTCATAAAACTACTCATGAAAATATTAAAAATTAACAAAATTTAAAAATCCCTTAGATAAAAGTTTAAAAACTTCATTTTGTTTTTGGTTTTACTTTTCCTTCGCTGCATTTTTTCTCTATTTTGGTCTTGTCCAGTTTTTGAAATTTTGCACATTTTGTAGCACACATTCCAGCATTTTTAATATTTGCTTGTGAATTTTGGTTACGTGCTTGCTAAAATTGTTAATGAATAATAAAAAATTATTATTAATAATGTTTTTTAAGATATTGACATTCTTGAAAAAAATAAAAGAAGTAAATAAAATATAAATACAAAATAAAATAAATAAAATAATATAATAATCTTTCTCTGAAAAATAGATGTGTTAAATATTTGGTTGAAAAAAATGTATTTTCAATCAAGGAAATAAAATTACAATTAAAAATATTGATTTTCTAACAACAACAAAAATTTTTAAACAAAATACATGAATTTTCAAACAAATATTTTCATTTTTGATGACATTTTCAACCTAATACTTGAATTTTTAACCAAAAAGGTTAATTTTCTATTAAAAAAAGACGAATTTTCAACAAAATAGATGAATTTTTAACTAAAAAAGAGAAATTTGAAAAAATAGAATAGTTTAATTTTCAGGTAGAGAAATAAGTTTTTAAGCAGATAAAATAAAATTTTAACAAAGTAGTTAAATTTTCAAACGAACGAATGAATTTTCTACTGAAAAGAATAAATATCTATCAAAAAAAAATTTTGACGAAAAATGGAGTGGTTAAATTTTTAGTTAAAAAAAATCCATTTTTAATTTAAAAAAAAACTATTTTCCAACCAAAGAAATGAAATTTCAACTAAAAAGATTAATTTTCTACAAAAAAATAGTAAGTTATAATAAAATAAATGAATTTTCAACCCAATATTTCAATTTTTAATGGAATTTTCAACCAAAACGGTTAATTTTCTACAAAAAAAGACAAATTTTAAACAAAATAGATAAATTCTCAACTAAACAAGATAAATTTTCAACGAAATAGTTAAATTTTCAACCAAACAAAAAAAAATTCTGCCAAAAAGAATAAATTTCGACAAAAAAAATTCAACACAAAGTTTAGTTAAATTTTTAGTTAAACAAATTAATTTTCAATTTGAAAAAACTGATTTTCTACCAAAAAAAGCATAATTTTTAACGAAATATGTAAATTTTCAACCAAATATTTTAATTTTTAATGAAATTTTCAACATTATAATCAAATTTTCAAACCAATAGTTAAATTTTAAACTGAAGAAGATTTATATTCAACCAAAGATGAAATAGTTAAATTTTCATTTAAAAAAAAAATAATTTTCGATAAAAAAATCGAATATTTAATCTAAAGAAATAAATTTTCAACCAAAAAGGTTAATTTTCTACCAAATAAGATTAATTTTAAAAAAATACTTAAATTTTCAACAAGAAAAAAATTAATTTTCGATCAAAGTTGTTAGATTTTTAACCAAAGGAATGACCAAAAAAAGAAAAATTTTCAACAAAATAAATGAATTTTTAACTAAAAAAGATTCATTTAAAAAAAAAAGGAATCCAAATAGTTGAAGTTTCGACTAAAACACATTTTAGAATCTAAACTGAAATAGTAAAATTTTGAGTTATAAAATTAATTTTCAACAAAAAAAACGAATTTTCAACAAAAAAAAAGGTAATTTTAAACAATATAGGTAAATTAATAAATCAATTAAAAATAAAACAGTTGAATTTTCAGTTACAAAAATTAATTTTCAACCAATCAAACGAATTTTCAACAAAAAAGATCAACTTTCAAACAAAATTAATTTTCTAACAAACAAACCGAATTTTTAAGAAAATACATGAATTTTCAAGTCAAAAATATAAATTTGCAATTTAAAATAGAATATTCAAATGTCAATTTCAAAAAATTAATTATGAGCGAAAAATACAAATAAATTTTCAAAAATATATATAGTTACATTTTTTAGTAAAGATATGAATTTTCTACCAAAAAGGTTGAATTTTCTACAAAGTAAATTAATTTTTTAAACACATAGTTAAATTTTGAATCAAAATTATAAAATTTCAACGAAAAAGATTAATTTTCTACCGAAAAAGCACCATTTTCAAGGAAATAAATCACTTTTTAACTAAAAAATATCAATTTTCAACAAGAAATGAGATAGTTACATTTTCACTTTGAAAGAATAATTTTCAAGAATTTTTAACCAAAAAGATGAACTTTCGACAAAATACATAAATTTTTAACTAAAAATTATCAATTTACAATCAGAAATGGTATACTTAAATTTTCAGTTGAGAAAATCAATTTTTAAAGAATCGAAAAAAACAAATTTTCAACCAAAAAGATAAATTATCGTTTTAAATGCTCTAAATTAAAACTAATCCTCCATTTCAACTCGCATTAATGAAAATGTTAAAAAATGAAACATCTACCTCTTCCAATTCAATAATAGCGTTCAAAACAAAATAAGTGCATCTTTCTATTTAGAAAAATTTGAAAACACAAATTTCCTCCCTCCCAGTTCTATAAGAATCATAAAAATAAAAAATGTCCCTCTTCCAATTCAGACCAAAATCAAAAATACAAAATTATTTCCTTAAACACAAGAAAAATCTTGAAAAAGAAAAAATGTCCTCTTTCAATTACAAAAAAAAATTGTATTTCTTCCAACTCAATAAAAACATTAAAAATATAAAATGTACTGCCAATTTACCAAAAATTAAAAACTAAAATTTCCTCATTTCAAGCTGGATAAAAATGTTGAAAATACAATACATCCCATTCTTACACGGAATAAAAATTTAAAATAAAAAAAGTTCCGCTTGCAATTGTAAAGAAAAATAAAATACCAAAATTTATTTTATCTCATTTAATTTTGGTCGTTTCAAATTAATAATTTTCAATTGTTATTTAACGTTAAAACAAAAATTGTAACGTTGAAATTTTAAATGTTTCACTCTGAAATTTTTACCACTCAAGGCTTTCTATTTCAAACAATGCAGTTTCAAATTGCTTCGTTTTGAATATTTGATTTATAATTTCCTATTTTTAAATTTTTTGAATGAAAAAATTTGAAATTGAATGGGTTAAAAATGGAATATTTTAGACTGAAACAATATTTGAATGGGATTTTAAATTGAATAAAAGCGTTCAATTATGAATATATTAATCTTAAGTTATTTTTACGTTGAAAATACTTTATAAAGTTTTAATCAGACATTTCAATTTGCTTAATTATTAAGGCTTTTGTATGGAAAAAGTTGAGTTTTCAACTTTAAAATCTGTCAATTGTTTAATTTTGAACAGATTTAGAATCACATTGTAAAATAATTATTGTGCATTTTTTAACACTCAAACTACAGTTTAGTTTTGAAAATCATTGATTAATTTATATTTAAAGTTTGATGAACTTAAAAATTTTTTTATAAACAATTTTAAATTTCAAATGCTTTTAATTTGTTATTCTTAAAGTCTTCAAAACTGAATTTTCAAATTCTTTCATTAAAAATTTACGTTTAAAAATGAAGACATAAAATGGAAAAATTGTAAAGTAAAATATTTTAGAATTAAGCGTTGTAAGCTGAATGATTTAGTAACTGAAACAGTTAGCAATTGAACTTAACATTGGAAAAAAAGTTGAATTGAACTTATTTTGAATTGAATTATATCATGTGATATGCTACAGTTGTCGGTTTAGCGGCCTCCGCGTAAATGATAAGTTTCACAAAGCTCCAGATATAAATTACACTGGTTTACAAAAAAAAAGGTGAGGACTATTTGACAAGACCACTTTATCCTGATGTATTTTGACGCGCTGAATACGAATCCGAGGTCTATTTACCTCCATCACGTCAGGTTCAAGGTAATTTCAAGGTCAAATACAGGAAAAGCCGTGCAATAAACTTCAAAAACCTTTTACATATGTTTTTTGGGTCGCTGAATCGAAATCCGAGGTCCATTTACCTCCAACGCTTCAGGTTCAAGGTCATTTCAAGGTCAAACACAGGAAAAGCCGTTCCACAAACTTCAAAAACCTTTTACATATGTTTTCGGGGTCGCAGAATCGAAATCAGAGGTCTATTTAACTCCAACACTTCAGGTTCAAGGTCATTTCAAGGTCAAACACAGGAAAAGCCGTTGTGAGAGAGAAAAAAGAAATTGTAAATGATTCTTCAATAATAACGGCAACTGTTCTTAACGTTCTAACCAAATTTTTAATTTAGAAAATATAAAAATGACAAAATAAGTAATTTTATTTGATGGTAAAAATTACATTCTGCTACCATACTAAAATTCCTACACTTTTTCACACGTTCAAAGAGATGAATAAAATGAAATTATAGACAAAAACTTAGAATATCTTAATTATTATTTAAGGTTTGATTTTAAGGCAATTTGTTTAATTTTTTCCGGATTTTGATGAGAGTTAGGAAAACTTCGAATTATTCCGAAAGGATTCTTAAAGTTCTAGAAATTGTTAAAAATAATTTTGAAATATTTCAAAAAATTTGTTTAAAAATGTAGATTTTTTGAAGATATTTAAATAAAATTTGTGAACCTCTCAAGGATTTTGAAAGATTCACGGATAATAAAATTTATTTGTTAGGATTCCATGAAAAATTTAATAAGATTTTTTATTTTTTCTCTTTGCAGGATTATAAAATTTTAGAAAAAAATTAGAATAAGTGTAAGAGATATTTAGAAGTTTCGAAAAGACACGACAAGAATTTTGAACTTGAAAAGATTTTCACAAATTTAAAACATTATGTAGATTTTTGAAGATTTATAACAATCAATTTTAAAGCTGTTTAAGAATTTTCAAAGGTTTCGAAAGAATAAGAAATTTGTCTCAAGATTTGTGGAAGAATTTGAAATCATTTTTTAATTTAAAACATTTTTTTTGAAAGAATATTTAAAAAGATTTTCGCAACATTCCAAAGTACTTTAAAAATTGTCGAAAAATATCTGGAAGATTTTAAGGTAATTTTTTTAATTTTGCAGAACTTTTTCAAATATTTAGGAAAAATTCAAATCATTTTAAAAATTACTCAGAAGTTTTTAAACAGTTTTGAAAATAATAATTTCAAAATATTTTTGGAAAAATCAAAAGAAAACGTGGCGTTTTGAAGATTTCAAAATAATATTTTAAGAGGATAATTAACAAGATTTTAAAATATTACATAAGATTTCCAAAATGGTCGAAAATGAATCTGCAAGATTTTAATACAATTTTACGGATAATTCGAGTCAATTTAAAAGTCATCTTGAATTTGTAAAGTTTTGAATAGATTAAAAATAATTCAAAACTGAAAGATTTGCGAAAATTTATGAAATATTTTTAAATTTTGTCCAAGCTTTGATAGGTCCTAAATATCTTTTAAACTGACTCAAATTTGTCCTCAAATTTTGTAAACTCATGCAAAACAAACCAATTTTTTTAAAAATAATTATATATGTATAAATTCTTGAAAATAAACCAAGAATCTTACGATAAAATTTGGACAAATACCACAAAATGCTCCTATTGTAAAGAAGTATTGCCGAACATTCTCATCTTGTCAATATTTGTTAGGATAGAAAAATAAGATTTTTGGCATTTATCTTTTTTCACATATATACAATCAAACTTGTCATTTTTAACATTTTTGGTCTGCATACCATACGGGTGGTTTTTACTGTTATTGCCGAACATTCTCGTCTGGTCTATAATTGGTTGGATAAAAAAAGAAGATTTTAGGCGTTTTTTTTTCAAATATCGACAATCCAAATTGTCATTTTTAACATTTAAGGTCAGCATACTATACGGGTGGTTTTTGGTGGTATCGCCGAACATTCTCGTCTGGTCTATAATTGACAAGATAAAAAAAGAAGATTTTTGGCTTTTTTTCAAATATCGACAACCAAACTAGCCATTTTCAACATTTTAGGTCTGCATAATATAAGGGTGATTTTTATTGGTATTGCCGAACATTCTCATCCGGTTTTTAATTGTTAGGATAGAAAAAGAAGATTTCAAGCGTTTTCCTTTTTTCACATATATACAATCAAACTTGTCATTTTTAACATTTTAGGTCTGCATACCATAAGGGTGGTTTTTAGAAGTATTGCCGAACATTCTCATCTTGTCAATATTTGTTAGGATAGAAAAATAAGATTTTTGGCATTTATCTTTTTCACATACGTACAATCAAACTTGTCATTTTTAACATTTTTGGTCTGCATATCATAAGTGTGGTTTTTAGGTGTATCGCCGAACATTCTCGTCTGGTCTATAATTGTCAGGATAGAAAAGAAGATTTTTGGCTTTTTTCCAAATATCGACAACGAAACTTGCCATTTTCAACATTTTATGTCCGCATACCATAAGGGTGGTTTTTGGGGATATTTCCGACCATTTTCATCTGGTCCATAATTGCTAGGATAAAAAAAGAAGATTTTTGGCGTTTATCATTTTTCACATATATACAATCAAATTTGTCATTTTTAACGTTTTAGGTCTGCATACTATAAGGGAGGTTTTTGGGGGTATGGCCGACTATTCTCAGCTGGTCTATAACTGGTAGGATGGAAAAAGAATATTATCGCGTTTTTCTTTTTTCACATATATACAATCAAACTTGACATTTTTAACATTTTAGGTCTGCATGCCATACGGGTGGTTTTTAGGGGTATCACCATACATTCTCGTCGGGTCTGTAATTGGTAGGATAAAAAAAATATATTTTTGGCGTTTTTCTTTTTTCACATATATACAATCAAACTTGCCATGTTTAACATTTTGTGTCTGCATACCCTAAGGGTGGTTTTTAGGGGTATTGCCGAACATACTGTTCTGGTCTTTAAATGGTAGGATAAGAGAAAGAGGTTTTTGGCGATTTTCTTTTCTCAAATATCGGCAATCACACTTGTTATTTTTAACATTTTATGTCTGCATACCATAAGGGTGGTTTTTAGGGTAATTTCCGAACATTCCGATCTGATCTATAATTGCTAGGACGAAAAACGAAGATTTTTGGCGTTTTTCTTTTTTAACATATATACAATCAAACTTGTAATTTTTAACACTTTATGTCTGCATACCATAAGTGTGGTTTTAAGTGGTGTCGCCGAACATCCTCGTCTGGTCTATAATTGTTATTATAAAAAGAGACGATATTAGGCGTTTTTCTTTTTTGAAATATCGACAATGAAAATTGTCATTTTTAACATTTTGGGTCTGCATACTATAAGGGTGGTTTTTAGTGGTATCGCCGAACATTCGCATCTGGTCTGTAATGGTATGTTAAAAAAAGAAGATTTTTGCCTTTTTCTTTTTCCAAATATCGACAATCAAACTTGTCATTTTCAACATTTTATGTCTGCATACCTTCAGGGTGGTTTTTAGGAAAATTGCCGAAACTTTGTTATCGGGTCTATGATTGGTAGGATAAAAAAAGAAGATTTTTGGCGTTTTTCTTTTTTCACATATATACAATCAAACTTGTAATTTTTAACATTTTATGTCTGCATATCATAAGGATGGTTTCGATGGGTATCGCCGAGCATTCTCATCTGGTCTTTAAATGGTGGATAAAAAAAAAAGATTTTTGGCGATTTCCTTTTTTAAATATCGACAATCAAACTTGTCATTTTCGACATTTATGTCTACATACCCTAAGGTTGGTTTTGAGGGGTATTGCCGAACATTCTCATTTGGTCTATAATTGGTAGGATAAAAAAAAAAGATTTTAGCTGCTTTTCTTTTTTCAAGTATCGACAATCAAACTTGTCATTTTGAACATTTTAGGTCTGCATACCATAAGGGTGGTTTTCAGGGGTATTGCCAAACATTCTCTTCTTGTCTATAGATAGAAGAATATAAAAAGAAGATTTTTGGCGTTTTTCTTTTTTCACATATATACAATCAAACTTGTCATGTTTAACTTTTTAGCCCTGCATACTATAAGGGAGGTTTTTAGAGGTTTCGCCGAACATTCTCATCTGATCTATAATTGGTTGGATAAAAAAAAAAAGATTTTTAGCGTTTTGCTTTTTTCAAATATCGACAATCAAACTTGTCCTTTTTAACATTTTAGGTCCGCATACTATAAGCGTGGTTTTTAGGGGTATCGCCGAACATTCTCGTCTGGTCAATAATTGTTAGTATACAAAGAGGCGATCTGAGGCGTTTTTATTTTTTCAAATATCGACACTCAAAGTTGTCATTTTCACCATTTTATGTCTGCATACCATAAGGGTGGTTTTTAGGGGTATTGCCGGACATTCTCGTCTGGTCTATAATTGGTAGGATAAAAAGAGAAGATTTTAGGCGTTTTTCTTTTTTCAGATATCGACAATCGAACTTGTCATTTTTAACATTTTAGGTCCGCATATTATAAGGGTGGTTTTTAGGTGTATCGCCAAACATTCTCGTCTGGTCAATAATTGTTAGTATAAAAAGAGGCGATCTTAGGCGTTTTTATTTTTTCAAATATCGACAATCGAACTTGTCATTTTTAACATTTTAGGTCCGCATATTATAAGGGTGGTTTTTAGGGGTATCGCCGAACATTCTCGTCTGGTCAATAATTGTTGGTATAAAAAGAGGCGATCTTAGGCGTTTTTATTTTTTCAAATATCGACAACCAAAGTGTTCATTTTCACCATTTTATGTCTGCATACCATAAGGGTGGTTTTTAGGGGTATTGCCGGACATTCTCGTCTGGTCTATGAATTTTGTAGGTTATATGTCATACGTATTCAGCACCATGGTCAAAGTTCACGCCCAAAATCGAGCAGAAAAAATCCCCAAATATTATTTTAATTATTATTACAGTGCATTTTCGCAATATATTCTTATATATCTCAATTTGACACCTTTTTGACACTGACGCTTATAGGATATGATGTGAACAGTTGTACTTCTCTAAGAAATCATCCATCATGCTAGCGCACTTGAAAAATAAAATAAACACTAATAAACGCGAATACGGAAAACAGTTTGCCATGGAACAAAATTTGCGTACACAAACTCCGCGCGAAACTCGGCGTGGGGATGCCATTCTCTCACCCAAAGGGAGCGTTACTGTGCCAACACTGTTGGGCCTACAGCTTTTCCAATGTGGGCACAAAGCGTGCCCAACAAGAGAGAGAATCCGCACCAAGCTGCGGGCGAGCAGCGCTCGACGCATGTGGTGTTGCAGCTCTATCACGTGGGCGAGCAGCTCGTCCAAAATTTTTTCAGTGTAAGCATAAAAATAATTTACTATTTTAGTTGAAAATTAATTCTTGTAACAGAACATCTAAATATTTTCCTAAAAAGAAGTCCTTTTGGTTTAGAAATTCATGAGCATGAAGTTTCCTGTTCATTTAATATGTGAAAAATACATCTTCTTGTAAATCTAATATTTGAGCCGTATAATGGGTTTTAAATGATTTCGTATTTCAGTATCTTTTAGCATTTTTTACTTCACTACTTTGACCATTAACTAGAGTGTAGTACGCTATAAGAAACAATCCTTGATTAACATAAGATGCACTATCTACTCCTGACAATAGTTCAAATCCGCCTTTTACCTCCCCATTTTCTACCATTCTTCTGTCACATTCCTTTTCCTTGGTTTCAGGTGCACTTGAAATATCTAGGTCCCTTACTTACATTGTTTCTCGCTATTTTCTTTCCTTAAGGTCATTTACACCCTTAACATTCCAAATACCCAGCCTCCATTCATCTCCTGAAAATTTTTCGAAGACATGCCTTTCGTCAACTAAAGTTTAATCTATTCCGAGGCTAGTCTATTTGTAATATTCATTGTGTATACGCCCAGCTACCAACTTCATGCGATAGGTGTCTTTTGTGAGTATAAATCATGCCCAAAATAATTGGCCAATTCGTCGTAACCGAAAGTTTCATGGTTGATTTGTGTTATGTACTGAGAAGTGCGCCAGCCCTCTACATTTTGGTGATAAATTAGAAAATCTGTACATTTCTCCAAGTTCACGAAAATTTTTGCAAAATTGAATTTCATAAATGACCATAAATTTCATACATCTTATAACTTTTCTGAATTGTTTAGTAATTTCATGAACTTTGATATATTATAATGAATTCAAATTTTTTTAAAGAATATTGATGAATTTTCAAAATGTTAATAAATTTACGTAACATTTTACACAACTTTCAAATTTTCATTACATTCTTTTAGATAATTGCACCAAATACTCATCTATGCATACGCTTTTCAAATACTTTCTTTCTCTCGAAGAAATTAAATTGCTCGTTTACGTAAAATTATTGAAAAACAATTTTTTATTGGTCATTATAAAAAAAATCGAAAAGCACAAATATCTCTTTTTCTGTAACCTTGGTTTAAAGTATTCACACATTTTGATATAATTTTCAAATGTTGCTATTTGTCTTATGACATGTGGGTGTATAAAACAATAAAACCGAAAATTTATATTAAACCATATTCTTGAATAAATAAGTGTTTGAAGATGAAGATTGAGTGAGATAGTAACTTGTAGCTGGCCATATACGACGTGGATACTTTTTTGGAGCGGGTGGGACAGGAGATCAAAAAGGGGGAGTCAGCAGACGAAAATTGCCTGCGTGAGATTCATTAGGCCCACTAGTACCGTATTTGGAAGCATCTTGAAGAAATTTGTTTTCTCGCTAAATCAGTATCAGATACTCTCATTCACTCTCATCTAGTTCACTAATAAGAAATGAAGATCACTGCGGGTACTCTATTCCTCGCTTTTGTCGTTTTCCTTGATTATGTTGGTAAGTATGTAATAACACGACATTCTATTTATAATTTTATGTACGCTTGAGTATCAATATTCTTCTTTAAAAATTGTAGTCACGAAATTTTGAATACAGTTTTAAACCAAGAAATATGAATTTTTTACCAAAAAAGTTGCGTTTTTATCTTTATTGAAACAGAACGTAATCCCGTTAATTGTACATACGCTACGTCACCTCTACCAAGGTAACGCATATACGAGTTATATTTTTTTGAAACGGTGAAATCAGACTTATTTACACACTTAATTCATTTCATCTTCATTTATTGATGCCTCGGGTCTCAGTTTGCCGAAAACATTTTTTCATTCTTCCATAAATTTTAAATAACAGTCACTTTATTTTTTAATGTTCGTACTAGAAGAATACGGGGTTTTGCTCAGAATAGTAAGAAATCAACCTTTTTTTGGACAGTGGTACTCCCACTCCCCGACAAAAATTGATTATTCACAGAAATAATTGACGTTGCATCCCTAATATTTTCCAATTTGGTCTGTTCTCACAAAATTTGAATAAAAAAATAGTACAAATTTGACTTTTTTTTTAAACGTGATTTTTAGAAGGGTTCACTATGAAAATAATATTTTCAGGTATTGATTTGGCCGTATTCGCAATGAATATATTAAAATACATTGACTTACTCTTTTCTCTCTTTTCTAAAGGGCCAGCAAAGATCTTTCTTGAAGGCTCCAGCAGTCTATACTACACCTTTTATTATATATTATTATTAATCTAAATGATTTATTTGAATTAATCTAGTCAGTTTAGTTAGTGTGAATAATTTAATTTATTAGATTTAATTATAATTTCCAACATGAAGAATTAAGCATAACTTTACTACATCCTGAATAAAATAATTTTCGTATGAACTTTGCGGACCGTGAATAATCATTCAGGGAATAAACTGACAATCGTAGATGAGGTTCCATTACCAGGAGATACTGATTTTCACATTTGAAGAATATGAAGAAAAACATAATTCTTTGAGAGGAAGTATTGTACTTTCATTTTAATATACAGTCGTCCCACTGATATATAATTAAAAACTAAAGGTTAACAACCACCGCAGGGTCCCACTGGGAGTAACTGTCATCTAAAAAATGACTAGTATCAAGTGACATTCAAAAAGACTGCATAGATTTTTTTACTAAAAAATGTGATTTCTCTCTCTCTCTCTCTCAGAAAAAAATCATTTTTACTTAAAACTTACAAAACGCGCGAATTATGAAATACGGAAAATCTTCCGGTGTAATATTTTTCTCCCGGTGAAAGTTTCTCCCGGGTGAGTGGCCACCCTGTTATCTGTCATTAAATGAATGCCTGTTATGAACATTTATAAAAATAACGAGAAATTGCTAAACCAAATTAAGAATCTCTGAATTTCGTTGGTGCGGTGTTACATCCTGATCCTCGGCATCATCCTCGTCATCAGATTTCAAAGGTTGTTGTTCCTTTACATTATGCAATATCTCACTGTCTGTAGGTTCTCTAACAATTATTAAATTAGTGTCGAAATCAACAAAATCTTCAAAGTTATCATTTCATCCGCAGAAAGTTCGTCCTCTTTTTGTGACATTACACCAAGGTTTATTTAAATCGAAAATGACATCCAACAAATTCAAATTAGGTACCCTACTTTCCTCATCCGAAACCTTGATCAATCTTCTTATGATTCTCTTTCGGTAATTAACTTGAAAGTTCTTGATAATTCCTTGATCCATTGTTTGCAACTTTGCAGTGAAATTCGGTGGTAATAAGGGTTTTTTAAGTAGTGTTTGCATCAAGACTTTCAGATGAGCCTGACAATTTCCCACAAATAGAAGAACTTACCGATTTTCTCTTTGGAATTTGCGATCAATTTCATAAAGCCAGTTTCTATATTTTCAATTGGTCATCCAAAATTTTTTATTGTTCTTGTAAAGCAGTGGTAAAGACTTAACCTCCTTAAAAAATCGTAGATTCTTTAATTTGCCTATTACCAGTAACTCTAGTTTTTCTTTATCAGACATATTAGCGCAGATTATAACAGTGACACGATCTTCGCTCTCCTTTCTGCCATGACAAGTCCACGACAATCATGATAATCGAATTACAGAATTTATCATCACGGTGGAGCATATGATATTCTTCGAATTATCGAAAAATATTAATGTGGTAAACGTCGAGTTTTAGCTGGGGTCGAAAAAAAGTTCGAATTATTGTAAATATAAAAAAATGTAAAGGTTCTCAAGGTATTCTCAACTCCAGTTGCACGAGTACACACATCACCTAGGAACCAAAAATATTATAACTTCTTTCCTGTTCCTATCTAGAGTTCATTACTGGTGATGACCTTTTGATTACAGTGACATTATAACTGAGAACCATAATCTCATTATGAGACCATTTTCGAAATCCTCGCAGCTCCAGTTTCACTTGAGGCATGCGCTGCGCATTATCAATACATTACCATCGCTTTATCGCCGTTACCAGCTTCTGCGTATGTCTATTTCGCAGCAACGTACACGTGTATTGAGTCGCGACAGCGCTCTCAGCCGGCCACCCACACGTCGGCAGGAGGTTGGTTGCCCGGTCGAAAGGGAAAACCCGTGTGGCTGCAGTCGCGTCCAGTCGCCCCGTGGGGGAATCACGTTTTGCGACTTGGCCTTTTCCTCGCGCAAATATCAACCTGGAATCGTCGTTTGGCGTTTTACAACAAGACGGAGGCGGTGTCGACCGAGCTCGGGACTTTGTTGGCATCAAGGTGATCAAGGTCGCGTCTAGTGACTAAAGTCGTGCCAAATGTCATATGAGTGTTGTGGGGATGGTCATGCCGCAGGTGACGCATTTTTGGCGTCTCTAGGCACCGCTCTTGGTCCAATAAGCGAATTCTACAAAATCCTGCTGGAACTTTCACGTGAATGCTGGCCGTTTTCTGACACTCTTGGTCAGCCGGTGTTGATTGTTTTCCTTTTGGCGTGTCTGCTCGTGATTGCCGTCATCGTGAGTTGCTTTCACGCATCATCTAGGTCGCGATTGGCTGGCGACTACGCCGGCCGTCAACGTGATTGGCTGGTGTGTGATAGGTCGCGTGCCGCCGATTCTCGTTGTGGTGACGAGGATGCTACGTCGTCTGCTACAGACGATTTTGCCGGGTCCCTCCAGCAGAAAAGGCAGTGAATGAGCGAGTGAAACCACGAGGAAGTAGGGGGAACGACGCTGTTGTGATGGTTCGCCTTGTCTGCCTGCTTAGTTCATTACTTGATCCGAAAGAGGTGGGTGTAAGTATATGCGTTCATATGTACTTATTTTGTCGCGATCAGCTGTCCTCTCCCCACTTCGAGAAACCAATGCTGTATTTGTAGATCTGCGTCTTGCTCAAAAAAGAAGGAAGTTATATGGAATGCTACCAGGAAAAAGTTTTTCCTCCAGAAAAGAAATCATTCTTTTCGACCAATTTTGGTCGATTATCAGCTGCTGCTGGCTTTACTAGACAATCCTCTGGGTACTCTTAATTTGCAAAAAAATGTAAAAATTGATAAAGATTTCTGCTTTTTAGACCAAGGTAGCTCTAATATAAATAAGGAAAGGCATATAAGAAAAGGTTCAAAGTTTACAAAAATTGTTACTACAATGTCTCAAATATGGATTTGTCACGATATGTGAATGAACGTATTTAACTCACCTTTTAGGTGCTTTTAAACATTTGTACAGCCAGAAACACTGTAAATAATTAAAATTGAATGGTTCTTCAATAATTCAAAATGTATTTAGATATTTTTATGCTTTATCGTCGATTAGCGACTAAAGAATTACGAGTAACGATTCATGGAAGTAGGAGGCACCACTGAGACTAGTCGGAGAAATAATATTGGTCAAATCCCTACCCCTTTCCAACGTCTCAAGTGACAGTTGATATGCGTGAAACTTTTTTTTTGAACTCTTCCCGTACCAAATCGCTTCATTTTTCATTCAATTAAAGATTCTAATAGTTTGTTGCCGACAAAAAAAATGTCCAGCCAAAATAGGAGTGACTCCCCTATTCTGCAATCTAACCCAAGTGCCATTGATGCTCTAAAATGCGAGACACGAGATAAGTAAAAGGTTTTTTCATTGAACACAAATCGTAAGAAAAAATTGCATCCATCCAAAAAGTTCATGAAAAAAGTTTAGTTCGATTATTATATTTGCTCTCTCTTTTATTTCGCTTGAGTAGAGGAAAGTCGTTTCTCCCAGAATTTGGGAAACAAACACAATTTAAAATACTAAAGTTTGATTTTTTGTAACGGTGTAACCTGAAAATCGTTCAAATTCCTTCTAGAAGCTTCCAGGTCAACCACCTTGCGAAAGTTCTAGATGTCGGTAACATGTCGGTGCAGGGACTTGTATCCAGAAGTCCCCCTGTTATACTACTAGTAAGTGTATTAAACTTTTCATTCTTAATTTTCACGGATTAATACTCCTCAATTTCGTAACAATTATCTTATATTCGCGGCAATAATTAAATAAGTATATTTTTACTGTCGATATTATGCCGAGGTAGAAGAAAAAATTTTAATCACAATTAAAACGAAATTAATATGAGGTTTTGTTTTGTTTCTACAAAAAAAATGAAATTTCGGTTTCAATTTCATATATTTCATAATTGAAAGTAAACAAAATATAGTAAAGCAGCTTACACTGGATCCTGGGATATGTTGAGACACTTGTGGATTCCAAAAAGTACGTCTTTGAAAAACTGTAGTCTCTGGGCTTCCATCTCTTGACATTTTTCAAAGACTTGTGTCATATCCTCCATGTATTTTGGATTATAAGAGTTTATTTCTTGGATGGCCGCTTCGTACTTTTCTTTCGCGTTCTGCACTTCTATCTTGGTCTTTTGTACTCTATCCTGCATCTTCTTCACCTGCCGAGCAGACATTGCTAGGTAGGATCAACGAAGCAGGAAAGATTGGAAAATCTAATGTACCGAGAGGTAAAGAGTTAGGAGAGGACACACCGCTTACCAAGATTAGTTGATATCTCATTAGTTCCATTTAGCTTATTTCATTTATGTAAGATTTTTTTAGTGTTTGATTATATTTAAAAGCTTTCCCGAATACCACTTAAAGGATGACCATAATTTTGATATTCAACAATATTCTAATACTTTAATATTTAAAATATATAAATCGGAAAAGTAGTGAAATATTGGAAAACACTTAAAAATTGTAAAATTACTTCGCACTTCAAACAACAAAATGGAATTTAAAATATAAATTTAGCGTGTTGTGATTTAATGGATCACAAGTAGAAACCTAATTCTTTACCCTCAAAAAAAAAAAATAATAATAATAACTGTAACTCTTAGTAAAAATGAAATATTTGTATGCAACAATAATAGTAATATAAATTAATTAGTGCAAAAAAGAAATTTGACTTAAAAACGCATTTTTAGCACGAGCAATTTTAGAAAATTTCAAATCCTTTTGAGTTCAACTGATTAAATTATTTTCAACAGTCTGCAGAAAGGAAAAAGCGTACATTACTTTTTTTTATTAAATATACTTTTTCAGACATAACTTTTTTTCGAATAGTCAAATATAATATCATAAGAAAAAATAGTATCATTAATCATATTTAAAACTTAAAAATTTAAACAGTAATAATATTTACTTGTTTTATTCAATATTGAAATTCTGACCGCGCTCCAAATGCTACCAACCCTATTAAACAAAAGTTAGAACTGCCAGGAGCAACCAATCACGAATAAGATCTTTCAGCATAAACTCTAAGCATGATTCATTATAACTTTTGGACCGTGGGGTTGAAATCACTCGCAAGGCGCTCAGCGCGTTAATATCGGAAACAACCTCAGCATCTAAATTCAAGGTTTTCTGATAAAAATTGGAAACCTCTAAATAAAGTTTGAGAACATGATCTATAGAAAAACATGCAATAAGTAAAAGTGAGCCACCTTAAAAACCAAAATTGCAAAGCAGTGCAGGAGACGAATTGTAACCAGAAAAGTAGGCATACTTGGACCACTTTATGTTTTTTACATGTTATTAATGAGGCTATCTGAGATACAATATTTCTTAATTGTTAGAATTTGACCACCTGATGTGGTCCAATTTAGCCATCCTTTCTTAGAAAATAAAGTATTAGGCCACAAGGTTAAAAAGTGTTAAGTGGGATAGAAAAAGGGAAAGGTTTTGTGTTGGATTCGAAGTCTGCTTTATCAGTCTCTAAGTATTTGCTTACCAGCAGAGCTTTCTGTAACGAAAAAAGAGAAAAATGACACGCATTAATGGAACATGCGGCATGCAATGGTCATACATACAAGCTGAACGTCGCCTATCTTAGTATTCCTAAGGAACTTTTGTTTTCTGAGTCTCCATGCACCACATCCACAATTTGTCATCTAAAAATGTCGTTAGGTGTCTTTTTGTTTCAGCGAGAATAATATTTTACTAGACACAGCTTCTCCATTTGTTTAAAATATTTTCAGAAAAATAAGGTTTCATGCAAAAGAATTGTTTAAAAATGATTTCCTTATCAAATACTTAACAATTGCTTATTTATCGTTAAATAGGAATAATTACACTAGGCATCAAAATTTTCTTTATCATCAATTGACAGGATATTTCAGTATATTTTTTTTCCGTAGAATACAAACCTGGAGGCAAAAATGTTCTATCTTTTCGCGTTTTTCAGAAAAACAGATTTAAAAAGTTTTATGTGATATTGAACATCAAATCTTGAATATCTCCAAAAATATTGATGCTATGAAAAAAAGGTCAGTTTCAGAATCAGCGCTTCAAGATACATTAATAAATAAAATAAAAATCGAATGAACACGAATTTTACAAAATTTTGTTACGTAGTGTTAATCCAAAATATAAAATAATGACTATTTTGAACACTTATTCTTTTCGAGAAATTCTCTAAAATCTTAACTTGGCGTTTTGGGTGTCTTCAAAAAAAGCCTTTCTGGATATTAAAAAAAAAAGTTGATAGCGTATATGAGGAGGACTAAAACATATGTGACAACACACAGGCAGACAGAGAACTGAATATTTTGTCATGCAGTAAGGAAAAGTGGGCCGTATTGGGTAGTAAAAGTTTGGAACTAATAAAAATTGTAGGTCTTGAAGTAAAAAGGGAAGTAGGACGTACCAAATCAACGTAGAAACATTTGCCTAAATAATAATAATAATATCAAAATGGATTTTATTAGGAACAAATGTACAAATGATTAAATTATGATTATGCGGTTCACAGCCCTTAAAAAATCGAGGGCTTTGAACCCGAATTTAAGTTAACCCATAGAAAAAAGTTAACTCTAGTTTACAGATCAATTTAATTCGCAAATTCGGAGAGTTAAGCAGGTGGCACGCTCTCTCTTCTTCTATTGTTCAATTATTACTTATTATATTGAGAGAAGTTTTAGGCTCCGGAAGCTACGATCATGGTTCCTTAAAGCAACCAATCCCGACGCAACTGTGTATTCTTAAGCTACTAGAAAACTGTCTAGTAAATACTTCTGGTTACCCTTACCAGAAATTCTGGTTAAATTTACCGAATTTCTGGTAACATTAACCACACAATTGCCAGCCGGAAAATTCTGATACTTTTAACCAGAATTTATAGTAAGGGCATATTTAACACTCTATTCTAGTTGAATTAACAAGAATTCTGGTTGGTTCAACTAGAATTTTTTTTGAGTGTTGATATTCATCATCTTTATATCATTTATCCCGAAAGATAATAACATTTCACGATTTACAGGGGGAAGAAATTGTTTTTAAACATAATAATTATTTAAATAATTCAAAATTATTGAAAAGAATTCATGTAGAAAAAGATCCACAAAATACCGTTTTTAGCATGAATTTGATAGAAAACTGCTATTTTGCACTTTTTGGGGCATTTTCCGGGCACAATAAAAGGGGTTTAGGGGGTCAAAATTAAAAGTTATTAGATGGAAATTATTCCTTGAACATCCCTTAAGAGGAGACTATACTTTTATTCACAAAAAATGTATAATAAGTACTTCTTTTTTCCATTTTTTCAAAAACCAAGCTCGCGTTAATTTTGAAAAAAAAGAATTTTTAACTTACGAATTTTCTTTTTCCGGAAAACGAACAAATTGTTGGGATCGATCACCAAAAATCGAAAGTCGAATATTTGGACCACCCTAGTCGATATATATTTAAAACATATGCCTTCTCTCGAGAGAATGCTTAATATATGTGAAGTTGTCTTCGTATATATACGAATAGTATATTGTGTAACAAGTGCGAGAAGTTTACATATAAACTTAACACGAGTGGAACAGTTAACTTCTCGCACGTGTCACACACGATATGTTTTGATACACATATATGAAAACGGCGATTTTTCTTGTCTGTTAAGTGTGCGCAAAGTATCAGATTGCTGTACTGTGAGATTAGCGTGCAGAATTATTTCGGCACTGGAAAACTGTGCAAAAAAACTATATCCCCACACGCTAATCTCACAGTAGAGGAATGTGACACTTTGCGCACACTTTACAGACACGATTTGAGGCAAACTCTTCTCTTAAACTCAAATTAATTGCAAAACCTAAACTTAATTTTTTATTTGTACCTGAAAAAAATGTGAAATCAAATTTTAGTTAAAAAAAAATATTTTATCCGTCTGCACTTCCGAAACTTCAACCTATCTATACATGTAATAAATTTGCTCTTGATTTTTCTATATTATACTTAGGTATGTGATTTACTAAAATTTCTCAAAAACAAATACAACTTCAATATCCATAAAAAAAAATCGAGGGGGCTGGATCTTTAAAAAAAGAAACTTTTTACTCAAAATGAATCGACAACGCAAATGGTAGACAATCTAGAGTATCAACGTAAATAATCCAATGTCGTCTCTAGCCTTTAACCACTTTTTATCTTCGCCCCATGCAACATTTAATATGTGCAAACATTGTCTTTCACTGAAACTGCCACCCGGTATACTAAACCTAAAGCTAAAAAGTAAGAGCTTGGAGGAAGGAGGAAGCCGAGTAAACTTGGTGATATGTCACTCGATCTGGAAGAACTCGATCTACGAGGGTTGAGCTGGGTAGCGGGAATAGGAGGAGGGAAGATGGAGTGGGGAGGGCTAAGTGCGGATTTGATCAAATTCCGATATCGAATTGGCTAGATAGGCAGGGAAGAGGATAGTACCGCAAGTAAAGGTAGTGCTTGGAATTTTGGATATTTGGGAAACTTTTTCCATTACGTGTATCTAAGGCAGCCCAAATGCACTTGGAGACTATCAAGTCCAGCTTTAATCTGCTAAGTTCATAATCTCGAAATTATAGACTCAGATGTTTATGTCTGCGGATAATGAAAGACCCTCCTGTGCCCTAGCGTCGATAACAATTTATCACGAATTGAGATATGATATAACTTACTTCCACTTCGCGTTTGTAGATTATAATTGATGTGTTACCAAGGCTTTCGTTGAGCAAGCATTCGGGGAAAAGGCAAAGTTTGAATAGAGAAATTAATAAACGGAAATCAAGATTAATGTACTAAGAAAGAAGGCAACTTAAAGTTTAATATTTAACGAGCAAAAATACTCTATGAGAAATTTCACTTTAAAATAAAAGGCATACGCACATAACTTTTAATTCACAAAGTTTTGAAATACAAAAAATAGTAGACACCAATAAATAAGACTGTATTTATCTAAATATAAAATCAAGATTTGAATCTAGTTCTACTCTTACTTTTCTCTTGCTCGTTCCCTTTAAAAAATATTCTTTTTCGTTGGTCGGAAGCAGGAACCCTATTATTTCAATATGCAATACAGATTAAATCTCTGATAAGTTTGAGATATAAAATCCAAGGAAAAGTTGAGGATACACTGTTTCGGCAAAGAATGACTTTCCCGAAATCGTAGGACACGAAGCATTTCAAGACAATGAAAGACAGCGAGTCTCCCAACGACATGAAATAGAAATGGTTCATCTCAGGAAGGGTCTAACTCTAGAGGGAACGAGGTGCAGGAGAAGGAATAACCCGGGAGAATGCGATCGAACCTCGATATCGAGTTATCGGAAGAGAGCAAAGAGGGTTGAAGTTGAAGTTGGAAAACGTTGAACGCATCGAAAACTTTCCCGATATTCGATAACTACCACGCCACTTCAAGATCGGGAGAGGAAGAAACGATAAGCTGTCGCGATTAAAGTAGCAAATTGACGGATATTTCATGTCTCCATATACTAACGTCCAAGAATATTGACGCTTGTAAACGAATGTAGGTTTATGATCTTCGGATCACTCAGGAAAGATAATTTTAGACTAGATGTATTAGGTAGGGTGGGGCGAGATGGGCATAGTTGTCTTTTTCACGTCAATATTTAAAATCTGCTAATTCATTGTTTGAAAGTAGGTCGTTATAATTATTCTACAGACATTTTTAATTTTAATTTTGCTAAGTTAGAGTAAATAAAAAATATATGCGGAATTAGAAACGAAAATAAAAAAGCAGTGCGCTTGGCTCATACCGCCCCATGCCTGGGGCGGGATGGGTCACTTAATTAAATGACTTATTATATGTTATTTATAAGTAAGAGTATCGTTAAGTTAGGGTATTATAAAACGAAAACATATCTTACACATATTTTTCAAAAATTTTACGGAACATCCGGAGTTGGTCCGACCACTTAAATCTATGTTCTCGCGTTTGTTCGGGGCCATTGCCTGGTCGTCGCCTCGGTTCGGCCCTATTACCACTCCCAACTGAACCATGGCCTCCATCCTCCATTATTATAAAATTAATGTCTCAGGCTCAAGATGGTTACAGCTCAATATGTCAAAGACATTTTTGGTTAGAGTTGAATTTATTATTATTATTTTTTTTTTTATATAGTATGCACGGGGCTGTCCCGGTATATATTATCAGTTACGGACGCATTATTATAATGCAATCAAGTGATCTGATAAGAGTGTGGGCCCTAACATATTGGGCAAAGCCTGGTTTTTATCCCATCATTAACGAACTGGATTGCAGTCAAGTGCATGATGGGGGGACCTAGAGCTTAAGGTGGGGTCCGAACAACCAGAACCTCGGTAAAGGTACATAAAAAAATTTCAAGAGGTAGCGGCTCAGAGATCGAACCCCGGACCTCTAAGGTGAAGACCGAGCGCCTAACCAACTGAGCCACCGAGGCTCTAAATTATCATTATTATTATTATTATTATACTATTAGGCCGTTTCCCTTTCGGGGTAGGCGTGAATTGCTCGCTTGAAAAGTAGTAGTGTGTGGATGGGTATATAGGTATATAGGTATAAGGTATAGATATTTTAGATTGATCTAGAATTCTCGTGTTATTTATTTAAATGGCACGTTCATTTCCCAACGCTGCTCCGACCCAGGTTGCTGATCAATCTCTCTAGCGATCAACCCGCGTGGAGATCCTCGCAAAATGTTTGCAAGCTCTCGTGTTTCTATGGCTTCTTATGTCTCTTCGGATTAATATCTCATACACAGCTTCTAACCATTCTTTCGGCGGTGTACCTCTGGGCATTCTGCCATTTACTTTACCTTTTTACACCTGTTTGGTCAGTCGTTCATCTTTCATTCTTTCAAGATGTTTGTCATATTTACCTTATGAAAAAAATCTTTACGTATATAAGAAATTAAATTTGTTTGCTAATATATTTTATTATTTTTAATAATGAACAATGTTTAAAAAATGTTTACACATTTATTATGCAGATTTTAAGTCACTAATAAGTGTTGTAAATTAAAAGAGTTCCTGAAATTCAAATTTAAATTTAAAAAACTTTGCTGTATACAAAATTATATCATCACGAAATTCATATTTTGCAAGTTTTATATTTTAACTTAATTTTCTTAATTGACATCTGTAATTTTCTGATAGATATCTAATTTATCGGTTAGATCAACTACACACATTTCATTTTCCCTTTTTTGTTGAATTTAATGGGCCAGAGTATAATTTTAACTTTTAAAAATATTTTTTAAATGTGTATAAAGCTTCGCTTATATGTGCAAAGTGACCAATTTTAAAACAAATTAAAGAAAGTAATTATACAATCTTACATAATTTTACATATTATATTTCCATTGATGTAAATAAATCATTCAACAGGTTAAATTGTCAATAATAAGAGATGCTAAATTGAATGTATATTGTATGTGTAAACTTCACCCTTTTCTAAAAACATAAATTAAATAAGCACACGTATATATGCAAATTAAAATCGCCATAAAATTTGGATGTTTTCATTGTTGTTATAATTTAAATTTTTAATTACTATTACAACCATAATATGTATTTCCATGAAAAAATATACCATTTTTTGGTATTGAGTCCCATATAGGGGCAAATAGCTTGATAAATTCCCGATATTTTGAGCCCAGAATGAACTGTCTAGGTTAAAAAACGAGTCCCGGGGCACTTTTGAAGTTGGGATTTCGAAAACCAACTTTCGAGAAAAACGCATCTAAATTTGACGAATGCCATAAGGGTGCGTGTCAAATTTCAAGTTAAAACATGAAAATTGCTCACTTTCAGTCACTTTCGAACATAAGTATATAATGCAAACAGACAGCATAGATTAAAATATATGATTTCCGATCAAACCCCCAAAATCGATGATTTAGATCTTCGTTCACAAAACCGCAAATATCTCTTAAACTGCTATAGACCTACGTGGTACCTTTTCTTGCGGAATAATATAAATATTATTATAATTAATAAGTATTACAATTAATATTTCCATAATATTTATCATAACGGGAAATATGCTTAACGATGACAAGATTACCCGCAAAGATCCCGCCAGGATCCTGTGTGAGAAAAGTCAGTTTTTTTCAAAATTCTTTACATTATTGTAGGAAGGATTGGTGTTATGAAGTGTATCGACAGCCCTTTTTAAGTTTGTTAAATGAGATAACTTTCATGACCTGGAGGACAATATAAATGTTGTTAAATAAGCAGAAAATCGGAACTTTACATGTTTTGTAGTAAAATTGTAGAACGGATTTCGTATTAAGACAATTGTATTCAATATAGAGCAAAAAAGAGTGACTTGATCTCGTTTGTAGATCGGACATTTCGTTATAATTAATATAAAAATTCGACATTAGTGGACAAAGCCCAGGCGGAAAAATTATGTATAGTTTATGCATAGCGGAAAAATGATATATCACTATCATTTGTTTTATACAAAGCATGTATAATATAAATGAAAATTATGTATAATATTTCCGACTATATGTATAATTTTTCCGCCTAGGAGTATACTTCCACTCTTGGCCTGTAGGACGGCATGAAACGCACATTTTTCATCGTATATTGTGGAACATCTCTATAAACTACACCGATTACAAAATTTTGTTGAAAATCAACACTTGTTTACTTCTAAACTGAATATTGTTTCATTTACAACCATTATACTATGTCAGATTAATTGTATGTATATGGTCTCCAATTTAAAATTGTAAATTTGTATGCAATTTTTTATAGGGTAAGGAGGGACAGTGCTACCGGTGGGGCAACGGCGACTTTACTTATAACATCGCTATTATTTAACGATTTCTATTCTAGTTTGCATCAAATAAATCTATTTTATTGAAGAGATAGTGTTATTTACTAAAAGCTTGAAAATTGAAGTTGTAAACGAAAAATTTTGCAGAAAACAGTTTTGACAACAAAAGAATGGAAGATTCGCTGGCAGAAATATAAAGTTTTCAACTGAAAATTTGTTATTTTGACAGATAAAACAATATCACATTATTTCATTATAATCATTTAACGTAATTCAAGTCCAAAGTATATTAAATATCGTAAATAACACGAGATACGTGATGAGAATGTGTTCGTTAAAGCCAAAGGAGCTTTAACAAAAGAGAATTCACAATCACCAAATTAAAATTGTCCATAATTTGACGCGAGGTAAATATATTATCGAGCGCGAAGCGCGAGAACCAGCAGTCGCGCGCCCTATGCGCGCTCAAACTTGCGAGCGAAGCGAGCTGCGCTTGATGAGAATGTGCCCGCGCAGCGGGCAGATTTTTTAAAATTTGTTTTGTACGTAAAATTATGAAGATCAAATTGAAAAAGTGACTCCTGAAAAAATGCAAACACCGTGTTATTTTTATTCAGCGTCCGTGTAGTGCGGAATTTCCTATTTATCGGCCACTTTGTTTTCGAATGATACTTGTTATAGTCAGAAATTACATTGCGATAAGAATGTTGAAGATTATCACATTCATGAGGATTAATATGTACTTTGAAATATTTTAATGATGTGGTTTTTTTCGTGCATGCTGATCTCCTAGCAAAGAAAAAAATGCCATGACTGTTGATATTAGGTAATTAAATTTTTAGATTAAATCCTGTATTGAAAATAAAACCCTGAGTTTATAGGATGTTTGATATAACCATCGTGAGAGTAAACTTTCATATAGGAAGTATGTACACATATAGGAGTCGGTCGTGGAATTAACCTCACCACGTAAGAGTTGGTCGCGGAAAACACCCATCCAGCTAGGAATATAAAATATTGAAAATTATCACAAAATTTCTCAAATGAGTCTCTTCAAGCGAACTAGTGAATTCAAGCGATTTAACTTTGAGTAAAATACCTTCACACCTATTTCTTTGGATTAACAAGTTATGTTCGCTTTTACAATTAAGCGATTGGGTGCGACAACGACAACATTGTGAAGATCAAATTCAAAAAGTGACTCCTGAAAAAATGCAAACACCCTTATTGTATCCAACCGACAAATTGTATACTTGTCTATGACAAAATTTTATTTTTAGTCAGCGTCCGGGTAGTGAGGAATTCCCCATTTATTTGCCACTTTGTTTTCCAATGATACTTATAAAGCCAGAAATCAGGTTGCGACAAGAATGTTGAAGAATATCACATTCATGAGAATTAATATGTAATATGTCTCATCTGTGGCAAGTCACAACTGCGGCATCACTACCTAGTGGCTTCTCTCCCGCGCGGCATTTCTCACAGTGAAATTGACATTTTTGCAGCATCTCTCACCAGTGGCAAGTCTACCAGTGGTATCTCTCCTTTTCAACTAAAATTTTAAGTTTGAATAAAAATGGCATAACTGCTGCGTCTCTCCCAGGCCTTATTGTCTCTCTGGCGGCATCTCTCATCGAGCAAAACTTTTCGAGTCCATATTAAAATGGCGAAACTGCAGCAAGCCTCACAGGACTAATTTTTACATCTGCGGTATCTCCTACCCAAGGCAAGTGTCCTCAGTGGCATATATCGCCCAAAAAAATTTTCTAAGTAGTTGTAAAGATGGCAAAAATGCTACAAGTCTCCCGAGCGGCATCTCTCCCCCAAGAACATTTTCTAAGTAGTTATAAGGATGGCAAAACTGCGGCAAGTCTCTCCAGCGGCATCTCTCGCCAAGAACGAGGACAACGACACAACGCGGCCTAATGAACAAAAAGTAATACAATAACTTAATATCGAACACTTCATACTCAAATTCATTAAATTGAATGATCAAAACAGAGTTTATAATCCAAGCTTTGAACTGATTAAAAAAAATTTTAATTTTGCAATCCACAAGTTTTTTGAAAATTGAAATCTATATAAAGAAATAAAAATTTTTAATTTCTATATTTTAATTTATTTGTAAATTATTATTACTGAAAAACAAAATAAGATAGACATTCGAAGCATTCCGGTCTTAATGTATGCTTTAAGGAATAATAATGAAACATAAAGTTCTTTGAATAAAAATATAAGGTTACTTCCACTTCCTTACTCTCAAGAAGAAAATTTACAAAACATTAAACCTACTGTCAAAGCCTTGATCTTCATGTGGTATAACCATAAAAATAATATAGAACAATGACACTGCATAAATTAATCCATATTAAAATTGGATTTGAGTTGAAATGTTATTATTCAGTAAAAGCGCCATGTGTAAACAAGGAGATATGTTTTACAGAAACTTTTACCTCAAACCCACCGTCCCTGATGCTTTTTCTATTATTACTCCTGTCCACAAAATTTCTATACGAATAAGTAAATATATGATTTCTGAATACTATAGTTTTAGAAACTAATAATTGGCGTATTTACATAAATACTCACCTTGAAATCATATGAAAGTGATGGTGTAGATGAAATAGTAAATAGCTTTGGGAAGGCTTGCCTCATTTTTTCAAATTTTTATAAATAAGAAATTGTTCTTGGGCGACAGTTGCCATTTGGGAGATTTACCGCAGTTTTGCTATCTTTAGAACTGCTCAGGAAATTTTCTTGGCGAGAGATGCCGCTGGAGAGACTCGCCGCAGTTTCGCCATCTTTAGAACTACTTAGAAAATGTTCTTGGAGGAGAGATGCCGCTCGGGAGGCTTGCCGCAGTTTTGCCATCCTTGCAAATATATAGAAAATTTTCGTGGGCGATAAATGCCGCTGGGGAGGCTTGCCGCAGTTTTGCCATCTTTAGAACTGCTCAGAAAATTTTCATGTCGAGAGATGCCGCTGGAGAGACTTGCCGCAGTTTTGCCATCTTTAGAACTACTTAGAAAATGTTCTTGGGGGAGACATACCGCTCGGGAGGCTTGCCGCAGTTTTGCCATCCTTACAACAATATAGAAAATGTTCTTGGGGGAGAGATGCAGCTGGAGAGACTTGCCGCAGTTTTGCCATCCTTACAACAATATAGAAAGCGTTATTGGGGGAGAGATGCCGCTCTGGCGGCTTGCCACAGTTTTGCCAGACTTAAAACTATACATAAATTCTTCTTGGGAGAGAGATGCCGCTCGGAAGACTTGCCGCATTTTCTCCATCTTTACCACTATTTAGAAAATTTTCTTGTCGAGAGATGCCGCTGGAGAGACTTGCCGCAGTTTTGCCATCTTTAGAACTACTTAGAAAATGTTCTTGGTGGAGACATACCGCTCGGGAAGCTTGCCGCAGTTTTGCCATCCTTACAACAATATAGAAAATGTTCTTGGGGGAGAGATGCAGCTGGAGAGACTTGCCTTGCAACAGTTTACATATTTATTTTGTTTCTTTTATTAATTATAATGCCATATTACTTTAGCATTACTTTAGCATTATGCTGCAGCGTAATGCTTGCGTTCGGCCGGTCCGCCAGGAGTGTGAGTCTGTGCGTGCAATTGTGTAAGAATAATCGTAAATTAAGTGCAGTAATCATATATAAAATAATTTGTTTTCTTTTCTAATTTATAAATCGTGTAGAATGCGTACAGTGCCTATATAGTATACATATACATATATGCGCTACAATGCGAAATCGGCAAAGTTACTCTACATAGAAGTAAGGCTTAATACACGAATAGCAACTCTTCATCTCGCTAAGTGTGACGGTTACCAAGTGGTGCATTGCATCCTACTATTTGAAATTGTTTATCCTACTCTTTTAAAAATTCTGTTTAGCTTACCTGAACACAAAATAGTAATTTCAACAAAATTCACCGATGGAAGCTGCGCTTCAATTTAAAATAGTTAGAGCTAATGGTTTACAGAGTTCTTCTAACGATCCACTTTTTTCCGTGTTCAGTCTGCTCGACATTCTCTTCAAGTCTTCTATTGGCTCTGCCATAGCAGTCTTATCATCTGCAAACGCTAACCCAAGCACCTTCACGGTCCCGAGGAGGGCCATTCTTAGACACTTATCCATGAATATAATAAACAGCCAAGAGGACATAACGCATCCTTGTCTAGCACCTTGCCTAATACAGAACCAGTCACTCAGTTGCCCATTTACTTACATTCTCAAAAAAAACTAATATTCTCTATTTGCACAAAGCGGAGTTTGGCCAATGGATTTTTATAAATCATTATGCTTTCAGACATTCTATTACATATTTGAATAGGTATTCCAGAAATACTGGATTCCATTCACAGAATATCGTCAGGATATCATTTTGTTGTAAAGGAATAACTGAAAAATATAGAAAAATTATTTTCATTCGAATTCCTGAAAACAAGACTCTTTTCTCTTAAAACAAAACTTTTTTTCGGCGTAGAAGCCCTACATGCGGTGGGGAGGGGGGGGGTTATGCTGCAGTATTTATGCTATTGTCCAATTTAAAACAGTAAATTAATTCAAATTCAAAGTACTCCAAACCTTCTTGACGTGATTACTTCAAAATACGTTTAATCAATGGAAAAACTGATTTCTTTTTTAAAAAGTAGTAAACGTCAGTATTATCGAGACACGTCACAGCTAGGCAAGAATGGGTAAAAAGGTTCAATGGAAGGATGGATATACATCATAGATATCGTTAGAGAGGAACAATTTGGACTAAATGATATTTTCTTCGTCATTCGGATCTCGCTTTCAGCTTCCAGTATTCCCCCTAGAAAATTTTCCTGTGGTGGTACCAAATCGTTCACAAGATGAAGATCCAAGAATAGCGCAAGCGCAAGGAGCTTACGAGTGTTGTCGTTTCAAAGGAGCTTGCGCTTGATTGGCTGGAATATGCAGACAAAGAGGAACTTTTGGATGCACGATTGAAACTGGTTCCGGTTTCGTGGGTTGTACGGGGCCACGGGGGCGAGAACGCAACCGCTATATCAGTCGTTTCAACTATTACCACCGTTCGTACCGGCAAGTCGCTGCAGTTTACGGAATAAGCTCGTACCTCGCACTACCATTAGATATTTCAAACAAAAATTTATCGCTTTCAGGACGGGAAGAATTCGACAGTTTGTTTTTTTCCTTGCTCAGTGTACCCTTCCTTTAAAAAGTAAACCGCTAAGCAGCCACGATGGTATGTTCTATTGATGATATTGTAAGTCGTCGCCCTGGTAAACGAATTCCGATTACGTTTTTTATTTTTCTTTATTTATCTCCTTCTCTTTCTCTTACTCACACTCACACACGTCTTCTAATTACTTGTTTAATCTCCTGCAGTCTCGTAAGTTTTTAATTTTCATTCTTAAATCGTATAATTTTTTCAAATCTCTTTCACAATCAATTAATTTATTATAGTTTTTTTATCTTATTATTATTTTAATAAGGATACTAATTCACGTTTACTGTAAATAAATTAAATTAAATAATTCAATCGGATTATCTCGTGAACTAAGCTTACGTTTAAATTAATTTTTCTTATTCAATAGACTGCCTTTGATTAAAACCATTTTTTCTCTATGTACTCTCTTTTTATACTGTGACTGCTGTATCTCATGCATTACAAAAAGCACGCTTAACTTAATCAGTGATTTAATTTAATGTCTTCAACATTTTTCCTATTTCTCATTCTCACATTTCTGGTCATATTAAAAAAAAAAATCTTTTTTGAAAAAGTGTATACATATAAATAATGTTTAGGTTTTAAATTACATGAGAGTGCTATTGACCATTTTACAAACAAAAAGATTAAGCCGATATATTTGAAACTAAAGAAATATAAAAGATACAAATTAGGAAATGGATAAGACAACGATTTCTTGGTATTCCAGAAAAATAGGCACTTTTATTTGAGAATTTAATTTTTAACAGTTGTCATTTTCAATAACAGGTTATGAATAGTACCAAACAACAGCACAGTGTTTTTATAGTAACACAAAAGCACTCGAACTGCCCTTATTATTCTTTTTTAAATATTAAAACCGATTAAACCTTTAATGTTTTTCTAAACCTAGTTTCATCAAATCTTCATATGTTATCATTAATAACTAGATCAATGAAGTAACAATCAACACAATTTATATATTGAACTTTGTTGAGTATGGTTTAAAATTTGTTTAAAATATGTTATACCCTCTCAATATTAATTAGTAGAAATGCTTATTAAAGAAATTGGTAAATAACTTCTCACTATTTTAATTTTTATTTAAATTTCTACTAATCCATATGGTTCCAAAATATTAATTAAATTAATTGGTAATATTTGACAATAAATTACATAGTAAAGGACTATTAATTATTTTTATCAACGTTTACGAAAGCAATATGTAAACGACTTTGTACTATGTCAATTCTGCCGTCCTGATGAAGAGACTGCACAACTGCATTTTAGGCGAACCGAGATATTCAATAAAACGCGTTTGCATCTGTACCTTTTAACGTATAAGGGTTTTTGAAAAAAAAACTACTGTTCTTGGGTAAATTGGGCATGCTCTATTCATTAAAACAAACAAAAATAGCGAATTCCAATTATTTATATGCAAAACTGCAGATATGCTAGATACCTGCTTCGCTTGTAACATGTTACTGCTTTGAGTGGGAAATATATTGTCACTGGGTGACCATCAAGGAAGTCACTTGTGGCTGGGTTTCTGAATCTTATTACAAGCATGTAACTACTCAGGCTGGTAACTGCGTTAACTGGGAGCATCAACCATCTAAAATAGTCAGCGCCACTTTTCAAATGGGCCAAAATAGGGCAATTTTTGCAAGTGCCAGATTGCAGGAGTAATTAACCCCTCTAATGTCATTCTTTGTGATTCCTCAACAGTTAGAATTACGTTTAATATACTGTTTCCATTATATTAAGATTGAAGAGATAAAGTTTGTTAAGGCGTTCGTGCTTAAACACGAGAGTCGAAAACGAGGTGCAAATCCTTCTTTAAATTGCATTATGTTTTAAAGATACGAATCACGTAGGCATGCTTCCTGACGTGGAACTGATAGAGGCGCAACAAGGTAAGCAAACAGTTTCGAAAGCCTGCCTGATTGCAGTGGATTAGAGACCTATCCTCTGCGGCGGCAGGTGGGGGAGGGTAGACAAGAGTGTGGTCCGAACGAGACTCACTGAATTTGTAAGGCTGAATACTGATGAGTCTTGTATACCTGTTTCTGGCGGCAGTAGACGAAAGCAGCACTTAATTATTCTATTAACGTCATGCGACATTTTCTACCCTTTTCTTGTCCAGAAACGTTGTTCACGAGAGTTTTCAGACAACTCCACATTCCATTTCCACCATTCGAGTACTTTCTTTAGTTCCTATTTGCACCAGGCGAGAACAAATGATTCATGAGTGTTTTGTATTAATTATTTACACTAATGACACTGCTAACATTCAGTAGCGAATGAAGAGACATTTTTGAAGGGAAAGAAGAGAAAGATGAGGGATTAGAATCCTTGATCATAAAAGTAGTAATTAGTTTTCATGAGGAAATAATTTCTTTTATTAAAAATTTTCTATGTTTTGCGAAAAGCTATTGATATTTACGTGCAAAAATTATTGATCGACATTAGTTTAAGAAATATAGAGTTCCTAACTTGTTTTTTCTCGTATGAGCCTATTGTCCAAGGCATGGCCGGAAATGTATGTCGTTCTTAGAGACTAGTGATTAGAGATAGAGTTTAGGGATTTGGTCAGCAGTATTTGTTAATAATTAAATAGTTGATATTTTGTTCAACGCTAGTCGAATTTTTTTGCAGCGTGATGCTTATTTGATTCAATCGGTAGTCTTCACGGGCTTTCTACCATCACGGAAAAAAATGGAGAGTCAAACTTGAAGTGTCAACATTTATATGGTCAGTTTGATAATCTAGGTAGTCTCAACTACCATCCAAAATTTCTTCTTCATAGTCAGGCAAACCATAATTTTATAGTCTGAATATCCACAAGTGATTCAGACTCACTATCGGTATAGTCAAATGGACACTCCAGAATGTCAAACAGACGTGGCTGTGTCACGACCTCTACCGAAAGCCGAGCGAACACACCCGACACCCGAAACGCATTTTTGGAGCGACTGACGTTCGGTGTCACGTTTGCCATGTTTTACAACACTTTTAATTAGTTTAAACCATCTGTTGATACTTCAAACATGTGTCGAGAGTGAATATAATATGGAGAATTTCATAAGACTTGCGAGATTAGTAATACGTATTTATATTGTTTTATGAATTTTCCAGTATTAATTTTTTAATTCAGTACAGTGACACCGTTTCCTTAGCCTCTCGTGCTCAAAATAATATGGTGTCAAAGTTTTTATACATATACAATAGGGTGGTCCAAAACATTATTTTTAGAATTTTTATCGGGACACCTCCAAATTTATTCGAATCCACCCAAAAATAAATCCATCTTTTTTTTGTTTCGGAAAAAATGATATTGAGAGGTGCCGCAAGCCCCATGAAGTTTAACATGCATCTCACATAAGAAAAAAAGACGGTTTTGTAAATCTTATTCAGAATCCTCAATATTATCTGAATCGAGTTGAAACTCAATATTTCTTTTCACAATTAGCCATAGAATACGAATAGAATATCACTTTTCAAATATCACCCTGATAAGTTTGTTTCATAGGGTTCCAAAGAAACCGCATAAGTTAAAAAATGGGTTTTGAGAGTTTTTTGGCGCCATTTATGATTTTTTTGCGATTTCTTCAATGCGAATTGTTTCTAATACATTAAAAATTACTTTATACTGAAAATTAGATATTTTAATGGATTGTTTAAACAATTTATTATGGCTTTTAGCAATTTTCTCATAAAATGGAGTTAGAAAGACGCAGGGTTTTCACAAATCTTCCATTTGTTGTCTAATTATTAGATGGAAGTGACAGTTCATCGATGTTAATAATAGTGATTGTTCAAACAATGTATTATAATTAGTAATGATATTATATTTGAATAATGCTAGAAAGGTGCGGTTTTTTCAGATTTTTTGGCTTTTTGGCCAATTTTCATTTGGCGTAAAGTAATAATAAATTTAAGTTAACAAAATCATTGTTCAAACAATCTATCATAATCATTAATAATATTATACTTGAATAATGCTAGAAAGATGCAGATTTTCTCTAAATTTCTGGCTTTTTGTCCAATTTTTATTTGAAGCGAAGTAATAATGAATTCAAGTTAACAAAATAATTGTTTAACAATTCATTATACTTATTAATAATATTATATATGAATAATGCTAGAAAGATGTGTTTTTTTCTTGTTGATATTTTTGGCTTTTTGTTTAATTTTTATTTGGAGTGAAGTAATAATGAATTCAAGTTAACAAAATAATTGTTCAAACAATTTATTTTGATTGTTGATAATATTCTCTTTGCCTAATTGGTAGAATGTTGCGTTTGTTTCTGCAATTTCCTGCTGTTCGTCTGTTTTTTATTAGGCGTGACTCGATAATCAATTAGATTTAGCAAAAATAATTGTTTAAACAAATTATCAATGTCTCTGACTATCTTCATCTATATCGATTGCGCCTGAAAGTTGCGGTTTTTCGGAAATTTTTACCTTTCTTACCTTTTTTCACTTAGTGAGGTAATGATTAATTAAAATTAACCGAAAAGTTGTTAGAACAATTTAATACTGTTTATAACTATCTTTTCTCAGATAAGTGCTAGAAAGTGGCGATTTTTTCTAAAATCTTTGACTTTGCATCGCCTTTTTATTTATGAACAAATAAATTCTGTAATGTAACCAATATAGAACAGAGTGATAGAACTGTTATGTCTCTAGAATGTCACACGTGTTCCAAGAAAGGAACATAAAGGTCACGCTGTTCTGTAACGCAGATATACTGTAAGGATACCTAACAGTTCTGGAATTCTGTAATGTAACTAATATAGAACAGAGTGATAGAACTGTTACGTCTCTAGAATGCTACACGTGTTACAAGAACGGCACATAAAGGACACACTGTTCTGTAACGTTGTTACTGCAAGGATATGTAGCAGTTCTGGAATTCTGTAATGTAACCAATATATAACAGAGTGATAGAACTGTTATGTCATTAGAATGTCACACGTATTTCAGGAAGGGACCATAAAAGTCACACTGTTCTGTAACGATCTTAGACCAGAGGTGTACCGACGGTCGGGCCAAGAGCGAATAAAATATTTTATTTCATAACTTTTTTTTAAGGGTACAACCGGGTGAGCATGCAAAAAATTTCCCTGAAGGGAATCAAATGTTGAGTCAGACATTTGAAAACATACAATCAAAACAAATTTTTCCGTCAATTTGAAACCGTTAACCGCCATATTGGATGAGATAGGGAGAGGGGGGGGGGGGGGAAACATCCATTTTATTTTTTATTTCTTGTCTCTGTTTCTATCGTTTGAAACAATCTGAAAAATTCACATGACTTCTGTCAATCATTCTCGACGTCGATGATTATCTAAAAATATTTTGACAGGAAATTCAAACTCAAACAAATTTTCAAAATTTTTTATGAATTTGTTTGTGTGATAAAACTCAAGTACTATTAGTTTTTTTAACAGACAATTGTAATCCATGTGACGCGGTCGTTTTCCTAAAATGAAAAAATATAATTTTGGGTCCCTTGAGGCCTCTCACAAATATAAATAGTAATAAGATAACATTTCCTATAGTCTGAGAGGAATTCAGAGAAATCCACAAAGGCAACGGCTAGTTCAGTCCTTATGATAGAGTGGGAGGTTCAAATAAACGTCTGGCTAGAATTTCTTTCAGATATTCAAATCAAAATAATTGGTCTGTTGCAAACAATATCAATTTAAACAAGTCTGAGTGAATTAGTGATAAATTGAAAATTAATAAATAGAAGGAATACGATACAATGCATAAACAAATTTATAGAAAAAGAATGGAAAGAGAATGTTACCAATATAAAACATTTTGGAAACAGTAAGGTATGTAAATTGTACACTTGCTAAGAATAACAACAAGGAATGTCAAACTCATACGCAACAGGGTACATAATTATATAATTGACATCGTTACGAAATGATAGTAATATGAAATTATAAAAAAAGGGCATCTTTATGATGTTTTAGGTCGCGACAAAGTTCTGACAAGATAGGTCGAAATATTTAGAATAAGGTGGAATTACTATAATATTTTTGGTCGGGAGAAACTCCTGAAAAGATAGGTCGAAATATTTATAATAAGGGGCATTAGTATAATATTTTAGGTCGGGACAGAGAGTTCTGAAAAGGTGGGTCAAGATGTTTATAATAAAGGGTGTTACATTTGTAAGGGGTTCAAAATTAAAATATTAGTTGAAGGGGAATTGGTCTGAATATAAAAAGAAATTATAACAGGCCATGAAGAAATAGCGAGCCAGACGCCGGCACTCCAAAATTAAAGGATTAATGGACAAACATTTTCATTGATTACTAGATTTTATAAGTAGTTCAGCCAAGGAGATAAACAAAAGAATATAATAGCAAAACAACTTGCCTAAACCACTATTAAGATTGAAATCCTTCCTCGAAATAGATAACGATGCTCCGCTTCTCCGTCACTTGACGCTTCGCTTACACACGTGCTTCCTTCCTTCCCGCGGATTGGCTATTTCCTTAGGCACGAATTCTTTGATGCAGGAATCCGGACCACGGGATTCGAAGCCTTTAAGGGGTAGTTGAACTCCTATCTGAGGATTGGTGGATGGAACCTTGCGGCCGGCAGATATCGGGTGGTTTTCCACGCAACTCTCGGAAAGTTTCGAGAAACATAGAGGCGTTATATTGTTTCTCCAATAAGATAATTTTGGCGGAGATGCCTGTCTACTGACGGACTTTGTGGTCATCTCGCCTTGGGCTAATCCATGTTAATGATGAATGATAACCCTAGTTCCTAATCGACAACTCAACGAGACGGACGAATTCTTCAGTTTCCCAACTCAAGACCGCAAAAATCCTCACAATAATGCCATAAAAAAATAATTAAAAAAAGACAAAATGTTACTCAATTAACTAAAGAAAAAGATACAATCAAAACCATCGAGTGCCGAATCTACATGAAGCGTCAATTGTTGTTTCTGCGTTAAAATTTGAATTTTATGTCTAATTTTTGTGAGATGCAAAACTGCAACATCACAGAATATTGATATACATCTTCAATATATAAAAAGGGAGAGCTGTGAATTCCGCATCATGAGAACTATCACTTGTGATTCTCACGAGTATTAGTTCGATGATCTGAATTCCCAACTCTCACCTCGACGAGCCTCGCTTTGTCCCAGTTACATTTATTTTAGGTTCAAAATCTAATTTTCCGCCTCAGACTTGCCTCTCAGCACCAAAATTCCAACATTTAGAATTTTCTCGTAGGATGCTCATAAACTGATCACTTATCAGTATCTTAGACAAAAAGTTTTATAAATTAAGCAGGTCTGAATATTGGAAATTTGGATGGAACGTTTCAAACTTTTAGAATTATTAAAAACCAAAATTCTGTATTGTTAATCACGTTTTCAGAATATAATTTATTAGGCTAAGAGTCTTAATGAAGTCATGAACGTCTTAATTTTCTAATTAGCTCGCGCGCCCCGCGACACGGGTACGGCGCACCAATCACGAGCCAGGAATTTTTATATTGAATTGAGCGTCACAATAACGAGAGGCAATGTTAAATTTAAAAGTTAGTATTTAGAAAATGAATTAACATTAATAAACAAATAATTGTTAATAATATTGATTACATTATAATATTACTGAATTCAATTATATATAATATATAGATTATATGTATTAGTCTCCATATAAACTATATATATTTAAAAGTTTGTCATAAGGACAACCGCGGGATTTCGCCGGGAGCAGGTGCTAATCTTAAAAATTGCACTTGCTCCCAGCGAAATCGCGGTAAAATTTCAGCTGTAACAATGAAAGCCCGAATTACAAGCAAATTGTTAAAGATTTTCTCAAGAATAATGCAAAAATGAGTATGGAATATATACTGTTATTTTATTCAATGTGCGTATTTTTTCATAACACTGGTTTACAAAATAAAAAAATGTGTAAGTTCAATTTTAATTTCAGCAGGTGCAAATATTTCCCTCAAAAATTCATTTTTTGCATTCCATTTGGATTTTGCCCCGGAAAATCTCGGTGACGTAAGTGACGAGAACGGTGAAAGGTTTCACCAAAAAATGAAAGCCATTGAGCAGCGCTATCAAGAATATTGGGATGCAAGAATGTTGGGAGATTATATTGGGTTTCTCATCAGAGAAACGGAACCTGCGAAGAACAGAAGACAAAGCAGGAGCCAACATTATTTCTGATCTAGTCATGCAATATTGAAATTCATAATTAAAAACAAATAAAATAAATTGAAGATAACGTTTTCCATACAAGAATGAAAAAAAAGAAGAACAGAGTAGAATTTGAAATTTGAAACCTTCAATCAATTGCTTATATCTTCAGTATTTATGCATATATTTTCTTCATTTCAAAGTAATATAATATATAATATAGAAAGTGATTGTTGGAAATTTCATTACCTCTAATTTGAGATGTCGTGCGATCCAATCTGACGTTTATAACTAAATTTATAGCTCAACATGTGAAGCCACCGCCGATATAAATGGAAACAAATTTCAAAAAATCATATTTCGAAAACCTAGCCGCTAGAAAATTTTTGATATGATTTTTGAGTTTTGCAAGCCAAAATACATAGGAAAATATAGTGGCATTAAATATGCAGATTTTTTTTTCATTTTGTAAGTTAATGTAATCCTCAGCACTTTTACATTTTCATCATTCGTGATGGAATGTCTTAGATTCATGTGATTTTGGACCTAGCCAGTTTTTACCAATCCTCGACGTTTTAGAATACCCTTAATCAGAAAAAATAGTTTCTGCAAAATGTCTTTCTGTCGGTATGTCTGGCCTGTTATCCGACGAAACGATAACATCCAAAGAAATGTTCTAATTCGAATTTCATCTTGCCTACTAGTCTGTAGTACAAAAAGACAGGTCCAGTTTGTTAGCCAGCCTTTCACTGCCAATATTTATCGTTTTCGCCATCACACAAAACTACTAGGTATCAAAATGATACGGCAAATGAATCAAAATTATGCAACGTTTTGATATCTCTATTCACGATCGACTTGATTCAAATTTCAAGATCAGTTATCTGTCATAAAATTTCAGCTACTTAACACATTATAAAATTATTCAATTCACTGGCCTAAACGATGATCAATAAAAACGTTTGGAATTAAATTGTCAATCAGATATAGAAAAAAGTATTCACTTTGTTCCGTTTATTCGAAGTCATGGTTGAGGTGGTGGATGTTTCTTTGCAAATGTCAGTAAATCTCGATGAATAAAACTTCAGTTCTGAAGAAACCTTCCCCGAAGAAGATAAACGCCCTGAAGATGTCGATTTAAAAAAAAAACATTTTCATCTGCCAAATGCAAGTTCTGCTAGTATACATCTTCGGGGAAGGTGCCTTCAGAACTGAAGTTTTATTCATCCTAATCGTTTTTCCAAGGTCTCGTAGTTCTAGAAAGTACACCTGGTGATCCAGGTGTTCAAAACACATCTTTCCTCAAATAGTTGTGTCTAGAACTGAAGTAAAAGGCACCGTGGCCATTTTTTCGAGGTCTCGGCCTTCTAAGAAGTAAACCTGGTAGTTCAGGTTTTCAGAATATATCTTCTTTGAGGAAGTTGCGTTCATAACTGAAATTTCATTTTTCTTGACCGTTTCCCAACGTCTCGTCCTTCTGAAAAGTAAGCCCGGTAGTCCAGATATTCAAAATACATCTTTCCCCAGGAAGTTTTTTCCAGAACGGACGAAAAAAGCACATTTAAAGGGAAAGGGTAAAGAAAGATGTATTTTTAAAACCTACACTTCCGGGTTTACTTCTTGGAATAACGACACCTTCGAAATTCGATCAGGGTGTCTCAAATTTCAGTTATGAATACAACTACATGAAGGAAAATGAATTTTGAACACCTGGTGAACCAGCTTTACTTTTCTGAATGAAGAGACCTTCGAAAACCCATCAGCGTATTTTAAATTTCAGTTACGAACACAATTTCCCCGAGGAAGATTTATTTTGATAACCTGGACTATTATCAACGCCATCAATCACTTTTTTATTATTTTAATAATTATTTTTCAACTTTAAATAAAGCACTGTCTGCAGAATAAAAAAACAGCTTCCTTTCGCGGTTCACTTTCGGAAACCCACTCTTGTTCTATTTGGCATAATGATGCTAGTACGCCCTGAAGTTGTGCTCCTTAATTTCAATTCATTCTCAAAAGCGAATCATATTACGATGAAATTCTAGATTGAAATAGCCGCAAAAATGTGATACATCAAGTTTTAGTGTGATGAAAAATCAAACTGAGGAACGTAATATTTCAACTTTCCCACGGAACTACACAAGATACAATTAATAGACAAGAGACCACATTATCAGTTTTTGAAAGTTCTACAAAATTGCTTTGGACTGTTTTTTTATACATATAAACAGAGCAATAAAATTGCGTATGTTACGATATCGATGGTTATTATGAATTGGTATAATATAAATTTATCAGAATGGTGCATTTTCAGATTAGCTGAAAATAACATATAATGCAAAATCGAGAACAAATATTAAAGTGAGCATGATGAATAAAATTTGTACTTTATTTTGCAATATCTGAATCATCACTCACAGGCTGAGGTACAAAAATTAATGCTGTATGAGCTTTAACAAAAGAGAATTCACAATTAACAAATTACAGTTGTCGATGCTATAACCTTTCATTTTAAATGGCCTGTGCACAATTGTGGGCGAAACACAAAACCGAGCATAAGAAAAAACCTAATATTTTTAACCTTTGTCGTTTAATATATTCACTTCTTATGAAATCTCATTTCCAAATAACGTTCAAAGTTTGATGTTTGCTCATTTATTATTGAACATTCGACAAAACAAAATCAAAGTAAGATAATACTCTAAAAAGACATAATTCAGGGTGTGTGAATTCTCAATATATATATACTTCATCGAAATTTGAAAACTTGGTTTTTTATTATTAACTGACTTAGGGGTTACATTTATTAAATTTGTTATTGTTTCTTTTCCTAATTGGAAAATGTAATAATCTAAATAGATTGGTTCATAATCAACCATAAAGCAAGTTTTTGTTAGAAACCAGTTACAAAGAAATTTTTTCGATTTCAAGAAATGGTACATGAAAAAATAAAAAAAATTTTCAGTCGGAAGGAAGGTGCATAATCGACATTTATTTCTGCAGTCTTAATGATCCGAGAGAAAGTGGGAAGTATTCGTGAGACTAGTAGTATGTCAATGGATCGTTAATCGAGGGAGAAAGATGGCTCGTTTATATACCGCATTTTTTTACCAACCTTTTTCGCAATCCCAGCTTTTTTATGCTCTCCTTGAAGCAGTGAAGCGACATCCGCTGACGCATTGAGCCGTAATTACGAATTCCATTCAAACTGATAAAAAGGTACCAGTGGCGTAACTTGCAGATGCCTTCCACCCTCGCCTGAAGTGCCCATTTGAAAATAAAGAAATAGCAGTAAGTATACTTTACGACATTTTAAAAAATAAATTTCTTTTTATAAAAGTGGAAGTAAATTCTTGCTACTGCTTCTGAGTCTCTCTTTGGAGAAGAAGCCCTTCCTACAATGATATTAATTTCGCGATATGGCAGTTACGTCACTAAAAGGTACTGATTGATGAACATCTATTGCAGAGTCTCTTCGGGTGAAATGTAATAATAATTGTCCCAGGCTTTGATTTTGAGAAATATGTTTTTCATACAATTGAAAAATTAATGAAGCAAAAGAACTTAAAAATAGTGAAAAATAACATTTTCATTTAGGTGCCACCCTTAAATTACGTAACAGTTTTTGGGGGCGCAGGTTTGGGGAAATGTTACGACTTATTACGTGGCGGGTAAATTGATACTGTTACGTAATATATTTAACGCACTGTCTATGGTTACGAAATTTTCCGTAACTCTAACCCCTTTTTCAGCTCGTTCGGGGCTAACGTTGCGGAAAATTCTGTAACAATAGACAGTGCCTATGTTTAAAGAATCAACCCTATAGAAAATCCATGAATCCGGAATGTATTTTGATATTTTTTTCATCATTGTGATGAACAATATGTATAAAAACAAAATGGTTTTTGCAGTTTTTGATATTACTATTACCCCTGAATTTATTCATGATTTTGTATGTAAAGTTGACGACAGAATAAATAGGAACTAAAAATATCTAAAACCTTCAGTAAAAAATTGCAATCTTCTAAGTTTTTGTTAAAAATGTAAACTTAAGTGATTTAATAAATGATTTGAGAAAAATGTAAAGAATGCATGACAAAATCTACGGGTTAATATAGTGAATAACATTATTTACTAAATATCCCTTAGAGAAATGGAAAATCCTGCACTTGCGTGCATAATTTTTGTCTTTAATGTAAACTTCAGGAAAATAAAAAATTTTAAACAATTGAAGATGTTTACTAGTAATTAACAAAAAATAGCACAATTAGCGCGCTAAGCACGCCTATAACATATATCTTATTTTGGTTGCCTAATTATCAAATTAAAATGTATGCTTAAGTTTAAAGTACTATAAAATATAGTTAGTAATCATAAATATTAAAAAAGCTATATCGGTTTTTATATATTTTCAATTTAATTTCAGAAGGCTTTCAGTAATCTGTATACAGATTAATTTTATTTAGATATAAGATTTTATCACAGCAGGAATCAGAAGCAAAGGAATGAATTATTAAATTAATTTGGGATTTTATATCGCATCAAAAATAAATATTCCTTGGCTTTCATTCGAAGAAAAGTTTCTTTGCATAAAAGAAACCTCTCTTTATTCAAAGAAATTTCTGTGGTACAAAGAAAGTTTTTTGTTTCAATTAAATGTTGTCTTTAATTCGAAGTGATTTTCTTCATTTTGAAAAATTATGTTCAAGGAATGATTTTTTGAATTAAAAAAATATTTTTCTACGTAATTCAGGAATTCTGAACCTTTCTGATGTTTTTAATTTTCGATACTAATCCATCTTGAAAATAAAAAAAATTGGAAATTCGCCAACTTTTTACTTTCGAATGTTCATAGTTCAAAATAATGAAATGAACATATTTTTTAAATGTGTCTATCTTGAAGATTCTTCAAGTTTTTATTTGTATAATTTAGAAAGATGTAATATTAATTTTGAATGTTTTTTTTTAATAGTTCAATGTTGAAGATTTGAAGTTAAAAACTCTTCAATTTAAAAAATGTGTAAATCAACATTCTTAAATTTGGATGATTTTGTAGATCAAAAGTAAAGACATATCAATTCTAAAGACTCCAAATTGAAAAAATTTCAAATTTAAATCATCCGGTTTACCGAATTTTTAATTGTGAATTTTCAAAATTAAAAACTCTTCATTGTTCAAGATTTACAATTCAGAAATATATAATTTTGAACAGTTACAATTAAAAATTCATTATTAACGTATGTCACTTCTAACGTTAAAAAAAAGTTTTCTTAACAGTTCGATTTTGAAGATTCACTATTAAAGATTCATTGATTTTGAATTTTGATAGTTCAATAGTATGTAATTTCAAATGCTTTTTTTTTAAATATACAGTTTAATTTTGAAGATATGCAATTAAACATCCTGCAATTTTAAAGATGTGTAGATCAAAATGCTTAAACTTGAATGATTTTGAAGATCGAAGTATTTTCAATATTCTAAATCTTCTAAATTAAAGAAATTTCGAATGTCAATCATCAAAATTTAAAGTTCTACAATTTTGAAAAATTACAATTGAAAATTCTAGAACATTTTAAATACAGAAGTGGAAATTGTTCAATTTTTAAGATTTATATTTTTAAGATATGTAATTTTGAACTTTTTTTAATAGTCCATTTTTGAAGATTTACAATTGAAAACGCTAATTTTACAAATGTATAAATCAAAATTCTTAAATTTGCATGATTTTGAAGATCAATAGTGAAGACTTTTCAATTCTAAATCTTCAAAATTGAAAAAATTAAAAATATAAATCATCAAGATTGCGAAAAATTGAATGGTAAATTTTCAAAATTTAAACTCTTTAATTTTAAAGATTTACAATTCAAATTGATATAATTTTGAGGAATGACAATGGAAAATTTTTGAATTTTGAAAATATATAATAGAAAGTTATGAAATTTTAAAGATTTACATTTTAGAGGTCTTTAAGGTTTATTTTGGAACATTTGCTCTCTGTATAGCGGAACAAAACTGGATTGTTTTTATCAATTTAGACGCCATCATCTATATTTGATTTCGGACGTTTTGCAATTAAAGCTGATTAAACTCTGCAGAGATCCCTTAGAGCCGATTTTAAGATCTTTGTTAAAATAAAATGCCTACAGACGAAAAGTGAAAAAGGTATTTTCAATGAAAATCATTTTTTAACTTTCCACAAATAACTTCCATATACTTAGAATTGGTAAAAATGAATGCATATTGACTAAAAGAAAATAAATTATCAATTGTCTAAATAATTTAATTGCTATAGACAAATTTGAGATATAATTAAATAAATCTAAGATCAGTGCACAACTGCAGAGGAAAGAAATTGGTCACGATTATAACTGCTATAATTCGATATTTAAGAGTTATATAGAATGAAAGTTCTATAAATAACTCATTTTAACTGTAATAAACAAATTTAATAAACAAATTTTGAAAATATATACGTAAAGAGCAGTGGTTTCATTGAAATAGAAACTATTTTCCTCTATAAAAGTGTTAAAAAACTAGGTAAAACTTTTAAAAAGATTGCAAGGTACGAAAAAAGATGAATGGACAAAAATTGTGGTCTCAAGAAAGATCTATAAATTTGTTATTATTTACTTTTTGATAGGACGCGTGGTTTTTGTTTTATTGGTAAAAAACAATATTAAAAATAAAAAATTAAATGTTTGGACAAATGATACAAGTTTCGAAAAAAATGAATAGACAAAATTTGTTCAGACGAAAATAAGATAAAAATTCGTTATTATTCATTTTTTCTTGGGACGCGTAGTTTTTGTTTTAATCGTAATAAAATAGCATTAAAAACAAAAAAATAAAATTTTTGAACTAACGACACACACCACGAAAAAACATGTGAGGACAAAAGCTCTTCATCCAAAAAAGAACTAAAAATGTATTAATTATTATTTTTTATAGAATCGTCAGAATAATTTTACGCCAGGATGCGTATTTTTGCTTCAATCGTAAAAATAACATTGGAAATAATCAAATTAAATTCATGGAGAGGCGACACAAGTTGCAATAAAATGTTTAATAAGAACAATTTTTTTTATAGGGTGTGCACTTTTTTAAATTATAGAAATAAGGAACAAATGTTAAAGTAATCATGAAGGATAAGATTTGTACATTATTTTGCAATATCTGAATAAGCAGTCCCAGACCGAGGTACAGAAATAAATAGAATATTCATTTGATACAATTTGTTTGAAAATTCATCTTTGAGGGTTGAGAATTCAAATATTTTCGTATAAAATTTCAATCATGGCATTGAAAGTTTGACAGAAAAATTTTGTGGATAAAAATGAAACTGCTTTTTCAAAAATTCGTCTTTTGGAGTTGAAAGTTCAACTACTTTTGTAGAAAATAAACTTTTCATTTAAAATTCTAATCTTAGTGTTGAAAACTTAACTAAATCCTTTTTTTGATGAAAAATCAACAATTTTTTTTTTAATTTGTCTTTTGAATTTTAAAATTCATTATTTTCAGTATAAATTGCTAGTGCTTTTTGTTTAAAATTTAATTGTTTTGTAGAAAATTCGCCTCTCAGCTTGAAAATTTAACTATTTGATCAAAAATACAACTGTTTGTCAAAAAATTATGATTTTGTTTCGCAATTCTACTATTTGGTTAGAAATCAGCAATTGTAGATTAGATAAAATTTTCAAAAGAGGACAATATTTTGAGTGGAATGAAAAGGAATGAATTCTTCTTGTATAATTGATAAATGATCGCGTGTAAAATTGAATAATTCCAAATTGAAAGTGTTTGAAACTGAAGATTTTTTATTCAGTAGCTGTCAAAATGAAACAATTTCAGACGAAAATTTCTAATATTTGACAATTTCATTAAAATTAGATTGCAACTGTATTATTTCTCATAGAAAGCATTCAAAATTGCAATGTTGTATAATGAAAAACTCACAATAGATAACGTTTGAATTTGAATAATTTCGAAATTTTGAAATTGTGTAATTGTGTAATTTTGAATTGTTATTACACAACAAAATTATAATTTAACAATAGAATTGATCAGATGAAGATTTCTAAGATCAAAAAATAAATTCACCGATATTTTTACCGTTAAAAATGAAAAAAATGTCAATCATAAACATTGAAAATTCAGTAATGCTAAAAAAAACGTTCAAAATAAAAATTAATTTTAAATAAAAAAAGATTTGAAACGAAAGAATTTTTCATATGCCACACGGAAAGTTAAACGCCAAGAATTGTGATATTAGGACTTTTTTTATACTCAAACCCCTTAGAATTTCCATTATTTCAAGTGAATCAAAATCCTTTAAAAATATACAGTTTTCCAGTTGTCTATTATACTTTTTAAAATTGGGAAACATTAAAAATTCAGCGCTTAATATAGAAATTCAGAATTATAAAATTGTAACCATTGAAAATAAAAGAAATGATTCAATTACTGATTTCAGATATTTTAATTTCGGTGCATCTTTATTTTTAACATAGTTTTTAACTTTTTAATTTCAAATTGAAAAATCTTGACATTTTCAAGGCTGGAATTTGAGAAATTCTCGTGATGTTTCTTTTTTTTGAGCTTATTATAAAGGCTTTCAATTCAAAATTGTTTCATTATAAATACATTGAACTGAATATATTGTGCAACTATCAAGTCTTCCAATTTGATATAACGATTTCCAATTATTTAAAAACCGGACAATTATGTATGTCTAGAATCACGATTTCTAAGAATTTAAAAACCAAAAAATTAAAAAATTGTAAATCTAAAGTTATTGAATTATAAACTGACTAAGTGCTTTCAATATGAAATTTCGCAATTTTGAAAGTTTTAATGACCTCAAAAATTGAACTGCTCTTGAGTTAAACATTGAAAACTATAATTTTTAGTTGATATTATAAATACTTCAAAGATGATAAATATATTATTGATAAGTATCATATCATGTATTCTGAAAATTGTTGTGATGATCATTAACAATAATACATTCAATATTGTAACCTGCGAGTTACAAGGGCAGCCTGAATATAGGCAACGAAAATATCTCCTGTGATATGCTCACGAAATGCCACATCTTCCAGGAGAAATCTCAGAGCGCAGACTCTAAAACTCCCACTCGGGAGAAGTTGCGTAAGAGAGAGAGAGAGAGGTTGACTTTTCAAACAAAAAAGAATTAACTTCAACTATAAACAGTTGCATTTTTAACCAAATAGTCGAATCTTCAAATCAAAGAGACAAATTTTTTAGAAGACAAATGTATTTTCAACCAAGAACTTTTATACCAAAAAAGGTGAGTTTTTAATCCAAAAAGACGAATTTTCAAAAAAGCATTTGAATTTTCGCACAAAAAAGATATCCAAAAAGTTGAATTTACAGCCTAAACGTTTAATTTCAAGAAAAAGGACGATTTTTCAACAAAAAAGTTAAATTTTGAACCAAATGGTTGAATTTTCAACCTACTAAAATTAATTTTCAACCAAAAGCTCGAAGTTTTAAAGAAAAAGGATTAAAATTTAACCAAAAACTGTTGCATTTTCAACCCAGTAGTTAAATTTTCAAATCAAAAGGACGAATTTTCTATCCAAAAAGACGAACCTTCTAATATACAATTTTTAACACAATAGTAATATTTTAAATAAAACAGTTAAATTTTTAACCAAAATGACGAATTTTCAACAAAAGCAAGCTCAATTTTTGGCACAGCAGTTCAACATTTACGCAAGAAATTGAAGTTTAAATTTTTCAAAAGGATCCATTATCAACAAAATAATTAAGCATACAGCCTAAGAGATACATTTTCGATGAAAAAAAAATTTGGTATTCAAACAAAAAAATATATTTATTTTAAATAAAGAACAGTTGAATTTATCCAAAAAATACGAATTTTCAACCAAGAAAGGCTTTTTCAGTCAAGAGAGAAAAAAAATTCAACCAATGTGTTGAAATTTCAAGACTCGAAGGCAAATATTCTACAAAACAGTTGAATTTTCAGCCCGCAAATATGAATTTTCAATAAAAAAGTTCATTTTCAAAGCACTTGCATTTTCTACCAAAACAGTTCACTTTTCAACCCAAAAAGGCGAATGTTCTACAAAAAAAATTAATTTTTCAAGAAAATTGTTGCATTTTTAAAATAATAATTAAATTTTAAACAAAATAGTTAAATTTTTAGCCTATATGATGACTTTTCAACAAAAAAAAGCTCAATTTTTAAAACAGAAGTTCAAATTTTACCCAAGAATTTGAATTTTCAATTTGCAAAAGGACCCATCATCAACAAAATAATAAAACATTCAACCTAAGAGATGAATTTTCAACGAAAAAAATAATTGGTATTTAAACAAAAAAATATTTCAATTTAAAATGAAAAACAGTTTAATTTTACAAAAAGGCGAATTTTCTACAAAAAAGTTGAATTCTCAGCCAAAGGTGCGGAATTTTCAACTAAAATGATGAATCTTCATCTGGAATAGTTAAATTTTCAGTTGAACAAAATTAAACCAAAAAATTCGGAATATTTAAATAGTTGAGTTTTGTACTAAAATAATAGAACTTTCAACAAAACAGTTAAATTTTTAACCCAAAAATATGAATTTTGAAAAAAAGTTCATTTTCAACCAAATAGTTCAGTTTTACACTAAAAGTGAACAGTTTTTAACCAAAAATAAAACAGTTTAATTTTCAATTGAAAAAATTAATTCTAAACCAAAAACAAAAGAGTTTTTAACAAAATAGTTGAATTTTCAATCAAAGAAATGGATTTTCAACTAATAAAATGAATTTTTCTTTAAAGTAGTTTAACTTTTAACCAAGTAGTTGAATTTCCATTCAAGAAGATTAATTTTCTACCAAAAAATACGAAATTACAACAAAATACAGAAAATTTTTAACCAAATTGTTGAGTTTTCAACTAAAAATTATCAATTTTCAACCAATAATGGAATAGTTAAATTTTCAGCAAAAATAATTAATTTTCAACTAAAAAACGAATCTTCAAACTTAATAGTTAAATTTTAAATTGAAGAGATGGATCTTCAACTAATGAAATAAATTTTTAACAAAGTAGTTTAACTTTCAACCAAGCAATTAAATTTTCAGTCAAGAAGATTAGGATTCTTTTAAAATGACGAATTCACAACAAAATACATTTTTCAACCAAATTGTTGAACTTTCAACTAAAGACAATAAATTTGCAACCAAAACTTGAAGAGTTACATTTTCACTAAAAAAAATTAATTTAAAAAAAAGAACGCATTTTAAACAAAACAGTTTAATCTTCAACCAAACAGTAGATTTTTTAACCAAAAAGATGAATTCTGAACCAAAAATATAATAGTATACATATCAATTAAAAATAATTAACTTTAACAAAAAATAGTTGGATTTTCTTATTAGGTTCTTCTATAAATTCAGTTTGCATGTAAGCGAAAACATTAGAAAAAGAAGGAAGTTTCTTGAAAACAGGGAGGAAAAGAGGAATTTAAAAAAAAAGTGGAAAAGAGGCGAAGAGGGGAAAGAGTATGAAGTCTGTATTTAGATGCTTTACTTGTAAAATAAAATCGTTAATTTTTATTTCTTCAAGCACTTTAAAAAATTTTTATTTATAAATAGTTTTTCCATGTATAAATCAATGAAGGTTTTCGTTACTATGGTACCTCACCAAATTTCCGGTATTTTTCACACGAATGGAAATTAACACCTGAACATAAAAGAGATATAGAAAGTCACACCCCATAATATTGGGGCGTCTATTGGGTTATAATTCACTTCCAGACCGAGCAGAAGTTCCAATTATTTCTTCTCATTAAAAATAGATCATCGTGAGAAATAAAATTTTATAGTGGGGAAAATTATTTTTAATTATTAACAATATATTATGTTAACTCGGTGTGTCCACTGATATCTGTATTTAAGATTTTGGATTGAATGCAATAACATATAGATATTGTAATTATAAACGAGGAAAATTGAATTATGAACTGTATAAGGTTCAAAAGAGGGAAAGTGTCCTGTTACACCAGGACAGATTGTGCGAAGCCTCAAGCATCCTGTTTCCGGCATATCATTTAACCGGCACCCTCTCCTAATTATCATGTTGCACGCGTTTACGTCGTCATTTATAGAATCACACAAAGTACTCAGATTTATGGCTTATTGGTGAATAATGAATAATTAAGAACCTGATTATAAATTCCGTTATATAGAAATCTACACTATACGGAGAAAAATGGATGTTTAAAGGTAACATATGCACTGTTAGAAAAATCTGTACTAGATTTAGTATACATGTAATGGAAGCAAGAATGCACAACATGAAATTAAATTTAGATATTTCAGAGATTTTTTTTGTGCGAGTTGCAATCAAAAAAAGTGAGGGGCCTATACCTTTGGAACCGACTTTAGGTGCGTGCGGTTTAAACGCCCATTGGGCATTTTCGGGTTTGGAGCCTAACATGTACATCATTTCGACAAAGGTTCTTTCAAAATAATTTGACTCTTCATATAATATTTTAATTTTATCCCACTTGATATAATTTGATTCTCCATTAGATTGAAATTCTTAATAGATAGGTAGACTCGTTCCATCTTTCTAATTTCAGCGGGGATGGTTCATCATAATTCGAAATAGATTTTTATTCACGGAGATAAATAAAAGCAAATCGTAAAGCAAGCAAAGGCAGCTTCCCTTTTCTCCTCGATCCCTGGGGAGGCTATAGACGCTCCATATCAGAGAAAAACCTCAACCATTGGTACTTCTCACTACAACCCCTCCAGTTCTCTGGAATGTAACGACGTTATTCAAGGGGCAAAATAAATATGAGACGTTTTTCTCCTCGGAGAGCGTAATCCTCAAACGTTGACGTTGACGATCTCGAAGCTTTTTCGTCGAATTGCAAAAGATTTCTACCAATTATCAATACTACGCCTTTTGATCTGTCTCGAGGCGAGTCTCGTCGTGTGTTGATTTTTAAAACTCTTATTTCTATTTGAAAAACCTGCTCAAAGGGCCAGTGCGTCTGAAGTGAAAGGCACGAAAGCTTTTCATCCCCTCAGTGTCTACGTCATATCATCATTACAGACCTACGGTTAATTTAATTTGCACTCTTGGGACGATCTTCTTCGTTTTTGTTTGTGATTGGTTACCTGAGTGAGAGGAAAGTTCATATTGATGGGATAGAGTAATGAGTGCTTATTTGTTAGTTTAGGGCTGACGTTTATTTTCTAAGTTGAAGTATCGATGCAGGTAAAGGGGTATTTTAGAAGCCAAAGGTACACTACCCTTGGTAATTAAACGAATTATCAACCAAGTAGTTGCATTTTCAGAAAGATAATTTAGTTTTCAACTGAATAGCTGAATTTTTACTCAAACTTGATGAATTCTGAACCCAAAATATAATGGTAAACTTCACTGAGAAAATTTTCTGATAACTGTGACTACTTTTTTCTATGTTGCTGGAGGATTCCGTTAGCCAAAGATAGTTGAAACAACTATACATAAGTAAGACAACTATGTTTCAACTACACCACTATATTTCAAATTACCATAGCCTCTTTCAGTTTTTTTTTTACCTAAAGCAGACCCAAAGGCGTTATAGGGAGATCTCAAATGGAAAAATGTTGCATCTTTAAACAAGAAAGATTTTATACCAAGAGCTCAATTATAGACCCAAAAAGACAAGTTTTCAACAACAAAATTTAATTTTTAACCAAACAGTTGCGTTAACCACCAAATAATTAAACTTACAATCAACAAAAAAGAATATACAAAAAATAGAGCTTTTAACTGAATAGTTCAATTTTCAGCCAAAAAGGCGAATTTTTTCAAAGACAGTTTAATTTTCAAAAAGAAAGTTTATTTTTAACCAAGAAAAGTTACTTTTTTACTGAAAAAGATGAATTTTCAATCTGAAAGGACAAACTACAAAGATGCATTTTCAACTAAATGGTCAAACTTTAAAACAAAAAAGACTAAAATTCAACCAAAAACAGTTGAATTTTCAAGTCAAAAAGACGAATTTTCAGCCAGTTTAATTAAACGAAAGAAACGATTTTTTGATAAAATAGTTTAATCCTCTATAAAATAGATGAATTTTTATTTTTAAAAGATTAATTTTCAACCAAATATTTGAATTTTCAACCAAAAAAGATTTTTTTGAATCGAAAATGCAATCGTAAAATTTTCAGTTTAAAAAATTAATTCTTCATATAAAAAAAAGAATTTCCAACCAGTTGAAATCTACATAAAAGAAAAAAATTTAACTAAATAGTTAAATTTTAAGCCAAACAGCAGAATTTTTTCAAAGATAGTTGAAGTTTCAAGAAGAAAGTTCACTTTTAACCAAGAAGGGTTACTTTTTTTACTAAAAAAGATGAATTTTTAATCTGAAAGGACAAATTTCTGACAAAACAGTTGAATTTTTGACAAAAAAAAAAAGAGTTTATCGAAACAGGTGAACTTTCAAACTACAGAGATGCATTTTCAACTCAATGGTCGAATTTTCAAACAAAAAAGATTAAAACTCAACCAAAAACAGTTGAATTTTCAAGTCAAAAAGACGAATTTTCAACCACTTAAATTAAGCGAAAGAAACGATTTTTTAATAAAATAGTTTAATCCTCTATGAAATAGATGAATGTTTATGTTAGAAAGATAAATTTTTAAACAAATATTTGAATTTTCAGCCTGAAAAAAACAGATAAATTTTCAACCAACAAGATTATTTTTCTAATCAAAAAGACGATTTTTCAACAAAATATATAAATTTTCTATGAAATAGGTAAAGTTTCAATGTATAAAGGATAAATTTTCTACAAAAATGGTATAGTTAAAATTTCAGATAGAAAAATTCATTTTAAAGCGAAAAAAAGGAATTTTCATCAAAAAAGTTGAATTTTCTAACAAAGAGATGAATCTTCAACCAAAAAATTAATTTTTCACAGTGTAGTTCAAATTTCAACCAAGTAGTTAAATTTTTGACCACAAAAGACGACTTTTTGATCAAATATTTGCACGTTCTACAAAATGATTCAATTTTCAACCAAATAGTTGAATTTTCAGCCAAAAAAGATATATTTTGAATCAAAAATAAATTCGTCAAATTTTCAGTTCAAAGAATTAATGTTCAACAAAAAAGAACGAGTTTCAAACCATTTGAATTCAATCAAAAAATACGACTTTCTGACGAAAAATTTGAATCCTGAAAAAAAGATAAATTGCAAAAAATAAGAAATACTTCCTAACCTAAAAGACGATTTTTCAACAAAATACATACATTTTAAAGAATAGATTTTCTACAAAAATGGTATAGTTAAAATTTCAGACAAAAAAATTCATTTTTAACCGAAAAAAAGGAATTTTCATCAAAAAAGTTGAATTTTCTAACAAAGAGATGAATCTCCAACCAAAAAATTAATTTTCCACAATTTAGTTTGCATACACACGGTAAACGTAAAGGTCGAGTTTCAGGCGATGAATGGAGACTGAGTGTTTGGAACGCTAGAGGAGTGGTCCTGTGACCACTCATCTCACGGTTGTGAGACGTGGCCATGAATGGGATTTACCGCGGTCCTACTGGGAGCCGATGCCATTTTTTATATGTCAGTTGCTCCCAGTGGGACCCTGCGGTGGTTGTTAACCTTTAGTTTTTAATTATATATATATATATATATATTCAATGAAGGGTAGCCCAAGAGAGTATGAAAATATAGAACTGAGACATCAAGGAATGTATTTGAGATTGATAGATATTTTACCCGCGGTTGAAGGTCGCGTGATAGGACATGCTACTATGATAAGACGAAACTCTTTCAAAAATATATGCAGAACAGATAAAAATAACGGAAAAATGATTATTTTCTCGATTTACTTAATTTTGACTAAAGCGTTTCAAAATTTTATGGTATAATAAACCAATATGGAGCGTAACCGTACATTTTATGAAAAATATCACGCAAAAGTAGTGCTTATTATTAACTATTATTTAGAATCAACATTGATAAATAGATTTTTAGCTATAGTAAAATCTTTGTGAGTATAAAATTGACAACTTCAGCCATACAATATGAATAGATATATACAGACTTTGAAGAAATTTCTAAAATCCTAAACCCTAAGATATTGAAGTCTCCTTTTAATTTTTAACTTTTTTAACTCAATATAAGTGATATCTGTGAATTTCAAATATTCGAAAAATGGCTTTATTATTATTCACCAATTTTTCATTTGTTGGGACAGTTGCGTTCTTTGATATAAGTACTTTACTGAGATCATTTCATGAAAAGTGCATTATTTAAAGAAAAAGTGGAAAATGACTGGGACATGGTCAACTTTTTGGCAATCACCCGATAAAATCTTTGTTTTTTTTTTAAACTAACCTTTTGTGAAGCAAGGTATTTTTAATTCGGCAACAGCCATTTGAACGACATCATCAATAGTGAAAACCCTATCTGCAAATATAAAATCACCGTGGAGCAAGAAATTCGTGAACTCTGAATTCTCTGTAACTAACTTCTCGCTTTCTCGCACTCCGTAAGCTTCCAAAATGAAGGACACAGTTCCCTGTGGAGTGATTCCTACCAGGATTTTTACAGTCGAGTGGTGCTTGTAGTCTGACCGACACTGAGCACAGGAATACAAGTTTGATGGTTTTTCTATCCGAACTTCACAGCAATCTAAAACAACTGCTACCTTGTTTCCGAATGCTTCTTGAAAACATTGCGGCATGGTAGCATGTAAAGAATTTTTATCCGGCCAGTGAATAAGTGCAAAAATATGTTAATAAAGGAAAGAAATAACCTATGCCCAATAGAGTAATACATTACCTATATGTCAAGTACTTAAAAGGTAAGTTTAGACGGAGTTTAATGAGGGTTATAAGTAACTCTTGGAACGTGGATAAGGCTGTGTTACTTCAGTTATATAGGTTCGGAGCAATGGTATCGTGGATGAGGATCAAATCTTGAATATTGTCTAGCCCTGTAAAATACTGAGTTTTTTTTATCGTCGTTGATAAAGGATTCTTCCGTCAGATCCGAGACCTGGATTTTTTTAACGAAGTATCCCAATTTCTTTGTAAGCTGCAGACAGCTTCTGTTTCAGGCTCTTTATTTCATCTAGTGCCTCGCTCAAAGTCAAATTGTCTGCATTATCCAACTATGACACGTTAATTTCCATGGCCGAATTTACCACCAAAATATCCTCGACATCATCCTCATCATCTACAAGAAGTTGATCTATGTGAATGTAATCGGGATCCATATCTATGGTACAGTCATACCGAGGAACCGTTTCCTCTACTTATACAGCATTCATCTCTGTGACTGAAATTTCCTCCTTTTTCATCTTAAAAAATTGTACACAACATTAATCTCATACTTGAACTTTTACGTCATAATTTAGTCACGTTCAACAAAAATAATCATCGCCGGCCGCGTAAGATAACTTTTATTTCCTTTGGAAAACAACGGAAGTTCTGTTTCTTCACAATGAAAACAAAAACCATTTTTAGCTTCATCTTCCATATCAGCAGGCTTCCCTGATAAATAAATTACATATTAGAAAGAGATTTCTATTCGAAAATTTTTATCTCTTATTGAAAATTATTTTGATCTATTCTTTTCTCTCTACATAAACAATTGATAATATCAGGGTGTATATTAAAATTATGAAAAAAATATCCTGGCAATTTCATGGATTTTCCAGGTATCCCTAGATTTTTCTAGGTAAAATTTGCATTATTACAAGTATTAATTATAACATTTTTAAAGCACTTCTGCAGTCTTTGACACGTCAAAAGTAACGCGTTAACGTTGCCATTATTGCCTTAAAATTTTTAACGCGTTACCGTTATTTTTACAAATTTTTACTGAAAAAGTACCGTGTTACCTTGGCGTTCCTTTTTTTTTAATTTTTAATACGCCATTTCAAATTCCGAAAAACTTTAGATAGTTTTTTATTGAAAAATGGTTTCAAACTTAAAAATTGTGTTTTTGATTTATGCAATTAATTAAACAATTTTTTACATAATTAATAATCTGTAAGTTGTTTTTATTTTAGACTGTTCTTGATCCAAAATCACAAAATTTGCATAGATCACTCTTAATTTTAAATTCATCTATTAAATTGTTTATTAAAAATTAAAGTGCGTGGTTAAAAGTGGAACTACATTGCTGAACATTCATTTCATTGGTAGAAGATTTAACGATTTTCTTAAAAATGTGCCCTTTTTGGTTGAAAATTAATCTTCTTGAGTGAAAATTTAACTGCTTAGTTGAAAGTTAAAGTTGTTGATTGAAGGTGGTTCTACTTTGTTAAAAATTAATTTTATTAGTTGAACATCCATCTCCATGGTTAAAAATGAGTTATTTTGATGAAATTTGTTTGTTTGTTGAAAATTGATGTTTTAAACTGCAAACTTAACTATTCCATTTTTGGTTGAAAACTTTTGAGTTTCAAATTCAACTCTTGAGGTTGAAACTTATATTATTTTCTTGTTGAAAAAGCAGAAAATGCGTTTTTCTTCCTAGAAAATTCAATCATTTGTTTAAAAATTAAATTTTCTTGTTGAAAATTCATATTTTTGGTTGGAAATTCAACTATTTGGTTAAAACGTAAACTATTTGTTTGAAATTTTAACAATTTGTTCGAAATTTTAGCTGCTTGGTGGAAAGTGACTTTTTTTTGGTATAGGATGCTGCAAATAGAGAGGTCGAAATAGTAAATGAATAAGAAGCGAATGTGTGTGCGCATGTTGGTACACACACACACGCGCATACGCGCCTGCATATAGAATATATGCCTTGGCTTAATTGGCTGCGCAACAGCGTCTTGTCTTCACCGAATGGTCAACCCATCTTGCCTTAATTGGCTGGGAGACTGGGCAACCCGTCTTGCCTTAATTGGCTGGGCAAGAGAGCCTTATCTTCACCGACTGAGCAACCCGTCTTGCCCTGATTGGCTGGGCTGTGTGGGGTCTCAAAATCCAACGCTGTTGGTTCTTCACGCTGGTGATGTTGCTTGATTCTGTTCGTAAGTAGAATATAAGAATATACCAAACCAATCGAATGTTAAAACATCTTTAGTTCAGATATCAACTATATTCCGAAATTTGTTTCTCGTTTTGAAACAATTGAAATGTATTATTATTGTATGGGTATTTCATCTTGCTGCAAAATTATTCATTTACCAAATAAAGGCTCATATTAATTGTTACAAGATAACTTTTTATGAAACCAATTTTAATCTTAACATATTGACTTCACTGTTACAACTCTTCATTATCATAGTTCAGTCGCTACTAATAATTATGTACGCAAGAATAGGTCCCCACGAGATATCTTTTGTTTAATAGGTCACAAGAAGTCCCCTGATATGAATATCTTTTCAGAATTATCTTTTTTAGAGGCCGTTTGACGCGGAATTTAATAAGCTTCACCACCGTTTTTTAAAAGTTTCTCGCTCCTTTTTTGAACGAGTAATCACGTTTCAAAGTCAGCAGTCATTTTTAATAGTATTCGCACTGGTTGTACTGACAATTTCTGACGGTAGTGTATAACGAGGTTAGATCTATTGTAAGGAAAAATAAATCTTTTAAGCAATTAAAAATTTCTCTCCGTTAATTGTTGTTATAAAATTGACATTTTTGAGGAAAAATCGTATAGACTTTTCACTTGTTTATAAAAAAGATCTGGGCCAACCAGTGTCATAATTTTCCCTACAACTGTTGCAACACGTATATCTACCAATAATAACATTGTTTATTATTCACCAACTCTCTTGCTTCATTGTCCATAACAATTGTTATTAATAAAAACACTGAATGATCAGAATTGATTTCAATGAGATTTTTTCAATAATCTTTGACAAAAGATAAAACTTTTCACTCTTGCGTCATTTTCTCGTAAAAAGAGCCATTACTTATTCACAGACTTTCAGACAAGTTAAAACTGTTATACCATCGCCTTATTTTAGCAAATGTTTGTATTTCTCACATTTTTCCATAACCTTTCTTAAATCACTATATACCGACTGATCACTATATGACAACGTGATCTTTACTCTACATGAGGCATCTACTTACGTGATATAATCGTATATATTGTTACAGTAAAAGAGGTTATGAAGTCGAATACTGTAAGTGCACAACTATACAACAATAAAAGAGGTTACCATTAATGACTTCAAAATTATGGCTTGCAACTGGGTAAAGTTTTATAAGAAATACATTGTTTATAAGGCGTCGTACGAGAAAATACTACGATTGTGAAAAGTTTTATCTTGCGCCAAAGATTAATATAATATTTTTGAAGATTGCTAACAGAGATAATTATAATGTTTGTCGTAAAAATAACTTCATAAAATGAGGTTATTGTGATAATTTGAAAATCATGGCTTACAGAGAATTGTAGACATGTGAAAAATATATGGACATTTACAAATAACAAGGGTTTATCTCGGAGAATCCAAATGAAAAGGTGCTAACTCATAAAGACTAAATAAAAAGGTGCTACAAAGTTGAGGACGCTGATGTTCACGATACAATTCATATGGCACCTTTTCATTTGGACACAACGATATTGTTTATAAGGCTATGAGTAAATAATGTTCCGTCGTACGAAAAAACGTCCGGAGAGCTTATGAATAATAAACAATGTAATAATGGTAAGTATGGGTTTTCCAACAGTTTTAGGGGAAATTATGACACTGGTTGACCTGGAGAAGGTTTCATTCATGTTTTTAATTTTTCTAATTATCATTTTCTTAACTTCCACACACAATCTTCAAAGTGGATTCTCGGTTTTCATTTTCGTTTAAACGTTGTGAGGTGTTTCTGTATAGTTGAGATGGCATCATGCTCAGATTGTATCTCATATACTGAGCGACCATGATGAAAATGGTGATGTCATTGGTATTTGTAGTCAACTGGTCTAACCTACATCTTATTAAATATTTTGGCGAAGTGTCGTTTTCTCGCTAGGGGCGTTCCTATTGCCATGTAAGTGCAGTCACATTGTTCTTCGAATTACGTTTCACGTACTGCATGGCCATAATTAAATATGGCGTCATTCCTCACACTCATTATGCATCTACTCGTTCGGCGTGCAACTCTTGGTGATGAGATACACGTATGGTCAGCCATACTTTGAGTGAAATGAGTTCGTACGCATATAGTTCCGTTTCAATATTTGGAAGCCAGGTTTTGCTGGTCTTTATTTGACAGAATCTATTGAAACTATAACAGGAAAAAGAACGAAATGGCTCTCTTTGCCCTCCCTTCTTACAGGTTTTCATCTTCCTCGATGAAAGCATAAAAGTTTTTTTCGCTGTTGTCCGTCAAAGTCACATCTAGTGTAATCACCGGTCACCATTGACCAGCTTGTCTCAGTAATTAATTTTCTTGCGAGCCTTGCCATTCACTGAAAAGTAGGATTGTCAGAAATCGGGTTAATTCATCAATCTGACTTGACCAATTGTAGGTTTTGTTTTGAACATTCCGAAACCTGAATTAAAAGTTTTATTGCTGTATTTAATATTTCAATATGTTCAAAATTAATCCCATCCCAGTAGGGGGAAAAATTAAGGATGTCCTGGATACGTCTTTGGACCATCCCTAAGACATCCTTTACAACACATCTTTTGGATACCCTTAGGATACTCTTAAGACGTCTAATGTCAGTGTGTGATTGCTGAGGACGTAAGCAGTTTAAAAAGTGTAGCACTGGGGTGTATACAGTTCTCACTCTCTGTACATTAAGGGCATGTGGCACGCATGAATACCTACCTTACCGGCATACTTTTTCAATTTTCTGAATTTTTTTCTGAATCTAAGAACTTTTTTTCTAAATAAAATATCGGACTGAAACTTTGGAGGTGCATACTCTGAGAGGTCACCCGATATCCCAGAGACACAGTTTAAGACACCTCGCTCGAGGTACCATTCAGCTTTCGGCACGGTTGTTATGCCTTCGCTCAGGGGTTATTCCTTCGGTACTACCCCTCAACAATTCTCCGCCACTGCTTATTAATAATTGGGACCATACTCAGCAGAAACCCTTGGTACAGGGATGACAAAGCCACCGAACGCGTTCTCAAGTTGCGGATGGAGGGTCCCTGTACCAAGGGTTTCTGCTGAATATTTTCACAATAATTATTAAGTAGTCGCGGACGATTGTCCAGGGATGGTCCCGAAGGAATGACCCCTAAGCGGAGGCGCAGCAACTGTGCCGAAAGGTGAATGGCACCTGGTTGAGGTGTCATAAACGGTGACTCTGGGATACTGGGCGACCTCTCAGAGTATCCAGCCTTATCTTTGCACGCGGGGCTCTACAAGGATGGACGAACCCTTTTCCTAGCTGCTTGTGGGAACAACAATGACACCACCAAAACACCAAAAAGTTGTAGATGCGGTTCAAAACGATCAAACGCGCAGAACACCCAACAATGGGCCGGCAAACAACGTCGATCCTCATAGAGTTCGGGGTGCTGGAAATAATTAAGATGGAAACACGACCACGAACCGGCGAAACGCCCACGTTGAGTGGACGCATCAAATCAAGGATGACTGGCTAGACTGCTACGATCTTGAATCACACACTGAACAAGGCAAAACTACTGACAATCAAGCAGCATATTGTTAACAAAATACGGCTGTTTTCTCACGCAAGGAGAAGAATACAGAAGAGGGAAAGATGGTTCATGGAATTTTGTGACAAACTCATAAAATCTGAGGAGGAATCCCCATCAATCACTGTCGAAGAGGCAAGAAAAGCATTTAGAGGCACGAAGAACTTCTTCGGTGCTGAACCAGATTGTATCAAGAACTTTTTCAAACACACTGTATAGGATCTTTACAGCTATCCTAAACAACATAATAGTTCAACGAATTGAGCCTGTGTGGCGTGAGATGTACGAACGACGTGGCTCGAAAAAAGGTGTAGCAGGCTGTCGAGAGAACCTGCTAATTCACAGGTGTGTCTGTAAAGATGTTGCAGCCTATCAACGCAACCTGTCAAATGCCTGGATTTAACACCGAAAAGCTTTGGATTCAACCTCTCATAGCCTTATCATCTGTCTGTTGGAAAGCTTGAAGGTAAATCCACACATAGTGAGATGCATGGGGAGATTGATGCCTCTTTGGAGAACTAGATTTACTATCTCATCTGGAAATTATCGTGTGACAACGAACAACGTTACCTTCCAGAGTGGCGTCTTTCAGGGCGATACCATGAGCCCTTTGCTTTTTTGCATCACACATCTGCCTCTATCTCTCGCACTACGAAATTCTTCTGGATACCTCTGTGGCGACACTAACCATTGCGAACACAAGGTCACTCGTGTATTTTATATGAATGACCTATAGATCTATGCCTCTGGTAACAGTAAACTTGAAACTTCTATAAATATCATCAAGAAGTACACAGGAGAGATTGAGATGGACTTTGGATTGGATAAATGTGCCAAAATTAATCTGAAGAAAGGAAACATTGTTGGCGTTCCCAATAACCTTGAGCTTGTGGATATAAGTGTTATTAGACATGTTAACACTAGAGAGAACTATACATACCTGGGCGTGTCTAAAAAGCCCGTATTCAGGACGTAACATCAGTCAAAGATTCACTCCGAAGCAGATACAAGCATCTTTTCTGGCAGATTTGGTCTTCAAGTCTGTCGGCGTTGAACAAGGTATTTGCGACTAACACGCTTGCCGTCCCCGTTCTACTCTTCTCGTTTGAAGATCATGAATGTGCATAAAAGCTTGCATATCAATTCGTTTGTTCCGCGATTATACATCTCACGTCGTGAAGGCGGACGCGGACTTCTGAATCTCCAGTGTCTTCGTAACCGGATTGTTCTAAGTACAGCTTACATCGTTGCAAATGAAGAAGATTCTCTACTAAAAATGCTCAGCAATCACGAGATGATTGGCAAAGGAGCGTTCCTTTACAAGAACCGCGGAGTAGGTAGCTGAGACCCTTGGCCTGAATTTTAACATCAGATGGGAGGAAAGTGCATTACTCCATCTAGATACTTCACTTCTGAAAGCCGAGGTGAAGAAAGCAGATGTTGAAAAATTCTATCAAGAGCTACGCGAAAAGAAAATGCACGGAAATTTGCACAGGAATGTAGAAAAACAGTCCTTGTCAGAAGAACAAACTGTTGCCTTTCTCGGATCATCAGGGCTTAATTCAGATATAGAATGTTTTATTTTCGCATGCCAGGATGGTGTTATTTCCACCTTAGTGTACCGTGATCGCATTTTATGTCAAGAAGTTCCCAGCGATAGGTGCAGAGCGTGTCATGTACATGCATAGTACCTAGAACACATACTATCTGGGTGTCCCATCCTTGCGGGAACAACGTATATCTACAGACATAATGCGGCCCTAAGAGTGCTTTATTATCATCATTGTCGCTCTCACGGTGTTGGCCGCGACCCTGCCCTGCCGCACGTTCCAAGCGAGATAGAGTCAATTGTCCAAAACTGGAAGGGCCAAATTTTCTGGAAATACGATTTTCGGATAGCAGTCTTTGTTGAACACTCAAGGCTTGACATTGTTTTCCAAGACTTCGAGAAAACGAACCATATTCGTGGTCGAATTCTCGGCTCCGGCCGACTACAAAATCACTGCCAAGGAGAAAGAAAAGCAGAAGAGGTATGAAGACCTTGAAAGGGAGTTGCAACGACTATACCCAAAATATTCGATGAAAGTAATTTCTCTCATGATCGGTGCTCTTGGAGGTGCGAAAATATCACTAGTTCGTAACCTCAAAGCCATTCCCGCGTCCCAAAAATATGCCAAGGCACTTGTAAAATGGATGCAGAAAGCTGTCATTCTTGGATCACTTCTTGTCCTCAAGACACACAAGGGTTTCGCTAGCCTGTCGTAATTTCATCATGACACCCATCTGACGGTCGCAAGACGTGGCCACAAGTGTGATTTACCGCCATTCTACTGGGAGGCGATGTCATTTTTAGATGGCAGTCACTCCCAGTGGAAACCTGCGGTGGTTTTTTAACCTTTTTTTTAAATAATATATATGTATATATATTAAGTTTTCAACTGAAAATTCAATTTTTTTTTAATTAACCTTTTCTTGGTAGAAAATTAATCTTTTTGGTTGAAAATTCGTGTTTTTGGGTTCAAAATTAAATTCATCCTTTTTGGAAGAAATTTCATATTTTTGGTTGAAATATCAATATTCACATTTTTTTCTTAGAATTCATTTTTGTAGGTTAAAAACTAAACTCTTTTTCTTTTGGTTATAAATTAATTTTTTTAACAGAATATGTGACAATTCCATTTTTTGGTTGAAAATTGATTTTTTTAAATTGAAAATTCAACTACTTGGATAAAAGTTCCGCTTTATTAAAAAGAATTTTTTTTTTTTGAAGATTCATAATTTTAATTACGAATTAATTTCTTTTTTAGGTTTATGGTTCATCTTTTTGGTGCAAAAATGTAACAATTTTTTGGAAAATTCGTTTTTTTTTTTTGTTCAAAATTAAGTTTTTAATTGAAAATGTAACTTTTCCATTTTTGGTTGAAAATGAACTTTTTTGTTGAAAATTCATATTTTCGGGTTGAAAATTCAACAATTTGGATAATATTTTTGTTCTACGCTGAAAAATCGGTATCTGTTGAAAATTCGTCTCTTTGTTTCAGCATTTGTCTATTTTTTTTTTAATTTTTTTTTTTTTTAATTGAAAAATTTATCATTTTCGTTGACAATTCATCTCTTAGATTTAAAATTTGACTATTTTGTTGAAAATTCGTTTTGTTTTGATTAAATTGATTTTTTTCTCTGAAAAATTAACTTTTCCAGCCTTGGTTGTATATTTTTCTTTTTCATTTTAAAGTTTCACTATTTGTTTAAAAATTCTTTTTTATGTTTTTGAAAATTAAGTTTTTAACTAAAAATTTAACTATTCCAGTTGAAGATTCATAATTTTAATTGAAAATTTAACTACTCGAGTAAAAGTTGAAAATTCGTTTTTTTCTTCTTTTTGTTTAAAATTAATTGACTAACTGAAAATGTAATTTTTCCACTTTTGGATGAACTTTTTTTCTTTGCTAAAATATCTTTATTTTTTGAAAATTCGTCTCTTTGTTGAAAATTTGTATATTTAAAAAATTTTTTTAATTGGAAAAATGATCACTTTAGTTAAAAATTCATCTCTCAGGTTGAAAATTGGACTAATTTGCTGAAAATTCGTTCTTTTTTTTGTTTAAATTGATTTTTTAAATGAAAATTTAACTATTGGATGCAAAATTTTTCTGTTTCAGTTGTAAGTTCAATTATTTATTTGAAAATTCGTTTTTTTCCTCATTAAAAAATCAATTTTTTGAACTAAACTTTTAACTATTCCAGTTAAAAAAATCATCATTTTAATTGAAAATTTAGCTACTTGAGTAAAAGTTAAACTAATTTGATAAAAAAAAATTTTATCTAAGGTTCATCTGTTTCGTTGAAAATTCGTGTTTGGTTTCGCAATTCAATACATCCTTTTTGGCAGAAATTTCATATTTTTTGGTTGAAATATCAACTATTATATTTTTTTGAGAATTCATTTTCGTGGGTTAAAAATTAAACTATTTAATTG